>NC_033683.1:8103832-8139947 GCF_000165445.2 Microcebus murinus | reverse complement strand
AACTTTTATTTATTTATTTTGAGACAGAGTCTCGCTTTGTTGCCCAGGCTAGAGTGAGTGCCGTGGCGTCAGGCTAGCTCACAGCAACCTCAAACTCCTGGGCTCAAGTGATCCTCCTGCCTCAGCCTCCCGAGTAGCTGGGACTACAGGCATGCGCCACCATGCCCGGCTAATTTTTTCTATATATATTAGTTGGCCAATTAATTTCTTTCTATTTTTAGTAGACACAGGGTCTTGCTCTTGCTCAGGCTGGTTTTGAACTCCTGACCATGAGCAATCCGCCCATCTCGGCCTCCCAGAGTGCTAGGATTGCAGGCGTGAGCCACTGCCCCTGGCCTGCCTGGAATTTTTTAAATAGCAGCTTAATTGACATACGATTCATGTATTGTTCGCATCACCCATTTAAATTGTAGAATCCACTGGTGTTTAGTATAGTCACAGGGTTGTGCAGCCATCACTACTGTAATATTAAGTCCCAAACATTCACATGACCCTAGAGGAAGTCCTGTTCCCATCAGCAGTCACTCGCCCCACACCTCCACCTCCCAATTAATTTCTTTCTATTTTTATAGTAGAGACAGGGTCTCGCTCTTGCTCAGGCTGGTTTTGAACTCCTGACCTCGAGCAATCCGCCTGCCTCGGCCTCCCAGAGTGCTAGGATTACAGGCGTGAGTCACCGCACCCTGCCCATATATTAAAATTTAAAAGTACATAAAAACAGGTACAAAAGGAGGCCTGTTTTTCTGCTTGGTCGGTAGGGATCAGTGCAGCCCTGTTCACCGGCACCATCCTACCCTCTGTTGCCACCAGCAGCCCGGGGATGTTTTGTGGACACAGGGGCTGGTTTGACTCCTGTCTGGGCCTGGGAGGGCGCTGGGAAAACACCCACCAGTTGGAGGAAGCAGCAGGTAGGTTTCCCGTGGGCAGGGCTAGAGCTGGAGCCACATCCTTGGTGTTTGCCGCCCTCTGGTGGCAGTGTACATCTGCTCCTCTGCCTCCACGCAGGAATTGCATCTAAGTCCCTGGTTGTCTGGTGAGGGCTGGCTTACTTACTTGGTCAATAGCAACAGTGATCAACATGTATTCAGCAGTGATTGTTCTCCAGGCACCTGGTAACCCTCATAACATCCCCTGGCACGGTGATGCCAGTGTGGCTACCTGTACTGACAGATAAGGAAACTGAGGCTGAGAGAAAGGGTTGGCCTTGCTCATGGGCACCTGGGGATAAATGGCAGAGGGGGGACTTGATCCTGGGCTAGGAGCCTGAGCTCTCAACAGTGAAGAGGAACCTGAGGATGCTGCTTGGGGCCTGGAGCCAGTTGCCTGGAGCCAGCTGAGCCTGAAGCTGGCTCTACTCAGACGTTTCAGTTACAGGAACCAGTAAATCCCGGTTTTGCCAAAGCCAGTTTGAGTTGCTATGGAGAGACCCTTGGCCATTGCCAAATCTGATGTTAGTTCTAACCCCGTTCCCTCCCATCTGCTGTGAGAGCCTGGATGAGTTACTTAACCTCTCTGATCTCATGGCCCCCTCTGTGTAATACCTCTGAGAATGTAGTGGGCAATGACCTTCATCTAAGCTGTCATTGCTCATAAGAGCCTGGTCTATATGTTTGTTTTTTTGAGACAGAGTCTTGCATTGTTGTCCAGGCTAGAGTGAGTGCCGTGGTGTCAGCCGAGCTCACAGCAACCTCAAACTCCTGGGCTCAAGCGATCCTTCTGCCTCAGCCTCCCAAGTAGCTGGGACCACAGGCATGCGCCACCATGCCCGGCTAATTTTTCGTACATATATTTTTAGTTGTCCAATTAATTTCTTTCTATTTATAGTAGAGACGGGGTCTCACTCTTGCTCAGGCTGGTCTCGAACTCCTGACCTCAAGCAATCCGCCCGCCTCGGCCTCTCAGAGTGCTAGGATCACAGGCGTGAGCCACTGCGCCTGGCCTATATGTTTTATGTCTATGGATGCAATGCTTTCTTACCACTTTGAATTTTCTTTTTCTTTTTAAAATTTATTCATTCATTCATTTATTTTTAGTAGAGACAGGGTCTTGCTCTTGCTCAGGCTGGTCTCAAACTCCTGAGCTCAAGCAATCCTCCTGCCTCGGCCTTCCAGAGTGCTGGGATTACAGGCGATGAGCCACTATGCCCAGCCTGTTTTGCTTTTTAGATCGTAGTAAGGCCGGGCGAGGTGGCTCACGCCTGTAATCCTAGCTCTCTGGGAGGCCGAGGTGGGCAGATTGCTCAAGGTCAGGAGTTCAAAACCAGCCTGAGCAAGAGCGAGACCCGTCTCTACTATAAATAGAAAGAAATTAATTGGCCAACTAATATATATAGAAAAAATGAGCCAGGTATGGTGGCGCATGCCTGTAGTCCCAGCTACTCAGGAGGCTGAGGCAGCAGGATGGCTTGAGCCCAAGAGTTTGAGGTTGCTGTGAGCTAGGCTGACGCCACGGCACTCACTCTAGCCTGGACAACAAAGCGACACTCTGTCTCAAAAAAAAAAAAAAAATCGTAGTAACACTTACCATGACATCTACCCTTTTAACACATTTTTTTTTCTTTTGTAGAGATGGGTGTCACTATGTCGCCCAGGCTGGTCTCAAACTCCTGGCCTCAAAACTGATATTGCAGGCGTGAGCCACCGTGCTGGCCTTAACACATTTGTAAGTGCAGGATGCAGTGTTCGTCGCGCACAGAACGGGGTCTCCGGTCCTGTCGGCCCAGACGAGCTTGTGCAACACAGTTTGACCCCTGGAGCGACGGCCTCACTGTCGCTGTGTTTATAGTGAGCTGTAAGTCGGGTCCTGCCCACCTGCCAGCGGACCAACCATGTGGTCCGTCCACACGGAGCATCACTCAGCCACGAAAAGGGACGAGGCTCCAACACAGGCCACAGCGTGGAGGGACCCTGAGGACCTCGTGCTCAGTGAGAGACGCCAGACACAGAAGGACACGCGGTGTGAGACTCCATTGATACGAAACATCCAGAACAGGCAGATCGCCGAGACGGGACGTGGATTCGTGGTCGCCAGGGGCTGGGGAGGGGGTGGGGAGGGACTGCTGATGGGGACGGGGTTCCCTTTGGGGTGGTGGAATGTTCTGGGATAGACAGAGGTTGCACAACTCTGTGAAGATACTAAAATCCACCGAATCGTAGGCTTTTTTTTTGAGACAGAGTCTTGCTTTGTTGCCCAGGCTAGAGTGAGTGTCGTGGTGTCAGCCTAGCTCACAGCAACCTCAAACTCCTGGGCTCAACTGATCCTCCTGCCTCAGCCTCCCGAGTAGCTGGGACTACAGGCATGCGCCACCATGCCCGGCTAGTTTTTTCTATATATATTAGTTGGCCAATTAATTTCTGTTTATAGTAGAGACAGGGTCTCGTTCTTGCTCAGGCTGGTTTTGAACTCCTGACCTTGAGCAATCCGCCCCGCCTTGGCCTCCCAGAGTGCTAGGATTACAGGCGTGAGCCACCACGCCCGGCCCTGTAGGCTTTTAAATACACGATTTTATGTGATGATGAGTTTTATGTGATGAGTAAATTTTATCTCACAAGAAACAAAATCACAAAAACCACTTCAGGGAGGGTGGAGCTGGAACGCACGGAACACACCCAGATCACCGGCTCTTGGAGGAGAGGCGGTGTTGCGGCCCGGGCAGCCCCTGGTGCCCTGTGGCCACCCCAGGGGGATCGACACCCTGTGTGCTGGTGGGCGGGGAATTCCAGGCATTGCCCACGCCCTGGGGACAGCGGTGGGACTCAGGCTGGGGTTGCCTGTGGCGTAAATGTCTGAGCACGTGGCCTGCCCAGCATGACCAGGCCCCTGTGGCCCTGTGCCCCAGACCCAGGCGACCAGGCCCCTGTGGCCCTGTGCCCCAGACCCAGACAGCGGCCGGCTCCTCTTTCAGGCCAGCGGAGAATGCATCCTGCTTCTGGGAGGCTTTGGGACAAGGAAGGGGAGAGGGAAAAGAAAGAGAAAGAGAGAGAGCGGGGAGGGCGTGACAGAGGGACACCAACCCCGACTCTAACACCTGCTTCAGAGATGCAGGGACAGACGCAGACAGAGCTGGGGACAGCCGGTGCCGGCCGAGCTGCAGCCCGGGGTTGGGTGAGGCTGGGTTAGGGTTAGGACGGTGGCGTGGCGCAGGGTGAGGCCAGAGTGGGGAGTGGACGTCACTTCCTGAGCGGAAGCGGCGCTCAGTGGTGTTTCTGGAACTTCCACAACCCAGGGCCACCGGACAGTCGAGAGGGAGTCCAGGAGGCCTCGTGCAGGGGACAGCCTGTGCGACAGTCCTGGGCGGCCCTGGCACAGGTGATGGAAGGTTGGTGGAGAAGGAGGGACACAGAGACCCTCTGTGGTGGGCAGAACAATGGCCCCCAAAGTGTCCACATCCTGGTACCTGGGGCCTGTGGGTGCGTCACCTCCCATGGTCACAGGGACTCGCAGATGGGATTAGGTTAAGGACGTTGAGACTGGAGGTGACCCTGGGTGACCGGGGCGCCCAGTGTCAGCACAGGGTCCTCCCACGAGGGGCGGGAGGGGTGGGCAGAGAGACTGGAAGACGCTGCTGGCTCTGGGGGGAGGAAGGGCCCTGGGTGGAGGGACGGGGCGGGAGACGGCTCTGCCTGGAGCCCCCGGAGGGAGCGGCCCTGCCACGCCCTGACTTTAGACTTTTGCCCACTGGAAGTGTCAGGTAGTAAATGTGTGTCACTTCAAGGTTTGTCGTGATTTGTCATACTGGCCAATGGAGACACGCCCTCCCAACAAAGGGTCAGAGGGGCGGGCTGGGCGCAGGAAGCCGTGGGACCCCCCAGGGTGCGTGAGGGCCCTCCTTCCTGCGGGAGGGACGCGCCCACGCTTCTCCCCACAGACACAGGGCCCGCCTGTGTCACACGGGTGTCCCCGGGGATGGGGTCCTGCCCCTCCCTCCGTCTCCGCCTGGCCATACGCAGCCCCTCCGCCCCCTTGCCTGGCGGCTGGGGGCCCCCACAGCCCCGCCCCTGCCCTAGCTATTTCAGGCCGCATCTGCCGCCTGGCCGCGTGGGCCTCCCTGAAGATGGGTTTCTTAAAATAGCCGTTGTCGCAGCTTTCCCTGCAGCAGCGGGCGCTGGGGAGCCGGGCCGGGCGGGCGCGGGGCATGAGTAACGCCGGCTGCTCCCAGCAGGGCCGGGGGTAGGGGGCAGGGCCGAGGCCTGTCCTGGGGGGTCTGAGGACGTGTTCCTGCCGCAAGGCGCCAGATCTGATGTCCGTGTCCTTGTGCTGACAGCCCCACCTAAACCAGCTCGTCTGCCTGGGCCTACCATTATCCCCGTGTGCGGAGGGGAAACTGAGGCAAGGGCGGTCAGGGCATCCCCCAAGGCCACAGCCTGAGCAGCAGGACCCAGCCTCCCTGGGAGTGAGCCTGGTATACATGTGGAGCCCAACTAATCACCCCTCCAGCCTCCCCTGCCGCCATGTGGGCTGGGGACTCAGCAAGTGCTTAATAAATGCTCCAAGTACCACCACCGACATGGTAGCCAGGGCTAAGTGAGCGAGCCGTTAGGGGAGGTTGGGTCCATGGCCGGCGTAACAGAGGCGGCCACTCACGATTCAGTCGCCCAACAAGCACGCACTGAGCCCCTCCTGCATGCCGGACGCCGGGGACGCCCCACGTGGCCCCAACACCCCATCGCGGGGCTCGTGGCGCAGTGGGGTGGGGTCGCCCAGAAAATGCAGACAGGGAGGCTCCGCTGCTTCATCGCAGCAGGCGGGCGGGCAGGTTTATTTCTCAGCGGACACGGACAGTTTGGGGTGTGGCAGAAAGCCCCCTTCGGCCCCCAAATGGAGCCTTTTATCTGGCAGGCAAAGGGGGACCCTCCTCCGGGGACCCTGCTGATGTCAGAGCTTACGCCCCGGGGTCTCCTCTCGGATCCGGATTCCTCCAACCCAAAGCTCCTGGGGGCCCAGTACGCCACCTCCCTCCCCAGGGTCGCTCCGCCCTCCCGCCTTCCCGGCAGAAACCAACCACTTCTGAAGTTGGCAGCTCCTTATTTCCCGCCAGAGCGTTTGGCAAAGTCTCACAAGCAAAAAGGATTGGCGGGAGGCCCATTTCATCCCTAGCTGTAGACCCCGAAAGTAGAAACGTTTCTCCAGGAAAATAAAAAATGGAAAAGAAAACCCTCCAGCCCCAAACGAATCTCCCACGGGATTGTTGGCACAAGATTTGTGGTTCTCGGATTGTGGATTGAAACAGGGACTGTTACAGTGGGGGCTCGGGGGACAGGCTTGGCAGTTCCCACAGGGGTCAGGGCAGGAGGGTGGGCTCCCTGTCCCCGAGCTCAGTCCTCGTCCTCACTAGCGTAGATGCGGGATTCCCAGCGTTCAGCCATGGCGTTCTTGTGGCGGGTCACCCGTGTGGCTTCCAGGATCTGCACGAGAGACATGAAGTCCCCCATCAGGTTCCGAACTCCCCCAAGAGATCTCCCCTCACTGCCATCTTATAAGCCTAGAGCAGGGGTAAAGTAGCACAATCCCCTCCTTGGTTTCAGACCCTCTACTCCTAGTAATGTGACCAAAGAGTGTGGTAACTCATGCTGCGTTCCATGGCAGGGAAGACACCTGGGTCTGGCGTTTTGGATCAGTTCTAGGAGGGCCACAAACATATTCCATATATCAACTGGGGGAGCTGGGCTTCTACACACATGCAGATGCCTCACTCCCTCAAAGAAAGTGACTTTGTTTGGGGTCTAATCTGCTCGAAAGTCTTCACCATCTGGTAAAGAGGTTTCACCTGAACATTTCTCCTAATCTATGCCCGTGGCAGGCATCAAGAGCAGATCACAGCAAAATCCACCCAGGCAGACAGTAGTAATTGATAAGATACCAGAACAGTCCCCACGCCCAGGAGACAGGGGCTTTGGACAGCCCCTGTGTGCTTGGACCCGAGAGGGGTAGGCCTGAGCCCTCACCCCCAGGAGTGCACTCACCTCCGAGTTGATGCCATCCAAGGGGTTGATGCCGGCGTACTGTGGGGAATGAATGAGTAAGCAGGGGCTCTCCTGCCCTGCCCAGGATTCCACACCCAGCCCCTCCTCCATCAACACGTGGGGCAGAAGGGAAGGCGTTCCCTGCCCACGGAGTCACTGCAAGTATCCCATGATCACCCCAGACTCAAGGCCACCCTCCACGCTGTTCCCTCATACTGTTCCCTGTAGTGCAGCCTCTGCCCGACATTCCCAATGATTATCCCTTATAACAAAGACGGCGGCATCTGTGGCTCTCTGACTGGCCGAGCGCCTGACACACACGACCCGTTTCATCTTCCCACAGAGGGTCAGACGGGGACTCATTTTATGGAGGAGGAGACCCGGGGCCAGAGAGGGGCAGCAGCTTGCTCAGGGCCACACAGCCACAAGTGGCAGGGCTGAGACTGCACCGGCCACTGGTCCCGTCCAGGCTCCCAGGTGGGGCTGTGAGCAGCAGGCGAGAGTGGCCGGGGTGCGTGTCCCTCTCTGTGGCGTCCAGGGGGAGCCCAGGGAGGCCTGTGGCCTCTTGGCTACCAAGGTGGGATTCGGGGTCGGGCTGGGGTCGTGAGCTGCATGACCCCGGGCATCGAGGGCACCGCGGGGCCACGGCTGCGGCTCGTGCCGCGCCCGAGTGGACGCGTGGCACGTCGCACCTGCAGCGTGGATGACCATGTCAATAATAAACAAAGGTGAAAATACTAAACACATTCAAATGACGATGGTGACAGTGATGACAGACTGTCCTTTGATGACCTCACGGTGGGGAAAAGACCCCTCTCGGTGGCCCCTGAGAGCAGAAACCAGAACCGCAGAGACGCCCGCTGATCGCCCCACACCTGACATGGGGGCGACTGAGGCACAGCCCTGCTGGGGCAGTGAGAGGGACAGCGCGTGAACACAGGTCACACTTGGGTTTCCGCGGCCGTGACCGGGGGGCCGTCAGACCTCAGCCTGGGCCCGGGCCGGCGCCAGACTCACCCACTGCTCCTTCTTAGTTCTCCGCCCGGCAGCGCTGTCCGCCGCATCTTCGTTGGCCCAAGCCACACCCGAGTGCGGGTGGACGGGGCTGGAGAAGGGTGACTCGGACACTGAGTAGCTGCCCATGATGCCTGGAGAGGCAGGAGGGGGCGTTGGGAGGGTGGAACCTGGGGAGACCCCAGCTGGGGACAGGGTCTCTGACCAAGTGGCCGGAGAAGTTAGGGAGGCAGGGGGATGGGCAGAGGGCCACCGCGCCAGGTGAAATGCATGATTTCAGGCCAGGTGCGGTGGCTCACGCCTGTGATCCCAGCACTCTGGGAGGCTGAGGTGAGAGGATTGCTTGAGGCCAGGAGTTTGAGATCAACATGGGCAACACAGCGAGACCCCATCTGCACTAAAACTAGAAAAACTTGCTGGGCCTGGTGGCGTCTGTAGTCCCAGCTACTTGGGAGGCTGAGGCAGGAGGATTACTTGAGCCCAGGAGAAGGAGGCTGCAGTGAGCTGTGATGACTCCACTGCTCTCCAGCCTGGGTGACAGAGTGAGACTCTGTCAAAAAAGAAAGGAAAGAAAGAAAGAAAGAGAGAGAGAGAGAGACAGAAAGAAAAAAAAGAAAGAGAAGAAAGGAAAGAAAGAAAGAGAAAGGAAAGAAAGAGAGAGAAAAAGAAAGGAAAGAAAGAAAGCAAGCAAGAGAAAGAAAGGAAAGAGAGAGAAAGAAAAGGAAGGAAAGAGAGAAAAAGAGAGAGAAAGAAAGAAATGAAAGAAAGAGAAACAAAAGAAAAGAAAAGAAGAAAAGAACCATTATTTCATATTGACAGGAGGGGCTATGGACCAAGAGGTAAAATGTCTGTGAACATTTATGCGCCTAACAACAAGGCACCCAAATTCATAAAGCAGAACCCTCAGGGCGCAGCCGACAGCCGTCTCCAAACTCTCCAGCTACGTCGAGCAGGGGACGGAAGGTCACGGAGCCGTTGCGGGCCCAGCCCTCCCGACATCCCCAGCCGCGCCGCGCCGCCCCTCTGCTCCCCGCGAGCCCCAGCGGGGCGGCCTTCGCAGGGCCCGTCCTCACCGGACGCCTGGGAGGAGCTCCTGGAGCCGAGGCCGAGGTCGCAGCCCTCCCTGGGCGTGGGCGAGAAGACCTCGGGGAAGAGCGCGCTCCTCCTCTCCTCCGCCACCTCGCGCTCCCGGCGCAGCACGCTCTCCACCTCCCTCTCCAGCAGGTCGGACGACGGGGACCTCTGCAGCCTCCACGCTGGGCCCGCGGGCCCCTCCCGGCCCCGGCCGCGGGCGTGCTCGGCCTGCGGGGGCGCGTCGGGGGCGCGGAACCGCAGGGGCCGCAGGCGGAAGTACTGCCACCGCACCACCCCGCCGTCGGCGGCCGCGGGCCCCCGGGGGCGCTTCGGGCGCTCCTGCTGTGCGCTCAGCGGCTTTCCAGAGGATTCCGAGAAATGCCTCCGGGACCCCACGGCCTTGGGAGAGGACACAGCCGTGGCCGCCTCCGCGGAGAGGTCGCCGGGCTTGCCGGGCGCGCCTCCCAGGGCAGAGCGCTCGGGCCCGGGGCTCCCGGGGTGGAGGTACGGCTGGTAGGCGTCGGGCGGGATGCGGTTCACCTTCCGCACCGCCGGGACAGCGTCGGCCGCCCGGGCGTCCGGGCCCGGGCCGAGGATGGCGTCCGAGCTGAGGGCCCTCCGGAGCCCAGGCGGCGGGTCCTCGGGCGCCCAGTCGGACGCGGCCGGCCGGCCCACCTGCAGGCCCTCCCGCCGGTGGTCCTCCTCGCGCTGGGTGCCTTGCGCCATGTCCCGCTGCACGTAGAGAGACGGGCGCCCCCGGTCGCGGCGCGGGGCGGCGGCCAGGCTCACCCCGGTCAGCAGCGGGCGCGCGCGGATCTCCACCAGCTCCGGGGGCCCGGCCGGCCGCCGCAGCCCCCTCTGCGCGCGCAGGTCCGCCTCGCGCTCCTGGGCCAGGCGGATCTCCCGCTCGATGGGCGTCTCCTTGGGCGCCTCCGGGGAGTCCGCCCGGTCGCCCCCGGCCTGGGCGCCGGCGGGCGAACCTCGCGGACGCTTCTCTGCCCCGACCGCCGCCTTCACCTGCGGCGTGAGCGGGACTGCAGACCCGTTGGCCAGGTGGGGCCCGTTGGCGGCCTTGGGGGCCTGGCCGGTGCCCGGCGGGGCAGGTGTGGCGGGCATCCTGGCCGGCGGCTTTCGGGCGCCCTCGGTGCTGGCCTGCTCCAGGCTCAGGAACTGCTGCCTCGCGGCCAGGAAGTCGATCTGCTCCCTGTCCACGGCGTCCTCCTCCGGGTGTGGCGGCCGCAGCGGGCCCGGGGCCCCGGGGTCTCCCCGGTCAGGGGTGCCCCGGAGCGTGGCCACCGTGCCACTCCTCCTGACTGCCTGGCCCTGGATGACGGCCCAGCGCTCCCGCTCCAGGTCCCACGGCCTCCCGGAGAGGGTGTCCCTGGCGCCCCGGTGGTACCCCTGCACCTCCAAGTCCTCCTCGTCCTCCGGCTCCGCGGCGTAGCTGTGCACGCCCCAGGACGCCCCTGTCCGCGCCACGTCCGGCCAGGCCTCCCCGGCTGCGGGCCACGCCTGCGGCTCTTCCTGGCCCCAGCCCCCGGCCTCGGGCCCCACGCCCACCAGCCGGAACGTGTAGCGGGTGTCCCCGTCCAGCACCAGGCCGGTGACTCGAGGGGAGCCGGGCGTGGCCAGGATGGGGTGTCTGGTCACTCGGTCCATCTCCTCAGGTTGTGGAGGCCTCTGGGCGCTCTGAGCAAGGAGAAGAAAGGGACACCCGGGTCAGCGCCCGTGGGGGGAAGAATAACTTCCAGCCCTCAAAGGCAGAAGCCGCAGCCGCAGGCATCTCCTATCCCAGCCACGCTCCCTGTCGCCCCGCACTGCGCTGAGACCCTTCTGCGATTCCTTTCTTTTCTTTTTGAGGCAGAGTCTCGCTCTGTTGCCCGGGCTGGAGCGCTGTGGCGTCAGCCCAGCTCACAGCAACCTCAAACTCCTGGGCTCAAGCAATCCTCCTGCCTCAGCCTCCTGAGTAGCTGGGACTACAGGCATGTGCCACCATGCCCGGCTAATTTTTTTCTATATATATTAGTTGGCCAATTAATTTCTTTCTACTTGTAGTAGAGACGGGGTCTCGGTCTTGCTCAGGGTGGTTTTGAACTCCTGACCTCGAGCCATCCGCCCGCCTCGGCCTCCCAGAGTGCTAGGATTCACCTGTGAGCCACCGCGCCTGGCCTAAATATGTTTTTCTATATATTTTTAGTTGGCCAATTAATTTCTTTGTATTTTTAGTAGAGACGGGATGTTGCTCTTGCTCAGGCTGGTTTCGAACTCCTGACCTTGAGCGATCCTCCCGCCTCGGCTTCCCAGAGTGCTAGGATTACAGGCGTGAGTCACCTCAGCCAGCCAGATTATTTTCATTTGACATTTGCAGATGGCCCCTTGCTGAGCAATGTCAGGTGGGGAAACTGAGGCCTGGAGAGGGACAGTGACTGGCAGAGCCTCCAGTTTCCTGGCTCTCACGTCCAGATCTCTCCCCTGCACCTGCTCAGCTGGACGCCTTGTCCCATCCCAGCCAACACCCCCACCCCACCCCGCACCATAAGGCCAGGACCGGCAGGGGAACGCCCTGGACCTTGTCACACTGGGCATAGGTGCCATCTAGGTGGCACCTTGACCCAGTAACCCCAGCCCTTTCCCAGGGGTCCAGGTTCCAGGAGCCTCTGGAAGGTCACACCCTTGCCCTCACACTCTTGTGCTCCCAGCGGCTCCAGGATACGGTTCTCACACCTGGCCCAGGTGCTCCAGGCCATCGTCTGGACTCACCACAAAACCCCAGATGTGGCCAGGCATGGTGGCTCACGCCTGTAATCCTAGCACTCTGGGAGGCCGAAGCAGGTGGATTGCTCAAGGTCAGGAGTTCAAAACCACCCTGAGCAAGAGCGAGACCCCGTCTCTACTATAAATAGAAAGAAATTAATTGGCCAACTAATATATATAGAAAAAATTAGCCGGGCATGGTGGCGCATGTCTGTAGTCCCAGCTACTCGGGAGGCTGAGGCAGGAGGATCGCTCGAGCCCAGGAATTTGAGGTTGCTGTGAGCTAGGCTGATGCCACGGCACTCACTCTAGCCTGGGCAACAAAGTGAGACTCTGTCTCAAAAAAAACAAAAACAAAAACCCCCCAGACGTCGCAGGTGCCTCTGCTCCAAACCCAACCTCCTCCTGCACTCACAGCTCCCGACCTTGAGCCCTGGGAGTGATATGTCCTCCAGGAAGCCCGCCCCATTGTCCCTCCCCCAGAGCC
Organism: Microcebus murinus; assembly: GCF_000165445.2. Classification (NCBI taxonomy): domain Eukaryota; kingdom Metazoa; phylum Chordata; class Mammalia; order Primates; family Cheirogaleidae; genus Microcebus; species Microcebus murinus. The sequence goes on along the minus strand of NC_033683.1, from coordinate 8,127,656 downwards.
GAGGTCCCTTAGGTGCCAGGGCCTGCACTGAGCACCCAAAGGTGTACCTAAGCACCCTTGAGGACAGGAACCTTCCCCAAGGGCACAGGGACTTTGGAGCTTCCAAAACAGCCCGGTTGCTCCTGCCTCTGCCGGAGCTGTTACTTGGATCCGCTGCCTCCACACGGACCGTGTTTAAGGCCCAGCTGAGCCTCCATCCCACGGGGCAGTGAACACACAGCTCCACCAGCCCTCTCCTTGGTGGCCCTGCGCAGACCCCGAAGGGCTGGGCAGGTGTCAGTCCTGACCCCGCACCTGGGGGCTCCCTGAGGAGGGCAGGTGACAGCAGGAGCGTCTGGTGAGCGAGCGGAGGTGGTTCCTGGTGGGGCAGGGCACGGGTGGGGGCATCACTTCCGCCCTGCTCATTCCTCTGGTGTGAGTCACCAGCCGGGTGGGTGGGGCTCACACCTGTGCCTCGGGTTCAAGGCCTCAGGGCTCGTTTACAGCAGAAGAAACTGAGGCCCAGAGAGGGGAAGCTGCTGGCCCAGGTGACACAGCAATGACAGCAGCAGGTTCCCACAGGAGCCCTCCTGCCTCCTACAGGAAGTCCCCTGGGCTGCCCCGCCCTGCCCTGCACCTTCTCGATACCTGACTGAAACCAGGTTTATGGTCCCTGGTGCCGCATATCTGCTTCCTCATCATGCCACTGGCTGCCCGCCCGCCCAGGGCAAAGGCCCCCTGCAGGGGTTCTGGCTGGGACAGGGCGGGTCGGAAGCAGGGACCAGGGCTTCCTCTGTCCCAGCCCCCGGCCCCCTGGGCTCTTGGCAGGACAGAGCCCCCCATGCTTGTAGCCACTCTGGCCCCTTGGGGTCCCAGCCTGAGCCCTTGCCCAGTACCCCAAACCTGGGCCGTGCCCCACCTTGATGCTGGGCTCAGCGGGCGAGCCCCCACCCACCCCAGCCGCGCCCAGGCAGAGCCCCCAGCACCCCAGGCGGAGGGAAGCTGCTCGCACCGGCACAGGCACACAGCCCGCCCTCCTCCTGCATCCGGGAACTGCACCCCAGCCCCCCAACAACTGCCCAGAGCCTCCCAAGCAGGGGCCTGGGCGGCACCCACAAGCATCTTCCGGAAGTCCCTGGGATTTGCAGACCCGAGGGGCTCTGGGCTCTGGCCGTGGGTGGGCCCGCCTGGCCCAGAGTTCAAGGGCTTGAGGCCCAAGGCCTGGGGTGGAAACTGAAGCCCCCACAAGGTTTGGGGACGGGGCCTCTACTCCCCGGGGTGGGGGACGGGCACCGACCTGGAGGCCGCAGAGCCAGCCTGGGTGTGGAGTGAAGAAGCTGCCCCAGTCTGAGACCCAAGCTGGGTCGGGGAGGGTGGGGATGGGACCTCCGCGCTCCCTGGGGAAAGAAGACCCTGCCGAACGCCCAGGGACCACCTGCGCGGAACACAGCCCCGCCTCGCCCCACAGGACGCGCCCGGCCCCGGCCCCAAGCCTTACCAGCCCCTGTCCCCAGCGTCCCCAGCCTCCGGCAGCCTCCCAGCCTCAGCTCCACTCAGCAATGGGCACAGAGGCCTCCAGCGCCGCCCGCCCGCCCGCCCGCCAGGTTGCCAGGGCACAGAGGCCCCACCCAGGGAAGCAGGTGTCCTCTTCCTCTCAGCCCCACCTGGACTCAAGAAACAAAGTCCAGGGCGGAGGGAGAAAGACGACACCGGGCTGGGCAGGGGCAGGCGCCAGGCCCTGGGCTGCCTGCCGTGGGCCCAGGGCCCCCATCCAGCCCCCTGGAGCTGGAGCCCAGCCTGAAACCTCCCCCACTGCCACAGCCACCGGGGCCTCCCCCCCGCCCGCCTCCCCGTGCTGCTCAGAGGGGCATGCCACTTCCCAGGGGCACACAGCAGCTCGGGGCCACGGCTGCCTGCTTCTCCAGTGCAGGGAGGGGCTGCCCGCAGACCCCTGTGCCACCCGGCCCAGCCCAGCCTTTGGGGCCACCCCTTCCCTGGACAGGCTGGGCTCCCCAGGCCAGCAGGGCCTAGGCTCGAATCCCCCCTAAACTCTCTGAGCTCGTTTCCTTCTCTGAAAAATGGGGACAGCACAGCAGTGGCCCCAGGCCCCTCCCATGTGGACGCCAAACCAGGCCATCAAAAGGCCTCAGGGAGCCAGGGGGACACGGAAGCCCCCAGGCATTCGCCCTGACTCTAACCCTAACTCTAACCCAGAGAACCTGCCGGAGCCACGGGCTGCCCAGCATCTGCGGGAAGGTTGGGTCACTGGGCCCAGCACTGTCTATGGGGTGGGGGACACAGTGGAGGTGGCTCAGGCTTCAGTCCCCCAGGCTGGGGCTCTGTCCTGACCTGCCCCTTGGCTGGCTGTGGGACCCCTCTGAACCTCAGACTCTTCCTCCAACTCCAAATCCAGCAGGACTATGTGGGTGGGGGGTTAAGGTCAGATCAGGACAAAGGCCCACCCCAGAATAACAGCTTGGGCACCTAACGGCTGCTAGGATGCCCAGCCTTCAAATCCCTCCATCCCTGGTTTGTAGATACGGAAACAAGCACGAGGGCTTCAAGCCCTGCTTAAGGGCACAGAATGGCCCGTGGTTGGGTTGGGCTTTGAACCTGCATTCCCTCCGTTGTATGCACTCCACCACGCTCACATGGGGAAACTGAGGCCCTGGGGGACAACCATCCTCCCCCAGGCTGAGGCTGGCCTCCCACCAGGGTTCCTGTTTCATGGGTGGGGAGACCAAAGCCCAGAATGGGCAGCAGCTCCTCCAAGACCACGCCGCGAGGTGGAACGGGGGGCGGCCTCCCCGAGCATGCAGGCAGGCCTGACAGACGCCTCCCCACCCCGTGTTCCCCAGAGGCTGGTGTCACCAAGAGCTTGGGCGGTGGCTGCGGGGACCATTCCACCATCCCTGGGGCTGAGTCCAGCCCTAGGAGCCTCACGGCCCACGGACAGGGCGGGCAGGTGCAGAGCCCCAGGGCCCCTGGGAAGCAGGAAGCGAGTCTTGCTAAGCATCAGCCCCACCCCCCCAACGTCCCTCCGGGCCTTACCTGTGCAGGTGCAGGTGGGACTCCAGCAACGCCACTCGGCGCCGGGGTGAGCCTAAGGCGTGAGCGTGTGCAGGAGAGGCCCGGAGAGGGGACGCCAGCTCCCCGGACCCCGCTTGGCCTCCCCTTTTATGGCAGCCGGCTGCTGGGGCCCCACCCCCGGCCCAGCCACGCCCTCCCGCCCAGGCGAAAGCCAAGAACTCCAGGAACTGGGGCTGTTCACGCTGTTTATTTGCTCCTCTGGGAAAAAGTCAAGAACATTGGGGGCCTCGTCACACATCGAAAGCAGAAAGGGGGCGGCAAGGGCACTTCAGCGAAGGCTCACGGCTCGAGGGACGCGGGCAGACTCCAGGGAGGAAGAGGAGGGGTGCCAGGTCACCCCCAGAGAGGGCCTCTCCTCCCAGCCACCCAGGGGCAGAGCTCAGACTGGGACCCAGGCTCCTGTCTGAGGTGGCCCCTACACCTGCCCTGCTGAGGCTGCAGGTGGCCACTGGACCCAGAGGTGGCCTGGGCACTGGGCACCAGGCTGGAGGCCCCTAGGGAAGGGGCCAAGACGGAGCCTGGCCGTCCAAAGCCAACACGTGAGAAGAGGGTGTCTGAGAATGTGCACAGATGTGCCTCCAGGGACGAGTGTGGCTGCCCCCAGGAGGGGCGCCCCTTGCCGCTTCCAGTGAGAGGGGCTGGGGCAGGCTCACACTGGGCCCCGGGCAGGCTCATGTCGGGCCAGGGGCAGGCTCGCATCAGGCTGGGCTGGGCCCTGCTGCAGCCCAGGGGAGCCTCCTTGTCCCAGGCTGCTGTGTCCCTCCCTCCACTGCCCGGAAATGCTGCGAGCCCAGCAGACTGGCAGGCAGGGCCTGATCTCTGGGGTGTGGCTGGGGGGACCCAGGACCCTGGTCCAAGCAGGTTGGAGAAGAGGCCAGAGGTGGCCCCTGGGGTCCCCAAATTAGCACCAGGAGGAAGGAGGGCCCAGTGGGGTCAGGAGCTCAGGACAAGAAGCGGCTCACCCGGTCCCATGACTCTTGAATCGCCCATCTGGAAGACAGCCCAGGGGCTACGGCCCCTCCCGAGGCGGGGGCATGTCTCGGGGCTCCCCTCCCCCAGACTCCATTGTCCACTGGCTGGGCCCATAGAGGGCGTGGGGGGCACTCAGGCTTGGGGGGGCCAGAGGGGCCCGTCCTCCATCCCAAGACCTCAAGCCCCAAAGGACGCATGGCCTCACCCCAACTGCCCGAGATTGGGGGGCCAGCGTGTTTCCGGGGAACCCCACAGAGCCCCACTTCCAGGGCCTGAGCAGGCCCCAGGACCCCTCGGCTCCCTGGGTCCCTCTCCGGCGGGGTGTCCCCTCAGAGACCTCATCGGAGGTGGCAGAAAGGCACAGGCGGGAGCCCAGAGGGTGGCAGGCTGGCCTAGGGCTGCACGGAGGCCACGGGTCGTGCCTGCCAGGCCCACGCTGGGCGCGACCCCGCATCTGTGAAGCTGCCGTGACGGGGGGTGGGGGGGGTCTGTCCGTGTCTCTCTCCTACCAGGTGCAGGTGCACGGCTCTGGCTGGGGTCAGTGTGGGGGTGGGGGTGGGGGTGGGCAGGGCCCCGTCCCTCTTTCCAGTGAAAGAAACTCAGAAGGAACACGTGACAACACGGCAAGTCCTGGGGCCCGTGAGGCTGTGGGTGGAGGGTGGGCAGGCGCCGGGAGGGGCCGGGCTGGTGGGTGTCTGTGGGGTGGGGCGGGGGCCGGGGTCCCGGGGCCGGGCCGGCTCACATGATCAAGCAGCATTTACAGCGCTGCTTCTTCATGTCAAGGTCCTGGGGGTCGCTGGTGGTGGCCTCGGGCGCCGCCTGATTCTCTTCCCCTGGGCCCGCAGCAGCGGGGGGCTCAGCGGCGCTGCCGTTGGGTGGCGCGGGCTCCTTGGGCTCGGCCGCGTCCTCGATGACCACCAGCTCCGCCGTGATGGTGTCTTGGAGCCCCAGTACCTTCTTGGTCTCAGCTTCATCCTCCACGTTCTGGTAGCCCATGAAGATCATCGTGACTGGTGGCTCCTGGCCGGGCTGGATGCCTGGTGGGCCAGACGTGGCCTCTCCCGGCTGTGCCTGCACCCCGGTGATCTCCCGCCGGGAGGGCGTGGTCCGCACGGCCTCCTCCATGGCCCCCCGGGTCTCTGCTGCCCCGGCCGTGGACCCTGCCTCACTCAGCGTGACCTCGTCTGCTTTGTGGATGAGTTCGTCCACCTCCGAGGAGCTCAGTGGGTGGATCCCGTTCTCGGCAGTACCATCCACGGCATGGACCACTATGCGAGGAGAGACAGGGAGAGTGAGCTGGCTCCCACACGGGAGGGAAGCCTAGGCTCATCCTTAAGGCCACTGAGGATATCACGAACTAGATTACACATGTACGACTGCTTGACAATTAAAGCTCCCTATTAAGATCTGTGGATGCAGCCAAAGCTGTACACAGAGGAAAATTCATAGCCACAAAAAACCCACATATTAAGAATCAAGAAAAACTGGAAAATGGCTGGTCTGAGTACAGTGGTGTTTGCAACTAATTGATCACAAGTAGTTACAGATTCCTTTGTTCCTTCTGCATTCCCACTGCTTCACTTGACTAGCCTTTGGAAAAAAAGAAAAGAAAAAGTAGAAATAAATGAATTGGGATTTTACTGTCTTTCATTTTGAGGTACAGTTGACCCTTGAACAACATGGGCTTGAAATGCGCAGGTCGACCTATATGCAGATTTTCTTCCTCCTCTGCCACCACTGAGACATTAAGACCAACCCCGCCTCTTCTTCCACCCATTAATTGTGATGATGATGAGGATGAAGACTTTTATGACAATCCATTTCCCCTTAATAAATAGTAAATATATTTTCCCTTCCTTTGATTTTCTTAATACAATTTTCTCAACTCTAGCTTACTTTATGTTAAGAATGCGGTATATAGTACATATAAAAGTATGTCTTGATCAACTTTTTATGTTATTGATAAGACTTCTAGTCAATAGTAGGCTATTAGTAGTTAAGTTTTGGGGGAGTCAAAAGTCATATGTGGGCCGGGCGTGGTGGCTCACACCTGTAATCCTAGCACTCTGGGAGGCCGAGGCGGGGAGATTGTTCAAGGTCAGGAGTTCGAGACCAGCCTGAGCAAGAGAGAGACCCCGTCTCTACTAAAAATAGAAAGAAATTAATTGGACAACCAAAAATATATAGGAAAAATTAGCCGGGCATGGTGGTGCATGCCCATAGTCCCAGCTACTCGGGAGGCTGAGGCAGGAGGATCGCTTGAGCCCAGGAGTTTGAGGTTGCTGTGAGCTAAGCTGACACCACGACACTCTAGCCTGGGCAACAGAGTGAGACTCTGTCTCAAAAAAAAAAAAAAAAAAAAAAAGTCATATGTTCATTTTTGGCTGCAGAGGGATCAGTACCCCCGACCCCCATTGTGTTCAAGGATCAACTGTATTTCTATATTCTTTAGCTAACTAACTGCCACACAATGACGTTGCAAAGTAGGTCTATATTTTTCCATTGTAAAGACAGTAAAAATGAAAGCTCAGAGAAGGGAAGCAATTATTAGCCAGAGGTCATGAAGCTGGCCAGGGCTAGACCCTTGCTATTTCCTTCAGCCTAGTCCTGTTCCCGCATATGAATGAATACCCACCCACCCTGGGGATCTAGAGGTTAGAAGTTATAGGGATTCTGATACTTTTCCATCTTTGGGCTTATTTGGTGGATCCTGAATTAATGTTTCATTCATTTTACCCAGTCTTTCTTGTTTTCTAGTAAATGCCATCAAGGCTATACATTGTCCTCTGAGTTTTGCTTTGGCTGCATCCCACAGGTTAGATTATGTTGTTCTCTTTAAAGCATGGCTTATAATTTCCATTTTCATTGGTTGCCATGTTAAGCCAAGATTTATTTAGAAGTTTTTTTTTTTTTTTTTTAATTTCAAGCAGTAAAGGATAAAACATCAACTTTATAACAATCCTTACAACCTCCTTGGCAGCCTAGGATGTGGTCACTTTCTGGAAATATCCTACCTGTGATTGGGTAGAGTTTTATATATACAATCGATCTTGTTAAATATGTTTCCCAAATTTCTCCAACTTTACTCATCTGTGTCTCTGATTTGTCACTTCCTGAGCTGTGCTGGACTCTCTAAGGACCAGATATCAGCACCTGGAAGGACTCTCAGCCATGGTCTCACGCCAACTGTGCAAACTCCTTCTAGAAACACAGCTGTCCTGGCCACACTGGGGGCAAGGGGTGTGACAAAAAAGGTGGCCCCAGGGGCTTGCCTCCTCTCAACCAAGGGTCAGGGCCCCTGTCCCCTGCAACAAGCTGGGAGGAAAGTTCTCCCCACTGTTTGCTTCCAAACCCCTGAGGAAGACTGTCCACGCTTCAAGGGCTCCTATTGACTCTGGGCTGGAGGCCCAGAGGGTGGGGTGTGTCTCGGTCACACAGAAGCCAGCCAAGTGTTTCCCACCTGCCACTGCCCCAAGATAGGCATCCGAGCCCTTGGCTGCCATGGAAACGGATCACCTTCCCGTTGCTAAGCAACCAGAGTCCAGTCCGGCAGGTCCTGAGTCCCCAGGGGCTGGGGAAGGCAGAAGTGGGTGGAGTGGCCTCCCTGAGGGTCTCTGTGTGTAAGATGAGGCCCTGGGATGGTGAGAGCTGGAGCCCACACCCCAAAGCCACCCTGGAGCCGGGCAGTAAGAGAACCCTGGACACTCCACAGGCCCAAGCTGCCCCTAAGGACACAAGGCTTTGGGAATCAAACCACAGTGCGATAAGAAATGCTTCACGCCCATGAGGTTGGCAACTATAATAATGGCTAATAACAAGTGCTGGGGGGGTGGGGACATTGGGGACCTCGTCCATGCTTGTGGGAACGTGGCACGGTGCAGCTGCTGTGCAAAACAGTTCGTGAGGTCCTCAAAAAGCTATATGTGGAGTGACCGTATGACCCAGCAATTCTATCCCTCGGTACATACCCATGGTAAATGAGAATATATTAACATATCCACACAAAAACTCGTGCAGCATCACAAAGCTAAAAGGTGACAATGACCCAAGTGCCTGTCACTGGACGAGTGGACACACCCAATGTGGTCCGTACACATGTGGAGCATAACTCAGCTGTGAAAAGGGACGGGGGGCTCTGACACAGGCCACAGTGTGGAGGGACCCTGAGGACATCGTGCTCAGTGAGAGACGCCAGACACAGAAGGACATGCAGTGTGTGACTCTGTTTATAGGAAATGTCCAGAACAGGCAGAGCCACAGAGACGGGACGTGGATTCGTGTCGCCAGGGGCTGGGGGAGGGGTGGGGAGTGGTTACTGCTGGGAATGGGCTTCCTTCTGGGGTGACGGGATGTTTTGGAACTCGATAGTGGTGCCAGCTGTACAATTTCAAACACACCAAAATCTACTGGATCACATACTTTGTAAGGCTGCAGTTTAGGGTCCGTGAGTGGCATCGAGAGGGAGACTTTGGGGCTTTCGTGCGAGGCTCCCTGCTCCTCCTGCCTTCCCTGTGGCCATCTACCACGGCCTGTCCCCCTCTTGGATGCCACAAGGAGCCCTTAAAGCCAGACGGGATCTCAGCATGGTGGCCTAGGCTCCACCCCCCAGTGGCTTTTCAAGGCCCTAGGGACACAGTCCCTCCCTCCGCTCCACACCGGCCCCAGCAAACTCCGTCCCACGTCTGCACCTGCCCTGGCTGCTCCCCACGCGCCCCGTCCTCCCTCCGTCACCCAACCAGCCCCTGCTCCTCTCTGCTGTGACGTCCCCCGGACCCCCTCCCCGCCCTGTGAGACCCTCCCTGGGCCCGTGCGCCCCTGCGATTTTCTGTAGCCCTCCTCATGGTGGCAACGGCTGGAGTGAACTGTGCACGAGCTCGGAAGGGCGAGGACAGGAGCCGAGTCCACACGTGGCCTCTGGCCGGGGCCTCTGCTGGGGCAGGGGCAGGGGCGGGGCGGGGGCTGTCATACCTTTGGTCTCATCTTCGTAGACTTTGATGCCCTGAGGGAGGGGCTCCCGGGGGAGCAGCGTGGTGCTAGACAGCACCCGGGTCTCCCCGGTCACCTTGTCCTTCTCCACGGTGATCTCCACCGAGTACATGGCTGGCACGAGAGTCGCGGGGTTACGCCACGGCCCGCCCGCCCCCGCGCCCCGCCGCAAGCTGGGGAAGGGGCAGCCAGCAGGGCTGAGCGAAGCGCGACACCCTCTGCAGCTCCGCAGTGCTCAGGGCGTCCGGGCTGGGGTCCTCTGCTCGGCGTTCAAGGCCCAGCCTCTGCCCCACCACCTCTGCCCACCGTCCTTCCCCACCACCCAGCGCTGGCCTCCTAAGTCCTGCAAAGCCTTCACGGGCCCTCCCTCCTCAGAGCACAGCGAGTGGGGGAGGCCCCGCCCGCCCGGGTCACGGCCAACACTTGACCTCCCGCCCGCAGACCCGCGATCCCCAGCCCGACCTCTCTCTGCCCCGCCAAGGACAGCCCCAGCCACCCGGACATCACGCTGCGGCGACATGAAGAAAGGACGATTCCCTCTAAGACGAATGGGTGTCTGCCGAGAGGCAGCATGTCGCCCGGCAGTCCTCAGCGCAGAGCCTCGCCAGCCTGAGTCCTAGCCGCCCCCGCTCCCGGAGGGGCAGGCGATGCCACGGGCTGGGCCACGGGGCCCCGGTCACCGGGTCCCCCTCCTCCTGCCGGCCTGCGAGGCTGAGGCCCAGCAGCGCCCGGACTCCTCGGCCAGGCCCCGCTGTCGTTTCCAAGCCTGCAGGGCCGTCTCTGCCGGCCTCACCCCGGCTCGCTCCTTCCCACCGCCGCCCCACGGGAGCCCCACACTCACGCGCCCAGGACCCCACTCCCGATCTGCGCCCCCACAGGCAGCTCCGTCCTCCCGCCGGCCTCCGTCTCCCCCACACCCACGCCCTGTCCGTCTGCACCCTGGGGCTCCACCTTCAGAACACCCAGGCCGGCCCCGCCAGAACAGCCCAGTCCCCTCCGCCCTGGTCTCCCAGCACCACATGGTCTGGTCTTCCTGAGCCACCAGAGGGCGCCTATGAGCCCGTCAGGCCAGTCCCTGCTCTGCCCACAGCCCTCCATGGCTCACACCTCCCTTCTCCCCCCACGACCTGCCCCACCTTCCCCTCCTCCCTCTGTCTCCTCACTCTGCTCCAGCGGCACAGGCCTCCTCACTGTGCCTCCAACACGCCAGGCATACCCTGCCCCAGGGCCTTTGCACAGCTGTGTCCTCTGCCTGGAACACCCTTCCCTCAGATATCTGTACATCTTTCCCCCCACCTCTTTTGGGTCTTTGCTTAAATGCAGTCTCTCGCTCTCTCTTTTTTTTTCTTTTTGAGACAGAGTCTCACACTGTTGCCTGGGCTAGAGTGCCATGGCATCAACCTAGCTCACAGCAACCTCCAACTCCTGGGCTCAAGCGATCCTCCTGCCTCAGCCTCCCGAGTAGCTGAGACTACAGGCATGCATCCACCATGCCGGCTAATTTTTTTTATATATTAGTTGGCCAATTAATTTCTTTCTATTTATAGTAGAAACGAGGTCTCGCTCTTGCTCAGGCTGGTTTCGAACTCCTGAGCTTGAGCAATCCTCCCGCCTCGGCCTCCCAGAGTGCTAGGATTACAGGCGTGAGCCACCGTGTCTGGCCTTAAATTATGACTTATTCATCATTGCTCCTGCTTTATGCCAGGCGCCGGGCGTGAGGTCAGTACGATCCCACCCCTCCGGCAGGCGGAAACATTCAAGGCACCATAGTCACTGGGAAAGAGGGGGCTCAAACCCTGACCTCACACCCTGCACGACTCAGAACCAACCCCGACTTCCCCCTGCTCCTAAGAGCAGCAGTGCCAGAGAGCTGGCTTGGTCCCCCCCAGGGACGGGGCGCTCACTCTCTCTCCCGAGGCAGCCAGTCCTGCTGCCCGAGGACGGCGGAGCGGGCGGGATTTGCAGCGAGCGTGTTCAGGCGTGAGCAGCCCCGCACATGCGTGGCAAGCCTTGAGGTTAAGGCGCAAGGAAAGCGGCGAGGGGCGTCAGGTTAGGGCCGCCATGCGCGAGGGCCCATCTTCTCGGGGAAGCGTGGGCCTGCGTGTGACCAAGGCACCCAAGCAGGGGCATCCCGGCCCCGCCCACCCTCGGAGCCACCAGCCCCCGCCAGACACTGCCACGGGTGGGGCTGTGTCGCCCCCACCCCGCCAGGACTCCCAGGACCCAGGTACAGCGCAGGGTGGCGGCTGGACTCGGGCGCTGCGGCCTGGGGGCCAACCCACCTGCCTTCATCATGGTGGAGCCTTCGACCGTCCTCGCCGGAGTGTTAGAGACTCGCTTCTCTGCGCGGAGGCGGAGGGCGGAGAGAGGGAGAGGAGATCAGAGGGGACACGTCACGAGGGCCCCCAGACACCCGGACACCCTCTCACACACACGCATCCGGGCCCCCCAGACCCCCGGCCCCTGCCCCATGCTCGTCTCTCAGCCCGGCAATTTGCACAAAATCCCTGAGAGGCCTGCATGGATTTTTTTGTAAATTATTAATTTTTAATGCTACAGTAAGACAAGGAGACGCTCTCCCCATGAATAATTAACACACAACAATCAGGCCAGAGACACTCCAGGCACCACGGCCAATCCCAGCGGTGGCTCTCGCCTCCCTGCTTGTGATGTGCAAACACACACGTTCAGCGTGTGCTCTTCAGATATAATTTATGTGTAACCAATTTCCTATACCGAACGACTTAACGATACATGCGCTAAGCTACGATATCTACTCTAAGAATATATATTGCTTTTTTTCTTATCTTTTATCTTTTATTTTTTTTTTTGAGACAGGGTCTCAGTCTTTCACCCAGGCTGAAGTGCAGTGGTATCATCAACTCCTAGGCTCAAGTGACCCTCCCGCCTCGCCCTCCCCAGTAACTGCGAACTACAGTCGCCACCATGCCCGGCTAAGTTTTCTAACTTTTTATAGATGGGGTTTCACTAGGTTGTCCAAGCTGGTTTCGAACTCCTGGGTTCAAGTGATCCTCCTATGTCACCCCCCCGCCCCAGAGTGCTGGCATTACAGGTGTGAGCCACTGTGACCAGCCAGAATACATATTTAAATGTCATCGAGATGTGAAATATTTGCAAATGCGTATGATCTACATGCAATAATTTGGGTGTACAGTGTGCATAAAATGGGTCCCAGAGTTCAAACTTTTGCCTTTTTGCTTTGTCTGCGCTTTGTGCTGCATTGGTGTGCCTGCGTGGGAACCCTGTCCTCCTCAATAGAGCCTGGTTCCAGACCAAGGGCCTGCACACAGAGCCAGGTGGCACATCCACAGAGGATGCCCACCGCCAGCCTCAGTTTCCGCTCGGGTACCAGGGATGCTGCACTTCCTCTCCCAGGAATATTGCAGAAACTGAGGGAAGACATGGTAAACAGCACTGGGCGTGACTGCAAGCCAAGACCAGGACTCAAGGAGAAACAACCAATCATTGCTACTACTACTGCTGTTTATCATTACAACAACACAAAGTGACAAAGTGCAATTTGTCACTTGCAACAACAGCAGGTGACCCTAGCCCAAACCATCAACCATAACCCTACCGTATCGTACCCTAACCCTAACCCCTAACCCATTCACAAGCCTAACCCTACCCTAACCCCAACCCCAACCCCAACCCCTAACCCTAACCCTAACCCCAACCCCTAACCCTAACCCTAACCCCAACCCCAACCCTAACCCTAACCCTCCACGCCCGCCATCCCCGCTCTGGCCAGCAGAGGGCGCAGAGGCCCCGCGTGCCTACCTTTGGGCGTGCCCACCGGCGTCTGCAAGAGAGAAGAGGAGGGGTCAGGGGTGTCCTCCTGCAGACCCGACTCCCCACCTGCTGGGAAGGAGCTGGCCGCAGCAGGTGACACCAGATGCACCTGCTTCCTGTCTCTCTCGGGGTTCAGGACAGATGTGCAGGGGTCCCCCTCCCTGTGCACCCCCCTCAGCAGGGCCTGCAGGTCACGCTGGCCCCCCGCACTGCAGTCACCTCCTCCCAGGTGCTGTCTCCCCGCCGGCCCAGTTTGACGCTGGGTGGTCAGACCCGCGCCCATGAGCCTCCCCTTCCCCTCCCCCGCTGTGCCCAGCCCCCCGCCACCCACCCCCTTCCCCATCACATCACTGGGCCGTGTTCTTGGAGTTTGCTGCTCCCTGAAGGGACTGTGTCATTCCCCCAGCCAGGGCCTGTGTCTGCCCCAGGGCGCGGCAGGGACCACACACGTGTCCTGCTGGGGCTCCCGCCAGCACGCAGTCCGCTCAGTCTACTCTCAGTGAAAGATACCTGGAGAACTCCTACTCAACCTCAAAACCCACATCCTCCAGGAAGCCTGTGCTGCCCTCTTGGAGCCAGAGCTTCGGATGCCAGCGAGGCCCCTCCCATGCCCGCAGGGCCCCTCGGGCCCCAGGACGGTAAACGCGGTTGGGACACTTCTGGATTCTCCATAACATGCTATGGTGGCCACGGGCGTGGCGCCCAGAGTCACAGGGTGGGGTGTTTTCATAGAGACAGGGTCTCGCTCTGTCGCCCAGGCTGGAGGGCAGTGGTGCCATCACAGCTCACTGCAGCCTCCAACTCCTGGGCTCCAGCGATCCTCCCGCCTTGGCCTCCCAGAGTGCCGGGACTAGAGGCGTGAGCCACCTCGCCCGTCTCGTGTAAAGCGCTCACTGTCCATGCATTCGATGAACCTTCACGACAAGCCCAGCGGAGGGGTGCGCTGACTGCTCCCCCATCTTACAGATGGAGAAGCTGAGGCCCAGAGACGGAAAGCAACCTATCCCAGGTCACACAGCCGGGAAGCGACTCAACTGGGACTCAAACACAAGCACCAGCTCCCGAGCCAGCTGCCCCGGTGGCCATGCGGGCAAAGACTCAGGGCGAGGTCTCGCTGGGACCCACCCCGGGACCCGCCCCCTTCTCCTCCTCACCTGCTGGGAGTTCAGCACCACCTCGGCCTTGGGCTCCTCCCTGGCGGGGCTGGGGGCCGGCGCGCGGGCGGGGCTGGGGGCCGCGGCGTTCTCCTTCGCGGCTGCGGGGGCGGCGTCTCCACTCTCCAGCACCTCGATCTCCTTCTCCAGCCTGGAGGGGGGCGCGTGTGGGTGAGAACTCCCCGCACGCCCCGTCCCAGCCCCGTCCTGGGGCTTTCTGTGGGACAACTCCCAGGACCGAGCCTTTCCTAACACCCCTGTGCAGACGTCTCACCGTACCCCGTCACGGTGGGGGAAACCGAGGCACAGAGTGAAGAAGTCACACGACACGCCGGCCGTGGCGCTGGGATTCAAACCTCCCAATTTGTTTCAAACGAACCCTCCTTTCCTTTCCGCTGGAATTCACGTGTTTTCACAGGAAACGTTATCTCTCCAGGGAGAGTGGAAAACCGTGTCATTTTCCAAGTACTGGAAGATAACAGGACTGACAGATCCAGCAAAAACAAACCCGGGATATTAAATCCCAGCCACTGGCTTTGGCGAGGGCGGAACGTGAAGGCAGCTCCCAGAGGTGGGCCCAGGTTGGCAGGGGGGACGCAGGGCCAGACACCCGTCCCCCCTTCCCCAAGGAAAGGACTGGAGACCGAGGTCAGCCTGGAGGGCTTCCGGGAGGAGGTGTCTGAGCAGGGCCCCTGAGCAGGCAAAAGGAGGGTGGGAGAGCCCCAAACAGGCTCCGGCTCAGTGCCCAGGAAGCGGCTGCCCTGGGGTGGAGGAAAGAGCAATCAGGCTGAAGCGAGGCCAGGGCCCCTCCACCGAGGACCAAGCCTGCCGCCAGGGCTGTGCCCAGCAGGGGTGCGTGGAGCCAGCCCTGTGATTCCCCTGACCCTGCGCCCGCCTGGCATGGCCCATCTGCCCGCAGACCCACCCGGCCCAGGGCCAGGCCCGGCTCCACCCCGCCTCTGCCGAGCACCCAGGGCTGGCCAGGCACACAGATGGTGCTTAATGTTTTCTGGAATCCTTGAAGCCCCAGTTCACAGGGGGGGAAACTGAGGCTCGCAGAGGTGGAACTGCTCCCACCCAGCCCTGCCTTTAAGTCCCCCTACCCTGGGACAGAAGTCCAGCCCAAGGCACCCCCAGGGCGGGCTGGGGGCAGGGACACCACGGGGCAAAGACGGCAGGCAGCAGTGGCCAGGCCGGGCCCGCTGGGAGGCCAGCGTCGGGCCAGCGTGCCGCGTGACCCGGACAGGACTCTGCCCCGGGCCTCTTCCGCGGCCAGAGCAGGCGCTTGGGATTCTGGTCGTCACTTCCCTCGCCCTGACCTGCGCCCCGAGTGGAGCTGGGACTCCCGCGTGCCGGAAACTCCAGGCCTGTGTCCCGCCGGCCCAGGGATGACCGCGTTCCCCATCCTGCCCCTCCCGCTTCCTGCGGGCCCAGCTGCCGCCGAGCAGAGCGGGCAGCCACAGCCCAGCCAGCTGGGCCGGCGCCAGGAAGCCCCGGGGGAGGCCGGTGCCGGCAACTCCGTCCTGTCCTCGGGGACCCTGGAGCCGCCCCGAGCCCACGTCCCTCACACATCTGCTCAGATGGGGTGCTGGGCAGCGATTCTTAGTGCTTGGCCCCAACAGGCTGCCCGCCGCCTCTGGGTCAGGGTCAGGGTCAGGGCCAGGGTTTTAGGGCCAGGGTCAGGGCCAGGGTTTTAGGGCCAGGGTCAGGGTCCAGGTCAGGATCAGGGTTTTAGGGCCAGGGTCAGGGCCAGGGTTTTAGGGTCAGGGTCAGGGTCCGGGTCAGGGTCAGGGTTTTAGGGTCAGGGTCAGGGTCCGGGTCAGGGTTTTAGGGCCAGGGTCAGGGCCAGGGTTTTAGGGTCAGGGTCAGGGTCCGGGTCAGGATCAGGGTTTTAGGGCCAGGGTCAGGGCCAGGGTTTTAGGGCCAGGGTCAGGGCCAGGGTTTTAGGGCCAGGGTCAGGGCCAGGGTTTTAGGGTCAGGGTCAGGGTCCGGGTCAGGGTCAGGGTTTTAGGGCCAGGGTCGGGGCCAGGGTTTTAGGGCCAGGGTCCGGGTCAGGGTTTTAGGGCCAGGGTCGGGGTCAGGGTTTTAGGGCCAGGGTCAGGGTTTTAGGGTCAGGGTTTTAGGGTCAGGGTCCGGGTCAGGGTTTTAGGGCCAGGGTCAGGGTTTTAGGGTCAGGGTTTTAGGGTCAGGGTCCGGGTCAGGGTCGGGGTCCGGCCGCGCTCTGCCCGCCCACCTGGAGATGGAGCCCTCCAGGAGCTGCGCCTTCTGCTGGTCCTCCTGCATCTGCCTCCTCAGGTCCTCGTCGCCCTCCGAGGCCGAGGACGGCGTCCCCTCCAGCAGCCAGCGCTCCCGCAACGCCTTGGACTGGGCGGCAGGGGTCCAGGTCAGGGCCAGGGCTGGGGCCACCCCACCACCCGCGCCTGCCACCGCCGCCCTCCGGCCACCCCACCTTCAGGTGCTGCAGCTGCCTCCGGTCGTCCTCCAGCTGCCGGCGCTTGTTCTCGATCTCCGCCTGCCGCTTCCGCTTCTCCTGAGGGGGCCTGGGGTCAGCTCGGCCTCGAGTCCCGGAGCTGCGCCCAGGGGACCCTGCGTCCCGCAGGCAGAGGCAGCCGGCCAGAGCACATCTGCACTCCACCCGCAAGGCCATCTCCTGCGCGGTGCCGGCAAGGCGCTAGTAAACGCCAGCCTCAGTTTCCCCCCCACCCAACAGGCGGAGGGGGGCCGGTGGCCTGAGGGACTCAGGAGTGGGGACCTCCAGACTCATTGTCAACCGAGCGGAGGCATCAGTGGGAATCGGGCTTCCAAGGCAAACACCTCGCCCCTCCGTGCGCCTCGCTTCTGGGTCCCAGGCTGGGCGAGGGGTGCCCCTGGGACCCCAGTCCCTCCCTGCCACCTCCGCGGGTCACCCCGTGCCAGGGCGGAAGGAACTCACTGCTATGGCCTGGAGCCGCTCCTGCTGGGACGTGGTCTCTGCTGCCAGGACCCTGCGGGAGGGGAGAAGGTCAGCCTTGGTCCGCCCGTCCTGCTGTCGGCTGGATGGGGTTCGAGGCTTGGCCCTGCCTCTTGCCAGCCGGAGACCGCACAGGAAAGCAATTCCTGCTCTGAGCCCTTTCTGCACAGTGGGACCCTTCCCTGCCTCCTCCAGGACCAAGGGAGTCACTGCAGGAAGGGGAGAGGCTCCACCTGGCAACCAGGAAGGGTTGAGGGAGAAGGGGGCATCCAGGCTGGGCCATGAAGGATGCATAGGAGTTCATAGGAAGGATGCATCAAACATGTTTCAGGAAGAAGCATGTCACCTCCCAGCCAGGACTGTTCAACTGATCAGGGCAGCCCTTGCTGCACCCTCCCGCCCACCGAGCCCTGTTCTGTAGCCCTGGGGGCGGGGGGTCACATAGAGGATGGGACATTCACCAGCCTGGCCATCCAATCCTGGGCTTGGAAAGTCAACGATCCCATCCTGGGGCTTCTGGGTGCTTCTCACACCAGCCTCCACTGGAGTCTCCCAGGAGCCCAAAGGCCCAGAGAGGGCAGTGAGCCTCCCAAGCACACACAGCCAAGAAGCAAAGCCAGGATTCAAGCCCAGACTTTTGCTCTCATCCAAGCAATGCCTTTGGAGAGCCCGCCCAGTGAGGTTTTAGCCTCAGCCCCCAAGACTGGTATGCAGTAGGTGCTTAATAAACATCAGTGTCACCAGATGCACCTGAAGGAACCTGGCTTCATGCTGTCGAGGTTACGGGCCCTCCGTGGGGTTGGCGGAAGGCCCGGGAGCCTGGAGAGTGTGTCTTCCCTGACCCACACCCTGGCCGCTGTTAGGCGCCAGCTGTGTACTCATGGCTCAGGACAGAACCCCAAATTGGGTCAGGGTTAGGGCAGCACCCTGCCCCTGCCGTTGCCACCTAACCCTGACCCCACCTGGCAGGAGGGGCGGGGAACTGATCCCTCCTTCCCTCAGTCTCCTGCAGTGCCCCCAAAGCTGCATGCAATAGGAGCTTAATAAGACGCAGGGACCAGTGAAGAACTGAACCAGCACCGAGCTCGGGCCTTCGCTCCCCCTGTGGGGGCGTGAGGATAGCCTGGCGCTCCCAGGGCTCGCGGCCACACGGAGGAGAGAGGAGGGGCCTGAACGCGTGTGGGGAGGTCTGGGTCGTCGCCCCAAATCCCGAATGGCCCAGGGCGCGTCGCCCGCTCCGGGCAGCACCAGCGGGCGGGGAGCCCAGGCTGGCGCACGGGGCCTGCAGGGCCGAGGGGCATGAGCCTGGGACCAGAGTCTCCCAACCCCTTATCTCCAGAGACTGAAATTACAGCCCATCCTTTGGTTCTGCCGCCACCCCCAACACCCCCAGCCTGCGGTCAGGGCCCGGAGCCACTGAGATCCTCAGAAGAGCCCCTGCTGCCCGCTGGACCTCAGTTTCCCACCTGCACACACACGGGGGCACAGACACCTCAGGCTCCAAACCCTCCCATCGCTTCCCCCTGGTTCAGCAGGGAAACAGAGGCACAGCGTTTTGCCTTTGCCCCATGCCCGAGCCCGGGAGGCAGCTCCCGGGTCGAGACTACCCTGGAGCCCGCGCTCCCTGCCTGCCCGCCCCCACTTCGGTTCAGTTTCCCAGCCTTGCGGAGGCCTGTGAAGTTACCCAGCTCCCATGCCCCAACAGTGACCCCAGCTGCTCCTCCCTTCCTGGCAGGTGTCACCTACCCCTCCCTCTCTGTGCCTCCGGGAGCTGAGAGTACTGGCCACACCCTCTGCAGCTTCCCTTTCCCCCTCCTCAGGGAGGCTGGGTTCAGCTGGGTGGAGTTCAGGAAAGGCTTGATCCAGCTTTCTGGCTTGGGGGCCCCTTCCTGAATGGCCAGATCAGCTGGAGTTCTTGGACTGCCCTGTTGCGCTGTGTGAAGCAGGCAGGGTGCCCTCTGCTGTGCTTCCCCATGGGGCCCAGCCCCTTACTTCCTGCCAACCCCCATGCCCCCAGCAACCCCTGCTGCCTCCCTGCCCCCCAATCCTCTCTACCCCACAACCAGAGGCAGCTTCCCAAAATGAGACTCGGACCCTGTCACACTCCTGCTCCAAAGCCTCCGTGGCTCCCATCCTCCCTTGGAAGAGCCATGATGCCGGCCCATTCCCTCCCTGCCCTCACCCCTTTGGTCTCCCCCTCACTCACTCTGTTCTAGCCATTGGGACCTCCTAGCTGTGTACCAAGCTCCGTCCTACCTCAGGGCCTTTGCACGTGCAGTTTCCCCTTCCCATGTTTGGAAACCAGGTGCGGAGAGGGCAAAACGAAGCAGGTGGTGGCAGAGCTGGATTCAAATGACCACCCAGTTCTAGGTCCCACGGCGGTCCCCTCCCTGGTTTTCTATTCCAGGGACCCACCCAGGAAACAGCAGAGCTGGGACTGGAAGCCGACCTAGCAGGTGGGACCCCAGGGCACTGCGCCCATCCCCTCCCCAGCGGGCAGCTGGCCATCCAGGCTGGACACAGGGACACAGGGCCTGCTGTGAGGCCGGCTCGCCAGGCCGCAGACAAGGCGGGCAGTGTCCTCTCCGGCGGCCTGTCCTGCCGGACTCAGCCGGGGCAGGGGAAGGTCAGGCGGGAAACAATGTCCCCGTCGTGGCCCAGGAAGAGAGTTCCCACCGCTCCCCGCCCGAGTCCCCGCCACAGACGGAGGGCACAGGCCGGCGCCCCCCTCGCCCCCTCCCCAGGCCCGGGGCGCCAAGCCGCCCCGCCGCCCCGGGCGCCGCAGCCCCGGTGATGGATGGCGGGGCCCGCGGGAGGCGGTCGTCCTGGCAACCGCGCCGTCCCCATGGCAACTGGGAGGCCCGGCACGCGGGGGCGGGGCCGGCGCTGAGCATCCCCCGCCCGGGCCTCTGGGGCTGCCTGGAGAGGGCGGGTCTCGGCGCCCCGCCCGGCGGTGCGAGGGCTCCGGGTGGGCTTGGGGAGTGCGCCCGCCCAGAGGGGCCGCGCCCGGCGCAGGTCCTCAGGCCAGGCCGAAAAAACGCTCAACCTCCCATATCCGAAAAATAAAGCAAAATGCAACCGTAAACGGCGAATGAAACAGACACGAAGTAAGAACGCCTCCCCGAGCGCCGCCCGCCGCCGGCCGCCAGCCCCTCTCTCGGGCGCGGGAACCGAGGCCCGCACGGGCGGGCAGGGCCAGGCCGGGCCAAGCTTCCCTCCGCCTGTCGCCCCGGCCCTGAGGCTGTCACCGCGTCGTGTCCAGGGGAGGGGCTGAGCCTGCACCCCGGTGGCCCGGCTCCAGCGCAGGGTGCCCCCAGGGCTGGCGTGGGGGGGGGCGAGGCCAGATCACAAAAGATCTTACATGCTGGGTGGAGAAGCTGAGTTTCTCAGCCAAAAGGCCTGGGAGGGTTTAGGGCAGGATGGCAGGTGCCCCGCTGGCGTGTCCCGGGGCAGGTCACTCCGGTATCTGGGCCTCCACCGGCTGGCGGGACTCGGGCGCCCGTGAGGGGACACGCCCTCCGCCCCGACGCCCACTCCCAGCGCACGCAGGCGTTCTGTCCTCGAGGGATTATTTTTACGGCGCTTGGAGCAAATTCTGGGCGCGCGTCGCGATGTAGGCGGCCCAGGACCCGGCGAGGGCGTCGTCTGCGAGCGCGTGAGATAATCCGGCTCCAGGAGATGAGCTAATAAGGTCCAAACCCAACAAGATCCCGGCAGAGGCCTTCACTTTGCTGGGCGTTTATTTTTGAAAGGCCCAGAGAGGTTACGCAACCAGCCCAAGGTCACCCAGCGGGCAGGGCGGGCTGTCGTGGGGAGGCGGGCTGTCGTGGGGAGGCGGGAGGGGTGTGTACGCGTGTGGGGGGTGTTGCACTTGTCCTTCCAGAGCCCACGCCCGGGCAGCTCCAGCCGGAACAAGGGGGTCCCTGCCCGGGCAGGCGCAGAGCCCAGCGCCGGGAACATTCCTGATGCTAATTGAAAGGAAACAGCTGACGGTGACCTTGGCCATGGGGGGAGTCACGCGGGCTGGGAGGTAGGGGTGAGGGGGAGCCCAGCAGCCCCTTCCCCCACCGGGCAGGGAATGGAGCGGGTGTCCAGATTCCAGCCGCTGCTTCTCACCTCCGGCGTGACCTGGAGTCTCAGGGGGAAGCCCTGGCCCTGGCAGCCCCCTGCCCTCCCTCCGCTACCCCCTTGCCCTGCTCCAAGCCTGCCCGCATTCCAGCCCCAGTATCCGCCCCTCCCCCATTCCCTCCTCCCCCTCCAAGGTCCGCCCCAGCACAGCCGCCTCCTCCAAGAAGCCTCACTGAGCCTCCTCCGCCAACCGCCACGGAAGGCCCCCCTCCCAGCCCTGCACTCAGCACGGCAGGCACCAGGCCACCACCGTCACTGGGGAGGTGGCCGACACACGGGGCCACTGAGAATGCTAGGAGGGTCAAGGCGGAGAGGCACCACTCCACCAGGTTGGCCGCGTTGGCAGGGTCAGGGCAGGCCTTGGACCGAGGAGCAAACCTGTCGCCTATTAACCTGGGGCCGGGAGGGCTGGCCCCTGCCCTGGGCCCTCCCAGGAGGAAGGCGGTGGGGCAAGCGTGGGGCCCGCTCTGGCTTCAGGGGGGTGGCAAGGCAAATCCATCCGCAGAGGCCAGCCCAAGGACCCTGGGGCATCCCCTCCACCCTGTCCCCCACCCGGGCCACACGTGGGAAAATTCCACCGTGCCACGCTGGGAGCACCCCCTCCCAGATCTCTGTGGCCTCACGCACTCCCCGGACCTTTCCTCAGATGGCACCTCCTCACGTAGGCCTCCCCTGACCTCCCTAATTAAGTGTAACCCCCCAGCACCCCCACACACCCCCAGCCATCACTGCCAGGAAACACCCTGGTCACATCTTTTCTTCCTTGTCTTCCTGCGAGGACAGCAACTGCATCTTTTTTGTCCCTGCCATGTCTCCCAGCACCCAGTATACAGCAGGCACTCAATAAATGTTTGCTGGGCCCAGCAAGTCAATTGGCGTCTTTCCGTCTTCAGAAGAAGGCCTTACCCAGAGGTTCCCCAAACCTCAACCCCTGCCTGTGACACTCCTGCCAGCCCCATGGGCCACCTGTCCTGTGATTACTTCCTCTTCTTTTTAAAGACACTCACTGTCACGACTGACATTTACCTAAAACAGCGCCTGGACTCTGCGCGTTGAAGACAGCACAAGCTTCAGCCACCTTCGGGGTGACTGTACCAATTACCACGTGCCACAACCCAACTGTCCATCGATGGGTGAACACCACACGCTGGAACATCACTCAGCCTTAAAAAGGGACGAGGCCTCGACACAGGCCACGGCGTGGAGGGACCTTGAGGACGTCGTGCTCAGTGAGAGACGCCAGACACAGAAGGACACACAGTGCGTGACTCCATTTATGTGAAATGTCCAGAACAGGCAGAGCCACAGAGACGGGACGTGGATTCGTGGTCGCCAGGGGCTGGGGAGGGGGTGAGGAGTGACTGCTCATGCGGACAGGCTTCCTTTCCGGGGCGATGACAAAGTTCTAGCACTGACTGCAGGGATGGACACACCACTTGGTCAATGCACTAAAAACTACAGAATTGCACGCTGTAAGCAGGTTAATCGTGTGATATGTGAACTATATTTTAACAAAGCTATTACAAATTAAAAAAAAACATATATATATATATATATTCACACACATGTGCGCGTGTGCATAATGGACACGCCAGTCCTCTCACCGAGGGCCAGGCCAGGGCTGGGGCTGTGGTCCTGCCCACGGCGCAAGGGGCGTCATAAGGCCCTGCTGGCCCTGCCCTGGGACTTTCCGTGCTCAGAAGGATTTGGACACAAGCTGGTGAGGACAACACCATCTAGAACCCCCCTGCCTGTGCCCCCGCTGCCCCCCCTGCCCCCAGGCCTGCCTGGTCCTACCCCTCCTCCTTTGTCCCCACAGTGTTCCCCAAACAGTGCCTCCTGCCCGACTGCCTCCCACTGCTGTCATAATGCCTCCTGCCCCGAAACTGCCTCCACTCTGGGTCCTAGCCCTAGAGCACCGCAGCCCGGTTGGGCAGGCCTTTCCCCTTCCCAATTCCCTGCCCCGCCAGGTTTTTTTCCTGGTCCCTGGTGACGGGCTTTGACTGTCCCAATCCCTGCTCGAAAGCCCCTGGGAGGGGGAAAACAACCATCCTGGGCCCGAGTTTTTTGTTGCCTCTCAAGAGACACCAAGACTCCTTTTTTTCCGGGGCACGTTGTGTCCCCCTAGCGGCATGCAAGGCACCCCAACCCTCTCGTGCGCAGACTAGGCAGCTCTCCCGTGTTTCCATGGCTTTTGCCCTAGTTCCCTTTGCGGCAGCATTTCCGACAGCCACAAAAGACCTGGAGCTGAGTTGGGTTTTTTTGCACACCCAGAATTTGGGAACCCGCCCCCCCTCTTTGGCCTTTTCCGGTTTAATTTTTCTCCCCAAAGCTGCCCCCATCGGCCTCTGTCCACGACTTTAGCCACACTTTCCTGCTCGCGCTGGGTCCTTCACCCTTAGCTGCTGGAACTTTCTTTGAATTTTGCCCAAAGTCAGCCTTTTTTGGTGCTTCCCCATTCGGTTTTCCCTACCTGGGCAATTCATGGCCCCTGCAGGTTCCTGCGCAAGAGCACAACAAGGAAGCATTCTCTCCTTCCATGTGGTCCAACCTTCCGGGCCTCTTGCAAACGTCTTAGTCTCTCCACCCAGGTTACGCCCTTCTGCCTGCCTGGTAATACCCTAAGTACCTTTGCCAAGAAAAGTTCATGAAAGAGACTTGACCAGGAAACCCTTTCCCAAACACACCAGAAGAAGAATCCATGGTTTTCCCAAGAACCCTCTTCCCGATCCTGCACGGGCATTTAAGGAAA
>NC_033683.1:8069199-8080485 GCF_000165445.2 Microcebus murinus | reverse complement strand
TCCACTCCCGATCCACGAACACCGAGTGCTCCGCGGAAACCACCGAAACCACACCCTGCTCCAGGACTTGCCCACATCCCACCCAGGGCTCAGAGGAAGCTGACGAACACTGAGCCCAACAAGACCCTTCCAGGTCCACTCACAGCGGTCCCAGACCTTGGCCATTGGCCGGCATCACTTCACGTCGGGAGGCCAAGGCCTCAGTTGGGACCCTGAGATGGCGCTCACTCACGAGGGGGCCACCCTCACGAGCAGGGAGCCCGGGAAGGTGTCAAGGGCCACACATCCCTCTGTGCAGAAAACCAGCTCTCTCTCTTCCCTGCTGCCCTCTTCCCCTCCCACGTCCTTGCCTGCTCCTGCTTCCTCCATGTCACCCGAGGCTGTTCCCTCCACTTCTCTGCCCCTAACTTCTTCACCCCTCACCCTGGACTTGGTTAAGACCACAGATGTGGCGGCCATGGATTCAGGAGCCCAGACCAGCTCACCTCCGTCTCCGAGCAGTGCCTCGCCTGCATTCCTGGCCACCGCTAGGGACACCACAGGCACACGGAGCATGCCTCCTTCCTCAGACACCGCTGCGACCCACGTGGGGACCACCACTCCGGGACTCGGACGCCCGTCCTCTCTGCCAGCTACCACTCAGGGCACAGAAACCACATCTGCAATGGACGCCTCCTCAGCCGTGGGGAAGCACCCTGTGTCCACACCAACTGCTGCCTTCCCCAGCACCAGGAGCGCTCACACACAGCCAGCGTCCCCAGTCAGCCCTGGGACCAGGGAGTCCAGCATCCCGGAGGACACCAGCTCAGGCTTAGCTACAAGGACCGTCCCTGCTCAATGGCTCACCAGCGCACCGACTCAGGTCTCCAGCACACAAGGCATCTCCTCCAGGGGCACGTCCACCCCACAGCCTGCTGGGTCCACAGGGGCCACAGCACCCGACATCTCTGCTAAAACCATCACCCGGCTTCAGCCCTCTGCCAACACACATGGCTCAGAGGAATCGACCAACATCAGCCCAACAGGACCCTCCGGGTCAACTTCACAGGGTACCCTGACCGTGGCCACGGCAACCAGCTCTGCCCGAGAGGCAAGGACCTCGGCTGGGAGCCAGGGATGGCCTCACTCAGAGGGGGACACCCTCACTAGCAGTGAGCCCGGGAAGGAGTCAAGGACCACACATCCCTCTGTGCAGGAAACCAGCTCTGTCTCCTCCCTGCTGCCCTCTTCCCCTCCCACGTCCTCGCCTGCTCCTGCTTCCTCCATGTCACCCGAGGCTGTTCCCTCCACTTCTCTGCCCCTGACTTCTTCGATCTTCACCCCGGGCCTGCTGAAGACCACAGACATGGCGGCCACGGGCTCAGGAGCCCAGAGCACCTCACCTCCTTCTCTGAGCAGTGCCTCGTCTCCATTCCTGGCCACTGCTAGGGAGACCACAGGCACACGGAGCATGCCTCCTTCCTCAGACACCGCGGTGACCCACGTGGGGACCACCACTCCCGGACTTGGACACCCGACCTCTATGCCGGCTACCACTCAGGGCACAGAAACCACGTCTGCAATGGGTGTCACCTCCCCCGTGGGGCAGGAGCGAGTTTCCACGCCAACCGCTGCCTTCCCCAGCACCGGGAGCGCTCACACACAGCCGGCGTCTCCCGTCAGCCCTGGGGTCATCGAGTCCAGCACCCCAGAGGACCCCAGCTCAGGCTCGGGGACAAGCACTGTCCCTGCTCAAGGTTCCACTGGCGCTCCCACTCAGGTCTCCGGGACACAAGGCATCTCCTCCAGCGCCACGTCCACCCCACAGCCTGCTGGGTCCACAGGGTCTACAACACCCAATGTCTCCGTGGAAACCATCTCGAGGCTCTGGACTACTGCAATCACCCAGGGCTCAGCAGAAGCGACCTTCACCAGCCCAACAGGTCCCTCCGGGTCCACTTCACAGGCTACTTCGACCTTGGCCATGGTGACCACCTCCGCCTGGCAGGCAAGGCCCTCGGCTGAGAGGCAGCAATGGCCTCACTCAGAGGGGGCCACCCTCACCATCAAGGTGTCCGGGATGGTGTCAGGGGCCACACGTCCCTCAGTGCAGGAAACCAGCTCTGTCTCCACGCTGCTGCTCTCTTCCCCTCCCATGTCCTTGCCTGCTCCTGCTTCCTCCATTTCACCTGAGGCTGCTCCCTCCACTTCTCTGCCCCTGACTTCTTCCCTCCTCACCCCAGGCCTGCTGAAGACCACAGACCTGGCGGCCACGGGCTCAGGAGCCCAGAGAACCTCACCTCCTTCTCTGAGCAGTGGCTCACCTGCATTCCTGGCCACAGCTAGAGAGACCACAGGCACTTGGAGCATGCCTCCTTCCTCAGACGGGGCAGTGACCCACTTGGGCACCGGCACTTCCTTAGTCAGACACCCCACCTCTCCACCAGCTACCTTGCAGGCCACAGAAATCATGTCCCCAGTGGGACCCTCCGCCACTGTGCAACAAGAGCGAGTACCCACACCAACCGCTGCCTTCCCCAACACCAGGAGCGCTCACACACAGCCGGCGTCCGCCGTCAGCCCTGGGCTCAGCAAGTCCAGCTCCCCGGAGGACACCAGCTCAGGCTTTGGGACAAGCACTGTCCCTGCTCAAGGGCCCACCAGCACTCCCACTGACGTCTCCGGAACTGGAGGAATTTCCTCCAGCGCCACGACCACCCCACAGCCTGCTGGGTCCTCCGGGCCCACAACATACGACGTCTCCGCAGAAAACATCCCCGGGCTACAGACCTCCGCCACCACTCCTGGCTCAGCGGAAGGGACCATCACTAGCTCAAGAGTTCCATCTGGGTCCACATCACAGACATCCCCGACCTTAGGTACAGCAACCAACTCCACCCGAGACGCAAGTCCCTCGGCTGGGAGCCTGGGGTGGCCTCACTCAGAAGGGGCCACCCTCACAAGCATGAAGCCCAGTACGGTGTCAGGGGCCACACGTCCCTCTGTGGATGACACCAGCTCTGTCTCCTCCCTGCTGCCTTATTCCCCTCCCATGTCCTCGCCTACTCCTGCTTCCTCCATGTCACCCGAGGCTGATCCCTCCAATTCTCTGCCCCTGACTTCTTCACTCCACACCCCGGGCCTAGTGAAGACCACAGATGTGGCCACCACGGGCTCAGGAGGCCAGACCAGCTCACCTCCGTCTCTGAGCAGTGCCTCGCCTCCATTCCTGGCCACCACTAGAGAGACCAAGGGCACACAGAGCATGCCTCCTTCCTCACCAAAGGCGGCAACCCATGTGGGCACTGCCACTTCCAGACTCGGCCACCCGACCACATTGCAGGCCCCGGAAACCACGTCTGCAATGGGCGCCTCCTCCCCAGTGGAACAGGAGCGAGTTTCCACACCAACCGCTGCCTTCCCCAGCACCGGGAGCGCTCACACACAGCCAGCGTCCCCAGTCAGCCCTGGGCTCAGTGATTCCGGTACCCCGGAGGACACCAGCTCAGGCTCGGGGACAAGCACTGTCCCTGCTCAAGGGCCCACCGGTGCTCCCACTGAGGTCTCGGGGACACAAGGCATCTCCTCCGGCGCCACCTCCACCCCACAGCCTGCTGGGTCCAGACAGTCCCCAACACCTGACATCTCTGCGGTAACCATCATCGGGCGCCAGACCTCCACAAGCGGGGGGCCCGGGAAGGTGTCATGGTCCACAAGTCTCTCTGTGGACGAAACCAGCTCTGTCTCCTCTCTGTTGGCCTCCTCTCTTCCCACGTCCTCACCTGCTCCAGCTTCCTCCATGACACCGGAGGCTGTTTCCTCCACTTCCCTGCCCCTGACATCTTCCCGCCTCACCCTGGGCCTGCTGAAGACCACAGATGTGGCGGCCACGGGCTCAGGAGCTGAGACCAGCTCACCTCCGTCTCTGAGCAGTGCCTCGCCTCCATTCCTGGGCTCTACTAGAGAGACCACGGGCACATGGAGCATGCCTCCTTCCTCAGACACGGGGGCAACCCACGTGGGGATCACCACTCCGGGACTCGGACACCCGTCCTCTATGCCGGCTACCACTCAGGGCACAGAAAACACGTCCTCAATGGGCGTCTCCTCTCCCGTGGGGCCGGACCCTGTTTCCACGCCAACCGCTGCCTTCCCCAGCACCAGGAGCGCTCACACACAGCCGGCGTCCCCTGTCAGCCCTGGGACCAGCGAGTCCAGCACCCCGGAGGACACCAGCTCAGGCTCGGGGACAAGCACTGTCCTTCCTCAAGGGCCCACTGGCACTCTCAGTCAGGTCTCTGAGACACAAGGCATGTCCTCTCAGGCCCCATCCTTCCCACACCCTTCTGGGGCCACGCAGTCCACAACACCCGACATCTCTGCAGTAACCATCATCGGGCTCCGGACCTCCGCCATCACCAGCAGTGAGCCCGGGAAGGTGTCAGGGGCCACACGTCCCTCAGTGCAGGAGACCAGCTCTGTCTCCTCCCTGCCACCCTCTTCCCCTCCCACGTCCTCGCCTGCTCCTGTTTCCTCCATGTCACCTGAGGCTGCTCCCTCCACTTCTCTGCCCCTGACTTCTTCCCTCCTCACCCCGGGCCTGCTGAAGACCACAGATGAGGGGGCCATGGGCTCAGGAGCCCAGACCATCTCACTTCCGTCTCTGAGCAGTGCCTCGCCTCCATTCCTGGCCACCACTAGAGAGACCACAGGCACACGGAGCATGCCTCCTTCCTCAGACACGAAGGCAACCCATGTGGGCACCGCCATTTCTGGACTCGGACACCCGCCCTCTCTGCCGGCTACCTTGCAGGCCACGGAAACCACGTCCACAATGGGCGCCTCCTCCCCCGTGGGGCAGGAGCCAGTTCCCACACCCACTGCTGCCTTCCCCAGCACCGGGAGGGCTAACACACCACCGGCGTCCACTGTCAGCGCTGGGCTCAGCGAGTCCAGCACCCCGGAGGACACCAGCTCAGGCTTTGGGACAAGCACTGTCCCTGCACAAGGGCCCACTGACACTCCCACTCAGGTCTCCGGGACACAAGGCATCTCCTCCAGCGCCACGACCACCCCACAGCCTGGTGGGTCCACATGGTCCACAACACCCAACGTCTCCGTGGAAACCATCACCAGACTATGGTCCTCCACCATCACGCCTGGCTCAGCAGAAGCGACCATCACCAGCCCAACAGGTCCCTCCGGGTCTCCTTCACAGGCTACCCCATCCTTGGCCACGACGACCAGCTCTGCCCGGGAGGCAACGCCATCGGCTGGGAACCAGGGACGGCCTCACTCAGAGGGGGCCACCCATATGAGCAGGGGACCCAGTATGGTATCAGGGGCCACTCATCCTTCTGTTCAGGAAAGCAGCTCTGTCTCCTCCCTGCTGTCCTCTTCCCCTCCCACGTCCTCGCATGCTCCTGCTTCCTCCATGTCACCTGAGGCTGTTCCCTCCACTTCTCTGCCCCTGACTTCCTCCCTCCTCACCCCGGGCCTGCTGAAGACCACAGACGTGGCGGCCACGGGCTCAGGAGCCCAGACCAGCTCACCTCCGTCTCTGAGCAGTGCCTCGCCTCCATTGCTGGCCACCACTAGGGAGACCACAGGCACACGGAGCATGCCTCCTTCCTCAGACGGGGCAGTGACCCACTTGGGCACCGGCACTTCTCCACTCAGACACCCAATCTCTCTGCCAGCTACCTTCCAGGCCACGGAAACCACGTTCCCAATGGGCACCTTCTCCACCGTGAGGAAGGAGCGTGTTTCCACACCTACCCCTGCCTTCCGCAATCAGCAGGCCCGGGGTGAGGAGGGAGGAAGTCAGGGGCAGAGAAGTGGAGGGAACAGCCTCAGGTGACATGGAGGAAGCAGGAGCATGCGAGGACGTGGGAGGGGAAGAGGACAGCAGGGAGGAGACAGAGCTGCTTTCCTGAACAGAAGGATGAGTGGCCCCTGATACCATACTGGGTCCCCTGCTCATATGGGTGGCCCCCTCTGAGTGAGGCCGTCCCTGGTTCCCAGCCGATGGCGTTGCCTCCCGGGCAGAGCTGGTCGTCGTGGCCAAGGATGGGGTAGCCTGTGAAGGAGACCCGGAGGGACCTGTTGGGCTGGTGATGGTCGCTTCTGCTGAGCCAGGCGTGATGGTGGAGGACCATAGTCTGGTGATGGTTTCCACGGAGACGTTGGGTGTTGTGGACCATGTGGACCCACCAGGCTGTGGGGTGGTCGTGGCGCTGGAGGAGATGCCTTGTGTCCCGGAGACCTGAGTGGGAGTGTCAGTGGGCCCTTGTGCAGGGACAGTGCTTGTCCCAAAGCCTGAGCTGGTGTCCTCCGGGCTGCTTCCTCCATGTCACCCGAGGCCGTTCCCTCCACTTCTCTGCCCCTGACTTCTTCCCTCCTCACCCCGGGCCTGCTGAAGACCACAGACGTGGCCGCCACGGGCTCAGGAGCCCAGAGCACCTCACCTCCGTCTCCAAGCAGTGCCTCACCTCCATTCCTGGCCACCACTAGAGAGACCACAGGCACACGGATCATGCCTCCTTCCTCAGACATGGCAGCAACCCATGTGGGCACCGCCACTTCCAGACTCGGACACCCGACCACCTTGCAGGCCACGGAAACCACATCTGCAGTGGGCGCCTCCTCCCCCGTGGGGCAGGAGCGAGTTTCCACACCAACTGCTGCCTTCCCCAGCACCGGAAGCGCTCACACACAGCCGGCGTCCACCGTCAGCCCTGGGCTCAGCGAGTCCAGCACCCCGGAGGACACCAGCTCAGGCTCGGGGACAAGCACTGTCCGAGCTCAAAGGCCCACCGGTATTCCCACTCAGGTCTTCGGGACACAAGGCATCTCCTCCAGCGCCACGTCCACCCCACAGCCTGCTGGGTCCAGACAGTCCACAACACCCGACATATCTGCGGTAACCATCATCGGGCGCCAGACCTCCACGAGCAGGGGGCCCGAGGTGTCATGGTCCACAAGTCTCTCTGTGGAGGAAACCTCCATGTCTCCCGAGGCTGTTCCCTCCACTTCTCTGCCCCTGACTTCTTCACTCCACACCCTGGGCCTAGTGAAGACCATAGATGTGGCGGCCACGGGCTCAGGAGCCCAGACCACCTCACCTCCGTCTCTGAGCAGTCTCTTACCTCCATTCCTGGTCACCACTAGGGAGACCACGGGCACACGGAACACCCCTGCTTCCTCAAACAGGGTGGCAACCCACATGGGCACTGCCACTTCTGGACTGGGACACCCAACCACATTGCAGGCCACGGAAATCACATCCACCATGGGAACCTCCTCCACCGTGGGGCAGGCGCGTGTTTCTACACCAACCGCTGCCTTCCCCAGCAC
Organism: Microcebus murinus; assembly: GCF_000165445.2. Classification (NCBI taxonomy): domain Eukaryota; kingdom Metazoa; phylum Chordata; class Mammalia; order Primates; family Cheirogaleidae; genus Microcebus; species Microcebus murinus. The sequence continues at coordinate 8,073,150 of NC_033683.1, read as the reverse complement.
CGGGAGGGCTAACACACCACCGGCGTCCACTGTCAGCGCTGGGCTCAGCGAGTCCAGCACCCCGGAGGACACCAGCTCAGGCTTTGGGACAAGCACTGTCCCTGCACAAGGGCCCACTGACACTCCCACTCAGGTCTCCGGGACACAAGGCATCTCCTCCAGCGCCACGACCACCCCACAGCCTGGTGGGTCCACATGGTCCACAACACCCAACGTCTCCGTGGAAACCATCACCAGACTATGGTCCTCCACCATCACGCCTGGCTCAGCAGAAGCGACCATCACCAGCCCAACAGGTCCCTCCGGGTCTCCTTCACAGGCTACCCCATCCTTGGCCACGACGACCAGCTCTGCCCGGGAGGCAACGCCATCGGCTGGGAACCAGGGACGGCCTCACTCAGAGGGGGCCACCCATATGAGCAGGGGACCCAGTATGGTATCAGGGGCCACTCATCCTTCTGTTCAGGAAAGCAGCTCTGTCTCCTCCCTGCTGTCCTCTTCCCCTCCCACGTCCTCGCATGCTCCTGCTTCCTCCATGTCACCTGAGGCTGTTCCCTCCACTTCTCTGCCCCTGACTTCCTCCCTCCTCACCCCGGGCCTGCTGAAGACCACAGACGTGGCGGCCACGGGCTCAGGAGCCCAGACCAGCTCACCTCCGTCTCTGAGCAGTGCCTCGCCTCCATTGCTGGCCACCACTAGGGAGACCACAGGCACACGGAGCATGCCTCCTTCCTCAGACGGGGCAGTGACCCACTTGGGCACCGGCACTTCTCCACTCAGACACCCAATCTCTCTGCCAGCTACCTTCCAGGCCACGGAAACCACGTTCCCAATGGGCACCTTCTCCACCGTGAGGAAGGAGCGTGTTTCCACACCTACCCCTGCCTTCCGCAACACTGGGAGTGCTCACACACAGCCAGCGTCCGCTGTAAGCCCTGGGCTCAGCGAGTCCAGCACCCCGGAAGACACCAGCTCAGGCTCAGGGACAAGCACTCTCCAAGTTCAAGGTTCCACCGATACTCCTACTCTGGTCACCAGCACACAAGGCATCTCCTCCAGCGCCACGTCCACCCCACAGCCTGCTGGGGCCACAGGGGCCACAAAACCTGACATCTCTGAGGATACTGTCAACAGGCTCTGGACCTCTGTCATCACCCAGGGCACAGCGGAAGCGACCTACTACAGTCCAAAAAGTTCCTCCGGGTCACCTTCACAGACTACCCCAACCTTGGCCACAGCCACCACCTCCACCCTGGAGGAAAGCCGCTCACATGGGAGCCAGAGATGGCCTCACTCAGAGGGGGCCACCCTCACGAGCTGGGGGCTGGGAAAGGTGTCATGGGCCACACGTCCCTCTGTGGAGGACACCAGCTCTGTCTCCTCCCTGCTGCCCTCTTCCCCTCTGACTTCCTCTTCCCCTACCATGTCCTCACCTGCTCCTGCTTCCTCCATGTCACTCGAGGCAGTTCCCTCCACTTCTCTGCCCCTGACTTCTTCCCTCCTCACCCTGGGCCTGCTGAAGACCACAGATGTTGCAACCACGGGCTCAGGAGCCCAGAGAACCTCACCTCCATCTCTGAGCAGTGCCTCGCCTCCATTCCTGGCCACCACTAGAGAGACCACAGGCACAGGGAGCATGCCTCCTCCTTCCTCAGACACGGTGGTGACCCTCGTGAACACTGCCACTTCTAGACTTGGACACCGGATCTCTCTGCCGGCTACCTTGCAGGCCACGGAAACCACGTCCACAATGGGCGCCTCCTCCCCCGTGGGGCAGGAGCCAGTTCCCACACCCACTGCTGCCTTCCCCAGCACCGGGAGCGCTCACTCACAGCCGGCGTCCCCAGTCAGCCCTGGGCTCAGCCAGTCCAGCACCCCGGAGGACACCAGCTCAGGCTCGGGGACAAGCACTGTCCTTGATAAAGGGCCCACCGGCACTCCCACTCAGGTCTCCAGGCCACGTGGCATCTCCTCCAGCACCACGTCCACCCCACAGCCTGCTGGGTCCACACAGTCCACAACACCCGACATCTCCTCAGAAACCATCACTGGACTATGGACCTTCGCCATCATGTCTGGCTCAGAGGAAGCGACCATCCCCAGCCCAACAGGTCCCTCCGGGACTCCTTCACAGGCTACCCCATCCTTGGCTACGGCGACCAGCTCTGCCCGGGAGGCAACACCCTCATCTGGGAACCAGGGATGGCCTCAGTCAGAGGGGGCCACGCATATGAGCAGGGGACCCAGTACGGGGTCAGGGGCCACACGGCCCTCTGTGCAGGATACCAGCTCTGTCTCCTCCCTGCTGCCCTCTTCCCCTCCCACGTCCTCGCCTGCTCCTGCTTCCTCCATGTCACCCGAGGCCGTTCCCTCCACTTCCCTGCCCCTGACTTCTTCCCTCCTCACGCCGGGCCTGCTGAAGACCACAGACATGGCCGCCACGGGCTCAGGAGCCCAGAGCACCTCACCTCCTTCTCTGAGCAGTGCCTCACCTGCATTCCTGGCCACTGCTAGAGAGACCACAGGCACACGGAGCATGCCTCCTTCCTCAGACATGGCAGCAACCCATGTGGGCATTGCCACTTCCAGACTCGGACACAAGACCACATTGCAGGCCACGGAAACCACATCTGCAATGGGCGCCTCCTCCCCTGTGGGGCAGGAGCGAGTTTCCACGCCAACCGCTGCCTTCCCCAGCACCGGAAGCGCTCACACACAGCCAGTGTCCGCCGTCAGCCCTGGGCTCAGTGAGTCCAGCACCCCGGAGGACCCCAGCTCAGGCTCGGGGACAAGCACTGTCCGAGCTCAAAGGCCCACTGGTATTCCTACTCAGGTCTTCGGGACACAAGGCATCTCCTCCAGCGCCACGTCCACCCCACAGCCTGCTGGGTCCAGACAGTCCACAACACCCGACATCTCTGCGGTAACCATCATCGGGCTCCAGACCTCCACGAGCAGGGGGCCCGAGAAGGTGTCATGGTCCACAAGTCTCTCTGTGGAGGAAACCTCTATGTCTCCCGAGGCTGTTCCCTCCACTTCTCTGCCCCTGACTTCTTCACTCCACACCCCGGGCCTAGTGAAGACCACAGATGTGGCGGCCACGGGCTCAGGAGCCCAGACCAGCTCACCTCTGTCTCTGAGCAGTCTCTTACCTCCATTCCTGGTCACCACTAGGGAGACCACGGGCACACGGAACACCCCTGCTTCCTCAGACAGGGCGGCAACCCACGTAGGCACTGCCACTTCCAGACTGGGACACCCAACCACGTTGCAGTCCACGGAAATCACATCCACCATGGGAACCTCCTCCACCGTGGGGCAGGAGCGTGTTTCTACACCAACGGCTGCCTTCCCCAGCACCGGGAGGGCTAACACACCACCGGCGTCCACTGTCAGCCCTGGGCTCAGCGAGTCCAGCACCCCGGAGGACACCAGCTCAGGCTTTGGGACAAGCACTGTCCCTGCACAAGGGCCCACTGACACTCCCACTAAGGTCTCCGGGACACAAGGCATCTCCTCCAGCGCCACGACCACCCCACAGCCTGCTGGGGCCACACGGTCCACAACACCTAACGTCTCCTCGGAAACCATCACCAGACTATGGACCTCCGCCATCACGCCTGGCTCAGCAGAAGCGACCATCACCAGCCCAACAGGTCCCTCCGGGTCTCCTTCACAGGCTACCCCATCCTTGGCCACAGCGACCAGCTCTGCCCGGGAGGCAACGCCATCGGCTGGGAACCAGGGACAGCCTCACTCAGAGGAGGCCACCCATATGAGCAGGGGACCCAGTACAGTGTCAGGGGCCACTCGTCCTTCTGTTCAGGAAACCAGCTCTGTCTCCTCCCTGCTGTCATCTTCCCCTCCCACGTCCTCGCATGCTCCTGCTTCCTCCATGTCACCTGAGGCTGTTCCCTCCACTTCTCTGCCCCTGACTTCCTCCCTCCTCAC
>NC_033683.1:8035560-8053114 GCF_000165445.2 Microcebus murinus | reverse complement strand
CCTCCCACGTCCTCGCCTGCTCCTGCTTCCTCCATGTCACCCGAGGCTGCTCCCTCCACTTCTCTGCCCCTGACTTCTTCCCTCCTCACCCCGGGCCTGCTGAAGACCACAGATATGGCGGCCATGGACTCAGGAGCCCAGACCAGCTCACCTCCGTCTCTGAGCAGTTTCTCACCTTCATTCCTGGCCACCGCTAGAGAGACCACAGGAACACGGAGCATGCCTCCTTCCTCACCAAAGGCGGCAACCCATGTGGGCACCGCCACTTCTGGACTGGGACACCCAACCTCTCTGCTGGCTACCTTGCAGGCCATGGAAGCCACATCCACAGTGGGCGCCTCCTACACGGTGGGGCAGGAGCGAGTTTCGACACCAACCGCTGCCTTCCCCAGCACCGGGAGCGCTCACACACAGCCGGCGTCCCCAGTCAGCCCTGGGCTCAGCGAGTCCAGCACCCCAGAGGACACCAGCTCGGGCTTAGGGACAGGCACTGTACCTGTGCAAGGTCCCACTGGCACTCCCACTCAGATCTCCAGGACACAAGGCATCTCCTCCATCCCCACGTCCACCCCACAGCCTGCTGGGTCCACAGGGCCCACAACATACGACGTCTCCACAGAAAACATTCCCCACCTCGGGACCTCCACCATCACCTCTGGCTCAGCGGAAGCGACCATCACCAGCCCAACAGGTCCATCCGGGTCCACTTCACAGACCTCCCCGACCTTGGCTTCGGGGACCAGCTCCACACAGGCCACAAGGCCCTCGGCTGGGAGCCTGGGATGGCCTCACTCAGAGGGGACCACCTTCACGAGCATGAAGCCCAGGAAGGTGTCAGGGGCCACACGTCCCTCTCTGGAGGAAACCAGCTCTGTCTCCTCCCTGCTGCCCTCCTACCCTCCCACATCCTCGCCTGCTCCTTCTTCCTCCATGTCACCCGAGGCTGTTCCCTCCACTTCTCTGCCCCTGACTTCTCCCCTCCTCACCCCGGGCCTGCTGAAGACCACAGACCTGGCGGCCACGGGCTCAGGAGCCCAGACCACCTCACTTCCATCTCTGAGCAGTGTCTCACCTGCATTCCTGGCCACTGCTAGAGAGATCAAGGGCACACAGAGCATGCCTCCTTCCTCACCAAAGGCGGCAACCCATGTGGGCACCACCACCTCCAGACTCGGACACCCGACCACATTGCAGGCCACGGAAACCACGTCTGCAATGGGTGGCTCCTCCCCCGTGGGGCAGGAGCGAGTTCCCACACCAACCGCTGCCTTCCCCAGCACCGGGAGCGCTCACACACAGCCGGTGTCCGCCGTCAGCCCTGGGCTCAGCGAGTCCAGCTCCCCGGAAAACACCAGCTCAGGCTCGGGGCCAAGCACTGCCCATGCTCTAGGGCCCACCGGCACTCCCACTCAGGTCTCTGGGACACAAGGCATCTCTTCCAGCACCATGTCCACCCCACAGCCTGCTGGGTCCAAACTGTCCACAACATCTGACCTGTCAGCCGAAACCATCCCCGGGTTCCAGACCTCTACCACCACGCCTGGCTCTGCAGAAGTGACCATCACCAGCCCAACAGGTCACTCCGGGTCCACTTCACAGGCTACCCCGACCTTGGCCACGGGGAACACTTCCGCCCAGGAGGCAAGGACCTCGGCTGGGAGCCAGGGATGGCCTCACTCAGAAGGGGCCACCCTCCCAAGCAAGAGACCAGGGAAGGTGTCAGGGGCCACACGTCCCTCTGTGGAGGAAACCAGCTCTGTCTCCTCCCTGCCGCCCTCTTCCCCTCCCACGTCCTCGCCGGCTCCTGCTTCCTCCATGTCACCCGAGGCTGTTCCCTCCACTTCTCTGCCCCTGACTTCCTCTCTCCTCACCACGGGCCTGGTGAAGACCACAGATGTGGCGGCCACGGACTCAGGAGCCCAGACCACCTCTCCTCCATCTCTGAGCAGTGCCTCGCCTCCATTCCTGGCAACCACTAGAGGGACCATAGGCACACAGAGCATGCCTCCTTCCTCAGACATGGTGGTGACCCTTGTGGGCACCACCTCTTCCAGACTCGGACACAAGACCACATTGCAGGCCACGGAAATCACTTCCACAGTGGGCACCTCCTTCCCCATGGGGCAGGAGCGAGTTTCCACACCAACCGCTGCCTTCCCCAGCACCGGGAGCACTCACACACAGCCGGTGTCCGCCATCAGCCCTGGGCTCAGTGATTCCAGTACCCCGGAGGACACCAGCTCAGGCTCCGGGACAAACACTGTGCTTGCACAAGGGCCCACCGGCACTCCCACTCAGGTCTCCGGCACACAGGGCATCTCCTCCAGCGCCACGGCCACCCCACAGCCTGCTGGGTCCATAGGGGCCACAACACCAGACGTCTCCGTAGAAACCATCACCAGGATCTGGATCTCCGCCACCACGCCTGGCTTAGTGGAAATGACCATCACCAGCCTAGCAGGTCCCTCCGTGTCCACTTTACAGACCACCCCGACCTTGGCCACGGCGACCACCTCCACCCGGGAGGCAAGGCCCTCGGCTGTAAGCCAGGGATGGCCTCACTCAGAGGGGACCACCCTCATAAGTAGGGAGCCCGGGAAGGTGTCAGGGGCCACACGTCCCTCTGTGCAGGAAACCAGCTCTTTCTCCTCCCTGCTGCCCTCTTCTGCTCCCACGTCCTCGCCTGCTCCTGCTTCCTCCATGTCACCCGAGGCTGTTCCCTCCACTTCTCTGCCCCTGACTTCCTCCCTCCTCACCCCAGGCCTGCTGAAGACCACAGATGTGGCCACCATGGGCTCAGGAGCCCAGAGCACCTCACCTCCGTCTCTGAGCAGTGTCTTGCCTGCATTCCTGGCCACCACTAGAGAGACCACAGGCACACGTATCACCCCTCCTTCCTCAGACATGGGAGCGACCCACGTCGGTACCGCCACTTCCGGAATTGGACACCAGAGCTCTCTGCCCGCTTCCTCCGCCGTCAGCCCTCGGCTCAGCGACTCCAGCACAGCAGACGACATAAGCACTGGCTCAGGGACAAGCACTGTCCCAACAGAAGGCCCGACCAATGCTCTCATTCAGGTCTCCGGGACACAAGGCATCTCCTCCAGCGCCACGTCCACCCCACAGCCTGCTGGGTCCACAGGGACCACAACACCGGGCAGCTCTACGAAAACCATCACCCGGCTCTGGACCTCCTCCATCACCCATGGCTCAGCGGAAGCGACCATCACCAGCCCAACAGGTCACTCCAGGTCCACTTCACAGGCTACCCCGACCTTGGCCACAGAGACCACTGCAGCCAAGGAGTCAAGACCCTCAGGTGGGAGCCAGGGATGGCCTCACTCAGAAGGGGCCACCCTCACGAGCAGGGGGCCTGGGAAGGTGTCAAGGGCCACACGTCCCTCTGTGCAGGAAACCAGCTCTGTCTCCTGCCTGCTGCCCTCTTTTCCTTCCACGTCCTCGCCTGCTGCTTCTTCCTCCATGTCACCCGAGGCTGTTCCCTCCACTTCTCTGCCCCCGACTTCTTCCCTCCTGACCCCGGGCCTAGTGAAGACCACAGACGTGGCGGCCACGGGCTCAGGAGGCCAGACCACCTCACCTCCGTCTCTGAGCAGTGTCTTGCCTGCATTCCTGGCCACTGCTAGGGAGACCACAGGCACACGGAACACCCCTCCTTTCTCTGACCCGGCGGCGACCCATGTGGGCACTGCCACTTCCGGACACGGACACCCGACCACATTGCAGGCCACGGAAATCATGTCCACAATGGGAATCTCCTCCACCATTGGGCAGGAGCGAGTTTCCACAGCAACCGCCGCCTTCCTCAGCACCGGGAACGCTCACACACAGCCGGCGTCCGCCGTTAGCCCTGGGGTCAGCGTGTCCAGCACCCTGGAGGACACCAGCTCAGGCTTTGGGATAAGCACTCTCCCTGCACAAGGGCCCACTGACACTCCTACTAAGGTCTCCCGGACACAAGGCATCTCCTCCAGCGCCATCTCCAGCTCACTGCCTGCTGGGTTCAAACTTTTCACAACACCCGAACTGTCACCTGAAACCATCCCCGGGATCTGGACCTCTACCACCATGCCAGGCTCAGTGGAGGTGACCATCACCAGCCCAACGGGTCCCTCCGGGTCCACTTCACAGGCTACCCCGACCTTAGCCTCGGTGACTACTTCCACGCAAGAGGCAAGGGCCTCTGCTGGAAGCCAGGTATGGCCTCACTCAGAAGGGGTCACCCTCACAAGCAGGGGGCCCGAGAGGGTGTCATGGGCCACACGTCCCCCTGTGCAGGAAACCAGCTCTGTCTCCTCCCTGCTGCCCTCTTTCCTTCCAACATCTTTGCCTGCTCCTGCTTCCTCCATGTCACGTGAGGCTGTTGCCTCCACTTCTCTGCCCCTGACTTCCTCCCTTCTCACCCTGGGCCTGCTGAAAACCACAGACGTGGCGGCCATGGGCTCAGGAGCTCAGAGCAGCTCACCTCCGTCTCTGAGCAGTGCCTCGCCTGCATTCCTGGCCACCTCTAGAGAGACCACAGGAACACGGAGTATGCCTCCTTCCTCACCAAAGGCGGCAACCCATGTGGGCACCGCCACTTCCAGACTCGGCCACCCGATCACATTGCAGGCCACGGAAATCACTTCCACAGTGGGCACCTCCTTCCCCGTGGGGCAGGTGCGAGTTTCCACACCAACTGCTGCCTTCCCCAGCACCGGGAGCGCTCACACACAGCCAGCGTCCGCCCACAGCCCTGGGCTCAGCAAGTCCAGCACCCTAGAGGACACCAGCTCAGGCTTGGGGACAAGCACTGTCCCTGCACAAGGGCCCACTGAAACTACTACTCAGGTCCCCGGAACAGAAGGCATCTCCTCCAGCCCCACGTCCACCCCACGGCCTGCTGGGGCCACAGGGTCCACAAAACCAGACGTCTCCGGGAAAACCATCACCAGGTCCTGGACTTCCGCCATCACCCAGGGCTCAACGGAAGCGACCATCACCAACCCAACAAGTCCCGCCTGGTCCACTTCACAGGCTACCCTGACCTTGGTCACGGAGACCAGCTCTGTCTGGGAGACAAGCCCCTCGGCTGGGAGCCAGAGATGGCCTCACTCAGAGGGGGCCACCCTCACGAGCAGGGGGCCTGGGAAAGTGCCAGGGGCCACACGTCCCTCTGTGCAGGAAACCAGCTCTGTCTCCTCCCTGCTGCCCTCTTCCGCTCCCACGTCCTCACCTGCTCCTGCTTCCTCCATGTCACCCAAGGCTGTTCCCTCCACTTCTCTGCCCCTAACTTCTTCCCTCCTCACCCCGGGCCTGCTGAAGACCACAGACGTGGCGGCCACGGGCTCAGGAGCCCAGAGCAGCTCACCTCCGTCTCTGAGCAGTGCCTCGCCTGCATTCCTGGCCACCACTAGGGAGACCACAGGCACACGGAGCATGCCTCCTTCCTCAGACACGATGGTGACCCACGCGGGCATTGCCACTTCTGGACACGGTCACCCGACCACATTGCAGGCCACGGAAATCACGTCCACAATGGGAACCTCCTCCACCATGGGGCAGGAGCGAGTTTCCACACCAACCGCTGCCTTCCCCAGCACCGGGAGCGCTCACACACAGCCGGTGTCCCCCGTCAGCCCTGGGCTCAGCGAGTCTAGCTCCCCGGAAAACACCAGCTCAGGCTCAGGGCCAAGCACTGTCCATGTTCTAGGGCCCACCGGCACTCCCACTCAGGTCTCTGGGACACAAGGCATCTCCTCCAGCGCCACGGCCACCCCACAGCCTGCTGGGTCCAAACTGTCCACAACATCTGACCTGTCAGCCGAAACCATCCCCGGGTTCCAGACCTCTACCACCACGCCTGGCTCTGCAGAAGCAACCATCACCAGCCCAACAGGTCACTCCGGGTCCACTTCACAGGCTACCCCGACCTTGGCCACGGGGAACACTTCCGCCCAGGAGGCAAGGACCTCGGCTGGGAGCCAGGGATGGCCTCACTCAGAAGGTGCCACCCTGACAAGCAGGGGGCTGGAGAGGGTTTCATGGGCCACACGTCCCTCTGTGGAGGAAACCAGCTCTGTCTCCTCCCTGCTGCCCTCTTCCCCTCCCACGTCCTCGCCTGCTCCTGCTTCCTCCATGTCACCCGAGGCTGCTCCCTCCACTTCTCTGCCCCTGACTTCTTCCCTCCTCACCCCGGGTCTGCTGAAGACCACACATGTGGCAGCCATGAGCTCAGAACCTGAAATCACTTCTACACTTTTCTCAGGCACCAAGTTTGAATTACATTCGACCTCCTCAGTCACCACACATTCTGGGAGCTCTCTTGTTTCTTCAAACACAACAATGGCCACTGTGCTCTCCTTTCCTTCCCATTATCAATCTCATTCCACTGTCTTAGCTGACTCTGAGGCAACCAGGGCCCCCTCTCCCATGGACACCACCCACACCTTTGGGAAGAAACATCTTTCATCGTCAAGTCCTGCCTCGTTGGAGACTAAGAGCATTCTGACGGGGACTTCTTCTTCACCGACCGCTGGATTTCGAGAGTCAAGTACCTCCAAGGAGACCAGCTTAGTCACAGTTGGTCTGGGAGTTGTCTCCGGGCCAAGCCTTCCCTCTTCACAAGAAACCCATTCTCCATCTTCTCTGATGTCTTCACCTGCCTCCAACTCACCTTCTCCTCTTTCCTCCACATTATCCATGGGCTCTCCCTCTTCTCCTCCTGTTACTTCTCTTCTTACCACGGGCCTGGTGAGGACTCCGGATGTGTTGGCCACAGGCTCAGAACCTGAAACCACTCCAGCTTCAAATTTGATCAGCACCTCAGCTGAAACACTGCCCACATCTGAAGTCACTACAGACATGGAGAAAACTCATTCTTTTTCAAACACAGCAGTGACCAAGTTGTGGACCAGCAGTTCTGGACAGGAACTATCTTCGTCTGTCCCAGTCCACTCTGGGCTATCCTATACTTCATATCCAGTCAGTACTGACGACTTCAGGGTAGACACTGGCATTTCCACAGCAAGGCCTGCCCGTTTTCAGACCACAGAGAGTGTTGAGTTGGGAACGCTGACCCGTGCTTATCAAGTTCCTCCACGTTCAACACAGTTGACAAGTAAGGACCCACAATCCCTATAATTCCCTTCTTGTTATCTCTTAGGAAATGACCCTTTTCCTAAGAGGTACAAAAAAAGGGGTGAGTTATGAGTTTATTCCTGTATCACTAATTCTTTTAGCAAATATTTGTGGGTCTAACTTCAGTTCCAGGCACTGGGCTCAGCACTGGGGAAACAAGAATAAATAAGCAAGTAGTTGAATCATTATAGTATCTTGATAGGTGCTCTAGTATTACTACTAGTGATGATGATGACAATAATAATATTCGTAACAGCGAATATTTATACAGCACTTCTTATGTGTCAAATGCTGCTTTATTAAGTTATTTGATACTCATTGTACACTATTTAGAGACTATTATAAGCCTATTTTGGAGTTGAAGAAATTCAGACACAGAGAAGTTAAATGATTTTCTTGAGATCATAAAGCTAGCAAGTAACAGAACTAGTGTAAGAACCACGTGTCATTAGGAATCCATGCTCCTAAGCCTAAGGAGGAGTGGCCAGAGAGGCAGCAGGAAAACAAGAGGTTCTCACATCGTAGGTGCCATAGGAGGGGAAAGTTTCAGGAAGGAGAAAGGTAAATTCTGTCAAATACTGCAGAACAGCCAAGTTAAAATGAGGTGAGCAGTGCTTTGGCAACATAGGGGTCTCGAGGCATTGTAGCTATGGGAGTACCAGTGAGGTTCAGGGCACTAAAAAAACATGGCTCACGCCTGTAATCCTAGCACTTTGGGAGGCTGAGGCGGGCGGATTGCTCGAGGTCAGGAGTTTGAAACCAGCCCGAGCAAGAGCGAGACCCCGTCTCTACTATAAATAGAAAGAAATTAATTGGCCAACTAATATATAGAGAAAAAATTGGCCGGGCATGGTGGAGGCTGAGGCAGTAGGATTGCTTGAGCCCAGGAGTTTGAGGTTGCTGTGAGCTAGGCTGATGCCACGGCACTCACTCTAGCTTGGGCAACAAAGCGAGACTCTGTCTCAAAAAACAAAACAAAACAAAAAAAAACCCCAGCTAATATAATGCATAGATGAGGAAGTGTTTCACCCTTTGAATTGAGTATGTTTCTATATTGAAAACAAGGGGTCAAAGCAAAGGATAAGTAAAAGAAAAGAGTGAGTGAATGAAAATTAAGGGAACAAAGTTCATGAATAGGCAAGAGGGACCCAGACCTCAGGAGGAAGAAACACTACTTCCAAGACATCAGCAGATGAGAGAAGGAACCTCTTGGCATTCCACTCCTCTGAAAGGGTTGACGTTGGCCCCAACTTTTATTCTGGACGCAAGTCCTAAGAGGTCCTCCAACTACTCAAGAAGCTCCTGCTTCCCTACATGATATCTACAGTGGGATTATTTGATCCCTCTGCCGCAGCTACTTTTACAATTCACAATAAGTTTACACGCATTTGCTGAATGTTAAGTCCCGTGTTAAAATGTAGCTCAGAAGTTGAGTCAGCGGTACTCAATAAGCAAGTGATGAGTGAGATGATGACAAAGCAGAAGTGTAGCTGGGTGGATAGAAGGATGAAAGGAAGAATGAAGAGATGGACAAATGGAAGAAAAGAAAGATGACGAGAAGGATTGCTGTATGGAAGGAAGAATGAAAAGGAAGGATGGATGGAAGGGAGGATTCAGGGAAACATAAATGAAAGGAAGGAAGGGAGGAAAGATGAAATGAAGTATGGATGATAGGAAGAAAGGATAAAAGGAAAAATAGATGGTTAGACCTAGGAATGAATAAAAGGGAGGACAGATGCCTATATGGGTAAGTAGATGGATCTATGGATGAGTGTAGCCACTTATGGCACATCCTGGCTCAAGTTCATACAGATGGATTGGAGAGGAGGAGTGTTGTGTGGCCGATTAACCGGATGCATTTAGACAGCACTCTTTTTCTAGATGAGATGAGTTACCCCAGTTTTCTTCTCCATCCTCACCTGCAGGAACCGATGACATGATGGAGCACATCACAAAGATACCCAATGGAGCGGCACATGAAGGCACCGTAGGACCAGTGAAGGGGCCTCTGGTGTCCACATCACCTGCTAGTCCTAGAGGTAGGTTCGACTTTGCTTGCTCCCCAAGAATTCCACTTGTGACCGTATTTCCTGCTGCACAGAGACAAAACGCTTGTTCTCTTTAGAGAGAGAATTGTGTGTGGTTGCCGAGGGTTTCCCTTTCTGAGCTGGATCTTTGTAAAGGTAAATGCTACCACCTTTCTGTCCCTCATAGCATGCTGAGTCAGCTTTGTTCAAAGTCAAGTAGGTCAACTTCATAAGTTTTATCTAGTGTCACTGAATCCTAAAAACACGTGTTAATAACTTAATATGTGTCAGAGAGTGTGCGCTATAAACTGAGGATGCACAGATTAAAATACTTTCCAATTGTACCCATGGAGCACTCAGTTCAGTGGGAGAGACATCAAAGGAACAAAATGATTATGAAGCAACTCTAAAAGTATCTGATGAAGATATACTGGAATTGTGGAAGGAAGGCTTCATGGAGGAGGTGATATTTGAATTGGGTTTTAAAGGATGAATAGGAGTTTACCAGGAAGACAGAGGGAGTTGATGAAGACATTCTGGATAGAGTCGAGAGCAGCATGCAAAGGTACAGAAAGAGGTGAAACCCAGGAATGTCTGGGAGGTAAAAATAATTCACAAACATGTTGCTGCTTCTTAGAGAGTAGTAGCATGCATATGCCTATTAAAGGCTTTGAGAAATCTTACTATAAAGAAACTTTCTCAGCTTTGTTCAACTTGGGGTTTAATGCAATTGTTTGACTATGTAATCTTTTGCCCAGAAAGGTACCTACTAACATTTCATATTATTATTGTTCTGCATGACAATTTAAGAGGCATAGGTACATACAATGAGGGATCTTGCTCACCAGGTGGCTAAAGGTACAGGTTTCCCGTACCCATTAAGTTACTCCCAAGTGGAGTCTAGACTATTTTACCAGCTCATTTTGGAGGATTTTGCAAGATCCAGGCTTTGGGCAGAGTCACCTCCACTCAGGTTATTAGTCTCGGTCTGTGACCCAAGAATCTTAGGTTGGGTCTCCCCAGAAGCAGACCTTGATTCATGGATGTAGGGACAAGTAGTTTATCTTAGGCAGGGGATCAAGCCAGGAAACACTGGTAGAAGAGACAGAAAAGAAAAGGAAAGTAAGTTAATGCAAGATGCATTCATGAGCAGGTCACAGTTGTGAGAGAGTACCATTCCCACCATGAACTTCTAGGAGGTAGCATAGAACACCTCAGCATTGTCCTAGCCAAGGGATGAGGTGGCTGGGATATTTATCATCTAATTCCCTTCTGTCACCAACCATGAGCTGCTTATTCCTGGAGGTGCTAACACCCAGCACTTCCATCCTGTCCCCGATGCAGGCTGAGTGAAAGCTCTTAGGTGTGGAGTCACAGGAGCTGTAGTAGGGACCCCCTGGAGTCACTATACTGCGACAGTGAGCGCTCGTGGAAAGTGAGTGGGGCATTGACAGCGTTGGCCACAGCTAGGTCTCTGGAGAAGGGTCACCGGGTTTCAGGTGATAACCAATATTGATATGGCCAAGTTTATGAGAGCTAGCCACCACTCCTTTTTCATATAGATCAGGGTTTCTCAACCTCCGCACAACTGATATTTTCAGCAGATAATTCTTCATGGCGGGGGGGCTGTCCTGGCCTCTACTCTAAATGCCAGTGGCACTTCCCCACACACACAGACACACAGCAGCTGTGACAACCAAAAATGTCTCCAGACATTGCTAAGTGTCTCCTGGGAACAAAACTGTCCCTGGTTTGGGAACCACTGAACTGGACTATGCTTGTTAAAGTACTTTCCTCCAGATAGACATTTTCTCCTCACTTCTTTCTCTTTCCATCATGCACCCCCTCCCCGCCCCTCAACAAGATCCTGAAATGCAATTAGGGAATTCATATTAAGCAGTGGTTAAGAGTATGTGTTTAGGGTTCAGAGAGAACCGTGCTCAAATTTCCACACCATGTGTCACGCCAAGGCTGGGTGGCCTTGGCAAATCACGACCTCTGAGTTTCTGTCATTTCCTCCCAATTCACACCCAGGAGGGACAGAAAGAGCTGAGACCACTGCCACAGCTCTGAAGACCACCTCCGCAGCCACACTGACCCCCAGAGCCCATGCTGCCACTTCAAGAACACTGACTCCTCTCAAGACATCAGCACGAGCGGCCACCACAAGCACAGCGGGAATGGTGATCACAACCCCACATGTTTCAGAGATGACATCCTCATTGGCCACCAGACTTGGAGCGGAGACCAGCACAGCTGTTCCCAGTATAATCCCATCTGTTTTCACTAGAGAACCAGAGCCCACAGCTTCACCTGCGCCCAGTTCTGGGGCAGAGACCAGTCCAACTGGTGCAACCGTTTCCTTTGGTGAGCCGGATACAACGGCCTCGTGGATGACCCACCCTGCAGAGACCACCTCAGTTATTTCCAAGGCAACACTGAACGTTCCCCGTAGTGAATCACATTCCACTCTCTCCACAGCCACCAGTCCTGGGGCAGAAGTCAGCTCAGCTGTTCCAAAGCCAGCCACCTCCCCCGGTATACCAGATACGGTGACCTCCCTGACTACCAGTGCCATAGCAAAGACAAGCATGGTTATTCCAACTCCCACAGACTCTCCCGATGAACCAGAGACCACAGCCTCAGGGGCTGCCCATCCCGCAGAGAAAAGCCCAAAGGTTCCCAAGACAATCCCAACTCTTTCCTATAATGAGTCAGACACCACAACTTCAATGGCCACCAGTGCTGGGGCAGAAGCCAGTTCCGCTGTTTCAACTATGGCTGTCTCACCTGGTGTAGCAGATACTGTAACCTCACAGGTCACTAGTTCTGGGACAGATGCTGATATGGCTCTTCCAACTCTGACTCTTTCTCCTGGTGAACCAGAGACCACAGCCTCGTTGGCTACCCACCTTGGGACACACACCAGTTCAGCCATTCCAACTCTGACTACCTTGCCTGGTGTGTCGGGGCTGGTGACCTCACTGGTCACTAGTTCTGGGGCAGGAACAAGTAACCCTGTTCCAACTATGACAGTCTCCTCAGGCCAACTGGATACCACAGCTTCACGGATCGCCCATCCTGGGGCAGAAGTCAGTTCAACTGATCCAACTCGGACTTTCCCCTTTGCTGAGCCAGATACAACAGCCTCATTGGTTCCTCATCCTGCAGAGACTAACACAACGGTTCCCCAGACAACTCCCAACTTTTTCCATAGCAAATCAGACACCACATATTCAACATCCACCAGTAGTGGGGCAGAAGCCAGTTCAGCTGTTCTAACTCCAACTGTTCCACCTGGGGTGCCAAGGGCAGAGACCTCTATGGTCACTAGCTCTAGGGCAGTGACCAGGACAAGTGTGCCAACTCTGAGTCTTTCTCCTGGTGCACCAGACACCACAGCCTCACTTGTAACCCACCCTGAGGCACAAACAAGTTCAACCATTCCAGTTCCGACTGTCTCCCCTAGTGTGCCAGGGCTGGTGACTTCACTGGTCACTCTTTCTGGGGCAGAAACCAGTACATTTCCAACTCTGAATGCTACCCCAGGCCAACTGGAGACCACAGCCTCACGGGTCACTCATCCTGGAATGGAAGCCAGCTCTGTTGTGACTTCTTTGACTGTCTCCCCTGGTGAGCCAGATACAACAGTTTCCTTGGCTACCCATCCTACAGAGAATAGCCCAACCGTTGCCAGGACAACCCAAAGTTTTTCCCATAGTAAATCATACACCACACTTTCAACAGCCACCAGTCCAGGGGCAGGATTTAGTTCAGCTATTTCAACAGCCACTTCAGCTGGTACACCAGGCATGCCAACCCCACTGGTCACTAGACCTGGGGCAGACACCAGTACAACTTTTCCAACACTGATAGTGTCCCCACATGAACCAGAGACAATGGTCTCATGGGCCACTCATCCTGAAAAGACCAGTCAAATGGTCCCCAGGACAACCCCCCATAGTGACTCAGCCACCACAGCCTCAGTGGCCACCATCCCTGGAGCAGAGACTGGTTCAGCTGTTCCAACGCTAACTATCTCGCCTGATGTACCAGGCATGGTGACCTCGCTGGTCACTGGTTCTGAGACAGAGGCCAGTACAACTTTCTCAATGTTGCCTGGGCACCCAGGTGAACCAGGGGCAACAGCTTCCTGGGTCACTCAGTCCTGGATAGAAGCCAGTTCAGCTGTTCCGACTCTGACTCTTCCTTCTAGTGAGTCCGATACAAAAGCCTGGTGGGTGACCCACTCTACAGAGATTAGCACATCTGTGCCCAGAACCACCTCAAAATTTTCCCATAGTGAACCAGACACCCGGTCTTCAACGGCTACCAGTGCCAGGGCAGAAGCCAGTTCCGCCATTCCAACAGCAGTGATCCCACCTGCTACACCAGATGTGCTGACCTCACTGATCACTAGCTCTGGGACAGACACAAGCACATTTCCAGCACTGCCTGAGTCCCCACATAAAACAGAGACAACAGCCTCATGGGTCACTTACCCTGCAGAGAGCAGCACAACGGTTTCCAGGACAACCCTCAGTTTTTCCCAGAGTGGATCAGACACTACACCCTCAATGGCCACCACTTCGACTGTTTCAACTACAACTGTCTCACCTGGTGTAGCAGATCTGGTGACTTCACAGGTCACTGCCTCTGGGATTGATACTAGTACAACTTTTCCAACAAGGACTGAGTCCCCGCATGAACCAGGGACAACAGCTTCTAGGGTCACACATCCTGCAGTGACCAGCACAGCAGTTCCCAAGACAACCACTAATTTTTTCTATAGTGAATCGGACACCATAACCTCAATGGCCACCAGTTCAACTGTTTCAACTATGACTCTCTCGCCTGGTGTACCAGACATGGTGGCCTCACAGGTCACGAGCTCTGGGACACACACCAATATGGCTCTTCCAACTCTGACTGTTTCTCCTGGTAAAAAAGAGACCACAGCCTCTTTGGTTACCCATCCTGGGACACAGACTGGTTCTTCTGTTCCAACTCCAGCTGTTTCCTCTGGTGAACTAGACACAACAACCTCTCTGGTCACCCATCCTGCACAGACCAGCACCCCTGTTTTTAGAACAACCCCCAGTTTTTCCCACAGCAAACCAGATATCACACCTTCAACAGCCACCAGTCCTGGGGCAGAAGGCAGTTCAGTTGTGCTAACAAGGACTCTGTCACCTGGTGTACCAGACATGGTGACCTCACAGGTCACGAGCTCTGGGACACACACCAATATAGTTCTTCCAACTCTGACTGTTTCTCCTGGTAAACTAGATATCACAGCCTCATTGGTTACCCATCCTGGGACACAGGCCGGTTCTTCTGTTCCAACTCCAACTGTTTCCTCTGGTGAACCAGACACAACAACCTCTCGGTCACCCATCCTGCACAGACCAGCACCCCTGTTTCCAGAACAACCCCCAGTTTTTCCCACAGTAAACCAGATATCACACCTTCAACAGCCACCAGTCCTGGGGCAGAAGGCAGTTCAGCTGTGCTAACAAGGACTCTCTCACCTAGTATACCAGACATGGTGACCTCACAGGTCACGAGTTCTGGGACACACACCAATATGGCTCTTCCAACTCTGACTGTTTCTCCTGGTAAACTAGAGACCACAGCCTCATTGGTTACCCAACCTGGGACACAGATCGGTTCTGCTGTTCCAACTCCAACTGTTTCCTCTGGTGAACCAGACACAACAACCTCTCCGATCACCCATCCTGCACAGACCAGCACCCCTGTTTCCAGAACAATCCCCAGTTTTTCCCACAGTAAACCAGATATCACACCTTCAACAGCCACCAGTCCTGGGGCAGAAGGCAGTTCAGCTGTGCTAACAAGGACTCTTTCACCTAGTATACAGAACATTGGTGACCTCACAGGTCACGAGTTCTGGGACACACACCAATATGGTTCTTCCAACTCTGACTGTTTCTCCTGGTAAAAAAGAGACCACAGCCTCATTGGTTACCCATCCTGGGATACAGACTGGTTCTGCTGTTCCAACTCCAACTGTTTCCTCTGGTGAACCCAACACAACAACCTCTCAGGTCACCCATCCTGCACAGACCAGCACCCCTGTTTCCAGAACAACCCTCAGTTTTTCCCACAGTAAACCAGATACCACACCTTCAACAGCCACCAGTCCTGGGGCAGAAGGCAGTTCACCTATGCCAGCAATGACTCTCTCACCTGGTGTACCAGACATGGTGACCTCACAGGTCACGAGTTCTAGGGCAGCGACCAGTACAGCTATTCCAACTCTGACTCTTTCTCCTGGTGAACCAAAAACCACAACCTTATTGGTCACCCACCTCAGTGTAGACACAAGCACAAAACTTCCAGCTTCGACTGACTTTCCTCATGTGTTGGAGACCACAGCCTCGCTCTCTACCCATGCTGGGACAGACGCCAGCACGACCATTCCAACTTCAACTTTGTCCCCTGATCTACTGGAGACCACAGGCTTATTGGCCACCAGCTCTTTGGCGGAAGCCAGCACAGACATTCCAGCTCTGACAGTTTCCCCTGGTGTCCCTGGGCTTGCTGGTGCCCCCACGACAACGGGTAGGCTTAGTACTGTAACTTTTTGGAGCACAGAAACCTCACCACCCATAACTTCAGTTGGACTCCCAGAATTTTCCACAGCTGTCACAGGTACCACTATGACCTCGACACTATCAGAAACCCCAATGCCACCTAAAACCAGTCACGGAGAAGGAGTTAGTCCAACCACTATCCTGAAAACAACAATGGTGGAGACCACTAATCTACCTGCCGCAAGTTCAAACCCCACCATGGCTGAGACCACAACTGCCTTCAGTACACCAGCTGGAAGTCCTTTTGCCACTCTGACCACGCCTGGGATGTCTACGTCGGCCTCTGAGAGCGTGACTTCAGGAACAAGTAAGAATAACTTATGTATGTATGTATGTATGTATATATGTATGTATGTATGTATGTATGTATGTATGTATGTAATTTGAGGTAGAGTCTCGTTCTGTCACCCCGGGTAGAATGCAGTGGGGTCATCATAGTTTACTGCAACCTCAAACTCCTGGGCTCAAGCAATCCTCCTGCCTCAGCCTCCCGAGTAGCTGGGACTACAGGTGCCCAATACCACACCCAGCTAAATTTCCTATTTTTGGTAGAGATGGAGTCTCAACTCTTGCTCAGGCTGGTCCCCAACACCTGAGCTCAAGTGATCCTCCCACTTCCGCCTCCCAGAGTGCTAGGATTATAGATGTGAGCCATTGTGCCCAACTGAATAACTTTTTAATTGTGGTAAAAATAGATATAATATAAAATTTGCCATTTTAACCATTTTAGGTATATAATTTGGCAGCATTAATGACATTCCCACTTTTGTGCAACCACCATCACTATCTTTCTCCAAAACTCTCTTTTACCATCCCAAACAGAAATTCTGTAGCCATTGAGCAAAAATTCCCCATTCCCCTAGACCTTGGTGACCTTTAATCTATTTACTGCATCTATGAATTTGCCTGTTGTAGCTATTTCATATGAGCAGAATCATACCTTATTTGTCCATTTGTATCTGGCTTATTTCAATTAACATAATATTTTCAAGGTTCATCCATGTTGTAGAATCTATCAGAACTTCCTTCCTTTTTATGGATGAATAATATTCTGTTGTGCAGATATGCCCACATTTTATCTATTCATTCATCCACGGGTGGACGTTTGGGCGACTTCCACCTCTTGACTGTTGTGAATAATCTTGCGATGAACATCGTGGTGCAAATAAGTGTTTGGGAACCTCTTTTCAGTTCTTGTGGGTATGTGCTTAGGAAAGGAATTGCTGGCTCATATTGATGCAATGAGTTTGCTAGGGCTGCTACAACGAAATACCACACACTGGGTGGCTTAAGCAACAGAAATTTGCGGTCCCACAGTTTGGGGGACTGGAGGAGAACCCTGGGAAAATGCAGACAGTGTGCACCTTGGAGACATCCACCAGAGGGGTGAGGGGGTGTTTATCCACCAAATTCCATCAGCCACGGCTGGAGGGCTGCTCTCCGGGCCTGTTAATTCCCCCAAGAAGAAGAGATGTAGCCCCTGGTGTGTGTTAGAATAGTAAGAATCAAGGGGATATGGGAGTGCCCAGACGCTTATCCTAGTGTGCCCAGGGCCCCTTCTCACTTTTATTTTTTTATTTTATTTTTTTTTTTTTTGAGACAGAGTCTCGCTTTGTTGCCCAGGCTAGAGTGAGTGCCGTGGCGTCCTAGCTCACAGCAACCTCAAACTCCTGGGCTCGAGTGATCCTTCTGCCTCAGCCTCCCAGGTAGCTGGGACTACAGGCATGCGCCACCATGCCCGGCTAATTTTTTATATATATATCAGTTGGCCAA
>NC_033683.1:7980869-8035550 GCF_000165445.2 Microcebus murinus | reverse complement strand
CACAGCACTCCTACTAATGTCTCCAAGGAACAAGGCATTTCCTCCAGTGCCACGTCCAGCCACGGCTCTGGGGCCCAAGTCCACAAAATCCGGTGTCTCCGGAAAACCTTCATTCCAGGTCTGGACTTCCGCCATCACCCAGGGGTCAACGGAAGACGACCATCACAACCACAAGTCCACCTGGCGTCCACTTCACACTACCCGACTTGGTCACAGCTATCAGCTCTGTCGGGAGGCAAGGACCCTCGGCTGGGAGCCAGAGATGGCCTCGTCAAGGTCACCTCACGAGCATTAGGGGGCCTGGGAAAGTTCAGGGGCCAATCTCTCTGGTGCAGAACCAGGGCTCTGGTCTCCTCCCTGCTGCCCTCTTCGCTCCCGCCACTCGGCCTGCTCCTGCTTCTCGCATGTCACGGGGAGCTGTTCCTCCACTTCTCTGCCCCCGCTGACTCTTCCCCTCCTCACCCGGGCTGGTGAAAGACCACAAGAATGCGGCCACCAACTCAGGGGCAGAGCAACCTCACCTCGTCTTCTGAGCAGGTGCCTGCTGCGATTCCTGGGCCACCGCTAAGAGATACACAGGCCACACGGAGCCATTCTCACATTCCTCAGAACATGGCGGCAACCCACGGTGGGCGACCGCAAACTTCTGGAATGACTTCACGACTCTTGCTGGGCTACCTGCAGGCACAAGAAATCAATCCACAGTAGCGCTCTCCCCGTGGGGGCTGGGGAGCGAGTTTCCCCACACCACTGGCCTTCCACAGCACCGGAGGAGCGGGTCAACACGCCGGCCGTCCAGCAGCCGTGGGCTCAACGAGGTCACACCACAGAAGGACACCAGTTCGGCTTGGGGGGGGCAAGACTGTCCATGCTCAGGGCCCACCAGCATTGGTTCACTCAGTCTCGCACACAGGATCTCATCCAGCGCCACGTCCACCAACAGCCTGCCTAGAGGCACTTGGGCCACAGCACCCGACATCTCCGCAGAAACCATTGGGCCGCGGGCGGACTCCGCCCATCACACCTTGGCCTCAGTGGGAGTGGCCAACACCAGGCCCAACAGGGTTCCTCTGGGTCCACTTACAGGCTACCCCACTGACACGGCGCACACACTTCCAAGTGAGGCAAGGCATCAGCTGGGAGCAGGGTTGGCTCACTCAGAGGGGGGGGCCACAATCACCATGCAGGGGGCCGGGGAGGGTGTCAGGGGCCACAACTCCTTCTGTGGAGAAAACAGCTCGGTTCTCCTCCCTGCCTGGGCCCCTTTCCTCCCATGGTCTCACCTGTTCCTGCTTCCATCATGGCACCCGAGGCTGCTCCCTCCACTTCTCTGCCCGGCTGACTTCTTCCCTTCCTCACCGCGGGTCGCTGAAGACCACCCATTGGGTGGCACATGAGCTCAGAACTGAAATTCACTTTACACTTTTCTCAGGCACAGTTTGATTACATTCGACATCCTCATGTCACCACCATCATTCTGGGGGAGCTTCCTTGTTCTTCAACACAACAATGGACCACTGTGTCTCTTCCTCCCATTATCAAATCTATCCACTGTCTAGCTGCAGCTCTGAGACAACAGCCCTCTCCCATGGACACACCCACACCTTTTGGGAAGAAACCATCTTTATCGTCAAGTCTGCCTGTTGGAGACTAAGAGCATTTGATGGGGGGACTTCTTCCTCAACCGACCGCTGCGATTTTAGAGAGTCAAGTATCCGTTCAAGGGAGACCAGCTTAGTCAAGTTGGTCCTGGGAGTTGTCTCGGGCCAAGCCTTCCCTTCGCTTCACAAGAACACATTCTCATCTTCTCTGATGTTTTCCTGCTCCAACTCACATTCTCTCTTTCCCTCCACATTATCATGGTTCCCTTTCCCCTGTTACTTCTCTTATCACATGGCCTGGTGGGAGGCTCCGGGATGTGGTTGGGCCACAGGCTAGAACCTGAAAACCATCTTCAGCGTAAATTTGATCAGCAGCCCAGCGAAAACGCCACATCTGAAAGTCACTAGACAGGAGAAAATCATCTTTTCAAACACAGCAGTGCCAAGTTGTGGCGCAGTTCTGGACAGGAACTTCTTCGATCTGTTCCCAGTCCACTGCTGGGCGTATCGTATATTCATATCCAAAAAACTCAGCTACTGACGACGTTCAGGGTGCACTGCCATTCAACAGCAACGCCTTGGGCCGTTTTCCAGACCACAGAGAGTGTTTGAGTTGGGCAACGCTGACCCGGTGCTTTAAGTTCCTCCACGTTCAACACAGTTGACAAGTAAGGGACCAATCCCTACAATTCCTTCTGTTATCTCTTAGGAAATGCCCTTTTCCTAAGAGGTTACAAAAAAGGGGGGAGTTATGAGTTTATTCCTGTACACTATTTCTTTTGCAAAATTTGTGGGTCTACTTCAGTTCAGGCACTGGGCTAAGCACTGGGGGAACAAGAGTAAATAAGCAAGTAGTTGAATCATATAGTATCTTGATAGGGTGCTTAGTATTACTACTGTGGATGATGATGACAATAATAATATTCGTACAGCAAATATTTAGTACGCACTTCTTATGTGCCAAATGTGCTTTATTAGTTTATTTGATAACTCTTGTACATATTTAGAATATTATTAAGCCTTTTTGGGATTTGGTGAAGAAATTCAGACAGAGAGTTAAATGATTTTCTTTGGATCATTAAAAGCTTAGCAAGTAAAGGATAGTGTAAAACCATGGTCAGTTAGAATCCCTGCCTCCTAAGACATAAGGAGAGTGGCATGAGAAGCCAGCAGGAAAAAAGGTTCTACATCGTAAGGGTGCCATAGGTGGCAGGGGAAGTTCAGGGAAGGGGGAAAGGGTACAATCTGGGTCAAATACTGCAGAAGCGCCAATGTTAAAAATGAGTGAGAGTGCCTGTTGGCAAACATAGGGGTCTCTTGAGGCATTGTAGCTAATGGGGTACAGTGGAGGTTCGGGGCACTAAAAAACATGCTGGGCGCAGGTGGTCATGCCTGTAATCCGAGCATTGGGGGAGCCGAGGGTGGATTGTCGAGGGTGAGGAATTTGAAACAGCCAAGGCGGGAACACTTGTTCTAATAAAATTAGAAAGAAATTAATTGGCAACTAAGTTATATAGGAAAAAATTGGACGGGCTGGGTGGCGCATGGGCCTGTAGTCCAGTATTTGGCGGGTCCGTGGAGGCGACGGCAGTTAGGATGTTTGAGCCCAGGAGTTTGAGTTGTGTGGTTAGGGCTGGGACGCCACGGGACTCACCTAGCTTTGGGCACCAAAGCGAGACCCTGTCTACAAAAAACAAACCAAAACAAAAAAAACCAGTATATAATCATGATGGGAGGAAGTGCTTCACCCTTTGAATTGAGTATGTTTCTTTGATGAAAACAAGGGGGTCAGAGCAAAGGATAAGTAAAGAAAAGAGTGGAGTGAATGAAAATTAGGAACCAAGTTCATGAAATAGGCAAGAGGACAGGACCCTCAGGAAGGGAGAAACACTATTCAAGACATAGCAGATGGAGGGGGAGAAGGAACTCTTTCGGCCGCATTTCCACTCTCTGAAGGCGTTTGGACGTGGCCCCACATTTTTTCTGGACCCAAGTCCTAAGAGGATCAACTATCAAGAAGCTCCTGGCTTCCCTACACGTATTACATTGGGATTATTTGATCCCTCTGGCCGCTACTTTACAATTCACAAAAGTTACACGCATTTGGCTAATGTTAGAGTCCGTGTTAAATGGTAGCTCAGAATTTGATCAGCGGTACTCAATAGCAAGTGATGGGAGGGTAGATTGGATGACAAAGCAGAAGTGTAGCTGGGTGGATAAAGGATGAAGGAAGAATGAAGGAGGATGGACGAACGGAAGAAAAGAAAGATGACGGAAAGGGATTGCTGTATAGAAGGAAGAAAGAAAAGGAAGGATGGAGGGAAGGGAGGATTCAGGGGAAATAATGGAAGGAAGGAAGGGAGGAAAGATGAAATGACAGTCATGGGGATGATAGGGAAGAAAGGGCATAAAAGGAAAAATAGATGGTTAGACCTAGGAATGAATGAAATTGGGAGGACAGATGCCTATATGGGGTAAGTAGGCATGGGGATCTATGGGATGGGTGATAACCACTTTTATTGGCACTCCTGGCTCAAGTTCATACAGGATGGATTTGGGAGAGGGGAGGGAGGTGTTTGTGTGCCGATTAGGGGGATGCTTAGCAGCACTCTTTTCTAGATGGGAGATGAGTTCCCCGTTTTTTCTCCATCCTCACCTGCATTGGAACGATGACATGATGGAGCACATCACAAAGATATCCAATGGAGCGGCATCATGAAGGCACCGTAGGACAGTGAAGGGGCCTCTTGGTGTCACATAGCCTGGCTGTACTAGAGGTAGGTTTGACTTTGCTTGCTCCCAGAAATTTCACTTGTTGGACGTTCCTGTGGCACAGGGAGACAAAAAGCGCTTGTTCTCTTTAGGGAGAATTGTGTGTTGGCCGTGGGGTTTCTCCTCTGAAGCCTGGGATCTTTGTAAAGGATATGCTACACCTTTCTGTCCCTCATGCATGCTAGTAAGCTCTGTCAAAGTCAAGCTAGGGTGACTTTATAAGTTTCTAACTAGTGGCCTGAATCTAAAAAACAACGTGGTTGAATTTAACTTAATATGTGTCAGGGAGGGTGTGCGACTATAAACTGAGGATGCACAGATTAAAATACTTCAATTGTACCAGGGAGCACTCAGTTCAGGTGGAGAGACATCAAAGGAACAATATTTATGAGGAATCATAAAAGTATTCTGATGATGATATACTGTAAGTGTGGAAGAGGTCAGTAAGAGTGATATTTATGGTTTAAGGCGATAATGATTACATGGAATCAGAGGAGTGATGAAGACATTCTGGTAGAGTCTCGAGGAGCATGCATGCAATGGTACAGTAAAGAGTGTAACCCAGGAATGTCTGGGAGGTAAAAAATAATTCTCAGAACATGTTGCTGCTTCTTAGGAGTAGTATAGCATCATATGCCTATCAAAGGCTTTGAGAATTCTACATAAATGAAACTTCTCAAGTTTGCAACTGGGTTTATGCATTGTTGTAATATTTAATCTTTTGCCCAGAAGGTACCTCTAACATTTTCATATATATGTCTCATGACATTAAGAGACATAGGTACTACAAGTGAGGATCTTGCTCACCAGGTGGCTAATTCAGGACAGGTTTCCACAATACCATTAAACTTATCAAGTGGAGTCTAGCTATTTATAACAGCTCATTTGGAGGAGTTTTGCAAGATCCAGGCTTTTGGCAGAGGTCACCTCCACTCAGGTTATTAGTCTCCGGCCTGTGACCAGAATCTTAGGTCGGGCTCCCGAAGCAGACCTTTGATTCATGGATGTAGAAAAGTAGTTTATCTTAGGCGGGGATTCAAGCCAGGAAACACTGGTTAGAAGAGACAAAAAGAAAAGGAAAGTAAGTTAATGGCAAGATGCATTCGATGAGCAGGTCACAGTTGAGAGAGTACCCATTCCCACCATGAAACTTCATAGGAGGTAGCACAGAACACCTCAGCATGTCCTGAAGCCCAGGGATGAGTTGGCTGGGATATTTATCATTTATTCCCTTCTGTCACCAACCATGAGCTGCTTATTTCCTTGGAGGTGCTACACCCAGCACTTCTCATCCTGTCCCGATGCAGGCTGAGTGAAAGCTCTTAGGGTGTGGAGTCACAGGAGCTGTAGTAGGGACCCACTGAGGCATATACTGCGAGTGGGCGCTCGTGGAAGTAGTGGGGCATTGACAGCGTGTCCCACAGCTAGGTTCTGGAGAAAGGTCACCCGGGTTTCAGGGACTTAACCATATTGATATGGACAAATTTATGAGCGAGCTTAGCCACCACTCTCTTCATATAGATCAGGGTTATCTCAACCTTCCGCACCACTGATATTTTCGCAGAAATTCTTCATGGCGGGGGGGCTGTCCTGGCCTTACTCTAAGAGCCAGTGGACTCCCCAACACCACAGCACACAGCAGCTGTGACACCAAAATGTCTCAGAATTGCTTAAGGTGTTCCTGGGAACAAAACTGTTCCCTGGTTTGGGAACACTGAACGGGACCTATGCTTGTTAAGTATTTATCTCCAGATAGACATTTCTCCTCATTCTTTCTCTTTCCAGATCATGCACCCCCTCACGGCCCCCTCCACAATGATCCTGAAATGCAATCTAGGGAATTCATAATAAGCATTTTTGGTTAAGAGTTATGTGTTTAGGGTTCAGAGAAGAACCTGTGCTCAAAATTTCCACACATGTTGTCACGCCAAGGCTGTTGCCTTGGCAAATCACGACCTTGAGTTTCTTGTCATTTCTCAATTCACACCCATTGGAGGGACAGAAAGAGCGAGACCACTGCACGCTTTCTGAAGACACCTCGCAAGCACACTGGACCCCAGAGCCATGCTGCCACTTCAAGAACACTGACTCCTCTCAAGGACATCAGCACGAAGCGGGCACCACAAGCACAGCGGGAATGGTGATCACAACCCCACATGGCTTCAGAGATGACATTCCTCATTGGCCACCAGACTTGGGCGGAGCAGCACAGTGTTCCAGTATAATACCATTGTTTTCACTAGAGACACAGAGCCCACACTTACCTGCGCCATTTCTGGGGCAGAACAAGTCCAACTGTGGCAACCGTTTCTATTGTTGACCGGATACAACGGCTGTGATGACCCACCCTGCAGAGGGGACACCTCAGTTATTTCAAGGCAACCACTGAACGTTCCCCGTAGTGAATCACATTCCACTCTCTCCGACAGCCACCATTCCTGGGCAGAAGTCAGCTCAGCTGGGTTCCAAGCCAGCCACCTCCCCCGTCTTACCAGATACGGTGACCTCCCTGACTACCAGTGCCATAGCAAGACCAAGCATTGGTTATTTCAACTACCACAGACTCTCCGATGACACAGGGACCACAGCTCAGGGGCGCCCATCCGCAGAGAAAGCCAAAGGTTCCCAAGACAATCCCAATCTTTCCTATAATTGAGTTCAGACACACAACTTCAATGGCACAGTGCTGGGCAGAAGCCGTTCGTGTTTAATATGGCTGTCTCACCTGGTGTGAGATACGTAACCTCACAGATCACTGTTCTGGACGATTGGCTGATATGGTCTTCAACTCTGACTCTTTCTCCTGGGTGAACACAGAGACCACAGCCTGTTGGCTAACACCTTGGGACACACCCAGTTCATGCCATTCCAAACTCTGACTACCATTGGCCTGGTGATGTCGGGGCTGGTGACCCTCACTAGGTCACTAGTTCTGGGCAGGAAAGTAACCCTGTTCCAACTATGAAGCTCCTCAGGCCAAACTGGATACCAACAGCTCACGGATCGCCCATCCTGGCAGAAAGTCAGTTCAACTGATTCACTCGGGACTTTCCCCTTTGCTGAGCCATGATACAACAGGCCTCATTGGTTCCTCATCTGCAGGAGACTAACACAACGGTTCCCAGACAACTCCAACTTTTTTCCATAGCAAATCAGACCACCACATTATTAACATCCACCAGTAGTAGGGGAGAATTGCAGTTCAGCTGTTCTAACTCAACTGTTCCACCTGGGTGCCAAGGGCAGAAGACCTCTATGGTCACTAGCTCAGGGCAGTAACCAGGACAAGTGGCCAACCGAGTCTTTCTCCTGGTGACCAGCACCACAGCTCACTTTGTAACCCACCTGAGGCACAACATTTCAACCATTCATTTCCGACTGGGCTCCCTAGTTGCAGGGCTGGTGGAATTCACTGGTCACCTCTTTCTGGGTGCAGAAACCAGTAACATTCCAACTCTGAATGCTACCAGGCCAACTGGGACCACATGCCCACGGGTACAATCTCCTGGAATGTGAAGCAGCTATTTTTGTGACTTTCTTTGACTGTTCCCCTGGTGGCAGATAAACAGTTTCTTGGCTACCCATGCTACAGAAATAGCCCAACGTTGCCAGGACACCCAAAGTTGTTTTCACATAGTAAATATACACCACCACTTCAACCGCACCGTCCAGGGGCAGGATTTTTAGGTTCTATTTCAACAGACTTCAGCTGGTTACACCAGGCATGCACCCCACTGGTCACTGGACCTGGGGCAGAACCAGTACAACTTTTCCAACACTGATAGGTCCCCACATGAACCAGAGACAATGGTCTCCATGGGCCACTCATCCTGAAAAGACCGTCAAATGGTCCCCAGACAACCCCAAAGTGACTCAGGCCACCACAGCCTCAGTGGCACTCATGGAGAAGAGAGACTGGTTCAGCTGTTTCCAACGCTAACTATCTGCCTGATGTACCAGGCATTGGTGCTCCGCTGGTCCTGGTTTCTGAGACAGAGGGCAGTAGCAACTTTCTCAATGTTGCCTGGGCAACCCAGGTGAACCAGGCGGCAACAGCTTCCTGGGTCACTCAGTCCTGGATATGAAGCACAGTTCAGTGTTCGACTCTGACTCTTCCTTCTAGTGAGTCCGATAAAAAGCTGGTGGGTACCCATCTACAGAGATTTAGCACATCTAGTGCCAGAACCACCTTCAAAATTTTCCCATAGTGAACCAGCATACACTCGGTATTCAACGGCTACAGTGCCAGGCAGAAAGCCAGTTCCGCCAGGCATTCCAACAGCAGTGATCCCACTGCTACACCAGATGGCTGACCTACGATCACTAGCTCTGGGACAGACACAAGCATTTCAGACTGCTTGAGTCCCCCATAAAACAGGAGACACAGGCCTCATGGGTCACTTACCCTGCGAGAGCAGCACAACGGTTTCCAGGACAACCACAGTTTTTCCCAGGTGGATCAGACACTACACCCTCAATGGCCACACTTCGACATGTTTCAACTACATACTGTTCACCTGGGTGTAGCAGATCTGTTGACTTCAAGCGTCACTGCCTCGGGATTGATAACTAGTACAAACTTTTCCAACAAGGACTGAGTCCCGAATGAACCAGGGAAAACAGTTCTTATTTGTTCAACATCCTGCTAGTGACCAGCCACAGCAGTTCCAAGACAAACACTAATTTTTCTATAGTGAATCGGACACCATAACCTCAATGGCCACAGTCTCACTGTTTCACTATGATCTCTCGCTGGTGTACCAGACATGGTGGGCACTTCACAGTCACGAGCTCTTGGGACAACCCCATAATGGCTATTCCAACTCTGACTGTTCTCCTGTAAAAAAAGAGACACAGCCCTTTGTTACCCATCGCTGGACACGACTGGTTTTCTGTGTCCAACTCCAGCTGTTTCTCTGGTGAAACCAGACACACCAACCTCTCTGGTCACCCTTACTGCACAGCCAGCAACCCCTGTTTTTAGAGACAACCCCAGTTTTTCCCACAGCAAACAGATATCAACCTTCACAGCCACCATCTGCGGGCAGAAGGCAGTTCAGTTGATGGCTAACAAGGACTCTCTCACCCTGGGTACCAGACAATATGTGGACCCACAGGTCACGAGTCTGGGACACACACCAATATAGTTCTTCCAACTTGACTGTTTTCTTCCTGGTTAAACTAGATATTCACAGCCTCATTGGTTACCCATCCTGGACACAGGCCGGTTCTTCTGTTCCCAACTCCAACTGTTTCTTCTGGTGAACCAGATACAACA
Source organism: Microcebus murinus (assembly GCF_000165445.2). Classification (NCBI taxonomy): domain Eukaryota; kingdom Metazoa; phylum Chordata; class Mammalia; order Primates; family Cheirogaleidae; genus Microcebus; species Microcebus murinus. Next base: position 8,025,899 of record NC_033683.1, on the reverse strand, counting down.
ACCTTCGGATCATCATCCCTGCAAGAACAGCACCCCTGTTTCCAGAACAACCCCCAGTTTTCCACAGTTAAACCATATACCACACTTAGAGGAGCCTCCAGCCTGGGGCAGATGCCAGTTCCCTATGCCGCAATGACTCTCTCACCTTGGTGTACCAGACATGGTGACCTCACAGGGCACGGATTCTCTGGGACACACACCAATTATGTTCTTTTTTTATTCCACTCTGAGTGTTTTCCGTTGTAAAAAGAGACACAGCTCATTGGTTACCATCCTGGGACGCAGGCCATTCTGCTCTTCCAACTCCAGCTGTTTCCTCTGTGAACTGACACAACAATCCTTCAGGTCACCATCCCTGTTCACTGCCATGCCTGTTCTCAGAACACCTTCCCCTCCTCCTCCCCTCACCCAGTTTTTCCACAGTTAACCAGATACCACACTCAACAGCCCAGTCCTGGGCAGAAACGGCAGTTCACTATGCCAGCAATGACTCATCTTCACCTGGGTGTACCACGACATGGTTACCTCACAGGGTCACGAGCTCTGGGACACACACCAATATGGCTCTTTCAACTCGAACTGTTTCTCCTGGTATAAAAGAGACCACAGCCTCATTTGGTTACCCATCTGGGAACAAGCGTTCTGCTCTTTCAACATCCAACTGTTTCTCTGGTGAACAGACACAACAACTTCTCAGGGTCACCCCATCCTGACCAGCCATTGCACCCCTGTTTCCAGAACAATCCCCTGGTTTTTTCCACAGTAAACCAGATATCACAGCCTTCACACAGCCACCATCTTGGGCAGAAGGCAGTTCAGCTGCTGCTAACAAGGATCTCTACTAGTATACCAGACATGGGTGATCCTCACAGGCAGAGTTCTGGGAACACACCACCAATATGGCTCTTCCAACTCTGACTGTTCTCCCTGGTAAACTAGAGACCACAGCCTTATTGGTTACCCAACTGGACCACAGATCGGTTCTGCTGTTCCAACTCACAACTGTTTCTCTGGTGAACAGCAAACAACCTCTCCGATCACCCATCCTGCACAGACAGCACCTGTTTCCAAACAATCCCAGTTTTTCCCACAGTAAACCACGATATCACACCTTAAAGCCACCAGTCCTGGGCAGAAGGCAGTCAGCTGTGCTAACAAGGACTTCTTTAACCTTCAGTATACCAGACATGGTGACCTCACAGGTCACGAGGTTCTGGGGAACACACAAATTCATGGTTCTTACAATCTGACTGTTTACATCCTGGTAAAATAGAGACCACAGCTCATGGCTTACCCATCTGGGATACAGACTCGCGTTCTGCTGGTTCCAACTTCAACTGGTTTCCTCTGGTTGAACCCACACACAACAACCTTCAGGTCACCATCCTGCACAGACCAGCACCCTGTTTCCATAAAGAAACTCAGTTTTTCCAGTAAACCAGATACACACTTCAACAGCCCAGCCTGGGGCAGAAGGCAGTTTCAACTATGCAGCAATGACTCATCTCACTGGTGTACAGACATGGTTGGACCTCACAGTCACGAATTCTAGGGCAGCGACCAGTACAGCTATTCCAACTCTGACTCTTTCTCCTTGGTGAACCAAAAAACCAGAACCTTATTGGTCACCCACCTTCAGTGGCAGCACCACAGCACAAAAACTTCCAGCTTCACTGACTTTCCTCATGTGTTGGAAACCACAGCCTCGCTCTGTACCCAGTATGCTGGACAGACGGCCAGCGACGGACCATTCCAACTTCAACTTTGTCCCGCTATGATTCTGACTGGAGGACCACACAGGCTTAATTGGCCACCAGCTCTTGGGGGAAGCCAAGCACAGACATTCCAGCTCTGACAGTTTGCCCCTGGTTTCCCTGGGCTTGCTGGTGCCCGAAAACGGTAGGCTTGAGTACGTACTTTTTTTGAGCACAGAAAACCTCACACCATAACTTCAGTTGGATCCCAGAATTTGTCCACAGGCTGTCACCAGGTACCTACACATGACCTTCGACACTTCAGAAACCCCATGGCCACCTAAAACCAGTCACGGGAAAGGGAGTTAGTCCCAACCACCGGTATCCTGAAAACAAACATTGGTGGAGAGACCACTGAAATCTACCTGCCGCAAGTTCAACCCCACCAGGCCTGAGACCCAAACTGCCTTCAGTACACCAGCTGGAGATCTCTTTGCCACTTGGGACCACGCCTGGGATGTCTACGTCGGCCTCTGAGAGCGTGACTTCAGAACACAGTAAGTAACTTATGTTATGTATGTATGTATTGTATATATGTTGATTATTATGTATGTAATTTGAGAGAGCTCGTTCTGTTCACCCGGGGTAGAATGCAGTGGGGTCATATAGTTTACTGCAACCTTCAAATCCTGGGCTCAAAGCAATTCCTCCTTGCCTCAGCCTCCGAGTAGCTGGGATACAGGTGCCCACATACCCACACCCAGCTTAAATGTTCCTATTTGTAGAGATGGGAGTCTCAAACTCTTGCTCAAGGCTTCGGTCCCCAACACCTGAAGCTCAAGTTGATCTTCCCACTTCGCCTCCCAGAAGTGCTTAGCATTATTAGATGGAGCCATGTGGCCCACAACTGAATTAACTTTTAATTGTGGTAAAAATAGATAATAAATATAAAATTGCCATTTTAACCATTTTAGTATAATATTGGCAGCATAATGAATTCCCACTTTTGTTGCAACACCTCACTATCTTTCTCCAAAAACTCTTCTTTACCATCCCAAACCAGAAAATTCTGTAGCCATTGATTAGCAAAAAATTCCCCATTCCCTAGACCTTGGGTGACTTTAATCTTTTACGAATCTATGATTTGCTGCGGTTGTTGGCTATTTCATATGAGCAGAATCATACCTTATTTGGCTCCATATTGTATCTGGCTTATTTTCAATTAACGATATATTTTCAAGGTTCATTCCATGTTGTAGAATCTATCAGAACTTCCTTCCTTTTTATGGATGAATAATATTCTGTTGTGAGATATGCCCACATTTTAGCTATCTATTCATTCATCTACGGGTGGACGTTTGGGCGACTTCCACCTCTTGACTGTTGTGAATAATCTTGCGATGAACATCGTGGTGCAAATAAGTGCTTGGGAACCTCTTTTCAGTTCTTGTGGGTATGTGCTTAGGAAAGGAATTGCTGGCTCATATTGATGCAATTAGTTTGCTAGGGCTGCTACAACGAAATACCACACACTGGGTGGCTTAAGCAACAGAAATTTGCGGTCCCACAGTTTCGGGGACTGGAGGAGAACCCTGGGAAAATGCAGACAGTGTGCACCTTGGAGACATCCACCAGAGGGGTGAGGGGGTGTTTATCCCCCAACTTCCATCAGCCACGGCTGGAGGGCTGCTCTCCGGGCCTGTTAATTCCCCCAAGAAGAAGAGATGTAGCCGCTGGTGTGTGTTAGAATAGTAAGAATCAAGGGGATATGGGAGTGCTCAGACGCTTATGCCCAGGGCCCCTTCTCACTTTTAAAACTGAAAAGTTTGTATCCCAGGAAGGTACCCAGCAGACTAGGATAGTTGGTCGCCCTATGCAAGAAGGTCTTGGGCAGTGATTCCTGCACAAGGACTTTCAAGCAGGGCAGCCGGGGCTGGACCCCAGCTTGGCACTGGAGTTAAGGGGTGCCCTCAGAGCCCTTCCTCCCACCCACCTCCAACCCGGGACCTGACTTAGGACTGGTCTCTTCTTACCTTCCCCTGCTGCAGCCCAAGTTCCTCCGTTGATGCCTTTTACCCTCAACTTCACCATCACCAACCTGCACTACGTGGGGGGCATGGGGCACCCGGGCTCTGAGATATTCAACGCCACCGACAGGACCCTGCAGCGCCTGGTGAGAGCCCCCCCACCCATGCCCGAGTCACCTCAACCCTGCCACACCCTGCCGTCTCAGCAGTGCCTCCCACTCACCCCTTTCCCTCCTTCCTAGCTCAAGCCCTTGTTCCAGGACAGCAGCATCGGCTCCGGCTACTCTGGCTGCAGACTGACCACGCTCAGGTGAGACCTCCTTCCCGCACACCATGAGGGCAGACAAGCTCTGTGCTATGGCAGACAAGCTCTCCGGGGGGTGAGGACCTAAGCGTGACGCCTAGAAAGCAAGGATTGTGAATGACTGAGGCCTTCCAGGAATTCAGACTCGGAAGTCCCTCCGCTCTGGCTGAGTGTATCAGAGAGGGCTTCCTGAAAGAGGCAGCCATCAAAGATCTTATACTACCTGGATACCCAGAGGCATGGAGCATTCAGGCTCACCAGTCAGAAAGGGCAGGATTGACTCACTGAGCAATCGTGGAATGAGGCATCCCTGGCCGGGCCTTGTCACAGGTACTAAGGACACCTGTGTCCTTAGAGAGAGTCGACCACGGGCCCTTCCCTCAAGGTGCTCATAACGTAAAGAAGGCAGCGACCACGTGGACGTAGAGCCATAACAGGAACAGGGTTAGTTCAATGGCAAAGCTCTCCACAGGTGCCACGGAAGAGCCCAGAGAAAAGACTTTTAGCTCAACCTGGGGGAGTTGGGTAGAAGCTGTCTGGGGATGGTTATACCTGAGTCAAGTGTTGACAGTTGAGTGTGTTTTGTCCAGAAAAAACAAAGGTGTGTTCAGGGGGTAGCCCATCTTAAGGAATGGGACAGGTGGGAGAAATAGCATAATATGTGAAAAAAGTTCTGTGAAATTGGAAGAGTAGAGAGTGGAGCAAATAGCAATTGAATGAATGAATGAATGAATGAATGAATGAATGAATGAATGAAAAAGGAAACAAGAAAAAAGGGGAAAGAAGGAAGGAAGCAGAGTTTCAGAGAGGGGAAAGATGATAAGATTAATTTGTTATCCATGGAGTCCAGGCTGTCCCTGAGGCCGCTGGTTACATGGGACACAACTCAGGAAAGCAGTCCCATCTAGACAAGCGTGAGATTGGACCTGGCAATAATGGAGTTGGTAGTCGAAAGGATGGATATGAACCAAATGACCCAAGAAGAATGGGTGGCAAAAGAAGAGAAGTCAGTTGAGGTTGAGACCCTGGAGATCAATCTCCACTTTACAGAGTAGGGTGGGAGCTGGACAAAGAGGTCCCAGAAATAAATGTGTCTGAGAAACCAGACAAGACCCAGTAAAGAAAGATGGGAGAGGGCGGTTCAATTTTAAAGAGACAGTTGGACAAAGTATTTAACTCTTCCACATCCATCCCTGGATGTCCCCATTCCTACATCTCAATCACTCCAGGACTGATAAGGACGGGGCAGCCACCAGAGTGGATGCCATCTGCACCTATCGCCCTGACCCCATGGGCCACGGGCTGGACAGAGAACAGTTGTACCAGGAACTGAACCAACTGACCCATGGTGTCACCCAGCTAGGCCTCTACACCCTGGACAGAGACAGCCTGTATGTCAACGGTAAGTGTCCCTGCTGCAGCTGGGGTCTCCTACAATCTCAAGTCTCTCTGCATCAACTAGGGGCGATTTTGCACCACAGGGGATGTTTGACAAGGTCTGCAGACATTTCTGTGTCACAATTAGAGGGATGCTAATGGCATCTCATGGGTAGAGGCTGGGGATGCTGCTAAACATCCCACAAATGCACAAGGTAGTGCCCCCACCACCACCATAAAAAATTATCTAGACCAAAATGTCAATAGTGCCAAGGCTGAGAGAGTGCCGTGCACAGATTTGTAGTTCTGGTACAAGCCTAGCATTTCCTTGGGGATTCAGTTTTGAATGCTTAACACATCAAGGGAGGCCAACTTTCCTTTCCTCTTGTACCGCCTGGGATGAAATGTTTCCTCCTTCATAGTCTCCAAAAAGCCCAGCTGGGGCATGAAGATGCTGGCTGGGGAAAAAAGACAGTGATACAAGTCCCTGTGGTCAAGTCTTCCCCCAATGGGCAGCAGGCTCCCACTTCATTCTCATGACAACTTTTGACAAACTCTCAGTTTCCACGGGCCAGCCAAAATGACGGGGATGTCATGGAACAAACACCAACCACCCTTAGCAAATACGCCACAAATCATAACTGTTCACACAACCCCATTAGCAGCAGGGCACTTAGTGGCAATGCTACCACCAAGAATAGCAACTGTATTCTAACTATCTAAGCCAGAAAAAAAAACCCATACCATCATAACATGTTGTGAATGAGAGGGAAGCTGTGAGAGCAAGAATACGATTCGTTTATCTTTATGGATGGAGAGAACAGGTGCACCGGGATGGATGGATACAACCAGTTGTGTGGACAAGGCTGGAACACACACTCATTCACAAATGTGTCATTTTACCCTTGCAATGTGTTTAGTGTTGGTGCTGGTACATAGTATATCCCCAATACATCAGGGAGGCTGTTATTATTGTATTTTCAGTTTAGTACTACTAATGGTGATCATGTTCATCCTTTTTATCAAAGGACAAAGCTCATAACAGGTATCAAATAAAATGTAACTGTTCTTACTTGTTTTTCAATATATTTCTCAGAAAGTTTCTTGGTAAGTTTCCATTGCTAGGTCTGCTACCCATTTTCCCCTCTTTTATCTCTTACCTATCGTAATAACGCTTCTTTATTCTTCCATCCCTATCTGCAGGTTATAACCATCGGTACTGGACCCCTACCACCAGCAGTGAGTATTCGAAGCTGTGATACCCCAATGCCCACATGACCCTTCCTCCCCAAAGTGCATTCCTTAGAAGAGAAACCAGCAAGGCTCCTTCCCTAAGGGCCCAGCCGCAACCTCAGAGCAACCCTAACCCAAGACCAAGGTCTTGGTCTAAGTCAAGAAGGAAGCCCAAATTCCAATTAGAAACTTCTGCTTCCCATTCCCTTAGGATGACACCTGATCATTTTTCCCATGTTCTTTTTTTCTTAGCTCCAGTGACAGTGACTTCCACATTTTCTCCAGGGGTTTTCACACCCTCCATCCCCAGCGCTACAGGTAGGAACCTGCTCACTGGGGTCCATGAGATTTCAACACTGTATGGTCTTGTTCAAGATGACCACCCAACCTCAGCCTGTTTTCTCTTTCTCTCAAAATATCTCAACAACTTCCTCTCTTTCTCTCCCTTTCTCTTTCTCTTTTCTTTTCTTTTGTTTATTTCGGCATATTAAATGGGGGTACAGATTTTAAGTGTTCATAAAGCCCATTTCCCCCCCTCCCCCCCACAAGTCTGAGTCTCCATCATGGCCATCCCCCAGATGTGCACATCTCACTCTATTATGTGTATAATACCCGCCCCCCTCCCCCCTGCCCAATACCCTATATGTAGTACCTATGTGACCACTTAGGTGCTGCTCAGTTAACCAGTTTGCTGGTGAGTATATGTGGTCTGTTTTCCATTCTTGGGAACTTCATTAATAGTTATCGGGTTCCAGCTCTAACAGGAAAAGATAAAATGCTATGTCACCATTGTTTCTTAGAGCTGAATAGTACTCCATGTATACATATACACATTTTATTTAATCCATTCTTGATTGATGGACATGGCTGTTTTCCACAGCTGCAATTATGAATGTGTGCTGCTATAAACGTTCAGCAGGTGTCTTTTTTGCAAGTGTCATTGGATCTTTTGGTAGATGCCAGCAATGGGATTGCAAAAAAGGAGAAAATCAACATTTAAATATCTCCATATTGCTTTCCACAGAGGTTGAACTAGTTGCAGTCCCACCAGCAGTGCAGGAGTGTTTCTCTCTTCCGCAACCACACCAGCTATTATTGTTTGGAGATTTTTTTGATAAGGCATTCTCACTGGGTTAAGTGATATCTCATTGTGGTTTTGATTTGCATTTCCCTGATGATTAGAGATGTAGCATTTTTCAATATTTTTGTTGGCCATTCTTTCTTCTTTAGAAAAGTTTCTGTTCAAGTCCTTTGCCCACTTTTTAATGGGTTATTTGATTTTCTTCCTGATTTTCGTGAGTTCTAAGTATATTAGTTATCAGCTCTATCGGATGCATAGGATGCAAATTTTCTCCCATTCTGTAGGTTGTCTGTTTACTTTCATGACTATTTCTTTGGCTGTGCAGAAGCTTTGTAGTTTGATCATGTCCCATTTATTTATTTTTTGGCACTATGATTGCCTTTGGGGACTTCTTCATAAACTCTTTGCCCAGGCCGATGGTAGGAGAGTGTTCAACTTTTTCCTCTAGAGTTCTTAATAGTTTCATACCTTAGTTTAAGTCTGTTATCAGCGTGAGTTGGTTTTTGTGAGAGGTGAAAGGTGTGGGTCCTGTTTTAGCTTCTACAGGTGGCTATCCAGTTTTCCCAGCACCATTTATTATTGAAAAGGATTCTTTTCCCGGCGTATATTTTTGTCTGCTTGTCAAAGATTAGATGGCTATTATGTAGGATGTTTATATCAGGATTCTCACATCTGTCCACTGGTCAATATTCCTATTTTTGCCGATACCATATTGATTAATTACTACAGCTTTGTAGTAAGTTTGATATCTGGCATATTAATGCCTCCCAATTTTGTTTTGTTGCCTAGAATTGCTCTTGAATTCGGGTCTTCTTTGTTTCCATACGTAGCTAAAATTATTTTCTATATCTGTGAAGAATGCTGATGGATTTTAATAGGTATTGCATTGAATCTGTAGATCAGTTTGGTAGTATAGAATTTGATGATATTGAGTCTGCCGATCCATGAGCATGGTATGGATTTCCATCTGTTTACATCCTCTTGCTATTTCCTTCCTCAGTGTTCATAGTTCCCTGTAGAGTCTTTTACGTCCTTGGTTAAGTATATTCTAGTACTTAATTTCTTTGTTGCTATTGTGAAGGGAATTGAGTCTTTGATTTGGTTTCAATTAGATTGTTGTTGGCGTATAGAATCCTCTGATTTCTGTGTATTGATTTTGTACTGACTTAACTAAATTCATTGATCAGTTCCAGGAGTTTCTGGTTGAATCTTTGGGTTTCTAGATACAATATCATATCATCAGCAACAAGTGAAAGTTGATCTCTTCTGCCCCATTTGGATACCTTTGATTCCATTTTCCTGTCTGATCGCTGTAGCCAAGACTTCCAGCATATGTTGACGAAAAGTGGAAATAGTGGCAGCCTTGTCTGTTTCAGTTTTAAGTGGGAATGATTATAATTTTCCCCATTCAGTATGATGTTGCTATGGTCTGTCATATATGGCTTGTTACATTTTTAGGTATGCCCTTCTATGCCTATTTCTTAAGTGTTCGTATCATGAAAGGGTGTAGAATTTTGTCAAAGCTTTTTCGCATGTATTGAAAGAAATCATGTGGTCCTTTGTTTTTCTTTGTTATGTGGTGAATTGCATTATATAGATTTACGTATATGTTGAACCATCCTGCCATCCCTTGGAATGAATCCCACTTGTCGTGGTGGATTACTTTTTGATAAGTCAATGACGTATAAATATTATGTGAAAATTTATGCCATCTAATTCATTAGGGGAATTGTATGTCTGTAGTTTTACTTTTGTTGCATCCTTATCGTTGTTGTATCAGAGAATATCGCTTGCTTAAATAAAGGTGTTCGGGGAGGTTTCCGTTCCTTCTTCGATGTTGTGGAATAGGTTCTGCAAATAGGTATAGTCTTCTTTGTAATTGGTAAAATTTGGGTGATGAAGCCATCTGGACGGATTTTCTTTTAGGAGATTTTTAATTGCTGCTTCTATTTCAGCTGTTGAGATGGTCTGTTCAAGGAATCTATACTTTCCTGTTGAGCCTAGGGACTGTGTGTTTCTAGAAATTTGTCCATTTCCTCCACATTTTTCGTGTGTGTCATAAGATTTTTGTAGTCATTCATAAATTTATCTTGTTTATCTCTTTTTGGATCAGTTGTGATATCTCCTTTTTTATTCCTGATGGAGCCTTATTAGAGATGTTCTCTTCTTCTGCTTTTCATTAGCTTAGCCAATGTGGTGTCATATTTGTTATTTTTCGAAGAACATACTTTTTGTTTTATTAACTCCTGATAGCTTCCCTGTGTTTCAATTTCATTTATTCGATTGGTATTTGTTGATTTCACGTTCTTCTGCTTGGTTGGGGTTGTCTGTTCTTGCTTTCCCAGCTCTTTGAGTCATTCGTTAGATTGCTATTGTTGGACTTCTTTCTTTGGTTATAGCGCATTTGGACGGATAAACTTTCCTCTCAGAACTGCTTACTGTCCCAGAGATTATATAACTGTCTCTCCATTGTGTTTTCTTCATAGAATTTTTTTATTTCCGTCTTGATTTCTTCATTATGAAGTAATCATTTAGTAGGAGTTGTTTTATTTCCACGTTTTTGTGTAGATGTGAGTTCTGTTAGGTTAATTTCTACTTTTATTCCCTGTGATCTGAGAAGGTACATGTATGATTTCTATTTTTTAAATTTCTGAGATTTACTTTGTTCCTAGATATGGCAACTTAGAGAAGCTGACTGAGAGAAGTAACAGTATATTTCAGTGGATTTTGGGTAGAATGTCTGTAAACGTCAGTCAGACCGTCAATTGTATCTAGAGTTTGTTTTAAGTCACATTTATTTCCTTTATTAATTGTTCTGTTGGAGGACTGTCTCGTGCCACAGGGGTGTGAAATCTCCGTGGATTATGGTAGTTGCTATTAAATCATTTTGCTTAGCTCAGTAAGGTTTGCTTTATGATCTGGGTGCACCTTAATGTTGGGTCATTTATATTTAATTGTTTGATCTCTCCTTGTTGAACGTGCCCTTTCATCATTATATAATACCCCTCTTTGTCTTTCATACTTTTGTTGTTTAAAACTAAAATCGTCCTGAAAATTAGAACTGCCACACCAGCCTTCTTTGGCTTCTATTTGCTTGGAATATTGATCTCCACCCTTTTATTTTTAGTCTAGTGCATACTGCAGTTTAGAATGTGTTCCTGAAACAGCATATACTTGGCCTGTATTGTTCTTATCCATTTCAGCCACCTATTCTCTGAGTGGAGGTTAAGCCAGTCCACATTTATTGAGAGAACTGATAGGAAGGTAGATTACTGTTCATTCTCTTGGTTGGATGTTTTGCTATGATTCTGTCTTGAGCCATTGTAATATCGCCTTAATATCTTTGGTTTTGGTTGTTTTAATTCGTGGGTTATTTAATGATGTTCCGTGTACCTGTTTAAGTACTTCTTGTAGGCGTCTTGTCTTGGTGAATTCTCTAGCCTTGCTTGTTGAGAAATGTTTTTATTTCTCCTTTCATATAGAAGCTTTGTTTATTGCAAGGGAAAAGATTCTAGGCTGGCATGTTTTCAAAAGAGTGAGAGGGCTAGTCTCTCCTGCTTGTAAAGTCTCAATTAGAAAACCTGGATTATCGAATTGGCTTTTCCTTGTATGTTACTGCTTCTTTTTCTTACAGCTCTTAGAAGGGCCTCTTTAGTTGATACTTTGGTCAGTCTGATACTGCATGTCATGACGTCTTCCTGTTGCATGAACTCCCAGGAGTCCTCTGAGTTTTGAACTTGTATATCAAGATTAGCAAAGCCTGGGAAATTTTCCTCTATTATATTTCAACACTTGTCCAACCTTAGTGTTGTCTCTTCCTCTTTCCTGGTACTATGACCTTCACATAGGTTCTTCACATAATCCCACATCTCTTGTAGGCTTTGCTCTTTTCTCTTGTTCCTCTGCTCTATTCTGTGCTGACTTTATTATTGGAGGGTGTTTTCAAGCTCTGAGATTCTTTCTTCTGTTGATCTACCCTGTTCTTGAGACTTCCACTGTATTTTGTATTTTGAATTGATTCTCATTTCAGAGTTCGGTTAAACTTCTTCATTGTGGTCTATTTTTTTCCATATCCTGGAGCTTTTTGTGGTCTTTGTGTTGGTTATTCGAGTGTTGTTGCAGCCGTGAGTGTTCTTATGATCCACATACGAAATTCTCTTCGTCATTTTTGGTTTGCCTGATTTGGTTGGTGTCCGTTTCTAGGGGCTGGGCTCCTCTTTGGGGGTGTTTTTCATGTTTGGTTCATATTTCTGAGTTCTTTCGCTGATTTCTCCCATGTCGACGGTGTTGTTTCTTTCCTTTAGGTTATTGTTTGGTATTCCACACCTTGTTTAGTTTCTGAGGCGTTAGTGGTGTCTGTGGTGAGATTGACACTCCGTGTATAATTGAGTCAGTGGGTGCCTGGAAAGGGCTGTGCAAGCATGCCGTCCCTGTCAGTAGGTGGCGTTTGACTGGGAGGAACAGGTATGCTGCTGTTGCATTTGTGTTGCCTGTTATCAGCTCTTGTTCTGGGGAAACTGGGTTGGGTTAAGCCTGCCCTCAGCATTAGCAGGGGCAAAGTTCTGTTTGCACTGCTCCAGGAAAAGCTGTCAGGGCGGGCTGGAATGGTCCCGCTCAGCCAGAAAGTCGGGTATGGGGTGGGCTGTCTAAGACCTCCAGTCTGGAGCGGGCCTTGCTTTCCACCCTCCCCAAACTCCGCAGCTACTCCTGGGCCTCTGCCAGCAGGCCAGACCACAAGCCACCAGGCCTCCCTGGACTGTGATGCCAGCAGGGAGGTTCCCTGCACAGGAATGCCACCTGGGCTGGGCGCACAGCCTCCTCCTGGGAGGAGGGTTGCCCTCTAGGATGCTGATCTGCCCCTGGAGGTGCACACACCTCAATAGGCTTGTCACGTATAACCCTTCTGTGCCCAGGCAATGCAGCCCTGGGTGCAGGGATCTAGTCTGCAGGTCCGACCTCTGGGTCCCAGAGTTCAAACTGTATCCACCAAGGAAGAGAGTTCCGGTCCCAATTCACCCACAGGGACCCAAGCTGGGTCTAAGTCTCTCAGCCTCTGAGTCGGCACCGTTCTCCTGGAAACCGTGCCAGCAGCACCTGGGAGAGCGCGGTAGGGACTCACAGTCTGAAGTCCCCTGAGTCAGCTGTAGGGTCCCAAAGGGAAGGTCCCGTCCTGGAAGTGCCTGGCTGGTGGCTGTATGTCCTCTGGCAACCGCGATAGGGTCGGCGGAGGGAAGGAGGAGGCAATATGGCGCCTGCTGCCCGGCTCGGGTCTGTGCACACAGAGGTGCCCGGAGGAAGTTGGGAACCTGGTGCCATGTCTGCTACAGGCTCACAGCTGGCTGGCGGTGGCCGTCTCTGGGCTGTGTCCGCAGGTCTCCCACCTGCTCTGGGAAGCCCACCAGCAGTCCCCAAATGCAGGGAGGGGAAACAGCAAATCCACCTACCCTTGCCACTGGTCTCCGGGCTGCTCCAGTGGTCTCAGCCTCCAGTTCTCCTCCGCAGCCTCCTCCTGTGGAGTCTCCCGGGGTCTCCGGTACCCCTCCTTCCAGCCCTCGTCCGCTGTATGCTCGTCTTCTTGCTTCTTTTTTCTAATTTCTGCTAGAATCTGTCTTTTCTGCAGAGACACTCTGTCTGGCTGTGTTTCTCGTCCGCCATCTTGCTCCTCTCTCTTTCTCTTTTTCTTTTTTTCTCTCTCTCCTTCAGCCACCCTAGACACTTGCCTGTTCTTATAGGACCTAACCTCTGTCCAATCTCAGGACCTATAACTAGCTATTCCTGGAGACTGGCTATCACTGGTACCTTCTCATCTTTCAAACCTCAGTTCAAGCATCACCTTTCTAAAAGACCTTCCCAGACCACAAGACCACCTTACATGAAACAGCACTTTCCCCACATATACACCCAGCATGTGAGTTTCTTCTATCACATCATTGTGATTATTTCCTTCATAGAATTGATTGCTAAAGTATGGTTTATTCACTCTTCGTGTGTCTGTCACCTGGAAACTGACCACCTAGCCAGCACTCAATACATTATATTTATTGATTGAATCAGCCAATGGATGAATGAAGCAATCCCTGCATATGCCCACAATTTGTGGATTCTATGTGAACATCCATAAAATCATTAAACATCTTAGTCACAAGTCTGATTCTCACCCTGTCTCCTCATCTTATCCAAATGTGAGTCTGAGGCCTCCTGAGGCTCCAGGACCCTGCCACAGGGGCCTGGCTAATGCCATGACATCTGTCCTTCCCTAGCCTTTAAGATTTATTTTTAAAGTTGTATCTGTGGTTCTTTTTCATGCTTACATCATGATGCTGGTTGGGCATTCCTAACCCTTAACCTTGCCTTGCAATTCTAGAGTTATGAAATACAAACTGGTGTCCTGTAATTTAAATTCTGCCTTCAGGGCTTCTATTTTTTGTGAGTAAAGACATTGCAAATATTTTACATGCTCCAGAAAGCATACACACTCTTCATTTCCTCCTTGTTCCACCGTGATCAATTCGCCCATTTGTGTTACATGCCTAGCTCCTGTGGGCTTTTAAATATGTGACATGTGTTGCACAAGCCAAGTCATTTCACGACAGATGATGTCATTTTTCTCCAAATACGTACAAAATTCATTCTTTCTCTTTGGTTTTCCTCTATGATGATGTGTTTGGGGGTAGTTTTCTTTGAGTTTATCCTGTTTGGTATTTTTTTAAGCTTCTTGATTCCGAAAGTGTATGTTTTTTAAGAAATTTGAGAAATGTTCAGCCACTATTTCTTCAACTTGGTTTTTCTGCCCTAATATCTTTCTCTGCCTCTGGGCCTCCAATGAAATGATATTTTCACACAACACACTGAGGCTCTATTCACTTTTTTGTCAATCTTTTTTTTCTCTGTCCTTCAGATTCAATAATTGATATTGATGTACCTTAAAAATCACTAAGTCTTTTTTCTATCTGCACCATTCTGCCTATCCATGAATTCTTTCTATCTCGGGTACTGTGTGTTTCAGTTATAAAACTTTCATTTGGTTCATTTGTTTCATTTAATATTCACCAAAACCCTAGCAGTTAGCTACTACCATTACCACCATTTTATAGAGGATGAACTGGGACACAGAAATGTGAAGTAACTGGTCCAGTCAACTATCTGGTAGAGTAGCAGAGCTACTCCAATGTAGACAGCCAGGCTTCAGGGCCCAAACCCTAACCTTATGTCATGAGGTGGGGGACATGGATTTTTCTGGAGAAAGATATTGACTTTTGTGTATATTATTGGGTTTTAACATTTTTAATTGTGGTAATATACACATAACATGAAATTTACCATCTTAGCCATTTTTAAGTGTACTGTTCAGTGGTGTTAATTTAAATACATTCACATTGTTGTGCAACCCAATCTCCAGAACTTTTTCATCTTGGAAAAGTGAAACTCTGTACCCATTAAACAGCAATCCCCAGCTGCTGCATTTTAGGAACATTTACTTTACTCCTCACCTGGCTTTTGGTCTTTGGTCCTAAGGTAGCTCTCCTTACCTCAAAGGTTGATTTAGAGCCCAATTCAGGTATGAATCGGGTGTGCACTCTTTTTCTCCTCCCTTGATGCAGCGGAAATCCCTTTCCTCGTGCCATTCACTCTCAACTTCACCATCACCAACCTGCAGTACGAGGAAGACATGGGGCGCCCAGGCTCCTCAAAGTTCAGCACCACGGAGAGCGTCCTGCGGAGTCTGGTGAGAGCCCCGCCCACCTGGCCCCGCCCACTGATACAGTCACGCCCACTCCACTCTGCCCGGTCCAGTGGTGCCGACCACACCCACCTCACCCTGCTCCGCCCCTCCAATGCCCAACCTCCTCCTGCCCGCCCTCAGCCATTCTTTCTCACTTCCCTTCCCTTTCTTCACAGCTCAAACCTTTGCTCCAGAATAGCAGTCTAGGAAACCTCTATTCAGGCTGTAGACTGGCCTCGCTCAGGTGAGACCCTTCCCAAGAAAAACACAGCCCAACAGGTGGGTGGGACCCTCACCTGCAGGATCCCTGACCAGGGATGGGTGCTGAGACATGAAGGCTTCTGACCCCATTTTGGACCAGGCATAGTATCAGACAAACCCACCAAAAAACATCTCTCCCAAGCCATTTAGCACCCTTGAGTTTCCATAGAAATCTGCTAGTCCTGCTAGTCCGTAGGATCTACAGCAGGTGAGATGAGCCTTCTGTTGCTACCATCTGAAAACACCAGCTCTCTGGAGGACCATATCACTCATCATGCCATGGTTACCTGGATGTGGGCCACTACCACCCATAAGAGTTTGACACTAAGAACCGTGGTATGTCCATCAGAGCTTGTGACAGGATTTGGCTTTGGTGGCATCATTTGACATCTCCCAGGATCTTCCACCCCATTAGCAGTACCCTCAGTGTATCTGTCAACATCCAATACTTTAGGAAGCCCTTTGGGTATGAAGGGGGCTGGCATTATTTTTTATTTTTTTAGAGTCAGGGTCTCACTCTGTCTCTCAGGCTGGAGTGCAGTGGTGTCATCACAGCCCTCTGCAGCCTCCAACTCCTGACCTCAAGTGATCCTCCCATATCAGCCTCCTGAGTAGCTGGGACTACAGGCATGCCCCACCATGCCAGGATAACGTTTAAAATTATTATTGTAGAGACAGAGTCTTGTTATATTGCCGAGGCTGATCTCAAGCTTCTGACCTACAGTGATTCTCCAGCCTTGGCCTCCCAAAGTACTGGGATTGCAGGCATGAGCCACTGTGTCCAGCCTAGGGACTGGCATAATTATCATCATTATTTGTTGATGGTAGGCATATCCCTGAAGACAGCAGCTTCCTTGATAACTAGGTTTTCCACAGTGTCTGCCATAGTGGCTGATGGTGGGAGGCAGGGACAAAAACAGAGAGAGAGAGAGTTGAACCAACCATGTGGAGATTCTTACCCAGATCCGAGAAGGATGGGACAGCCACCAGAGTGGATGCCATCTGCACCTACCACCCTGATCCTGAAGGCTTCAGACTGGACAGAGAGCAGCTATACTGGGAGCTGAGTGAGAAGACCCATGGAATCACAGAGCTGGGTCCCTACACCCTGGACAAGGACAGTCTCTATGTCAATGGTGAGAAGCTGTGATGTGCTTGGAGTCTCTGCCTCCTTGCTGGGAGGTCTCTGCTCTCTTGCTTGAGGTCACACTCCCTGCCTGGCCATCGAAGTCTTGGCTTGGCCATGTGGTCTGAATTTGAGGGCTGAGATCACAACTTCATGGTTTCCTCTTCTTCTTGGACTGAGGTGGTCCTCAGCACCTTTTTCTCTGATGTGGGGGTGCTGACAGGGAATCAACCATAAAACCTCTTCCATTGCACCAGGATAGCCCTAACCCCTATTTTGTACCCAATTCTCCCTTAACTCTTACCTACTATGTTCCCTTCCTCTCACTGCAGAGTTCACCCATCGGACATCTGTCCCCATCAGCAGCAGTGAGTATTCAACAGACGACCCATGCCCCTAACCCTACACCAACAAGAGCAGGTGTGCACACCCCCTCATATCCTTATCAGGAGGGAAAGAGCTGGGAGGACATGTTTTGTTCCCTTTCCCCTCTGCCCCATCTCCAGAGAGGGTCCACGTTAAAACCCCTCATACAGTAAGCACTATCAAGAGTCCCTGCTTCTGGCATTTCTGCCACGAGAATGTTGGCTTATGTCACTAATGAGGGTTTCTCCTCAGCACCTGGGACATCCACAGTGAATGTGGAAAGCTCTGGGACTCCATTCTCCCTCCCCAGCCCCACAGGTGAGTAACAGTCAGTGGCACCTCTATCAGAGCATGCACCGTGAGGATAAATATTTCCGTAATTTTCACACGAGTCAAGACAGAAAGTCATAGACAATCTAGTGATGAGAAGTCAAACATCAAACTGTATTGAGAACCTACTCTGTGCCAGGCCCTGGGAACACAGTAGGGAAGACAAAACAGATAGATATCTCTGGCTTCAGAGAGTTAATCTTGTCCCAATAGTGATGGTAATGGTGATGGTGGTGGTGATGGTGGTGGTGGTGGTGGTGGTGGTGGTGGTGGTGGTGGTGGTTACAATGGTAATGATGATGTGAAAATGGTGATGATGATAATGATGGTGATGCAGATAATAGTGAAGGTGATGCTGATGATAAAGATGGTGATGATGATGAAGATTATGGAGATGGTCATGGTTATGATGGAGATGGTGGTGTTGTTGGTGGTGGTGGTGGTTGCAATGGTAATGATGATGTGAAAATGGTGATGATGATAATGATGGTGATGCAGATAATAGTGAAGGTGATGATGATGAAGATGATAAAGAAGGTGATGGTTATGATGGAGATGATGGTGATGGGATGATGGTGGTGGTGGTGAGAAAAAGGATAGATAGTGATGTTGACCATGATGATGATGATGATGATGGCCAGAAGGGTAGTTATGATCATAATGTGATGATGGTTTTGATGATGCTGGTGGTGGGGGTTTTGGTGATAATCACAATAATCATGGTGATGGTGAAAATGATGGTGACAGTGATGATGAAAATGATGTAAGGTAACAGAAAACATCTGGCATTACTGAGCAATGACCATTGACCAAGAGCTACACTACGCTTCTAGCTATTATTTAATATGATGTTTAAAAACTTCTATCATTATACTCAAAGGAGGTGTGGAAGCCCATTATTTTATCACTTTCTTTAAATCCTATTGCATACATTTAAAATTAAATCTATTGCAAACTCTTCTATGTTCTCCATGTTTGAACATAGTGCTTATTTCCCAACCCCACCAGTCACTGAACCTCGCCTGGTGCCGTTCACCGTCAACTTCACTATCCTGAACCTGCAATATGAGGATGTCATGCATCACCCTGGGTCCTGGAAGTTCAACACCACAGAGAGGGTCCTGCAGGGTCTGGTGAGAGTCCCTCCCACCTCATCCTGCTGACCTCATCAGATCCCCAACTGACCTATGTCAGGATCACAAAAAAAGACCACACCCACCTCAACAACTACTATAGAGATGCAACTCCCCCACACCTGATTCTAGCTCCACCCACCTTACTCTGCCTTGCACTGATCTCCTCAGCCCTCCTGTTCACCTCCCTCTCCTTCCCCTACAGCTCAGGCCCTTGCTCCAGAACACCAGTGTCGGCCCTCTGTACTCTGGCTGCAGACTGACCTTGCTCAGGTAAGACATTAGAATCGCTAACCAGGGCTGCCCAGGTGCTCCCAAGCCCAAGGAATTTGGTTAGCTTCCTTCCTGCCCTCCCTGTGGATGTCCTTAGTAGAGGCGGAGTTCAGGAGGTGCTGGCTCCAGGACAAAGGCATTCCTGGTCCTACCATTCACCCTCTCTGCTAAGAGATTCTGCAGAGTCAGTATTGGGTCCCAGCCTCGGCCATCTCTCTGAATTCCCACTTTTCCCTGACCTTTAGATTTCCCATTCTGTCCCAAAGATGTCTAGCAAGACAGATCTTCCTACTCCACCTACTTTAATAATCATTTCCAGCTCTTCACCTGTCTCAAGTATGAGCTTTCATGGCCTCACACTGTGAGAACGAGGATTCACTTGTGATTTTATAAAAATTCTTGTATCCATGATTCTGTTCAGTCTCAAACTAGCTCAGTGTCAGTGCACTCAATCTAAGTGTGGGCTTCTCGCTTCACTGCCAAGTTTCTCATTTCCTCTGGCCCCTTCCTGTCTTGCACAAAGGAATCTCTGGACCTCTATCTAGGTGATTTATTTATTGTCACTCCCCTTGCCTTCCCTCCCCAGGCCTGAGAAGGACAGGAGAGCCACTGGCGTAGACGCCATATGCACCCTCCACCCTGACCCCACAGGCCATGGGCTGGACAGAGAGCAGCTGTACTGGGAGCTGAGCCAGCTGACCCACGGCATCGCTGAGCTGGGTCCCTACACCCTGGACAAGGACAGTCTGTATGTCAATGGTGAGGAGCTCTGATTGGGCTGGTGGCACTTCCTCCTTGCTACGCAGCCTCTGCTTCCTGGATTGAGATCACACTTCCTGCCAGGCCACTGAGGCTAGGACATGTTGTCTAGATGCAATTATTGAGGTCTCAACTTTCTGGTTTCTTCTGCATCTTGGACCAAGTTCACCCTCAGGACCTTCTTCTCTGATGTGAGGGTGCTGATATAGAATCTCCAATAGCCTCTGCTCCTTGAACCTCTTTCCACTGCACCAGGTAGCCCATCCCCATTTGCTTCCACCCAGTTCTACCTTAACCCTTATCTACTATCCTCCATCCCTCTTGCTGCAGGTTTCACCCATAGGAGCTCTCTCCACGTCACCAGCAGTGAGTATTCAACTGATGTTCCCATATCCCCAATCCTACACCAAACAAGGCAGGAGCTGACCCCTCTTCATACCCCCTTATGTCCTCATAAGCTATTCCCTTTGCACTATGCTCCAGCTCCAGAGAGTCCCAGCTCAAGCCCCACATAAAACAAGCCCTATACCCTATCAATAGTCTCTCCTGCTGGCATTTCTGCCATGGGAGTGCTTGCTGATTTCACTGATGAGGTCATCTCCTCAGCTCCTGGGACTTCCACCATGGACATGGGAGCCTCTGTGATGCCTTCCTTCTTCCCCAGCCCTATGAGTAAGTACCAGTCAGCGGCTCTTCTGTTAGAGCATGTCTGATGAGGGTAAACATCTCTGCCACTTTCTCTAGAATAAATATGGAAAATTATATTAAATCTAGTGATGAAGAGTCAACCCAAATGGTTTTGAGCACCTCTTTTGTGTGAATGCCCGGGAATAGAGTAGGGAAGACAAGAAAGATAAAAATCTCTGCCCTCATGAGCTGATGTTCTTGTGCTGATGATGAGGATGGTGATGATGATGGTGACAGTGGTGATGGTGGTGGTGGTGATGAAGGTTATGATGAGGATGATGGTGTGATGATGGTGGTGGTGATGATGGAGATGATGATGATGATGATGATGAACATGTTGATAATGATGGTGACAATGGTAGGGATGATGGAGATGGAGGTGGTAGTTTGGTGGTGGTGGTGATGATGACAATAATGATGGTGATGGTGACAATGATGGTGATGATGATAGTGATAACAAAGTAACAGATAACATGTGTCATTATGGAGCATTGATTATGCACCAAGAACTGTACTCACCATGTAATTACTATTATCTTATATGCTTTAAAAAACTTCTATCATGATAGGTAAGGGAGGCATGGAAACCATTTATTTTATCATTCCCTTTAAATCCTGTGACCTATATTTAACAATAAGTCTATAGCAAAGTCTTATACGTGCTCTACTTTTGAACATAGTGCTTATTTCTTGCACTCACTGTAGCCACTGGACCTCTCCTTATGTCATTCACCCTCAACTTCACTATCACGAACCTGAGGTATGAGGAGGACCTGCTTCACCCTGGCTCCTGGAAGTTCAACACCACAGAGAGGGTCCTGCAGGGGCTGGTGAGAGCCGCCACCCACTTCACTCTGCCCTGCCCACATCTCCTCAACCCTCAAACTCATCTCCATCTCCCTCCTTCACAGCTCAGGCCCTTGTTCCAGAACACCAGCGTCAGCCCTCTGTACTCCACCTGCAGACTTGCATTACTCAGGTGAGACCTCATAATAGCTAATCAGGTCAGCCACAGGTGCTCCCAAGTCTGAAGAATTGGTTGGCTACCTTCCTGCCCTCCCTAAGCATGTGGTCAGCAGAAGTAGAACTCAGAAAGCTCTGGCACCAGGACCAAGCTGTCTCCTGAGCCTACCTCCTTCCTTCTCAAAGGAGAGATTCTGCAGGGAAACTCAGCAGGGTTGGGCTCCTACTCTTGTCATCCCTCTGAATTTCCACTTTTCCCTCACATCCCATTCCTTCAGGTGTTAAATACTGTCCCAAGGATTGCTCCCAAGACAAACGTGCCTCCTCCACTTGCTTTAATGCTCATTTCCAGCTCTACACCTGTCTCAAGGCTGAGCTTTCTTGGCACTATGCCATGAGAAAAAAATCACATCGTCTTGTGATTTTATAAAAATTTCAGGATCCGTGAATCTGCTCACAGTCCCAGACTAGTTGGGTGCCAGTGTAGTCAGGCAATCTAAGAGTGGCTTTACAACTCTATACCAGGTTTCTCAGTTTCTCTGTCCTATTCCTGTGCTTCCCCCAGAAATCTCAGCACCTCTAGGAAACCCATGTATTGTCATTCCTCTCACCTGCCCTCCCCAGGCCCGAGAAAGAAGGGACAGCCACTGGAGTAGATGCCACCTGCACCCTCCGCCCTGACCCCACAGGCCATGGGCTGGACAGAGAGCAGCTGTACTGGGAGCTGAGCCAGCTGACCCATGGCATCACTGAGCTGGGTCCCTACACCCTGGACAAGGACAGTCTCTATGTCAATGGTGAGGAGCTGTGATGTGCTTGGAGTCTCTTCCTCCTTGCTTGGCAGCTCTGCTTGTTTGGCTTGAGGTCAAACTACCTACCTGGCCATCGAAGGCTTAGCCATGCTGTTTATATGTGAAGATTGAAGTCTGAACTTCCTAGTGTCTTCTTCATCTTGGACCAAGTTCATCCTCAGGCTCTTGTTCTCTGTTGTGAGGATGTTGATAGAGAATCTCCAACAGACCCTGCTCCATGAAACTCCTTTTATTGCACCAGGGTAGCCCTCACCTCTGTTTGTTTCCCAAGGTCTACCTTAACCCTTACCCACTATCCTCCCTCCCTCTTGCTGCAGGTTTCACCCACAGGAGTCTTGTGCCCATCACCAGCAGTAAGTATTCAACTGATATTCCCATGCTCCTGATCCTACGCCAAGCAGGGCAGGGGCTGACCCATCTTCATACCCCGTCATGTCCTCATCATGAAAGGAGCGGGGAGGGCACAAGTTATTCCATTTCCCCTGTGCCCCAGTGACATAGTGGCCAGCTTAAGACCCACACACAGCAAGCCCCATCAATATTCTCTCCTACTGCCATTTTTACCATGAGAGTGCTACTGTTTCCACTGATATGGGCTTCTCTTCAGCTCCTGAGACTTCCACGGTGAACCTGGGAACCTCCAGGGCTCCATCCTCCCTCCCCGGCCCCATGAGTAAGTACCAGTCAATGACGCTTGTGTTAGAGCACGCCCCATGAGGGTCAACATCTCTGCCAGTTTCACTCCAACAAAGATGGGAAGCCATAGAAAATCGAGGGATGAGGAGTCAACCCACAAACTGTCCTGAGCACCAACTCTGTGTCGGGGTGTGGGAATACAGCAGGGAAGGCAAAACAGATAAAAGTCTCTGCCCTCAAGAGCTGGTATTCTTGTGCTAATGATGGGGATGGTAGTCATGATGATGGTGATGGTGGTGGTGGTGATTATGAGGATGATCGCCATGATGAGGACCATGGTTATGATGGTGATGGTGATGGTGAGAATGATGATAATGATGATTCTGATGATGATGAAGACAATGACAGTGATGGTGGTTATGATAGTGATAATATTGTGATGATGATGATGATGGTGGTGGTGGTGGTGGTGGTGGTGGTGGTGGTTTTTCTGATCATGGGGATTACAATGGTGATGATGGTAACAGGCATGATAGTGGTGGTGATGGTGGTGGTGATGACAACCATAATGGTGGTGTTTTGACCATGATGAGGAGACTGATGCTGCTGCTGCTAATGATGATTGTGGTAGTGGTTTGCTTGTAAAGATCACGTGATGATGGTTTTGATGATGATGGTGGTGGTTGTGTTGATGGTGACAGGAATGATGATAGTAATGGTGGCGATGCTGGTGATGATGATGATGATGATGATGATGATAGTGGTGGTAGTTATGATGGAGAGGATGATGTGAAGATGGTGACCATGATGAAGATGGTGGTGGTGATGATGGGGATGATGATGATGGTGGTGGTGATGATGACAACAATGATGGTGATGGTGACCATGACAGCGATGCCTAGCATGATGACGATGATGTTTGGGGTGCTGGTTACAGCCATAATGATGATGGGAGGATGGCCTTGATGCAGACGGTGTTGGTGGTGATGATGGGCATAATGACGATGGTGGTGGTTGGTTTTAGTGATGTTGAAAATAATGATGATGATGATGATGATGACAATGATGGCAATGCCAACAATAATGATGATGGTGGTGACAACAAAGGTATCAGAAAACATCTGGCATGATTGAGCACTGAATATGCACCAAGAGCTATGCTCAGCTTCTAGCTACTGTTATCTAATATGCTTTTTTAAAAAAAACATCTTCCATCATTATAGGCAAGGGAGGCATGGAAACCTTTGGTTTATCACTCACTTTGAATCCTGTTGCATACGTTTAAAAATAAGTCTACTGCAAATTCATACATGTTCTCTACTTTTAAACATAGTGCTTGTTTCCCAACCCCACTACAGCAGCTAAACCACACCTGATGCCATTCACCCTCAACTTCACCATCCTGAACCTGCAGTACGAGGAGGTCATGCGTCACCCTGGCTCCTGGAAGTTCAACACCACGGAGAGGGCCCTACAGGGTCTGGTGAGGGCCTTGCCCATGTCACTCTGCCCTGGACACCTCACCTATGTCAAAGCCATGGAAAAGGATGCCACCCCACCTCACCCTTGCCCCAAGAATGAAAGCACCACCCACTGCACTTCTTCTCCATCCCTACTCACCTCTCTCTGTGTCCTCCACAGCTTGGGCCCTTGTTCAAGAACACAAGCGTTGGCCCTCTGTACTCCAGCTGCAGATTGACCTTGCTTAGGTGAGACTTTAAAATAACCAACAGGGATTTCCAAAGTTCTCCCAGGCCCAAAGACTTTGGTCTGCTTCCTCCCTGACATCTCTATGAATGTCCTCAGCAGAAGTGGAATTAGGGAGCACTGGCTCCAGGACCAAGGTGTTCTCTGATCCTATCACCATCCCCATAAACTGAGAAATGCTGCAGGGATCATTAGGAGAATTGAGCCTGGATCCTGGTCAACCCTCTGAATTCCCTCTTTCCTTTTTCCTCTCAAACATGAAGAGCACTTAGTTTAGGTTTTAACTTCTGCCTTTAGGATTTCTCTCCACACAAATGTGCCTCCTCCCATTGCTTTTATCCCCAATTCCAGCTGTTCACATGCCTCAAATCTGAGTTCTCCTGTCCCCCATGCCAGTGGAATATGATGTAACCTTGTAGTTTTGTAAAAATGCTTGTATGCATGACCTGTGCTCACAGTCCCAGGCTGGCTGGGAGTCAATACACTCAGAGAATCTAAGGGTTGCTTCTCATTTCTCTACTAACTGTTGCATTTCGTCTGGCCCCTTCCTTTCCAAAGCCCAGGGATCTCAGCACTCTTCCCTGGGTAATCTGCTTATTGTGATCCCTATACACTGCCCTCCACAGGCCAGAGAAGGACGGGGCAGCCACTGGAGTGGACTCCATTTGCACCCACCACCCTGACCCCGTGGGTCCTGGGCTGGACAGAGAGCGGCTGTACTGGGAGCTGAGCCAGCTGACCCATGGCATCACTGAGCTGGGCCCCTACACGCTGGACAGGGACAGTCTCTATGTCAACGGTGAGGAGCTGTGATTGGTTGAACGCTCTTCCTCCTTGCTGGGCA
This sequence comes from Microcebus murinus, assembly GCF_000165445.2. Classification (NCBI taxonomy): domain Eukaryota; kingdom Metazoa; phylum Chordata; class Mammalia; order Primates; family Cheirogaleidae; genus Microcebus; species Microcebus murinus. Next base: position 8,000,563 of record NC_033683.1, on the reverse strand, counting down.
GTCTCTGCTCTCTGGTCTGATGTGATGTTCCCTGCATGGACAATGAGGGCTTAGCCACGTTGTCTACATGTGATGATTGGGTTTCCTGGTTCCTTCTTAATCTTGGACTGAGTCCATCCTTGGGACCTTCTTCTCAGATGTCAGGGTGCTGACATAGACTCTCCAAGGAACGTCTTTCCATTGCATCAGGGTAACCCTTACCCCTATTCCCTGCCTTCCCGGGTCTCCCTTAACCCTTCCCCACTATCCTCCCTCCCTCTTGCTGCAGGTTTCACCCACAGAAACTCTCTGCACATCACCAGCCGTGAGTATTCAATTGATGTTCCCATGTCCCCAGTCCTACTCCAAGCAAGGCAGGAGCTGAGCCTTCCTCATATGCCTTTATGTCCTCTTCATGAGGGACGGAGCTGGGAGGGCATGGGTTATCCACTTTCCCCTCTGCCCCAGGTCCGCACTGTCTTAGCTCAAGCCCCACGTGCAGCAAGCCCCATAAATAGTCTTTCCTGCTGGCAATTCTGCCATGAGAATGCTTACTGATTTCACTGATGAGGGCTTCTCCTCAGCTCCTGGGACGTCCACAGTGAACCTGGGAACCTCTGGCACTCCACCCTCCCGCCCCGGCCCCACCGGTGAGTACCAGTCAGTGGCACCTCTGTTAAAGCATGCCCCGCGAGGGTAAACATCTCCGCCATTTTCACTTAAATAGAAAAGATAGAAAGCCATGGGAAATCTAGTGATGAGAACTCAACCAACAAACTTCATTGAGCACCTACCCTGTGCTAGAGGTTACAGCAGGGAAGACAAAACATATAAGAATCTCTGACCTCAAAGAGTTTATATTTTCATGATGATGATGGGCATGGTGGTGATGATGATAGGGATGATGGTGATGGTGATAACAGAGGTAACAGGTCACATCTAACATGACTGAGCACTGAGTATGCACCAAGTGCTTATGCTCAGCATGTAACTTCTATTATTTCATATGCTTTTAAAAAATTTCATCATTATAGGCAATGGAGGCATGGAAACCTTTTCTTCACTTACTCTTAATCCATTTGCATGTATTTAAAATTAAGTCTATTGCAAACTTGTATTTTCTGTTCTTTTGAACATAGTGTTGATTTTCCATCTTCACTATAGCTGCTGGATCTCTCCTGGTGCCATTCACCCTCAACTTCACCATCCTGAACCTGCAGTATGAGGAGGTCATGCGTCACCCTGGCTCCTGGAAGTTCAACAGCACAGAGAGGGTCCTGCAGGGTCTGGTGAGAGCCCCGCCCACTGATACCAGCCATGCCCAGCTCGCCCTGCCCCACCCACCAACATAAGCCACGCCCAGCTCACCCTACCCTCCCAATTCACCCATTCCCACCTACCTCACCTATTCCAGGGCCATGAAAGAAGATCCCACCCAACTCACCCCTGTCCCCAGAGATGCAAGAACAGCCAATAATGCCAGCCAACCTTGCCCCCTTTGTTTCTGCCTCACCCCTACACCCACGGCTGCCCTGTTCACCTCCCTCTCCCTCCCACGCAGCTCAAGCCCTTGCTCCAGAGCACTAATGTCGGGCCTCTGTACTCCGGCTGCAGACTGACCTCGCTCAGGTGAGACCTTAGAATAGCTAACAGGGTCCCACTAGTGTTTCACAGCCCAACAGATTCGCTCGGCTTCCTTCTGGCCCTCCCTGTGGATGTCTTCAGCAGAGGTGGAGCTTACGGACTGCTCGCTCCAGGAATGAAGTGTCTCTTGATCCTACCACCTCCCTTCTTACTGAAAGATTCTGCAGAGCTCATAGGCAGGATTGGGCTCCTGCCCTGGTCTTCCCTCTAAATGCCCACTTTCCCCCTGACCTCCTGCTGCTGCTCCAGGTGTAAAAATCTGTCTCCAAGATTTCTCCCACCACAAATGTGCCTCTTCCACTTACGTTAACGCCCATTTCCAGCTCTGCACCCATCTCAAATCTAAGCTTTCCTGGCCTTATGCTGTGAGAGAGCAGCTTTCACCTCGTGACCTTGTAAAAATTCCTGCGTCCGTGACTCTGCCCCCAGTACTAGGCTGGTTGGGTCTCGGTGCACTCGGGCAGTCTAAGTGTGGGCTTCTCACCTCACTGCCAGGTTTCTTGTTTCCTCTGGCCCCTTCCCATTCTGTCCCCAGGAATCTCAGCACCTTCTCCAGGTAATCCATTTATTGTCATTTCCCTCACCTTCCCTCCCCAGGCCTGAGAAGGATGGGGAAGCCACTGCAGTAGATGCCACCTGCACCCTCCGCCCTGACCCCACAGGCCATGGGCTGGACAGAGAGCAGCTGTACTGGGAGCTGAGCCAGCTGACCCATGGCATCACCGAGCTGGGTCCCTACACCCTGGACAAGGACAGTCTCTATGTCAATGGTGAGGAGCTGTGATGTGCTTGGAGTCTCCTCCTCCTTGCTGGGCAGCCTCTGCTCTCTGGCTTGAAGTCAAACTCCCTGCCCAGCCATCGAGGCTAGGACATGCTGTTTATATTTGGTGATTGAGGTCCCAACCTCAATGTGAGGGTATTGGTAGGGAATCTCCAACAGCTCCTGCTCCATGAAACTCCTTCCATTGTACCAGGGTAGTCCTCACCCCTGTTTGTTTCCCTTCAGTTCTACCTTAACCCTTACCCACTGTCCTCTCTCCCTCTTGCTGCAGGTTTCACCCACAGGAGCTCTCTGCACACCACCAGCAGTGAGTACTCAACTGATGTTCCCATGACCCCAATCCTACACCAAGCAAGGTGGGAGCTAACCCCTCCTCATTCCTCCTCATGTCCTCATCAGGAGGGAAGCAGCTGGGAGGGCACAAGTTATTCCCTTTCTCCTCTGCCTCAGCTCCAGAATCCCAGCTTAAGCCCCACAACGATTCAGTCCCACACCCCATAAACAGTCTCTCCTTCTGGCAGTACTGCCATGTGAGTGCTTGCTGATGTCACTGATGAGGGCTTATGTTCAGGTCCTGGGACGTCCACTGTGAACATTGGAACCTCTGGGACTCCTTCCGCCCTCCCGGGCCCCATGGGTAAGTACCACTCCATGGCACATCTGTTAGAGCATGATGTCTGAGGATAAACATCTCTGCAGTTTTCACTCAAATAAAGATAGGAAGTCATAGAATAGACAGTGTTGAGGAGTCAACCCACAAACTTTTTTGAGCGCCTACTCTGTGCCAAGCCCTGGCAATGCACAAGGAAGATGATGGTGATGAGTTGGTGGTGATGAGGACTGCAATGATGGTGGTACTGAAGACGGTGGTGGTGATGAAGACGATGGTGGTGGTCATGGTTATGATAATGATGATGGTGGCGGTGGTGATGACAATGACATTAATGATGGTGATGGTGACTGTAATGGTGATGACTGCAGTGGTGATGATGAAGATGATGAGGGTGATGGTTGTGATAGTGGCTATGATCATAATAATGAGGCAATGATTGTTTTCATGGTGACAGTCGTGGTGGTGATGATGTGGATGACGGTGGGGCTGGTGGTGGTGACCATAACAGTAATGATGGTGATGATGAGAATGAAAATAATAATGATGGTGATAACTGAGATAGCATTTTCACATCTGTACATGATTGAGCACTGAATATGCACCCAGAGTTATGTTCACTGTGTATAACAACTATTATTTAATAAGCTTTCTTTTTTAAAAACTATTTTATCATTATATGCAAATGAGGCATAGAAACTTTTTATCACTCGCTTTAAATCTGTGTGCATCTATTTAAAAGTAAGCCTGTAGCAAACTCTGTTCTTTTCCCATCTCCACTACAGCTACTGAACCTCCCCTCGTACCATTCACCCTGAACTTCACCATCCTGAACCTGCAGTATGCGGAGGACATGCATCGCCCCGGCTCCTGGAAGTTCAACACCACGAAGAGGGTCCTACAGGGTCTGGTGAGAGCCCCACCCACCTCACTCTGCCGTGTTCACTCACCCCACCCCACCCCATCTGCCTCTCCTATGTCAAGGCCAAGAAAGAAGATCCCCCCCACCTCACCTTGACCACCAGAGATCCAAGCACCACTTACTGGTGGGAGCCCTGCCCATGGGTACCAGTCTCCTGCTCACCGCACTTCCGTTCCACCCCTGCTCATCTTCCTCTCCCTTCTCCACAGCTCACGCCCTTGTTCAAGAAAACCAGTGTCCACCCTCTGTATACCGACTGCAGACTGACCTCGCTCAGGTGAGACCTTAAAGCAACCACCAGGTCTACCTGAAGTGCTCCCAGGCTGGGAGATTTTGGTCTCCTTCCTTCCTGACATCCCTGCGGATGTCCTCAGTAGAGCCAGAGTTCAGCAGGCACTGGCTTCAGGACCAAGGTGTCTTCTGATCCTACCACCTCCCCCCTATACTGAGGGATTCTCCCAGGAACCATCAGGAGAATCCGTCCCCTATCCCAGCCATGACTCTGAAGTCCCTCCTTCACATCTCCCTTTGAATAAGAGCATTTTCTGTAGCTTCTAAATTCTGTCTTTAGGATTTCTCTCAAGACACATATGCCTCCTCTAATGGTTTTAATCCTCCATTCTAGCTCCTCACCTGCCTAAAGTCTGACCTCTCTTGTCACCATACACCAAGCAGGCAGGTTTCCCCTTGCAATTGCATAAAAATTCTTAAGTCCATGACGCTGCTCAGTGTCCCAGGCCGGAGTGGAGTCAGTGTACTCAGAGAATAGAAGTGTGGGCTACTCATCTCTCTCCCAACTTCCTCATTTCCTCTGGCCATTTCCCAGGAAGCTTGTGACACTTCCCTAGGCGATCCATTTATTGTCATGCCTCTCACCTGCTCTCCCCAGGCCCGAGAAAGACGGGACAGCCACTGGAGTGGACGCCACCTGCACCCTCCGCCCTGACCCCACAGGCCACGGGCTGGACAGAGAGCAGCTGTACTGGGAGCTGAGCCAGCTGACCCACGGCATCACCGAGCTGGGTCCCTACACCCTGGACAAGGACAGTCTGTATGTCAATGGTGAGGAGCTGTGATGTGGTTGGAGTCTTTCTCCTTGCTGGGCAGCCTCTGCTCTCTGGGTTGAGTTCACACTCCCTGGCTGGCCACTGAAGGTTTAGCCATGGTGTGTATATGTGATCATTGGGTTTCCCAGTTTCCTCCTCATCTTAGACTGGTTCACCCTTGGGACCTTCTTCTCAGATGTGAGGGTGCTGAGAATCTCCAACAGCCCCTGGTCCATGAAACTCCTTTTATTGCACCATGGCAGCCCTCACCCCTATTTGGTTTTACCACCTCTCCTTAACCCTTACCCATTGTCCTCTCTCTCTCTTGCTGCAGGCTTCACCCATAGGGGCTCTCTGTACATCACTAGCAGTGAGTATTCAACTGATGTTCCCATGTCCCCAATCCTACACCAGTCAAGGCAGCAGCTGACCCGTCCTCATACCCCTCACGTCCTCATCATGAGAGAAAGAGCTGGGAGGGCACAAGTTATTCCCTTTCTCCTCTGCCCCAGCTCCAGAAAGAAGCCAAATTCAAGCCCCACCTGCAACAAGCCCCATTAACATTCTCTCCTGCTTACGTTTCTGCCGTGAGGTGTGCTACTGATTTCACTGATCTGGGCTTCTCCTCAGCTCCTGGGACGACCACAGTGAACCTGGGAACCTCAGGGACTCCACCCTCCCTCCCCGTCCCCACCGGTGAGTACCAGTGAGTGGCACCTCTGTCAGAGCATGCCACGTGTGGGTAAACCTCTCTGCCACTTTCAGTCAGATAAAGATGAAAAGTCATAGAAAATCTAGTGATGAGGGGTCAACCAGCAAACTGTATCGGGCACCTGCCCCCGTGGTAGGACCCGGGGACACAGCAGAGAAGACAAAACGGATGAACATCCCTGCCCTCAGAGAGCTTATATAATTGGGATGATCACGATGAGGGTGGTGATGTAGATGAACATCGTGATGATGGTATTGATGATGAAGATGATGATGGTAGTGGTGGACATGGTGGGAAGGATGATGAGATGATGGTGGTGGTACAAGTGATGGTCAACATGACAATGGAGGTGGCAGTGTTGGAGATGGTACCGGTGGTAGTGCTGGTGGTGGCGATGATGATGGCCTTGACCTTGATGATGATGATGATTGGTGATTGTCACTTTTTCGGGAAGGTTGATGTCATAATTGTTTCCGCGATGGCGATGGATGATGGTGGGGTTGTGGTGCTGGTGGGGAGGATGACAGTAGCAATGCTGATGGTGAAGGTGAAAACGTCAATGTCATAGTGATAACAAAGGTAACAGCTGTCATCTGACGTGGTTGAGCACTGAATAGGCACCACAAGCTATGCTCAGCGTATAACTAGTACTATTTGACATGATTGTTTTAAGAAAAAAAGCTTCTATCATTATAGCCAATGGAGGCATGGAAACATTTTCTTTTATCAATCACTTTAAATACTATTGCACATGATAACCATAGGTTTATACCATAGCCATAGGTTTATGGCCAATAGGTTTATACCATAACCATAGCCATAGGTTTATGGCCAATTTTAGATCTTTTCCCTACTTTTTAATAGTGTCTTTATTGACCACCCCAACTACAGCCACTGAACCTCTCCTGACGCCATTCACCCTCAACTTCACCATCCTGAACCTGCAGTACGAGGAGGTCATGCGACACCCTGGCTCCTGGAAGTTCAACACCACGGAGAGGGTCTTGCAGGGATTGGTGAGACCCTGGCTACCCTAACTCTGTCACTCCCAACTCATGCAGTCCCACCCACCTCACCTAAGTCAGGGCCATAGACGAATATCCCACCACTTTGGCTGCCCCGCACATGTATGCAAGCCCCACCCATCTAACCTTTGCCACGCCCATAGAAGAAGATCCCACCCACTCACCTCATTCCTTGCAGATACAAGACCCGCCTACTGGTACAGGCCCCGCCCACCTCACATCTGCCCTACTCCTATCTCCTCACTTCTACTCACCTCCCTCTCCCTTCTCCACAGCTCAGGCCCTTGTTCAACAACACCAGTGTCAGCCTTCTGTACTCTGGCTGCAGACTGACCTCGCTCAGGTGAGACCTTAGAAAAGGCTCCCAGGGCTACCCTAAAAATTTCCAGGCCCAAGGACTTTTCTGGGTCGCATCCTTGCTATGCATGTCCTCAGTAGAGGTAGAGTTCAGGAGGCACTGGCTCCAGGACCAAGGTGTCTCCTGATTTTACCACCTACCTCCTCAGCTGAAAGATTCTGCAGAGGCCATCATCATGACAGAGCCTCTACCCTGATAATCCTCCTGAATTCCCTTCTTCCTACCTCATTTTGTACAGGAAGAGCATTTTTTTTTTCAAAGCTCTGCCTGTGCTACCCCCAGGAATCTCAGGACCCTTCCCTAAGCAATTCATTTATTGTTACTCCTCTCACCTGCCCTCCGCAGGCCTAAGAAGGATGGGGCAGCCACTGGAGTAGACGCCACCTGCACCCTCCACCCTGACCCCACTGGCCATGCTCTGGACAGAGAGCAGCTGTACTGGGAGCTGAGCCAACTGACCCATGGCATCACTGAGCTGGGTCCCTACAAACTGGACAAGGACAGTCTCTATGTGAATGGTGAGGAGCTGTGATATGTGTGGTTGGATTCTCCTCTTCCTTGCTGAGCAAGTTCTGCTCTCTGGCTTCAGGTCTCACTCACTGCCTGGCCATTGAAAGCCTGGCCATGGTATAAGCATGTAATGATTGAGGTCTAAGCTTTCTGATTTCTTCATCATCCTGGACTCATTGATCCTTGGATGTTCTTCTCTGATGTGAGGGTGCAGATAGAGAATTTCCAATATCCCCTGCTCCATGAACCTCCTTCCATTGCACCAGGGTAGCCCTCACCCCTATTGGGTTCCCCACCTCTCCCTTAACCCTTACAGACTATCCTACATCCCTTTCTTGCAGGCTTCACCCATCAGAGGCCTCTGCACATCACCAGCAGTGAGTACTCGACTGACTTCCCAGTGTCCCCAAGCAGGGCACTAACTGAACACTCTCCATTCCCCCTCAAGCCATCATCAGGAGGGAAGGAGCTGCGGGGGGGGAGAGACAAGTTATTCCTTTCCCCCTATGCCCCATCTCTAGAGGGACTCAAAATTAAAACCCCACATGCAGCAGCCCTATTAATAGTCCCTCCGACTGCCATTTCCCCCATGAGAGCGCTTGATAACTTGACTGATGTGGACTTCTCCTCAGCTCCTGGGACCTCCACAGTGAACCTGGGAACATCTGGAACTCCATCCTCCTTACCCAGTCCCTCAGGTGAGAACCAGAGAATGGCACCCCTCATAGAGCATGTCTGATGAAGGCAAACATCTCTGCCATTTTCACTCTAACGAAGAAGAAACGTCATAGTATATCTAGTGATGAGTATTCACCCAACAATGCATTGAGCACCTACCTTGTGCCAGTACTGGGCATACAGCAGAGAACGCAAAAAGAAGTAAAAATCTCTGTCCTCAGAGAGTCTATATTATCATGGGGATGATGGTGGGAGTGATGGTGATGATGGCGATGATGATGATAATGATGATGATGATGTCCTGGTTATGATGATGTGATGATGGTGGTGATCGGGATTATGATGATGTCTGCATTGGAGCTGATGATGGTGTGGTGACAAGAATCATAGTGATGGTTACATTGAGATGAAAATGTTTATTACAGACATCACAGATAATCTCTGACATTATTCAGTACTGAAATGCACCCAATGCTATGCTCAGCATCTAACTACAACTGGTAAATATGCTTTTTCTAGAAAAGGAAATGCTACAATTATAGGCAATGAAAGCATGGAAAAGTTTTATTATATCAATCACTTTAACTCCTGTTACATGAGATAAAAAATAGGTCTATTGCCAATTTTTATATTGTATAAATATTTTAACACAGTGTTTATTTTTCACCCCAACTATAGCGACTGAACCTCTTCTGATGCCTTTTACCCTCAACTTCACCATCCTGAACCTGCAGTACGAGGAGGTCATGCGACACCCTGGCTCCTGGAAGTTCAACACCACAGAGAGGGTCCTGCAGGGACTGGTGAGGACCCTGCTCACCTAACTCTGTCCTTCCCAAGTGATACATTCCTGCCCACCTCACTTAAGTCAGAGCCATGAAAGAGGAACTCAGCCACTTTGTGTGCCCCGCCCATGGATTTAAGCCTGCCTGACATTTGCCACCCCCCTGGAGGAAAATCCCACCCATCTCACCTATTCCCTACAGATGCAAGCCCCACCCACTAGTACCAGAGCCACCCAACTCACATCCGTGCTGTCCCTATCTCCTCACTCCTACTGACATCCCTCCTCCTTCTCCACAGCTCAGGCCCTTGTTCAACAACACCAGTGTCAGCCCTCTGTACTCTGGATGCAGACTGACCTCACTCAGGTGAGACCTTAGAAAAGCCACCCATGGCTACCCCAAGAGTTTGCAGGTCCAGAGACTTTGGTAGGTCTCCTTCATGCCCTCCATGTACATGTCCTCAGTAGAGGTGGAGATCAGGAGGAACTGGTTCCAGGACCAAAGTCTCTCCTGATCGTACCAACTTCCTCCTCCACTGAGATTCTGCAGACACCATCAGCAGGACTGAGCCCCTACCATGGTCATCCTTCTGAATTCCCTTCTTCCATCTCACTTTGAACAGCAGGAGTATTTTTTTTTTTTTTGAGACAGCTCTTCCTGTCCTACACACAGGAATCTCAGCACACTTCCCTAGGCGATCCATTTATTGTCATGCCTCTCACCTGCTCTCCCCAGGCCCGAGAAAGACGGGACAGCCACTGCAGTGGATGCCACCTGCACCCTCCACCCTGACCCCACAGGCCATGGGCTGGACAGAGAGCAGCTGTACTGGGAGCTGAGCCAGCTGACCCACAGCATCACTGAGTTGGGTCCCTACACCCTGGACAAGGACAGTCTCTATGTCAATGGTGAGGAGCTCTGATGTGCTTGGAGTCTCCTCTTCCTTGCTGGGAAACCTCTGCTCTCTGGCTTCAGGTCACACTCACTGCCTGGCCATCGAAGGCCTGGCCATGGTGTATGCATGTAATGATTGAGGTCTTAGTTTCTTGGTTTCTTCTACATCTTGGACTGAGTTCATCCTTGGGACTTTCTTCTCCTATGTGAGGGTGCAGGTAGAGAATCTCCAATATCCCCTGCTCCATGAACCTCCTTCCATTGCACCAGGGTAGCTCTCACCCCCATTTGGTTCCCAACCTCTCCCTTAACCCTTACAGGCTATCCTGCTTCCCTCTCTTGCAGGTTTCACCCATCCGAGGCCTCTGCACATCACCAGCAGTGAGTACTTGACTGACTTCCCAGTGTCCCCAAGAAGGGCACAACCTGAGCACTCCCCATTCCTCCTCAAGCCATCATCAAGAGGGAAGGAACTGGGGGGGACAGACAAGTTATTCTCTTTCCCCTATGCCCCATCTCTAGAGAGACTCCAAATTCAAACCCCATATGCAGTAAGCCTATTCATAGTCCCTCCTGCTGGCATTTCTCCCATGCGAGTGCTTGCTGATGTCACTGACGTGGACTTCTCCTCAGCTCCTAGGGCCTCCACAGTGAACCTGGGACCATCTGGGAGTCCATCCTCCTTGCCCAGTCCCTCAGGTGAGTAACCATCAGTGGCACCTCTGCTAGAACATTACTGAACGAAGGCAAATATCTCAGCCATTTTCAATCTAATAAAGATGAAACGTCATAGTATATCTAGTGATGAGTATTCACCCAACAATGCACTGAGCACCTACCTTGTGCCAGTCCTAGGCATACAGCCAAGAGCACAAAAGAGATAAACAATCTCCACCCTCAGAGAGTCTAAATTATCATGGCGATGATGGTAGCAGTGATGGTGATGATGGTGGTGGTGATGATGATGGTGATGATGACAATGACTGTCCTGGGTATGATGGTAATGAGGATGTGATGTTGGCAGTGATCATGATTATGATGGTCACTGTGTTGGAGCTGATGATGGTGTGGTGACAATAATCATAGTGATGATGACATTAATGATGATATTGTTTATTACAGACGTAACAGATAATCTCTGACATTATTCAGCACTAAAATGTACCCAATGCTATGCCCAGCATCTACCTAGTACTGCTTAATATGCTTTTCTAAAAAAGAAAAAAATTCCATCACTATAGGCAATGGAGGGATGAAAAAGTTTTATTTTATTAATCACGTTAAGTATTGTTGCATATGATTAAAAAATAGCCAATTTTTGTATTTTCTCTACTTTTTAATACGGGGTTTATTTTCCACCCCCACTACAGCCACTGAACCTCTCCTGATGATTTTCACCCTCAACTTCACCATCCTGAACCTGCAGTATGAGGAGGTCATGCGTCACCCTGGCTCCTGGAAGTTCAACACCACTGAGAGGGTCCTGCAGGGATTGGTGAGGACCCTGCTCACCTAACTCTGTCCCTCCCAACTAAGACATTCCTGCTCCCCTCACTTCAATCAGAGCCAGGAAAGAAGACCTCAGCTCCTTGTTGGCCCCGCCCCTGGACCTAAGCACCATCCATCTCACCTTTGCCACGCTCATGGAAGAGGATACCACCCAGCTCACATCATTCCCTACAGATGCATGCCCTGCCTACCTCACATCTGCCCTACTCCTATCTCCTCACTCCTGCTCACCTCCCTCTCCCTTCTTCACAGCTCAGGCCTTTGTTCAACAACACCAGTGTCAGCTCTCTGTACTCTGGATGCAGACTGACCTCGCTCAGGTGAGACATTAGAAAAGCCACTCAGGGCTACCCCAAGAGTTTCCAGGTCTTGGGACTTTTATAGGTCTCCGTCATGCCATCCCTGTGCATGTCCTCAGTAGAGGTGGAGTTCAGGAGGAACTGGCTCCAGGACCAAGGTCTCTCCTGATCCTACCACCTTCCTCCTCCACTGAGAGATTCTGCAGATACCATCAGCAAGACTGAGCCCCTACCCTGAACTTCCTTCTGAATTCCCTTCTTCCCATCTCACTTTGAACAAGAAGAATATTTTTTTTGGAGACAGCTCTTCCTGTCCTACCCCCAGCAATCTCAGGACCCTTCCCTAAGCAATCTATATTCTCCTTTCTCTCACCTCCTCTCCCCCAGGCCTGAGAAAGACGGGAAAGCCACTGGAGTGGATGCCACCTGTACCCTCCACCCTGACCCCACAGGCCATGGGCTGGACAGAGAGCAGCTGTACTGGGAGCTGAGCCAGCTGACCCATGGCATCACTGAGCTGGGTCCCTACACCCTGGACAAGGACAGTCTCTATGTCAATGGTGAGAAGCTGTGGTGTGCTTGGAGTCTTCTCTTCCTTGCTGGGAAATCTCTGCTCTCTGGCTTCAGGTCTCACTCACTGCCTGGCCACTCAAGGCCTGGCCATGGTATATGTATGTGATGATTGAGGTTGTGGCTCCCTGGTTTCTTCCTCATCTTGGATTGAGTTCACCTTTGAGTCCCTCTTCTCTGATGTGAGGGTGCAGATAGAGAATCTCCAATATCCTCTGCTCCATGAACCTCCCTCCATTGCACTAGGGTACCTCTCATCCCCATTTGGTTCCCCACCTCTCATTCAACCCTTGCAAGCTATCCTGCTTCCTTCTCTTGCAGATTTCACCCATAGGACCTCTCTGCACATCACCAGCAGTGAGTACTCGACTGATTTCCCAGTTTCTCCAAGCAGAGAAATCACTGTCCAATCCCTATTCCCCTCTGGCCATCATCAGGAGGGAAGGAGCTGGGAGGGAGGAGACACGTTATCCCTTTTCCCCTATGCCCCATCTCTAGAGAGACTCCAAATTCAAACCCCATATGCAGTAAGCCTATTAATAGTCCCTCCTGCTGACATTTCTCCCATGCGAGTGCTTGTAGATGTCACTGACGTGGACTTCTCCTCAGCTCCTAGGGCCTCCACAGTGAACCTGGGACCATCTGGGAGTCCATCCTCCTTACCCAGTCCCTCAGGTGAGAACCAGAGAATGGCACCCTGATAGAGCATGTCTGATGAAGGCAAACATCTCTGCCATTTTCACTCTAACCAAGATGGAACATCATAGTATATCTAGTGATGAGTATTCGCCCAACAATGTATTGAGCGCCTACCTTGTGCCAGTACTTGGCACACGGCAGAGACACGAGAGCTAAAAAATCTCTGCCCTCACAGAGTTTATATTATCACGTGATGATGGTGCCAGTGATGGTGATGATGGTGATGGTGATGATGATGATGATGATTGTCCTGGTTATGATGGTTATGATGAAGTGATGACGGTGGTGATCAGGATTGATCTGATGATTGAGCTGATGATGGTGCGGTGCCAAAAATCATACTGATGGTGACATCGAAATGAAAATGTTTATTACAATGTTTATAACCTCACAGATAATCTCTGACATTATTCAGTACTGGAATGTACCCAATGCTATGCTCAGCATCTAACTAGTACTGGTTAATATGCTTTTTCTAGAAAAAAAAAATATTCTACCATTATAGGCAAGGATGGCATGGAAAAGTTTCATTATATTTATCAGTTTAAATACTGTTACATATGATAAAAAATAGGTCTACTGCCAATTTTTATATTTTGTAATCCTTTTAGCATAGTGTTTTTTTCCACCCCAACTACAGCCACTGAACCTCTCCTGGTGCCATTCACCCTCAACCTCACCATCCTGAACCTGCAGTACGAGGAGGTCATGGGACACCCTGGCTCCTGGAAGTTCAACACCACGGAGAGGGTCCTGCAGGGATTGGTGAGGACCCTGCTCCCCTAACTCTGTCCCTCCCAACTCATACATTCCTGCCCACCTCAGTTAAGACAGAGCCATGAAAGAGGATCCCAGCGACCTTGTCTGTTCTGCCTGTGCCAAGTACTGGCACAAGGTAGGGTCAAGTACATTGTTGGGCGAATACTCATCACTAGATATACTATGTGTTCATCTTGGTTAAGTGAAAATGCAGAGATGTGCAGAAGTTCGCAGTGGTCCATTCCCTTGACACGAGACTGGAATGGAGATGATCGGTCCAGTTGTTGTGTGGGGTGTTCGCTCATGCCTACAGCTCTCTCAGGTAGAGATCACGCAAGCAAGCGCCGATGGTGTAACGTGCTGCAGCGCATCGGCAGGGACACTACTTAATTGCTGGACATCTGATCTTGCTATATTGATTGTTTTTGAATTTGTAGAGACGGGTCTCGCTCGGTTGCTAGTCCTAGGGGTGGTCTTCTCTTAGAAACGTACTGCTGAGGCTACTAGAGCGGAAAAGAGGGAACTATACACTGTGTCTCTCCTGCTCCAGCGTCCTCTCCTACCCCTCCTGATGATGTCGCAGAGGGAATAGGGAGTGCTGATGAGACTCTGTACAGATGGCGTGAGCTGCTTGGCAGAACAATGTGGATTATATCAAGTCGATGAATAACTCAAAGACGTATGGTGTATGTGTCTGTTTGTAATGTTAAAGTGCGAGCAGGTACCTATGTTGTGAAATTGTGCTGCTTGGAGTAGGAGGAATGCGAGGTGTAGTTGCAATTTACAATGTAAGACATGAGGTGGCTACATTGTCCCTTGGTTCCTGCGGCCCATATGGGATGGTGAAGATAGACGAGTTGACTCATAGTACTAGAAATTGGGAAGGAATGTTGGAGCTTCATGGGCGAAGGGAGGGTTATTGTGTAAGATGAGTGGGTATATCGTGCTCACCTCCTGACATCCAGAAGAAGAGGTCTTGGGGGAGATAGGGGAAGAATCCAAGATGTATGAAGCAGAGAAATCAGAAGAAGAAGCTACGCCTCAATCATCACATACGGTATCACCATGCCAGGCCTTGTAGTGGCTCAAAGTCATGTGTTATGTAGGACTATTGTAGCAAGTTGCCAGAAGCAGAGTGATATTCCCAGAAAGGGGAGCATCAAGGACGGAACCAACGGCATCCTGCACCATTGACAAGGTCTGAATAGAGTAATCCGTCACCTGGCTGTACCAGGGGTGTAGGGTCTCGAGACCTGACAGAATAGATTTTAAAGTGATGCATGGGTCAGCTGGCTCAGCTGCTCCATATTGCAGTAAGTTGCATCAGCTGGCTCCTCTGTCCTAAGATGTCACCATGGTCCCTCGCTTGGTGTTGGCAGCGGATATTTAGAATGAGCATGGAGTAGTACGATCCATCTTTTAAAGTAGACTTCTCACCTCTATTAACTCTTTCTTTCAGAGACTCCTGTGGAAGATGGATTTTGATGAGTCAGAGGACAATATCTTGGCCGATCTAAATGGTAACACTGACATAGAGTTGATTGATAAAGGGATAGTACCTCTGAGCATTGGCTGGTTGGGTAAGTGTTCAGGAATAATAAAGATGACTAGTACATCCAAAATAAGATAGTTTCAATATTTAGTACAAGTGAAGATGGGGAAGAACAAGGTAAATTGCAGTAAGGACAGAACTCTAAGTGGGTTAGCTGGGCTCTCACATGTCTGAGGTAATTTCGAGATAATTAAGGCACGTATCTCACTCAATGGAGGAAAGAAGCTTGGTATATGTGATTAGGACAAATCTCCCTGCACACTACAGATTAGGAGTCCATAGAAGCAAGCTGATTCAGGTCTACAACACTACGTCTACAAAACTAGCCATAGAACAACTAGCAGGGAGGAAATTCCCATGCAACGAAGCGTTGAGTCTAGCATGGTAAACACTGAGCAAATGAATGCACTCCATTTGGGTATATCAATATGTGAGATACTCACGCCACTAACATTACATAATAGAAAAAATGGGTGGCCAGTGTGGTGATTCATTGCCGTGTAATCCTAGCACCTTTTGAGAGGCCAAGGCAAGGGTCACTTAAGGTTCAGGGAGTTTAACGGCGGCTGGGCATATAGGCAGAAAACCCATTTCAAGAAACCGGTTGTCAACAAAAAATATAGACTTGCTATAATTATAAAAAAGTTACCCTAGTTTCTAATTCTTCAAATTTTTCAAAGATGATCTTTTATGGTCAAACATAAAATCTTGCTTATACACATTAAGCACTGCATTTTTTGTTTCAATTACTTTCCTTGGTTAGAATAACTTCTCTTATAAAGCTTTCAAAGGTCTGGATGCTGGTACTAAAGAATATCAATATTTTAAAACGCTTAATCACAAATGAAGCTGGCGTTAGTCATAGGCCTAAGATTACAATATATTTGGCCTGATATAGGTGGGAAAAAAAAGATACAAAGGAACTATGGTGAGGCCACTCTGCACCTCAAAGAGTTTAACGATGGTACTTTGTGATCCAGGAAAGATAACGGTCCGTTGGACCTGGGAAATCTGGGTGCGATTTATATCATTGATAATTTACATACCCTGGGTGGCTCTTTGCTAAAATGGTCATTCGAACTAAATAGCGCAAGTCAAATATGAAAGTTATGCATCCAAGAGTACAGAGTGATATGTCCATGTTGTTGAATCATAAAGGGCCTGAGCTGGTGTGGAAGGGGGAACAGTGCTATTTTAGGAAAAATTATTAAGGACGGGAAGTGAGAGAGGACGATCGACAGACAGGGCTGAGTAGGCGGTTGAGGTGGAATGGGGCGGTGCAAGTATGAGTGGGGGATGGACGGATTTAGTAGTAACTTACTGTACGGCGGCTTGCTGATGTAAAGCAGCATACAAAAGCTTGGATGGCTTAAAATGAGGCAACAGATATTTAGAGTATTTGAACTAGAGGACTTGGGCTTGGAGAAAATTGTGAGGAATGATGTGAGCTGGGTGGGTCTTCTTCCATGGTTGGCAAATGTGTTATCAGGGGTGGGGCGAGTGGTGTGGTGTGAGACTTCCCTAGGTGTGTTAAAAGAAGAAGGAAATTCTTAAAAAAGCGGAGGATATAGAAAGGTTACGGGATCCTCTTTTCATGGCTCTGTCTTACTGAGAATATGAGTGGGCAGGAATGTGGGACCATGTTACTAAAGGATTCTGGGGTGATAGGATGGCAACGATGTATGATAGTAGGGTGTGCTCGGTGGTCCTCACCCTCTGCTTGAAGAAATAGGTCCTGTCAGTAGACTCCGGGCTGGTTGTTGGTGTTGTAAATTTTTTGGAGTGAGCCAGTAGGAGCAGTGAATCGCAAATAGAAATCGACATCCTACATACTAAGCAAGTTTTGTTAGGATAGGGATCTGGTGCTGAGGAATAGAGGATGAATTAAGGAGGGGCTAAAGAAGAGAGATGTATGGATATCAAGGATCGGGCTGTAGTTGAGGTGGAAAAGAGACTATGCCTAAAGGATTAATAACCAATGATTTAGGGATGTAGGCAGTTGGTTTAACAGGCCTAGTGCTTTTTTATAAGAGTCATGGCAGAACAGAAATATCGTAACAGTATTTACTGATAAATATATGAAACTTTTCCATGTGTTTTTTGACCATCCTTGCCTATCAAGGGTAGAATAATTTTTTGGTTTTAGGCGAGCATTGATTGCATAGACCCCAGATATTAATATGTTAGATGGCTGTATAGCTAGCATTGTAAAGATCCTAATTCCATAGTACTTAAATACTCTAGTTATCTGTCAGTCTCTGATAATTAATGTGAGTGAGAGATAAACATTGTAATAAACATTTCATTTCGATTCACCATCAGTATGATTTATTATAGCAGCTCGGCACCCTATATCAGCTCTCATAATTTCATCGAATCAATCCTGATCACCACCATTCAATCACATTCTGTTGATGGTTTAGCTAATAAACGCAAAGCTAACCAGTTGATAATAGGCCTTCATCAATCATTATCAACATCATACACTTATTCATCACATGTCATCACTGACTCGAATTGGCATCCGAAAACTGTTCATGACCATAGAGGGCTAAATATATAAAAACTAAACTCGGTAGTAGAGAAGCAGGTTATTGATTTAGCTCTTGTGTTCTCTCGCTTTGTAGGTGCAAGGAGCATTATTACACAGGCACGAGGTGGGCTCATACATTGTTGGGCAAAAGTGATCATCAAAAAACTGGATTGATGATATTATTGATGTCCCATCTGTTTTAGAGTTGAAATAATGGGCAGAGCTTGTTGTGAAGCATTTTACCCCTAAAGAACTACAGATATTCTACCCAATGCAAATCTGCGATTAGTGAAAATGCCATCTCTAGGCACGTCACTGAGACTGGGCAAGGAGATGGTTTGGCCCAGAACCTATTTGAAATGTCAGGGTCCTAGGGATTAACAATGCTGTGTGAAATGAGGCCTCACATAAGGGCTGAGTGTGAGAAGCTGGCACAAGGTCGTGACAATCCATCAAGGAATAGCACGTGTCTTCTAATGGAGATAATGTATGTGGTGGGAGCTAATTTAATAGGCTTATTGCATATTGGGTTTGAATTTGGAGTCTCTTTCTAAGATTGGTTAGCATTATGGGGGAAAAGAGATACCTAATACACTTGTCTGTCCTCCTCCAGTTCGCTTCTCTACTCTGATGATGCTTGAGGAGAATGGGGAGTTGCTCAGCTTGTGGCCCTATTTTTTGGGACATAACATATTCTGGTATTGAGTCGTCGAGTAAATATACAAGTGCTTAGATCCCCACAACTCTGCGAAGGTAGGTTATTAGTTCGGGGATGTACATTTATACAGAAGAGGGCCTCGTGATGATAGAAAACAACACTGCATGGATGAGGAGAGGAGGTAGTCGGAAGGGTTACCTTGTTAACAGGGTTTAAGGGAGTGGTTGGGAACAATCTGACGCGGTGGGGGAAAGGCAAGCTGTGAGTATGTGAGCTATGCACATGGAGGAGTCATGGAGCAGGGACTTGTTGGAGATTCTACTATCCTGCAACCCTCACTCTACTTTCCATAAGAGCGCATAAGGATAGATGTTTCCACAATTGTCTAATGACTACTCAGACACTACACAAAGTGCGAGTGTGAAGAACTCCTCCCATATAACTCAAAACCTACTACTCCATTTTTCAATTATAAATAATTCAATGGCTACATAACCTCACATAGCGCAGGCTATCGATGGCCAGGTATGGATGTAATGTGATAATCTACCTGAAGCAGAGAGCAACGTAGCCTGGTTTCCAGCAAGGATAAGAGGAGGACTCCAAGACAAATCAGAGCTCTCACGTAGAGGCACTAGAAGACTTCCTTGTTCGTAGCGCCTATCCTTTCTATATTCTAAGAAATATAATAAGTATGGTGTAGACACAAAGGATCAGTGTAGTGCTGTGGTAGCTCCGGTGGACGTGTTCCGGGTGGCTCACGCCTTAGATCATAGCCCACTTTGGGGGAGGCCGAGCGGCGGGATTGGCTCGAAGGTCAGGAGTTCGAAACCAGGGCCGGAGCGACCCCCGTCTTACAAAAATAGAATATAAATTATTGACCACTAAAGTTATATACAAAAAATTAGCCAGGGGCATTGGCGCACGGCCTGTATCCCACTATCGAGCTGACGAGTAGGATCGCTGAGCCGGAGATTCAGGTGCTGTGAGCCCAGGTGACGCCACGGCACTCCTCTATTCCTGGCAACAAAGTGAGACTTTCTCAAAAAAAAAAAAGAAAAGAAGGAATATGAAAAGGTATAGCATCAACGGTGCGTAAGAATAATTTTAAAGGCATTGTTGAAAGGATCATATACTTCTAATGAACATTAGTTGGATAAACTTTAAATAT
>NC_033683.1:7951437-7980844 GCF_000165445.2 Microcebus murinus | reverse complement strand
CAGAGACACGAGAGCTAAAAAAGTTTCTGCCCTCACAGAGTTTATATTATCACGTGATGATGGTGCCAGTGATGGTGATGATGGTGATGGTTATGATGGTTATGATGAAGGGATGATGGTGGTGATCAGGATTTTGATGGTGGCTGTGTTGGAGCTGATGATGGTGTGGTGACAAAAATCATAGTGATGGTCACATCGAGATGAAAATGTTTATTAAAACCCTCACAGATAATCTCTGACATTATTGAGTACTGGAATGTACCCAATGCTATGCTCAGCATCTAGCTAGTACTGGTTATTTTGCTTTCTCTAGAAAAAAATATTGTGCCATTATAGGCAAGGATGGCATGGAAAAGTTTCATTATATTTATCAGTTAAAATACTGTTACATATGATTAAAAGAAGTTGGTTTTCTTGCCATTTTTTTTTTTTTTTATTCTTTTTGGCTTGTTTTTTTTTTTCACCCCAACTATAGCCACCGAACCTCTCCTGACACCATTCACCCTCAACTTCACCATCCTGAACCTGCAGTACGAGGAGGTCATGCGACACCCTGGCTCCTGGAAGTTCAACACCACAGAGAGGGTCCTGCAGGGATTGGTGAGGACCCTGCTCCCCTAACTCTGTCCCTCCCAACTCATACATTCCTGCCCACCTCAGTTAAGACAGAGCCATGAAAGAGGATCCCAGCGACCTTGTCTGCCCCCCTCTTGTCCCCCCCCTGGGATCAAATTCCACCCACCAGCCCCCCCATCACATTTGCCACGCCCATGGAAGAAGATCCCACCCAGCTCACATCATTCCCTACAGATGCAAGCCCCGCCCACTAGTACCAAACTCGCCCACCTCACATCTGCCCCGCCCCATCTCCTCACTCCTACTCACCTCTCTCTCCCTTCTCCCCAGCTCAGGCCCTTGTTCAACAACACCAGTGTCAGCCCTCTGTACTCTGGATGCAGACTGACCTCGCTCAGGTGAGACCTTAGCAAAGCCACCCACGGCTACCCCAAGAGTTTCCAGGTCCAAGGACTTTGGAAGTCCTCGTTCCTGCCCTCCCTGTGCATGTCCTCAGTAGAGGTGGAGTTCAGGAGACACTGGCTCCAGGACCAAGGTGTTTCCTAATCCTACCAACTTCTTCCTCCACTGAGAGATTCTGCAGATACCATCAGCAGGACTGAGCCCCTACCCTGTTCTTCCTTCTGAATTCCCTTCTTCCCATCTCACTTTGAACAAGAAGAACATTTTTTTTTTGGAGACAGCTCTTTTTGTCCTGCCCCTAGGAAATCTCAGGTCCCTTCCCTAAGCAATCTATTTATTGTCCTTTCTCTCATCTCCTCTTCCCCAGGCCTGAGAAGGATGGGGAAGCCACTAAAGTGGACGCCACCTGTACCCTCCGCCCTGACCCCACAGGCCATGGGCTGGACAGAGAGCAGCTGTACTGGGAGCTGAGCCAGCTGACCCATGGCATCACTGAGCTGGGTCCCTACACCCTGGACAAGGACAGTCTCTATGTCAATGGTGAGGAGCTGTGGTGTGCTTGGAGTCTTCTCTTCCTTGCTGGGAAATCTCTGCTCTCTGGCTTCAGGTCTCACTCACTGCCTGGCCACTGAAGGCCTGGCCATGGTATATGTATGTGATGATTGAGGTCGTAGCTTCCTGATTTCTTCTTCATCTTGGATTGATTTCACCCTTTGGACCCTCTTCTCTGATGTGAGGGTGCAGATAGAGAATCTCCAATATCCTCTGCTCCATGAACCTCCTTCCATTGCACTAGGGTACCTCTCACCCCCATTTGGTTCCCCACCTCTCACTTAACCCTTGCAAGCTATCCTGCTTCCTTCTCTTGCAGATTTCACCCATAGGACCTCTCTGCACATCACCAGCAGTGAGTACTCAACTGATTTCCCAGTTTCTCCAAGCAGAGAAATCACTGTCCACTCCCTATTCCCCTCTGGCCATCATCAGGAGGGAAGGAGCTGGGAGGGAGGAGACAAGTTATTCCTTTTCCCCTATGCCCCATCTCTAGAGAGACTCCAAATTCAAACCCCATATGCAGTAAGCCTATTCATAGTCCCTCCTGCTGACATTTCTCCCATGAGCTTGCTTGCTGATGTCACTGACGTGGACTTCTCCTCAGCTCCTAGGGCCTCCACAGTGAACCTGGGACCATCTGGGAGTCCATCCTCCTTACCCAGTCCCTCAGGTGAGAACCAGAGAATGGCACCCTGATAGAGCATGTCTGATGAAGGCAAACATCTCTCCCATTTTCACTCTAATAAAGATGAAACATCACAGTATATCTTGTGATGAGTATTCGCCCAACAATGTATTGAGCGCCTACCTTGTGGCAGTACTGGGCATAGAGCAGAGAACACAAAAGTGATAAAAAAAAAAAAAAAAGACCTCTGACCTCAGAGAACTTATATTGTCATGGTGATGATGATGGCAGTGATAGTGATGATGGTGATGATGATGATGATGGTGGTGATGGGATTATGATGGTGCCTGTGTTGGAGCTGATGATGGTGTGGTGACAATAATCATAGTGATGATGACATTGAGATGACACTATTTATTACAAACCTCACAGATAATCTCTGACATTATTGAGTACTGATATTTACCCAATGCTATGCTCAGCATCAAACTAGTACTCCTAAATATGCTTTTTCTAGAAGAAGAAATACTACAATTATAGTCAATGAAGGCCTGGAAAAGTTTGATTATATCAATCATTTTAAATCCTGTTACATAAGATAAAAAATAAGTCAATTGTCAATTTATATATTTTGTAAACTTTTTAACAGTGTTTATTTTCCACCCCAACGATAGCGACTGAACCTCTTCTGATGCCATTCACCCTCAACTTCACCATCCTGAACCTGCAGTATGAGGAGGCCATGCATCACCCTGGCTCCTGGAAGTTCAACACCACGGAGAGGGTCCTGCAGGGACTGGTGAGGACCCTGCTCACCTAACTGTGTCCCTCCCAACTCATACATTCCTGCACCCCTCACTTAACTCAGAGCCACCAGAAAGAAGATCTCAGCCACCTTGTCTGCCCCGCCCATGGATCTAAGCCCTGCCCACCTCACATCTGCCCTGTCCCTATCTCCTCACTTCTCACCTCCCTCTACCTTCTCCACAGCTCGGGCCCTTGTTCAACAACACCAGTGTCAGCCCTCTGTACTCTGGCTGCAGACTGACCTTGCTCAGGTGAGACCTTAGAAAAGCCACCCATGGCTACTCCAAGAGTTTCCAGGTCCAAGGACTTTGGTAGGTCTCCTTCATGCCCTCCCTGTGCATGTCCTCAGTAGAGGTGGAGTTCAGGAGGCACTGACTCCAGGACCAAGGTGTCTCCGGATCCTACCTCCTACCTCCTCAGCTGAGAGATTCTGCAGACACCATTAGCATGATTGACCTACCCTGGTCATCCTTCTGAATTCCCTTCTTCCCATCTCACTTTGAACAAGAAAAGCATTTTTTTTTTTTAGACAGCTCTTCCTGTCCTATTCCCAGGAATCTCAGGACCCTTCCCTAAGCAATCTATTTATTGTCCTTCCTCTCATCTGCCCTCCCCAGGCCTGAGAAGGAAGGGGAAGCCACTGGAGTAGACGCCACCTGTACCCTCCGCCCTGACCCCACAGGCCATGGGCTGGACAGAGAGCAGCTGTACTGGGAGCTGAGCCAGCTGACCCATGGCATCACTGAGTTGGGTCCCTACACCCTGGACAAGGACAGTCTCTATGTCAATGGTGAGGAGCTATGGTGTGGTTCGAGACTCTTTCTCCTTGCTGGGCAGCCTCTGCTCTCTGGTCTGAGGTCACATTCCCTGACTGAGTTCATCTGCAGGATCTCTGCTCTGATCTGTGGGTGCTGAATGAGAGATCCCATCAGTTCCTGCTCCATGAAACTCCTTGCATTGTATCAGGATAGCCCTCACCCCTATTTTTCCCTCCAGGTCTCCCTTAATCCTTACCCACTGTCCCCCCTCCCTCTTGCTGCAGGTTTCACCCATGGGACCTCTCTGCACATCACCAGCCGTGAGTACTCAACTGATTTCCCAGTGTTCCAAGCAGGGCAGTAGCTGACCACTCCCCTTTCCCCCTAATGTCCTTATTAGGAGGGAAGGAACTGGCACGGGGCAAAAGTTATTCCCTTGCCTTCTTCCCCTGCTTCAGGGAGAGTCCGAATTCAAACCCCATGTGCAAACCCTATTAATAGTCTCTCTTGCTGACACCTTTGCCCTTAGAGTGCTTGCTGATTTCACTGATGTGTGCTTCTCCTCAGCTCCTGGGACTTCCACAGTGAACCTGGGAACCTCCGGCACTCCAGCCTCCTTACCTGGTGCCTCAGGTGAGTACCGGTCAATGGCACCTCTGCTAGAGCATGCCTGATGAAGGCAAACATCTCTGCCATATGCACTCTAATAAAAATGAAATGTCATCATAAATTTAATGATGAGTAGTCAACCAACAATCTATTGAGCATCTACCCTGTGCCAGTACTTGGCATACGGCAGAGAACAGAAACCAGATAAAAACTGCTACCCTCGGAGAGCTTATATCATCATCGTGATGATGGTGGTGGTGGTGATGATGATGGTGATGATGATAATGACAGTCCTGGTTATGATGGTTATGACGATGTGAGGATGATGGTGATGGTTCTGGGGATTATGATGGTGATGATGGAGATTATGATCATGGTTTTGTTGGAACCGATGATGGTATTATGACAATAATCATAGTGATGGTGACGTTAATGTTGATCATGGCTTTTACAAACATGACAGATAATCTCTGACATTATTGACTACTGAAATGCACCAAGTGCTGTGCTCAGCTTCCAACTAGTATGATTTAATATGCTTTGAAAAAAATCTTCTATCACATGGGCAAGGGAGACATAGTAACCTTTTATTATCACACGCTTTAAATCTGTTGCATTTTTTTTTTTACAAGTGTCCGTTGCAAACTCTTCTATTTTCTCTGGTTTGAACATTGTGTTTATTTTTGCTGAGCCCAATATCGAGTGGATCTGCTGGATGGAGCAACTCTGTCTTACTCACTGTTACTTCTGCAGTGTCTAGCTTATGAATGGTAGATCTACAAGAAATACACAAAATCCTCCATTGAAGAAAGGAAGGAAAGGAAAGGCTTTCTTGGAATGTATGGAAACACCACTTTTCCTTCCCTGGTTGAAATCTACAATGATTCTGTCAGATTCTACCCAGGACAACCATATGTCACCTATGCCATTCCACCATCCATGACAGACATCACCCATTGATAATGGCATCTATTCTTTCTGATTCCAAAACAGCTCCAGAATCCTTCAACGTTACACCCTGTGTAGTCATGCACAATTCAGTTGAAGTTGTCACAGGATTATGGAACATAATGCGAGGGAATTAGGTCCCTGTTTCTTACTGGTTTTCCGAGGAAGGCATCTGCATGTTGGAAGGCTCAACTCAGCCTCTGCTGGGTCATGGCTGATACCACCAGTTTGATCTGAGCCTGCCCACACCTCCCCAGATGAATGACCAGAAAAATTCAACAGCTAGTCCCAGCTACAACACCCCACATTTATTTCCATCTGTTGACGTTCCATTTACTTTCCTTGTGCTACAGTTGCTCCTTGGTCAAAATCTCATCATGAAATGGAAAAGGCACTGGGTCTAGGACCCCTACGTCTTTCTATTCAGCCAGCGTCCCTGGTAATTTTCCTGTATTTGGACTGTGGGTGCCTCAGGGCCTGCAGGGGACTAGCCCCCATGGGTCTCTGGAAAAGGCCATGTGATATCAGGATTAAGAGCACAGGTGCTGGAATTCGATGACCTAGGAGATGGGTTTCAGCCAGAACCTGGCATGTGGTCAGCTCTCGGCACGTAGAAACTGTCCATTGTTGAGAAAGAGTGGGATTCCAGAGACAGAACTGATGGAATTTGATACCAGTGGATGTTCACAGCCCAGAGGGACAGAAGGAAGCCTGGTTGGGTCCCTGTCAGCAGTTGCAGGGGTTGCAGTGACCAATCCCCATCAGAAAGTAATTGGGTGATAATCTGAGCGAGGGGGTTAGTTACATTACTTCCATTCCTGCCCCTATGATCTGGTCTCCATGTAGCACCCAGAGGAATATTTTGAAAGAAAAAAAAAGCAACATCAGAGTACATGTCTCCCTTGGGTAAAATCTTTCTGCTGCTTCCCACCGTTGTCACAATAAAATCCATGTTCTTATCCATGAGCCACAAGTCCCCAAAGACTATCATTCCTTTCGGACCTCATCCTCTTCTACACATGGCACATTGCAACATGGACATTGTGCAGGCACAGCTCGCTGTTGCCAATCTCACGGGCTTTGCACTTTCTGCTTCTTTCCTTGGAGGTGCTTCCTCTGGCTGCGTGTATAGGCGGAGCCTCTTCCTCCTTCAAGTTTCAAGCAAATCCCAGGTTTTCACAGGGAACTTGTCTGAATCCTCTATCTAAGTCAGACCCTGTTTTCTTTCTTTTAAACAATCCTTCCGTGGACTTACCACGCTTTCATTGTGCTTGTTTGTTTACATGCCTGTTGTCTGTTTCCACCCTGTCGGTGTGTAATTTCTTGTGGGCTTTATCAGCCATGTTCTATGTTATACTCCTTTCTGGGCCAGTCGTTTTTGTTTTTGTTTTTTTTTGTCCTCTGATACATTCTCCGCCCTTCCCGTATGCTGCTCTGTGGGCTGGACGTCTGACCCCTGAAAACTACATTTCCCAGGCTCCCTTGCTAACTGCCCCCCCCATTCCTGTTAGGTTCAGCCAATAGGAAGCATCTATGGGAGAGTGGTGGGCGGGGCTGGGGAAGAGCCAAGGTGCTTCTTCACCTCTTTCTGCTTCAGGTAGCATCTCCAGAAGGTGATGTGTCCCCTTTGTCCCTTCAGCCCAATGTGACGAGAGACTTTTTGATTTTGCCGATTTCTCTGTTACCCTTCCAGGTTTTGGAGTATTTGTTGGAATTTTTTTTTTTTTTTTGGCATGAAAGTCCCTGTATTGAAAAAGTTGGCATGAAGTCTATTTTCCTACCTAAAATTATAGGTGGCAATGTCAGGAGGATGCCTCCTGCACAGCTGGTGCTTGACAAATATTTGTTGAAGGAAGGAAGGAAATGAAATTGCAACCAGGGACCTGAGACATGAGTCTAGTCACATAATTAGGCCAGTACAGGGGAAGTCTTGGAGCCCCTGTAAGTGACTCCAAATCAGGGCTCCTGGGAGAAGAACCAATTCCAGAGCCAGGTGCAGTGGCTTGCACCTGTAATCCTAGCCACTCTGGAGGCTGAAGCAATAGGATCGCTTAAGCCCAGGAATTTGAGACCAGCCTGGGCATCACAGCAAGACCTTATCTCAAAAAACAAAATCAGAAACAAAAAGTATAAAATGAACCAATTCTGGATATCGAGTAGAGTATGATTCTAATGGTGGTCCCTGCCTGTGTCGGATCAAGAACCAAATCAGGTGGAAACTTCTGGTGGACAGAATCAGAGCCCATATGTGGGGGGGAGGGGTGCTGGAGGGAGGGCTGGACAGGGCACTCTAGCAGGCTCAAGAAAGATGCCCTTTGTCTGCCTCTCCTGTTGCAGCCTCAAGCCCTACCTTGGTACCCTTCACCCTTAACTTCACCATCACAAACCTGCGGTACATGCCAGACATGAAGCACGCAGGGTCTGCAATATTCAACATGACCGAGCGGATCCTGCAGCGCACGGTGAGGGACCCGAGATGCCCCCCGCCCTCTCCTCCTCACTCCTGCAGAGCTCCTCAGCTCTCCAACTCACCTCCCTCTCCTTCCTCCCTAGCTCGGGCCTTTGTTCAAGAACACCAGTATCGGCCTACTGTATGCTGCCTGCAGACTGATTTCCCTCAGGTGAGACGCTGTAGGGGCCAAGGGCACTGGAAAGTCAACTTGCAAATAGCAGATTAATCCCAGAAAGGGCATGCAAATTTATTTAGCATGTGTATGGGGGAAGGAGCTTCAGGATGAAAAGCCACAGATACAGGGGAAATTGTCCATTTTTACGCTTAGGTTCAACAAAATGTGGACAGCCATGTAGAAACACGATTAGACAAAAAGTGTATGATCTAATGCTAATAGATAATACAGAAACCCAGCAAGGCCTGTCTGTCTAGATTCTTCTTGGCCTCTCTGAGCAACGTTCCTACCTTCTGGGTATGGGGCAGGTCACTTTCTGGAATCAGGAGGGGGTGGGTCTTATGGCCTACAGTCAAAGAAGGTAGGTTAGATAGTTTCTGAATGACCAGTTTTTACATAGGAAGGCAAAGGGGGAAGTTTGAGTCATATTTTTAAGGTTTATAGCTGGCTTTACAGAAAATGGGCTCTGGTTTCTATGACTTGCTTTGGAGAAGAGGGATTCTCGTTTCTGTGGCTAGCCTGGCGGGCGGGAGGGGGGACGGGATGGGACGGAGAGATAGGTGGATAGGAGGAAATTAGGGAAAATAGTTTGCATCTGAGGGCTTCGTTTTGGGGTATTGTGTTCTGAGCCCCAAACAATGCCCAGGAGTGAACGCACACACTCCCACCCCTCCCAGATTTGGTTCTTGAATCGCCCCTTCTCCCCACCTGCCTAGTAGTGTAGCAAGGTGGGCCCTCTTCCTTGTTCCTACCCTCAGACATTCCTCCCTGTTCCCCTTCTGGTCCTAACCCACATGGAAAACATCCCCCCAGGAGTGACTGACCTTACAATTTCCAACATCATTCTGTTGTAAGGAAACTTCAAAGCACAATACCAAGCAGCCTTTGCAGCATGTACATTTCTTCCCCTACACTTAAAGTGCTCAAAGGTGACATACCTAAGAGAGTTGCAAGCTGTGGTGGCTGCCCCCATTTTATTTTACTTCCCCTTGGGTCAACTTCAGTGCCATGTCACCTTGCTCATAATGGTCATTTATAAAGTCTTGGGTTTTTTGTTATTGTTGCTGTTGTTGTTTTTGTTTTTGTTTTTGTTTTTGTTTTTTTGGTCTCCTTTATTTTTTCCGCCCACCTTCCACAAAAACTGACTTCAGCTTTGTGGCTTTTCCAAACATTATCATTCTTGCAAGTCACTTTCATTATTAGTCCTATATATGTTCCCGTCTCTCTGTCTCCCTCCGCGACCCAGGCCGGAGAAGGATGGAGCAGCCACCAGAGTGGACACCATCTGCACGCACAGCTCTGAGCCCACAGGCCCTGGGCTGGGCAGAGAGCAGCTGTACTGGGAGCTGAGCCAGGGGACCCACGGCGTCACTCAGCTGGGCTCCTTCACCCTGGACAGGGACAGCCTCTATGTCAACGGTGAGGGGCAGCACCTCTCGAGAGATCAATCACAGGAGGGGATGCATGAATAGCAGAGGGGCAAACTGCAGATAACCTGATGTAGAAATTCTTCCCTGTGCTCCAGAAATATCGTCTTTGGGTCTTGTCTTCAGGGTCTGCACTTGGAGGGCACTCTTTAAATCTGACTTCAACAAATGGATCCATAGAAACCCAGTGGGTCCGAGATCCTTCCCACTCCCCATCCTTACAACCCCTCACCTTCTCTTTCTTCAGGTTACACTCACCAGGCCCTGACCTCTACCCCCGGTGGTGAGTAATTTGTCGCCTCGTACCACTTGCCTTAGGGGCCCATCACTGCTCTGCTCTTTCGCCACCTTCATTCCCCAGCTCAGAAAAGACAGGCCAGCACAGGCTCGAGGCCAACAGAAATAAGGGTCCTGGCCTTGAGGGCCCGAGATGGGCAGTCCTTGGCTGGGGAGACTCTACCTCTGCCCAGGTTTGCCTCACTTCATTTTCTTCTGCATCGCAGCAGCCTCAACCATGTCTTCCGGGACCTCCGTGTCACTCTCCGCAGGTAAGAGCTCCCTCTCTGTGGCTCCTCTCTAAAAAGTCCAGTGCCCTCAGCCAGTGGGGAGCTATTAACCCCGGGGAGCCATGGCTCCCCACTCATTCCGCCAACAAGCATTTATTAAGCACTTACTGTAGAAAAGGCCTGAATGAGAAAGGAGCTCTAGTCTTGGATGGGGTCCCAGCAGGAAAGACAGAGAAGTGTGGCTGTATTGATAAGTACTGAATAATAATCAGGATTTTCCTGGGGTGAGTTTTGCAGGTGCATGGAGGGGTTCATGTCGCAGAGACTTAGGAAGGAAGGACAGGAACAGCATGGTCTGTGGTCATGCTCGGTGACTTGGGCAAGCTTTGGGTGGGACAAAGGCCACCTTCCCATTCCCGGCTTCTCGCTAGCCCAGGGAGGATTCCATACCACCCACCGGCCATGCTGGGGGGCCCCGATGAGCCGGTGTCTTGAGTCTCTGCTTTCTCCCCCGCTGGGGCCTCCTGAGGGCGTTCTGACCACTGGCCACTCAGTCCACCACAGGTGGTCACTGCTCGTGGGCCCAGGCAGACCACAGACTCTGGGACCACAATGCCTGGATTCAAGTTAGACTCTGCCATTTAGAGATTCGGTGACTGGGGAAAATGATTTGACTTCCCTTTGGCTACGATTTTACATCTTTAAAATGGGGATGACAAGATTACCTCCCTGTAAAGGTTTTGCCTCAGACATAAATGAGTTAAAATGTAAGTAAAGCACTCGCAACGAGGCCTGACATCTAAAAATGCAATATAGGTGTTTCTTCAAACAAATTATTTTAAAGATCAATAAGTGCATGGATCTCAAAGACACAGTTGGGGGCGGGGAGACCTTACAGAAGAAGGATGTCTGGAATTTTAGCCACATGAAGGGTCAGATAAGTTTGCTTTCTGCTTCAGGATGTATTTACTTGGAGAGGGCAATGTTTCACACTAGCCTTGGTGCATCAGTTAGTGCTGAAGTCTGGGGTGTCCTCCCTGAGGAAGTTGCCCATCTGCAGGGAAACCTTCCCCAACGCCTGAAGACGCACAAGCAAGACGCCCCAGACTCGCGTTCACAGAGCGACAGGCTCACAGAACGTATCTTTTCCACTCCCCCTGCAGCCTCCAGCTCTCTCCTAATGACGTTCACCGTCAACTTCACCATCCTGAACCTGCAGTACGTGGAGGACATGCAGAACATGGGTTCCTGGAGGTTCAACACCACAGAGAGGGTCCTCCAGAACTTGGTGAGAGCCCCGCCCCACTCACCATGCCCAGCCCCATTTGCTGATGTAAACCCCGCCCACCTCACCTTTGCCACGCCCATGGGAGAAGACCCCCATCCACATGACCTCAGTCCCCAGAAATGCAAGCCTTGCCCACTGGTGCCAGCCACGCCCACCTTGCCCTGCCCCGCCCCATCTGCTGCGATAAGCCCCGCCCACCTCACCTTTACCACGCCCATGGAAGAAGACCCCATCCACATGACCTCAGTCCCCAGAGCCCTGCCCACTGGTGCCAGCCACACCCACCTTGCCCTGCTCCGCCCACTGGTGTAAGCCCTGCCCCGCCCACTGGTGTAAGCCCTGCCCACCTCACCTTTGCCACACCCATGGAAGAAGACCCCACCCACCCACCTCACCTCCATCCCAAAATGCAAGCCCCGCCCACTGATGCCAGCCACGCCCACCTGGCTTCTGTTCACTTCTACTTACCTCCCTCTCCCTCTGCCACAGCTCACGCCCTTGTTCAAGAACACCAGCATCAACCCTCTGTACTCTGGCTGCAGACTGACCTCACTCAGGTGAGACCTTAGAATATCTAATCAGGGCTGCCCCAGGTGCTCCAAGGCCCTGAGAATTTGGTTGGCTTCCTTCCTGCCCTCCCTGCATGTGTCCTCAGCAGGGGTGGAATTCAAGAGGCAGTGGCTCCAGGACCAAGGTGTCTCTTGAGTCCAACACCCTCCCCACCTCAAATGAGAGTTTCTGCAGAGCCTGTACGCAGGACTGGACCCCTGCCCTGGTGGTCCCTCAGATCTGAAATTCCTCCTTCTGTCCCGCCCTTTGCATAAGAAGGGCATTTCCTTTAGGTTTTATATTCTGTCCCCAGGGTTTCTTCCAAGGCAAACTTGCCTCCTCCACTTGCTTTAATCCCCAGGCAAGCTCTTCCATCTGTCTCACCTGTGAAGATGCAGCTTTCACCCTTGCCATTTTTTAAAATTCTCATATCTTTGACTCTGCTCACAGTCCAAGGCTGGCTGGGAGTTGGCGCACTCAGAGAATCTAAGGGTTGCTTCTCACCTTTGTACCAGGCTTCTCATTTTCTATGGCCCCTTCCTGCTCTACCCCAGCCCTCCCGCCCCCGGGAACCTCAGGACCTGTCCCTAAGCAATGCATTTATCATCCTTCCTTTCACCTGCCTTCTCCTGGTGCCAGGAGAAATGGAGTGTCCCTTGTTCCTCAGCTGGGATGGAAGTGACCTTAAGCTAAGCTGCTCCTAGCTCTAGTTTCCTAGCAACTTGATAAAGGTGCAATGTCAGTTGTGTTGCCTGGAGATATTGTGTAGTGAAAATGACTCACATCTTTTCTGGGAGGACCATAATTAGACACCAATACCTAGGAAGAAGCTGTCACTTTGGGCTGCCTTAGGTGTGGTGATTTTGTTCACGGAGTGGCATTGTTAAAGAAATACTGTTTCCCCTATGGGACGTGGCACTCCTGAGCCAGGGGAAAGCTTAGACTTGTCTCTGGAGGTCTTATTTCCTTGTACACAGGCTGTCACTTGAGATGCCAAAGAGAAAGGCCTTGGACTGCCAAGGGGGCTCTTGCAAAAACAAAGAAATGCCCAGTGCTGTCCTGCTCCTATCCTTCTAAGTGAACCTGAAGCCCCACACAGCCTATTCAGGTCTTGCAAGTGCGAAAATTCTCAAATCAAAATGGAGTCACTCATGTTAAGAAAACCCCGGCAAATAGAGCCAAGGAAGACCATTGGGGGGCGGGGGATTCTCACGCTTGTATGCCCGCTAACAAAACTATCAGAAAAGACTGCAAAACCCACAACCTTGCCCAAAGCCTGTCACAACCTTATACAAAAAAAAAAAAAATACTTCCGAGAGGATATCTGCCCAGCAACTGCCTGTCCAACCTCAGACGGGCATCACCCTCGTTACTCATCTTTGTAGCCAAGGATGATTATGTCAAAACAATTACATAATCTTCTTCATTTCTTGTTCCATTAAAAACCTTTGTCTTCCTTTACCTCTCTGAATAGGTTCGTATCTCACTGTGGCACATGCGTTCCCCTTGCAATGTGCTCTCCCCATATAAACAGCTTTTCTTTTAGAGAGCCTCTCTCTGTTTGTTATTTAGGTTGACAAAAGTCTCACCATCTGATTTGGTCTAGGATGATCTAAAGAGAGCCGGCGCAGCCAGCTTATACTTTACTACACCCTAAGGCAAAACAAAAGGGAGATCTCACCTCATTGCAATTAGTCTGCAACCAGTAGGCAGTGATCCAATGCTGCGGTTGGTGAACAAGTTCTTGAGCCGGGGAAGGAGTGAGTGAAGGAAGTGGCGGGTCAAGGAGGAATGCAGAATGAAGCTCATACCTGCAGAGGGGTAGCTGATGGCCAGGATGCCTGTTGCAGGGAGGGGGAACATCAGGGGAAGAAAACAGAGCCATAGGTAGAGAGGGTGTGCAGAAAAGAAATAATCACCTGCAAGGGAGAGAGGGGAGAAGTGCACAGAGCAAGCTCCGGGGGCCTTAAGATTCGTGCTGGGACCCTGTGGCTTCATCCACAGCCAGCACGGAGCCCTGGAGTATAGCAAATGGCTAACTGGGGGAGAGTTCCATCGAGAGTGAGAAATGGCTACCATGGTGAGAATGAATTGCAAGGGACAAGAGACCCATGATGGGGACCTGGAATGAGGAGGCAGAAATGTAGCCAATTCCCTCCATGGCGAAAACGAGGTAGCTTCCCCATAATCATTGCGAAGCACCTTCTTTCTCTCTGTCTCCATCCCTCTGTCCCTCCCTCCGTAAGCATGAAAAACAGAGCAGCCCCCAGAGAATCTGAGTGTGGCTTCTCACCTCTCTACCAAGCCTCTCATTTCCTCTGGCACCTTCCTGTCCTGCACCCAGGAATCTCAGGACCCCTCCCTCGGGCAATCCATTTATTGTCGTTCCCTTCACTCACTCTCCCCAGCTCAAAGGAGAATGGGACCGCCACTGAAGTGAATGCCATCTGCAGCCACCGCCCTGACTGGATAGGCCCTGGGCCAAACAGAGAGCGGCTGTACTGGGAGTTGCACCAGCTGACTGACGGTGTCACCAAGCTGGGCCCCTACACCCTGCACAGGGACAGTCTCTATGTCAATGGTGAGCGCGGCCACCTGTGCTTTGCTATGTCTTAGAGACTGCATCCTCCCCTTCCAAGCTTCCTTTATTCCTTCTCTGCAAACATCACCTCCTCTCTCTTTCCCTCTCTATACAGGCTACACGCACCAGACTTCAGTAACCACTACGAACAGTGAGTATTCAATACCCTGCCCCGGAACCCCCCAGCCTCAATCCAGGGAAGGAAGCGACAGGCCCCTGCCCACATGTCCAACTGTCAGGGAGGGAAGGAGTCTGGCTCACAGGCTGGGAAGTCATTGCAGCGAGACCCAGCTGGGAAGCACCTCTGCCTGGTTGCCTAGACGCAGAGAAATACAACTAAATGTTGGTTAGGTGGCTGGATGAAAGAACATCAGTGAGCAACTCATAAACATAAGTTACAATAGTAGGCTGTCACCTTGAAGTTGTGCAGCTTCCAACGACTTCCCGCCTTCATCTAAAGCATGTGCAGATGAACATTGTTCACAGTTGGTGATGCTGGCATTAGACCCCGAGGTCCTGTAGGATTGCTATGGATGCCAGAGAGATGATGGCTGGTCTCAGGCATGGGTCCCCAGATCTTATCTCCTCCTCTGTCCCTCCAAGGCCTGACTGAACATGGCCTCTCCTCTCCCTCGCCTGTTGCAGCCACAAATACACCTCTGATGAACTTCACCCTCAACTTCACCATCACCAGCATGCGCTACAGGAAGGACATGCAGCCTCCGGGCTCTTCGGAATTCCAGAGCTTGGACAGGTCTCTGCAGTTTCTGGTGAGAGCCCCACCCATCTCGCTTTGCCCCGCCCACTAGCACCCACTCTGACTCTGCCTTCCCTACACTGATATGGCCCCGCCCCCTCATCCAGCCCTACCCACTGGTGGAGATCTGGCCCCTCCCTCTGACTATTTTCCATCTTACTTCTCCCTCTTCCACAGCTGGATGAGCTGTTCTGGAACACCAGTGTCCGCACACTGTACACTGGATGCAGACTCACCTTGCTCAGGTGCGACCTTACAACAGCCAGCCAGGGCGGCCCCAGGTGCTCCCAGGCCCAAAGGGTTCAGTGGACACCCACCCTGCCCTCCCTGAGGATGTCCTCAGCAGACGTGGAATTCAGGAGCCAGGTGTCTTCTCATCCCACTACCTTCCCACCAACAGTCCCCAGGCTCTGCAGAGCCTGTCAGCAGGACTGGGCCGCTACCCTCCTCATCCCCCCCAGTCCCCTCCCTGCGGCCACTTTACAAATGAAGGCAATCGCTTTGGGTACTAAGTTCCATGTCAAGGTTTTCTCGCAAGACAATCACGCCTTTCCACTTGCCTTTATGCCCAAAGGAAGCTCCCTAAATGTCTTCCCCTGTCCTCATGCCATAAGGATACAGAGTTGTGTCTTCAAATTTAGTAAGAATTCTTGTATCCATGACTCTGCTCACAGTTCCAGCCATAGGACCCCATGAATCTCAGGACCCCTCCCTGGGCAATCCATTCATTGTCACTCCCCTCACCCGCCCTCCACAGACCTGAGAGGCACGGGTCAGCCACTGGAGTGGACACCATCTGCACCTTCCGCTCTGACCCTGCACACCATGGGCTGAACAAAGAGTGGCTGTACTGGGAGATCAGTCAGCAGACACATGGCGTCACCCGGCTGGGCCCCGCCACCCTGGACCCGGACAGTCTCTATGTCAATGGTGAGAGGTTCCCATCCCTTGTTCTGCAGCTCAGCATGTACAACATACTCCCTGTTTACTGTTCTCTCTCTCTCTCCTCCCACCCTCTACTCAAACTTT
Organism: Microcebus murinus; assembly: GCF_000165445.2. Classification (NCBI taxonomy): domain Eukaryota; kingdom Metazoa; phylum Chordata; class Mammalia; order Primates; family Cheirogaleidae; genus Microcebus; species Microcebus murinus. Next base: position 7,964,800 of record NC_033683.1, on the reverse strand, counting down.
CTCCCCCTACCTTCACAGGTTACACCCACAAGAGGAAGACCAAGCCCTCAGGCAGTGAGTATTCTGAGACTTCAGAAGTGTTGGCATCTCAGTAAGCTGCTTCCACCTGAGACCCATCCCTTAGGAATGGAAGAGGCCAGGAGCCCACTGCCTCCACTGCACACCCCACCCCACCTCTAGCCCTGAATGAACATGGACCTGTACCCCACAAAACACTTACATGGAGGCCCCTCCTCCCAGCATCTGCAAGATGATGGAGTCTCCAACCCAGGAACTTAGGGTGTTCTCTCTTGAGTCTGCACTGACCATGTGAACATGTATGGGGCAGGGCCATGTTGGGCTGTGGGTCTCCTCTTCCTCACTGCCTGGGCTCTGATGCAGAAGGTCACCCAGTTCACACGCCCATCTGGGCCTCCCATCACAGTACTTTGAGCAGGGCCTGGGGTCTGGGCGTGGACTCTGATCCCTGCCAGAAGGGGGCGCTGTCCTCCCTTCCGTCACTCTCAGGTGTGATGGTCCAGCCGCCAATGGACCATCTCTCCAGCCACCAGCTCCCAGTTTGTCAAGTTGGCTCTTGATGGAAGATCTCTCCCTTCCCCCTTCCCCTCCTTGTCTCTGCAGGTCCCACCCATCCAGCCTCCAACACGTCCACCCCTAGTGATTATTCCAGATCTCTCTATGTCTATGACCTCCTACCTCCCTTGCCCTGAGAAACAGGAGCCCCTCAAATGGCCATCCCTGACTCCTGTTACCCACCCATTGGATGGGAAGGGGCCAGTGGAATGTAGAGAAATGTCACCTGGCAGTGGATTGACAATTTGAGGAAAGGAGTTTGAGACCAACTTGGGCAACATAGCAAGACCCCATCTCTACAAAAAATAAAAACAAAATTAGCTAGGGGTTGTTGCACATGCCTGTAGTCCCAGCCACTTGAGAGGCTGAGGTGGGAGGATCCCTTGAGCCCAGGAGTTCCAGGCTACAGTGAGCTATGATCATCCCATGGCATTCCTGCCTGGACAGCACAGTGAGACCCCATTTCTCAAAAAAAAAAAAAAGAAATAAAAGAAAAAAGGAAAGAAAGAAGGAAGAAAGGGAGTTAGGAAATGAGGGAGGAAAGAAAGAAGGAAGGAAGGAAGGAAGGAAGGAAGGAAGGAAGGAAAAAGGATAAAAAAGAAAAGACAAGACCTCATTGGGGTGGCGGAAACATCTGCCCTCCCCCACACCCATGTCTGATGATAATGCCCTGACTCCAGGCTGAATGGGGCATACAGAACACACAAAGTTTTATTAGAGCCCCCACCACTGCTGGCCTTCCCTTACAGGAGTAACGCCCTTTGGCTTTCATTCCTAGCAGCTTTGTTCTCAGCAGCTCTGACCGCCACGCCCTCCAGCCAGGCCCACACATAGAAAGGTTCTTATTGATGCCAGATCATTCCCACAAAATAATCCGTACCCCATCACCGTCTCTCATTACCCACTCACCTTCTCCAAGGAACTCAGGACCCGAGTCCTGGGTCCCGCTCAGACCACACAGCAGCCCCTGGCCCTTGGTTCGGGCACCTCCTGGACATCCCTCCCGTCCCCTGGCCTCACCCTCCGAATCTGCTCCTTCCACCTCCCATCAAAGGCAGAGTCAGAGCACTGACCTTGACCTTTCCTCCAGCTCCCTCCCGCATCATCCCTCACACAACCTCGCCTGTTCTCCCCTCCGGATATTCCCCCAAGCCCCTCCTTTCTCGGCATCTGCATCACTCAACCTTCTTTGGGGTTGCCAGCATTTTTGCTAGGACCATTGCAGTAGCCTCTGCTCTGGCCTCCTAGTGCTCTCTGCACGGCAGCTTCTTGTCCCTCCCACTGTATCTATGTCCATTTCACTCCTGTCTTCTTCACAACCATTGGATGACTCCATCTGGTCCACAAGTCACATCCAAACCCCTGTGCTATTCTCCCTCCTCTGGACTCAAAGGATCTCTCCATTCTCACATCTCTGTCCCTACAGTGAAAGGCCATCTGATGCCTTGAGCGTGCCATGCTCTGTCCTCTTTCCAAGCCTTTTCCCAGGCTGTTCCTTCTGCCTGGACTGCCCTCCCCACTTGCTTAGCTCCTCTTCACCTAACTCTTCCTCATGCTTTTGGCCACACCTGAAATGATATTTCCTCGGTCACCGATTCGGTGCCTCTCCTGGACTTGCACATCCACACCCACCCCAGGCATCTCTCGAAGGTCACCTCCCTTCCAGAGCATCAGGACATATGCTCATTCCATCTTTGCACCCACAGAACTCAGCACACATTATGCGCTCCATAAATGCTCACTGAATGAATGAACAAAAGTTCCTGATGTCTTGGGAATTCCAGAATGTTTCCTGCCGGTGCCCCACGGTTAAGGCGACAGCAGCCCTGGTCATTATTGCTATGGCCCAGTCTGGACATCTCTGTCTCCCTCCCCCACTGCAGCCACTGGCCATACCCTGGTACCTTTCATTGTCAACTTCACCATCACCAACCTGAACTACACGGAGGACATGGGGCAGCCAGGTTCCTCCGTGTTCAACATCACCGAGAGGTCCCTACAGAACTGGGTGAGATGACCGCCACCAGCCCCACCTCCCCGCTGGCCACACGGCCCCTCAGCCCCTCCTCAGTCACCTCCGTCTGTCTTCCCACCAGCTCTCGTACTTGTTCCAAGAGACCAGTGAAGGCTACCTGTACGCCGGCAGCAGACTGGACTCGCTCAGGTGAGACAACACCCCCAGCCCAGGTGAGAGCCACTCCTCAGATCGGGTGTGTAAGGTTTTTCGGCGGTGGCGAAAAGAAAAGAGACACAGAAAGAGAAAGAGTAGGGGGGGCCAAACCACGTGGCTTTATTATACACTTGTGGACGAGGTTCTGGGGCCCCAAGAGCGGGGGCCCCGGAAGTCGCCGCAGTTTGAAGGGGCTGAGGCCTTTTATACCCTTTGGGCGGGGCTAGGGACTTGTGGCAGGAAGAGCTGGGATTCTCTATTGTGACCTTGGAAGGTCGTTGAGAAATAGGAGGGGCTGGAGGTATTGTGGAATCCAGGAGCGAATCCAGGTGGAGATCTGGGTGTGGTTCCTCTCAGTGGGGCCTGGCAGTTTGTCCTTGGCAGGTCAGGTCACTAAGCATTTTCTTTTTCCATCTAGGGAGGGGAGGGGGCCCCTGCCACCAGCCTTACAGGGTGGACCCTTGGGCGCCGGCCAGCAGGGCTCAGGGACCGCTCCCACCACAAGGGCTTCCCTCACCCGCCTCAAGAGACACCTTCATGCCTTCTTCACGTGCAGGTGGTGCAAACACTCAAGGCTTTAGACAGGAGATGTGTTTGGTTTACGGGATCCAGATGATATTTTTTATTACTATTATTTCAGCATATTACAGGGTACAAATATTTAGGTTACATATATTGCCTTTGCCCCATGCAAGTCAGAGCTACAAGTATGTCCATTCCCCAAATGGTGTGCATTGCACCCATTAGGTGTGAATATACCCCCCCTCCCCCTCCTCCCACCTGCCCGGCACGTGATGAATGTTACTACTACACGTGCATATGAGTGTTGATATATTGGTACCAATTTGATGGTGAGCACATGTGGTGCTTGTTCTTCCACTCTTGTGATACTTAGTAGACTGGGCTCCAGCTCCATCCAGGATGATGCAAGAGGTGCTGGATCACCGTTGTGTTTTGTGGCTGAGTACGACTCCGTGGTCTACACGCACCACATTTTATTGATCCACAGATAATACTGTTTTAAATGAGGGCTCTCCTCTTAGAAGAAGTGGGACAACCACACATGCTGTCTGCAAATTCTAATTAATATGTTTTCTGTCCCCAGTGTGAGGAGGTTGTCTTGGGTGAGAGACGCCTGGCAGAGCCCCTTCAATATCCTTCAGCCTCCTCCCCCCAACTCTTGCTTCCCAGACCCGGAAGGTTCAGGACCCCTCCTCAGTGTCCCACGTCCCTGTGTCCTTCTTTCCCCAGGCTTGCAGATGGCGGGGCGGCCACCAGAGTGGACATGGTCTGCACCTTCCACTCGTACCCCAAGAGCCCTGGACTCTACAGAGAGTGGCTGTACTGGGAGTTCAGCCAGCTGACAAAGGGCATCTCCCACCTGGGCCCCTACACCCTGGACAGGGACAGCCTCTACATCAATGGTAAGGAACCGTGTTAGAGCCACGGGCTCTCTCCCAGTCAGAGTCTTGCATTTTCCCAAAGCTCTGAGCACAGTTCCCACTCTCTCAAGGGGGCTTTTTCCCATCTTGGGGTCTGGGTTCAGTCTTCATTGTGATGTATCAAAACCATCAAAGAGGCCGGGTGTGGTGGCTCATGCCTGTAATCCTAGCACTCTGGGAGGCCAAGGCAGGAGGATTGCTCAAGGTCAGGAGTTCGAAACCAGCCTGAGCAAGACCCCATCTCTACTAAAAATAGAAAGAAATTAATTGACCAACTAAAAATATATATAGAAAAAAATTGAACCGGGCATGGTTGGGGCCACATCCTGTAAAGTCCCAGTACTCGGAGGCTGGAGGCAGGAGATCGCTTGAGCCCAGGAGATTGAGGTTGCTGGGACTAGCTGATGCCACGGCACTCACTCTAGCCTGGGCAACAAAGTGAGACTCTGTCTGAAAAAAAATCATCGAGGAAGCTGGGTGCGGTGGCTCACGCCTGTAATCCCAATGTTTGGGGAAGCTGAGGTGGAAGGATCACATGGGGCAGGAGTTCGAGACCAGCCCAGCCTGGGCAATGTAGCAAGACCCCCATCTCTACAAAAATTTTAAAACTTAGCCAGGCGTGGTGGTGCATGCCTGTAGTCCCATCTACTCGGGAGGCTCAGGTGGAAGGATTGCTTGAGCCCAGGAGTTCAAGTCTGCAGTGAGCTATAATCACACCACTGCACTCTAGCCTGAGCAACAGAGACCTTGTCTCTACAGATTAAAAAAAAAAGGCCATCAGAGGGACAATGACGGGGTCCAGCTACCTTCAGACTCGTTGCCTTCCCTGAGCATCTCTCCACTGCCCGTTCCCCTCTGGTTTTCCAAAAAGCAACCCCCAAATCCTCCCTTCCCACATTCCTTTTTTTTTTTTTTTTTTTTTTTTTTTTTGAGACAGAGTCTCGCTTTGTGCCCAGGCTAGAGTGAGTGCCATGCGTCAGCCTAGCTCACAGGCAACCTCAAACTCTGGGCTCAAGCATCCTCCTGCCTCAGCTCCCGAGTAGCTGGACTACAGCATGCCGCCCCCATGCCTGGCTAATTTTTTTTTATATATTAGTGGCCAATTAATTTCTTTCTATTTATAGTAGAGACGGGGGTCTTGCTCTTGCTCAGGCTGGTTTCTCGAAACTCCTGATCCTTGGCAATCCGCCCGCCTCAGCCTCCCAGAGTGCTAGGATTACAGGCGTGAGCCACCGCGCCCGGCCCACATTCCTTTACATTCAACCCAACTCTCACTCTTCCCCTCTTCCTTTCTCTCCGCAGGTTACACCTATGCAGCCCCAATTAACACAAGTGAGTATTCCTGGCCCTGCTTTCCTGGGTCTCATTCACACTTTTGGATTGGGGACAAGCTGCTCTCCTCCTCTTTTCCTAAATTGAGAGGAACATCTGGAAGGATCCTCAACTCATCCTTTCTCTCTCTCTCTCTCTCTCTCTCTCTCTCTCTCTCTCTCTCTCTCTCTCTCTTTTCTGGGTAGAGAGTCCCAGCTCAGAGTGAGGAGGGCTTAGACACAGATGTGTTCTCCCACCCCATTCTGACCCTCACGTGGTTGTTATTTTGATTCTCTTAAAAATCTTCCCTTGGGGGATGTCCCAACTCATTCCCTACCACATATATTCTCTGCTTAAATTCACACTACAACCATGTGCCTTAACTCTATTTTACAGATGAGGAAACTGAGGCTCAGGGAGGCTACCAAAGACACATAGCGAATCAATAATAGAGCCAGGAGTTCCTATGACTCCAAAACTCATGGCCCAACTCTTCATAAGATCCATGCCTCAGTTCCTTTATCTCAAAAGACATGCTGGTTTGGGGGCGTACACCTATTATACTCAAGTTCAAGGGCAAATTCCCTTTGCATCTCCAGAAAACCTGTGTGTGGTAAAAAATCAAGAATTAGGGAATTGAATGTGTGTGGGAAGAAAGCAAGAGGGGTGGATGGAAGGAAGGAGGTTGCAGGGTAGTGTGGACAGAAAGATGCATAGAAGGGGAGATGAATGGGAAGAAAGAAGGGAAGAGGTGAGGGAGGAAGGACAGATGGATGGATGGATGGATGGATGGATGGATGGATGGATGGATGGATGGATGGAAAGATGGAAGGAGAGAAGACAGGAGGGATGGAAGGAGATAAGAGCCTCCCAAACCGCCCTTGCGTTGCTTTGGTGCCTCCTGATTCATGAATTGCTGTTTGTGCATGCAAGTTCTTAAATTCTTTGTCTTAAACATCAGCTCATATTTATACTAAAGCTCCACGCGTAGTAAGGTGGTCAGAAAGCAGTTCTTGTTTATTTTACATAATGAGCGTAAGCACATCATGTTTAATCTCTGCTGAGCGGTGCTTGCCCACTGGACAAAGATTAGCTTGTTTAAGCCTCGTAACAACCTTCGAGGCAGGAATCTTGACTGTGGACCATTTTCATGAGCCCATTTCATGGATGAGTAAGTGGAGGTGCAGAGAGGGCAGTCGTGGTTGCTAGGATTGTTGGCTCTTTTGAGCGATGCGTGGAAGGTTGGTGTGTACCTGGCTGTAAGAGCAGGAGGGGAGAGGGGACTGGGCGGGAAGAGAGAGAGGAGAGAGAATATGAACGACTATGTTTGAACGTCTGGGGCCCTCAACTCTGTATCAGCGTGGCAATATGAACTCTCTCCCCCTGGGAAAGGACAAAACCACCGGTATTTTTTTATAGAGTCTTTCCTTCCAGCACCTGGGTGGAAATGGCTCATCGGGACCCACCCCACACAGACCATTAGGCACGCCCTTACTGGGGCTGTCTCCATCAACGAGTCGCCCCGCCCTCGGGTTCATGGGCGAGGCGGACAGGGGGCCTTGGAGGCCCCACCCCAGGTGCACGCTGCCCCCACCCCCCTGCGCCACCCCCAACGCACACACACACTCACCGTCCTCCGCACAAGAGCCATCTCCGTCTCTCTCCCCGCCTCTGCGCAGCCGGGGACCTCAGCGAGGAGCCCTTCACGCTGAACTTCACCATCAACAACCTGCGCTACACGCCGGACATGGGGCGCCCTGGCTCCCCCAAGTTCAACATCACCGACGCCCTCATGCAGCACCTGGTGAGAGGCCTGTGTCCCCCTGCCCCGACCCTCCCCGTCCTAGGGCTGTTGCCGGCCTCTGACCAGCACTGGCTCCCTCTTCCTTCCGCAGCTCGGCCCTTTGCTCCAGCACAGCAGCCTCGGGGAGCTCTACGCCGGCTGCAGGTTGGCCGCGCTCAGGTGAGGACCCCCGCCTGCCTCCGCCCCGCCCGCCTCGCCCCGCTCCGCCCGCCTCCTGCTCCGCCGCCCGCCCAGCCTCCGCCCCGCCCCGCTCGCCCCGCCCGCCCCGCCCCGCCCCGCCCGTCGCCCGGCCGCCCGCCCGCCCCGCCTACCGCGCCCCGCCCGCCCGCGCCCCTGCCCCGCCGCCTGCATCCGCCGGCCCTGGCTCGCCCCGCCCCTGCCTCCGACCCCGCCCCCAGCCGCCACCCCGCCCCGCGCCCGCTCCGCCCCCCTGCCCCGCCCGCTCTCTCCACCCCTGCCTCCGCCCCGCCCCTGCCTCCGGCCCCGCCCCGCCCCCTGCTCCGCCCGCCCCTGCCTCCACCCCGCCCTGCCCGCCCGCCCCGCCTCCGCCGCCGCCCCTGCCTCCGCCCCCCCGCCTCCTCTCCACCCTGCTCGCCCCGCCCGCCCCTGCCTCCGCCCCGCCCCCAGGCCTCCGCCCCGCCCCTGCCTCCGCCGCCCCGCCTCTCCCCACCCCTGCTCCGCCGCCCCTGCCTACGCCCCGCCCCGCCCCTCTCCTCTCCACCGCTTCCGCCCCGCCCGTGCCTCCACCCGCCCTGCCTTTTTTTTCCTCTCCACCCCTGCTCCGCCGCCGCTCTCTCCACCCTGCTTCCCGGCCCGCCCCGTGCCTCCGCCCGCGCGTGCTCTCCCACCCGCCCTGCCCTGCCTGCCCGCCCTGCCCGCCCCTCCCCTGCCTCCGCCCGCCCCGCCTCGCCCGCCCTGCTCCGCCCCGCCTGCCCTTCGCTCCGCCCTTCGCCCCGTCCCGCCTCGCCCGCCGCACCAGGGCTGAACACTGGAAATTCTGACAGGCTACCTCCGTGGGTTGGGGTGGGCTCCTTTCATTTTTTTCTTTTTGGTCTTTTCAAATCTTCCTTTTGTGACAGATTTTTTTTTTAGTGTGTACAAGCTTCAATGTCTTTTAATATGTTCACAGTTGTGCGACCACCACTGCAAATCAACATAGAACGGTGGTTTTCGTCCTCCAAAAAGAAACCCTATAGCTTTAGCTATCATACCCCCATGGCCTCACCCCTTAAGCAGCTATTAATCTACTTTCTGTCTCCATGCATTTGCCTATTCTGGCCATTCAATATGCATGGAATTATATATATGACCTGTTTGTTGTATCTGGCCTCTTTCATTTAGCATAATATTCTCAAGGGTTATCCATGTTCTAGCCTGGCATGCATCAATACTGCATGACTTTTTATGGCTGAATATTGTATTGTATGAAATCACATTTTATTTGTCCATTCATCAGTTGATGGGCATTTGGGTTGTTTATACCTTTTACCTATTATGAATTGTGCTGCTATGAACATTTGTATGCAGAGTTTTTGGTGCACGTTTTCATTTCTCTTGGGTATATACCTTGACGTGTTTTCATTTCTCTTAGGTATATACCTGGAGTAGAATTGTTAGGTCAAATGGTACCTCTAACCTTCATAAAATGCTGGTGGCAATATAAAATAATGCATCCACTTTAGAAAAGAGTCTGGCAGTTCCTCAAAAAGTTAAATAGAGAGTTACCATTTGACAGTTCGATTTTTGACGAAGAAACATTGTATACATTTTTTTATTACAATAGATTTAGGGGACTACAACGTGTTTTTTGACACATGGATACATTTTATCATGCTGAAGTCAGAGCTTTCATTGTACCTGTCACTAGAATCGTGCACATTGCACCCCTATAAGTAGATATTTATCCTTCATCTCCCTCCCATCCTCCCCCCTTCTTGGTCTCCAATGTCCTTTACACCACTTTACGACTGTATATACCCTTCTATTAACTCTCACTTATAAGTGAGAACACATGATATTATTTTTTCCATTCCTGAGATACTTCACTTAGGATAATGGTCTCCAGTTCCCTCCACATTGCTGCAAAAGACATTATTTCATTCCTTTTTATGGCTGAGTAATCCTCCATGGTATGTATGTATACCAACCTAAGTGCCCTTCAGCAGATGAGTGGATATATATATACGCCACATTTTCATTATCCACTCATCTGTCGATAGGCATTTAGGTGGATTCTATATCTTTGCAGCCATCAATGTATCTGTATCCTTGCAGCTGCAATAAACATGCAGGTGCAGGTGTCTTTTTTCATCAAATGACTTTCTTTTTTCCTTTGGGTAGATACCCAGTAGTGGGATTGCTGGATGGAATGGTGGCCTTCCTGTTTGTTCTTTGAGGAATCTCCATACTATTTTCCATGGAGGTTGTGCCATTTTACCTTCCCACCAACAGTATATATGCATTCCCTTTTCACCACATCTGCACCAACATCTGTTGTAGTTTTGACTTTTTAATAATGGCCATTATCAAGGTGTATAATCGGGTATAATGCGGGAAGCTGCACATGCTTCAACAAGGCTATATCACAGGCTGTGGGGTGTGCAGTGACCACAGGCAGAGAGGTGCCAGGTGGCCTGCCTTCCCTAAAGGTACAACTCTTCCTCCTCAGATCTACGGAGACCGGCACCCAGACACAGTTGGACTTTCTCTGCGCCTACTGGCAGCCACCCGGTGCCCCAGTTCTGCTTGCCAAGTGGGTGTTCCATGAGCTGAGCCAGCAGACCCGTGGCATCACCCGGCTGGGCCCCTACTTTCTGGACAAAGACAGCCTCTATGTTAACGGTGAGCAGCCCTCAGTCCCACTCCAAGGCCCACCCCCTGTGGCCTACGATGGTGTTACTGGTTCTTTAGGGAAAGACTTAGGATTCGAATCCCAGCTCCGACACCCCCACACACAGCTACCCTGCAAGGTTGGTCTCTGCTTAATCCCATTTTACAGATGAAGAAACCGAGGCTTAGACAGCTTAAGCAATCTGCCGAAGTGGGTGTAGCTTGAGAGTGGTGGATGCAGAGCAGGAGTGGCTCTTGTCAGCGTTCAATGCCATGCTCCACTCTACCTGTGTAACTCACAAAAGCGTCTTTCCAGGGGAGACCTGGAGAAAGAAAAAACACCTGCCTCCTCCCTGCCTTCTTCATGAAGTGGGCGTCCCATATCACTTATACGAGGTACCTAGGTGTGGGTACCAGGACGTAGGGAGACACCCTGAGCCTTCATTACTCCCATTTTAGCAAAGGGGGAAACCAAGGCACAGAGAGCGGAAGGCACCTGCCAGTGCCTTGCACAGTATGTTTGTGGCTTGTCTAGGTCTTGATGTTCATTTTTGTTACTGGTTGTTTAAATGTATGGGGTACACATGCGATTTTGTTACATGCATATGTAGTGGTGAAGTCAGGGCTTTTGGGGTATCCATGACCCAAATAACATACATCGTCCCCCTTAAGTAATTTCTCATGCTCCATCCCATCATGCCCCCCCACCCTTCCAAGTCTCCATCGTGTATCATTCCACTCTCTCTACATCCATCCATACACATTATTTCAGTCCCGCTTATGAGTGAGAACATGCGATATTTGTCTTTCTGCATCTGACTTGCTCACTTAAGGCGTCGGTCTCCAGTTCCATCCATATTGCTGCAAAAGACATGACTTCGTTCTTTTTAATGGCTGAATCGTATTCCACTGTGTATGTGTAGCACATGTTCTTTATTCAATCCTACGCCAGTGGATTCCGTATATCTTCGCTGTTGTGAACAGTGCCACAATCAAACGAGTGCAGGTTGGGTCTTGATGTTCCGAGTTTACAACATCTTTGATGTGGCCACTTGCAGGAGCCTGTTTAGGGCTTTTCCCTCTTGCAAACCGCGCAGTTGACGTGTTTCGTTGTGTGTGTTCGTTCAGATTTACTAAGCATATACGCCAGGCCTTGTCCCTGGCTCCAGGGACGGAGCTAGGTTGCCTGTGCACCTTGCCCTAATGGAAACTCTGGTGGGCAGAGACTGTCTCTGTTCAGCACTGTGTCCCCCAAATGTAATCGGAGCCTCGCCCGTAGTAAGCCTGCAATACATATGCATTGGATGGAGGGAGAGATTGGAGGGAGGGTGGAAGGGGAGGTGGTGGGGTGGGACGAATGAATAGGTAGAGGGACAGATGTGTAAAGGTAAGAGCCTCTTGTTGGGAGCACGCCAGAGAGGTGGGTCAGGAAGAGTCAGTTTGAGTGAAACATCGGGAAATTCTTTTTAGTGGACACGACATTTAAGTCAGATCTTAGGAGATGCATAAATGCTCACTCGGTACACAGAGGTGAGCAGCCAGAGGCCCCACGTGGACAGCGGCAGAGAGTATCTGGGACTGTTGTGTCACCTCCCCTTACGTGCGACCTTTTTGTTTCCAGGTTATCACGAACATGGTCCGGATGAGCCTCCCACAAGTATGTGTCTTTTAATCCAGTGCCCATTTCAGCCTCCGTGGGTCTTGGAGCAAGCTCTTCTCCCCTCATTCATGAAGGGAGCTTGCCCCAGGCTCACGCCAGTCTCCTGAGTGCGGGCAGTGCCTCGGTGGGAGGGAGAATGCTGAGTCCTAGGGCTTTGGGGGCCTGCAGCTGTGGTGTTATTGGCTTTCTGAATTTTCCACACCCCTCTGGGTTGGAGGAAGAAGTTTGAACAAATATTCCCTACAGGGATGAGGGTTGAAGTCAGAGGATGACCTTGTAGCCCCGCTTCCTGATGACAAAGTTTCATTAGGACACCCCGGCAGGGGCCTTTGTGGTCAAGCTGCAAATTCTGATGGCTACTCAAGTAGTATTGGCTAAAGTTACCTATTCTCTTATCAGTGGTCCACTCATCTGTCTGTCCAGCCATCCCTCCCCTCAGGAAGCATCCACCCATCCATTCACCCACAAACCCACCCATCCATCCACCCACTCACCTACCCATCCATCCACACACCCACCTATCCATCCACCCACCCATCCACCCACCCACCCACCTATCCATCCACTTATCCATCCACTCATTCTCACAGCCATTCACCTTCTGTCACCATCCACCCATCCATCCAACCACCCATCCATCCATTCATCTACCCACCCATCCACTTATCCATCCATCTATTCATCTGTCCACCCATTCTTCTGCCCATTCACCATTTTTTCTTCCTCTGTCCTTCCTTCTGTCCAACTTCTCCTTATTGTTTTTATTCTTCTTGCCTTCTTTTCCTACCAGTTGTCCATTCTTCCTCCTGTCCATCCATCTCACCTTCCATTTTTCTGCCTGTCTATCCATTTCTGCCATCCTCTCTACTCAGCCTCTCTCTCTTCACCCCCCTCTCACCCTCTCGGGTAAATTTAACTCACAGGATTGCTCACCCCCTCCACTCACACAATCACTCTTTCCCTCACTCTCATTCATGGCCCATTTGTGAATGTTTGTCCTGGCTTGGACCTCTGTTCTATCCCAGGTGAGGGGGCTTCTGCCACTAGGTGGGAGCCTGTGTCCCTCTCTGATGACTTGCCTTTCCACAGCTCCTGAGCCAGCCACCACTGCCCCGCCTCCTCCAGTATCCACCACAGGTATCTGGGGTTCCTGTCCCTTCCCAAGAGAAGCCCCTCAGCCCCCCACCCCCACCAGCTAATCGTCATACGGGGCCGGGAAGGAAGGGTATGAAGACTATAGTGTCAGGGTGATCTCCTGGTCCAAGATCAGACTAGGGTTCAATCAGGGCACCTGCCCCATGGAACCGGCTCATGAGACAAACAAGCGGCTCACTAACAGCAGTGGTGGGACTGTTTTGGGGAGAGACGCGGGCATAGTTTGGGGGGGGGGTGCTTCTGGCACAAATTTCACCTAAACGGGCAGTCTGTTGAAGGATGACTGAGAGTGACTCACGGCACGAGGATTGGGGTGCATGAAGAGCATTCGCTGGCAGAGGGATTGATTCTGTGAGGCAAAGGCTCAGAGCCAGAACAGCCATACAGTGTGATCGGGGAGAATGGAGAGGATTCGGTTT
>NC_033683.1:7936912-7951412 GCF_000165445.2 Microcebus murinus | reverse complement strand
TGGTGAACAGCTGGCACAATCAAACGAGTCGCAGGTTGCGCGGTCTGATGCTTCCGGGAGTTCTACATCTTGTGACTGGCCACTCTGCAGGGCCTGTTCAGGGCTTCTTCCCTCTGCAAACCGCCACAGTTTACGTGTTTCGTGTGTGTGTTCGTTCAGATTAACTAAGCATATACGGCCAGGCGCTTGGTCCTGGCTTCCAGGACGGAGCTAGGTGCCTGTGCACCGTGCCTAATGGAAACGGAACTCTCGCGGTGGCAAGGAGACTGTCTCTGTCAGCACTCGGGTGTCCACCCAAATGCTGATCGGGAGCTGCGCCCGTAGTAAGGGCCTTGAATACATATGCAGTTTGGATGGGAGGGAGGAGTTGAGGAGGGGTGGGAAGGGGAGTGTGGGGGGGACGAAATGAATAGGTGAGGGACAGATGGTGGTAAGGTAAGAGCCTGCTTGTTTGGGAGCACGCCAGAGGGAGGGTGGTCAGAAGAGTCAGCTTTGGGGAGCTGAGACATCGGGAATTCCTTTTAGGGAACCGAATTTAAGTCAGATTCTTAGGAGATGCATCAAATCCTCACTCAGGTACACGAGTGAGCAGCCAGAGGCCCACGTGGACAGGAGGCAGAAGAGATTGGGACTGGTTAGTGTCACCTCCCTTACGTGGACCTTTTTGTTTCCAGTTATCCACGAACATGGTCCGGATGAAGCCTTCCCACAGGTATGCGTGTCTTTTAATCAGTGCCCATTTCAGCCCTCCGTGGGTCTTGGGCAAGCTCTTCTCCCCTCATTCAGTGGGAAGGGAGCTGCCCCAAGGCTCACGCCAGTCTCCTGATGCGGGCAGCTGCCGTCGTGGGAGGGAGAATGCTTGCAGTCCTAGGGCTCGTTCTGGGGCCTGCCCAGCTGTGGTGTTATTGGCTTCTGAATTTTCCCACACCCCTCTGGGTGGAGGGAAGAAGTTGACAATATTCCCTGACAGCGGAGTGAGGACAGTCAGAGGATGGACCTTGTAGCCCCGCTTCCTGGGCGGATGACAAAGTGCTCCATTAGGACACACCGGCAGGGTCCTTCTGTGGGTCAAAGCTGCAAATTCTGATGGCCTACTCAAGTAGTATTTGGTGAAAGTGTACCTCATTCTTCTTATCAGTGGGTACTCATCTGTCTGTCAGCCATCCGCCTCCCCTCAGGAAGGGAGGGATGGCTGGCGACATCCCCTCGAGAAAGCATCCACCAATCCAGTTCACCCACGACACCCACCCATCCACCAACCATCCCATCCACCCACACACCACCCATCAATGCACAACCACCCACCCATCCACCCGATCCAACCCACCCAACCATCATCACCCAACATTCCACCAACCCACGCCTATTCCATTCCACCCACCTTAATTCCATCCCACCTATGCCAGCACCATTCACAGCCGATTCACCTCTGTCACCATCCACCCATCCATCCATTCATCTACCCACCCATCCACTTATCCATCTTTTTCATCCATCCATCTATCATCTGTCCACCCATTCTTCTGCCCATTCACCATTTTTTTTCTCTGCTTCTCTGTCCAACTTCTCCTCATTGTTTTTATTCTTCTTGCCTTCTTTTCCTACCATTTGTCCATTCTTCCTCCTGTTTATCCATCTCACCTTCCATTTTTCTGCCTGTCTATCCATTTCTGCCATCCTCTCTACTCAGCCTCTCTCTCTTCACCCCCCCCTCTCACCCTCTCGGGTAAATTTAACTCACAGGATTGCTCACCCCCTTCCACTCACCCAATCACTCTTTCCCTCATTTATGGCCTCTCATTTCCCTCATTTATGGCCACTCTCATTTATGGCCCATTTGTGAATGTTTGTCCTGGCTTGGACCTCTGTTTTATCCCAGGTGAGGGGGCTTCTGCCACTAGGTGGGAGCCTGTGTCCCTCTCTGATGACTTGCCTTTCCACAGCTCCTGAGCCAGCCACCACTGCCCCGCCTCCTCCAGTATCCACCACAGGTATCTGGGGTTCCTGTCCCTTCCCAAGAGAAGCCCCTCAGCCCCGCACCCCCACCAGCTAATCGTCATACCGGGGCCGGGAAGGAAGGGTATGAAGACTATAGTGTCAGGGTGATCATCCTGGTCACAAAGATCAGACTAGGGTTCAATCAGGCACCTGCCCCATGGACCACCCGGCCTCATGAGACAAACATAGCCTCATAACACAGTGTGGGATGTTTTGGGGAGAGACGCCGGGCATAGTTTGGGGGGGGGAGGTGCTTTCTGCACAAAGTTTCACCTAAACGGAGTCTTTAAGGATGACTGAGAGTGATCCAGGCAGATGGGGCATGAAGAGCATTCCTGGCAGAGGGGATTGATTCTGTGAGCAAAGGCTCAGGAGCCAGAAACAGCATACAGTGTATGGGGAGAATGGAGAGGAATTCGGTTTGCAGGAAGCATAAAGTTTAACCCAGAGTGGATGCATAAATGAAGCTGAACGGTTCTCTGGAGCCAGATCAGGAAGGACCTTGAATGCCGACTCAAGAAGATTGAACTTAACTTGGAAGGCCATAGGGAGCCATGGGTGGTCCTAGAGCAGGATGGGGCCACAGCTCTCCTGGAGCTCCACCTTGCTGGGCTCTCGAAGCATGAATAGGAGTTTTCCAGGCGAATAAGAGGATGGAAGAGCGTTCCTAGAAGTGGAACTGCGTAGCAGGGACACAGGCAGGAAAGCTCACCCCAGGAGAATTCCTATAAAATTCCAGTTTTCCTCCCCTTTTGGGGGGGTAACTTTCCATTTAGGAGCCCCTGTAGACCCAAGCATGTGACCTGATTTTGGCTACTTCTGGCAGTTAGCAGGGTGACCCTGGGATATCTTGGCTTTGTGCAAAAAATAAAAACAAAACAAAAAAAAGCTAAGGGTCCCCACCCTTTTTTCTTCTCTGCAGCTGCCGCTCATGTATCCCACAACGTATCGGTCTCAAGCGAGTACCAGCTTGTTTTCCGCATCGTCAACGGGAACCTCAACAATCCAGACCCCACCTCTCTGGAGTACACCGCCCTGCTGAGGGACATCCAGAACAAGGTGGGGCTTCTGCCCGCCCCTCTCCCCCCACCTGACTTATCTCTAGCAAGTGGTTGTTTCAACCCTCTTCACTTTACCTGTGTCTTGTGGATTTTCTCCACTTCCAAAGGTGGTACCGGGGCTGCCTTTCTCATTTCCCATGTGGGAAACTGAGGCTCAGAAAGGCTCATGGCGTGCCTACGGTCGCACAGTGAGTTAGGGACAGAACCAGGATTCAAACTCAGGCCTCCTTTGCCTCGGTGGCCTTGCCAGCCCCGCCCCCCCACCACCACCACCACCAAAGACCTCTTTCCCTCCCACTCACTCTCCCTCCTCTTCCTTCCAGGTCACCGCACTCTACGCACGCAGCCAGCTACAGGACATGTTCCGCACCTGCCTGATCACCAACCTAACGTAAGTTCAGAAGGTCGGACGTGTTGGCCAAGCCGGCAGCTTGGCCTCTGAGCGCCCATGGCACGTCCTTGAGCTGGAAGTCCCCAGCTTGGTGCCCATTGGTCCCCGTCGGCGAATTCTACCATCTGCTTCCGTAATAAACCTGCAGGGCAGGGCGTGGGGGTTCACCTAATGGGGCCACCGGTTTCCAGCATCCACCCCCTTCTTCCTTTTTCTCTGGACATTTGGGAGAGGCAACTTTTTGACGCAGAATTCAAAATATCAGCCCGATAATAATATGCAGCACCAGCCTGGCTCCCCCAGCCAGCATCTGCATGCACGGTCACCGCATCTGATGCTCACGGGGCAGCCCCTTGTGAGGTGGGGACGTCCCCCTTGCTCAGATGGGAAAACTGAGGCTCAGAGAACCGTCAACGTTGAGATCTGAACCCAAGAGGGCAGGGCAAAGGCACTAGGATATCTGTATTGGGGAAAAGGACACAAGGCTGACCTTGAATATTTCCAAACATTGGGGTTTGTTGTTTTTTTTTTCCCTGTCTTTAAGGTGCAGATAATTGTAATAATACCTTTCATCGGAGTGATAGTGTGGGAATGTGGGAATTACTTCTTAGGGGTCCAGATCTAGCAAGTGCTTAATAAATGTCCATTATTGTTACTGTCATTGCTTCTAGCTCCAATCCCTGGAAGCCTTCCCGCGTTGGTCGGGGTCTCTTCTCTAGACAGGGGGAGGAGGAGCTAGACAACCCCCCCACCCACGGCCTGTCTCCACGTCTCTGCCTCTTTGAAGACAGCAACTTGGGACACTGCTGGTGTTGAGGGCTGGCTGAATTCCCGTGGTTTCTGTCCTTAGGTTGGACCCCATGTGGGTCACTGTCAGAACATTGTTCTCTTCCAATCTGGACCCCAAACTGGTGAAGCAAATCTTTCAGGATGAGACCCGGAATGGCTCGTCCTACTGGCTGGGCGCCACCTACCAACTGGCGGACCTGCGTGTGACAGGTACACGGCGGGGTGGCTGGCGTCACAGCTGGAAGGGATGTGGTCATGTGATGAAGGACGGGGCTTCTGAATAGCAGGGGGGGGTTAAGTGGTGGCTCTAGAGGGAGAAACAGGGCTTTCTGGAGGTCCGTGTTGGTGACCCCTGGCGGCGGGCCATCCCACAGAGGCGGGAAGACAACAGGCAGCAGTTTGCACCCAGTGGAAAAATGGTGCTTTTGAGGTCTAAATTTTTCCAGCCCCAAATATAGGGAGATCCTGAGTTGCCTGCTTAGGCCCCTTAATAATCAGTAATGTGGCCGGACATGGTGGCTTAAGCCTATAATCTCAGCACTTTTGGAGGCCGAGGTGGGAGGATCGCTTGAGGCCAGGAGTTCAAGACCAGCCTGAGCAAGAGTGAGACCTTGTCTCTACCAAAAATAGAAAAATTAGCTGGGTGTGGTGGTGCGTACCTGTCATCCCAGCTACTTGGGAGGCTGAGGCAGGAGGATCACTTGAACCCAGGAGTTGGAGGCTGCAGTGAGCTATGATGACACCACTGCACTCTAGCTGGATCAACAGAGTGAGAGACTGTCTAAAAAAAGAAAAGAAAGTGAAATGAGTTCTGTTCATCCTCTGGGTGCTGCATGGAGAATGGGGTGGGAGGACAAGCCCAGAGGCGGGAAGACCCATTGGGAACCTACTCATCAATCAGAAGTTTCGGCAAAAGTGTGACAGATGTCCACCTGCACATGCTGAATGCACCCCAGAGATACACAGTCTCTTTTCCCTGCATCATAGCGAACTTTTATAACACTTGGTGGAAAGAGAACTGAACAGGTAGACAGGTGGATGGATACAAGCTGGACAGGTGGATGGAGGGTCTTCTGTAGCCCACCCTTAAAAATCCAGCTCAAGGCCAGGCGCGGTGGCTCACGCCTGTAATCCTAGAAATCTGGGAGGCCGAGGCGGGTGGATTGCTCAAAGTCAGGGGTTCGAAACCAGCCTGAGCAAGACCCTGTCTCTACTATAAATAGAAAGAAACTAATTGACCAACTAAAAATATATAGAGAAAAAATTAGCCGGGCATGGTGGCGCATGCCTGTAGTCCCAGCTACTCGGGAGGCTGAGGCAGGAGGATCGCTTGAGCCCAGGAGATTGAGGTTGCTGTGAGCTAGGCTGACACCATGGCCCTCACTCTAGCCTGAGCAACAAAGTGATACTCTATCTCAAAAAAAAATTTTTCTTTTAAATCCAGCTCAGATCACACTGCCAGGAATAAGTAGTCTGACTGGAATGACCACTTTCTTAAAACACTCTTTTTTTAGGAATTCTTTTTTTTTTTTTAATTTCAGTATATCAAGGGGGTACAAATATTTTTGTTACATGCGTACCTTATATGATGCTTAAGTTAGGGATTTGGGTGTGCCTGTCACTAGAATAGTGTTCTTTGTACCTGAGAGGTAAGCTTTTTATCCCTCACACCCTGCCCCCTTCTTGGTTTCCAATGTCCTTTATGTACACACAGCTAGGTGCCTGTGTGTACCTACCATTTAGCTCCCACTTACAAGTGAGAACATGAAGCACCTGGTCTTCCATTTCTGAGATACTTCACTTAGGATGGTGGTCTCCAACTCCAGCTAAATTTCTGCAAACGACATTATTTCATTCCTTCTTATGACTAAGTAGTTCTCTGTTATATATATACATACACGTGTATACCTTTTCTTTAGCCACCTGTGAATGGATGGGCACTTAGGCTGATTCCACATCTCTGCAATTATAAATTATGCTGCGATAAACATTCAAGGGCTGGTATCTTTTCACTAACAAGACCTCTTTTCTTTTGAGTGGGTACCCAGCAGCAGGATTGCTGGGTCAAATGATAGGCCTATGTTTATTTCTTCGAGGAACCTCTACACTGTTTACAATAGAAAAACCCTCTCTTGATATGGGATTTTTACATACCTTTTCTTTTTTTTTTTTTTAATTCTAGAAATGGAGCTAAGCAGACCCACATCCCAGCACTTCCAGTTGAATTTCACCATCACCAACCTACCGTATTCCCAGGACATGGCCCAGCCAAGCACTACCAAACACCAGCGAAACAAAAGGAGTATTGAGAATGCGGTGAGACGGGGTGGTGTGTCCACTCTGTGCCCATGCACAGACTGACCTGTGGACACCGGGTAGCCAGAGCGTGACTTTTATAGCAACGCATGAAGACAGACTCTTATTGCCATTTGATAAATTAGGACACAGGCACAGAGAGGTTCAGGAGCCAGGCACAGCATCCTACAGCTAAGTCGTACCATGGAATGGGGTATCCTTTGGTACACACGCCTGGGCTAGTGTTTGTCATGGCAAGAAAAAAAAATAGATGAGGAAGTATGCTTAGTGGCTGCAAATTCCCTGATGCTACTGGGCGTCGGATGCTGACCCGAGAAATGTTGCCTTGTCTTTCAGCTCAGCCAGCTCTTCCGAAACAGCAACATCGGGAGTTACTTTGATAACTGTCAAGTATCAGCATTCAGGTGAGTTCCAACTCAGGACCTCAGGACCCTGGGGATTTCTGTTGTGCTTTAAATGAAAGTGTCCCCAAGCCATAGCTATGGACAAGAGCCCTAGGCATATAGAGCTGTCACCTAAATATATATATACAAAAACAAAAAACCAGGGAGCCCACCAACTGGCTTAGAAACTCGAGGAAGCATCTGCAGGCTGGGTGTGGTGGCTCATGCCTGTAACCCTAGCACTCTGGGGGGCGAGGAGGGAGGATCACTTGAGGTCAGGAGTTTGAGACCCACCGGAGCAAAAGCAAGACCCCGTCTCTACCAAAAATAGAAAAATTAGCCGGGCATGGTCATGCACACCTGTAGTCCCAGCTACTCGGGAGCTGAGGCAGGAGGATCGCTTGAGCCCAGGAGTTCGAGGTTGTAGTAAGCTAGGTTGATGCCACTGCACTCCGGCCTGGGTATCAGAGTGAGACTGCATCTCAAAAAACAGGAAAAAGAAAAGGAAAGGAGAGGAGAGAGAGAAGGAGGAGGGAGAGAGGAGGAGAGGAGGCGGAGAGGAGAGAAGAGGGAGAGGAGAGGGAGGGGAGAAGGGAGGAGAGGGAGCAGAGAGGGGAGAGAGAGGAGAGGAGAGGAAGGACGAGGAGAGGAGAAGAGAGAGAGAAGAGAGAGGAGAAGGAGAGGAGGGAGGGAGGGTAGAGAGGAGAGGAGAAGGACGAAGAGGAAGGGAGGGGAGGAAGGGAGAATGGAGAGGGAGGAGAGAGAGGAGAGGAGAGAGGAGAGAAGAGAGAGGAGAGGAGAGGAGAGGGAGGAGAGGGGACGGAGGAGGAGAGGGAGGAGGGGAGAGGAAGGAGGTAGAGAGAGAGGGGAGGGAGGACGGGGAAGGGAGAGGGAGGAGAGAGGAGGGAGGGAGAGGGGAGACGGGAGAGGAGAGAGGAGGAGGAGAGGAAGGAGAGATGGAGGAAGGAAGAGAGGAGGAAGGACGAGTAGAAGAGAAGGAGAGGGAGTTAGGGATGAGAGAGGGAGGGGAGGAGAGAGAGGAGAGGAGGGGAGAGAGAGGAGAGGGATGAGAGAGGAGAGGAGGGAGGGAGGGGAGGAGAGAGAGAGAGAGAGGAGAGGAGAGAGAGGAGAGGAAGGAGAGGAGAGGAGAGGAGGAGAGAGAGAGACGGGAGAGACGAGGAGAGAGGGGAGAGGAGAGGCGAGGAAGGGAAGGAGAAGGGAGGGGAGAGAGGGAGAGAGGAGAGGAGAGGAGAGAGGGATGGAGGAGGGAGAGGAGGGGGGAGAGGCGGAGGAGAGAGAGGAGAGGAGAGAGGAGAGAGAGGAGAGAGAGGAAGAAGGAGAGTAAGGAGAGGAGAGGAGAGGAGAGGAAGGAGTAGGGGGTGAACAGAATGACTTAGAATCCAGTGGTCTAATAAGGTGCTTTCCAATAAGGTAACCCACTAACCATGTAAAGCAATTTAAATTCTTTATGCAGCTATTGAGATGTAATTCACATACCATAAAATTCACCCTTCAAGTGCACAATTTAATGATATGTTCATAGGATGGTGCAACTATCCCCACCATCTAATTTTAAAATGTTTTAATCACCCCAAAAAGAAAGCCTATACCCGTTAGCATTCACTCCTCATTCTTCCCTCCCTTCCTCCAGCCCCCTGGCGACCACTCATCTACTTTCTGTCTCTGTGGCTTTGGCTGTGCTGGCCATTTCGTATGAATGGGGTACAGCATGTGGTCTTTTGCGACTGGCTGGTTTTACTTGGTGTAACATTTTCAAGGTCCATCTACGTTGTAGTGTTGCCATCCAACCAGCTTTGCTTGCCTGCTGTCCAGGAGGAAGCTGATGTGCTGAGACAGCAGGGGTTACAGCAGAGAGTTTATGCCACATACCGCTAAGCGGGGAGGTAGAAGTTTCTCCAATCTGCCTCCCCGAGCATTTGGAGACAGAGGTTTTTCAAGACAGTCAGGCACAGGTAATTGAGTCTGCTCATTGGCTTGGTTCAGGGTGGAACCAAGGCTTGTAGAAATCGTCTTCTTTGCTGGCCAGGTGCTTGGATGGGGCTCACAGGACCAGTTGAGTCAGTTCCTCGGTATGGGCCACTGGTCCAGGTGGGTCAGCTGTTCCACCGGAATTCGGGACCTGGAAGACATCTCAGAAACTGCCCCTGGGTTTCAAAGAGGTGATGCTATCTATGCAAAAAACTAAGCGTCCTTATGACCACCAGCTATGTGGCTCTGAGTGTGGCACTTATAGAGAGGCAATCAGGGGGACAGTGGCTAATAATTATCATTATTTTTAGCTAAGCCTGTGCCTTATTTTTAACTAGGCTCTTACCATAGTCATCACCTTGCACCCCGTTATTGATTTGTGTAAAAAGCAGTTTCAGTAGCATGTATCAGTACTTTATTTCTTTTTTAAGACTGAATAAGGGATATTCCATTGTGTGGCTCTACCCTGCTTTGTTGATTCATTCATCCATTGACGAACATTTGGGCTGTTTCCAGTTTTTGGCTATGATGAGGCAGGATGCTACGATCATTCCTGTACAAGTTTTTGTGTGAACTTATGTTTCCAATCATCTGGGTCCTATACCTAGGAGAATGGTATTGTGGGGTCATGTTTAACTCTATATTAACTTCTGGGGAACTACTGATCTGTTTTCCATAGATGCTGCACTATTTTATATTCCTACCAGCAATATATGAGGCTTTCAAATTCCCCGCATTCTCTCCAACTTGTCATTTTATTTTTAAATAACCATCCATCCGAGTATGTATAAAGTGATATCTCACTGTGGCTTTGATTTGCATTTCCATGATAACTAATGAAGTTAAACATCTTATCCTGTGTGTATTGGCTAGTTGGGTATTTTGGAGAAGTATCAAGTTCTTTGCTTTTTAAAACTGGGTTATTTGTCCTTTACTGTTGGGTTGTGATGGTTCTTTATATATTCTGGATACTAGAAACTTATCAGATACATGATCTGAAAATCTTTTCCCATTTGGAGGGTTTTCTTTTTGCCTTCTTGACAGCATTCTTTGAAGCACAAGGGCTTTTAATTTTGATGAAATACAATTTATTTATTTTTTTCTTTTGGTTGCTTACACTTTTAGTGCCACATATAAGAAACCATTGCCTAATTCAAGGTCATGAAGATTTACACCTATGTTTTCTTCTAAGAGTTTTGTAATTTTACCTCATACATTTAGATCTTTGATATATGTGGAATTAATTTTTGTACGTGTTGTACAGTAATGGTCCAACTTCATTCTTTTATATGTGGCTATCTAATTTTCCTGGCACCTTTGTGAAAAAGACTATTCATTCTCTATTGTCCTGCCACCCTTGTTGAAAAACAGTTGTCTGTTAATTGTACTGGTTTGTTCATAGACTCTAAATTCTATCCCATCAATCTATATGTCTGTCCTTATGCCAGTAGTATGCTATTTTGATTACTATAGCTTCATAATGAATTTTGAAATTGGAAAGTAAAGTACTCTAGCTTTGTTCTTTCTCGGTATGAGTTTGGTTACTCATGGTCCCTTGCAATTCCATATGAATTTTAGGATCAGTTGTCAATTTCTTCAAAAGAGCCAGCTGGGATTTTCATAGAGATGTCATTGAATCCATAGGTCAATTTGGGGAGAGTTGTCATTTTAACAATATTAAATACCCAATCCATGAACATGGGATGCCTTTGCATTCATGCAGATCTTTTAAAATTTCTTTCAACACTGTTTTGTAGTTTTCAGTGTACAGGTCTTGCACTTATTTATTAAATTTATTCCTGAGTATTTGTAGTTTATTCTTTGATGCCATTGTAAATGAATTTTTTTCTTAATTTCATTTTTAGAATGTTAATTGATAGTGTATAGAATCACAATTGATTTTTGTGTTTTGGCTTTATATCCTACAATCATACTGAATTAATAGGTTTTAGTAATATGTATGTGTATTTCTTAGGATTTTTGAATATGTAATATCATGTCATCTACAAATGGAAATAGTTTTACATCTTCTTTTCTGATCTGGATGCCTTTATTTATTTATTTTTCTTACCTAATTTTCCCCATTGAAATCTCCAGTACAATATGGACAACATAGGGGTTGAAGGCAAACATCCTTGTCTTGTTCCTGGTCTTAGGGGGAAATTTTCAGTCTTTCACCATTAAGTAGGATATTAGCTGTGGGGTTTTCATACATGTTATCATATTGAGAAAATTTCTTTCTAGTCCTCGTTTGTTGACTATGATGGGTTTTTTTTTTTTAATCATGAAAGGTTGTTATATTTTGTCAAATGTTTTTTCTGTGTGTCTGTCAACATCATGTGGCTTTTTTCCTTTGTTCTGTTAATATGACATATTACATTGATCTTGTAATATCCAACCTTGCAACTAGAGGTGAGAGATTTAAGGCCTTCTCAAGTTTCTCCTGGTGATGTATTAATACATAGCCCTGCACATTTGCTGCCTTCTAGATTCCAGAAATACATCAGAGCATTTCAAAGACCCCCCTGTGGACCATTTATTCCCCCAGATCTTCCTTTTAAGCTTTTGACTCACCTCTTGCCTAGCTGGTATCACGTCCTCAGCTAGCTGCAGTGTTAAACAGTTACTATTGATAGTTTTTGACAAGCACCTTGGGAATAGTTTTTCCTGACTGAGCAAGGCTCTGAGTCAAATCAAATGAAGACAAGCCCTGAGAATAGGGCTTTTGCAAGGAGCTTTCAGACAGATCAAATAATGACATTTCTCTGGGGATACATGTTTGGGGACCTCCAAACCCATTGTGGCTGCTTGGCAGCTGGTTTCACAGCTACCATGGTTCTGAAACTGCTTGTTTTCAAAATTACTGAGGATCTTGGGGAGAGCTCTATGGAAATGATGTGAGTTAAAATGCCGCAAGTCTTGTTTTCTCTACCGAGATCTAACACTTTTCTTAACTAAACACGCCTTGGATTGTTGCAAGCCTTTGGTTAATTTCCAGACTTCTGAAAAAAAGTTGATTTTGACCATTGTGGCCAGTGTTCTCATTGTTTATATGGATTTTCCAAAGCCCTCACTCCAACAATTAAGAAACGCTCTCCCCAGGGGCTGTTTATACATTAATTAAATGAAATAAAATTAGCAATTCAATTCCTCACCTGCACTGGTCACATTTTAAGTGCTTAATAACAACATGAGGCTACTAATGACTGTACTGGACAGTGCAGACACAGAATGTTTACATCATTGCAGAAAGTTCTCTTGTGCAGGGCCTAGCAGAGAGGAACCTAGAATCAGGGTAGAATTCCACATACCTCTGTTCATGCCTCGTCCCCTTCCAGGTCCGTCCCCCCCAGCAATCACACTGGAGTGGATTCCCTGTGTTACTTCTCACCATTGACTCGGAGGCTGAGCAGAGTTGCCATCTATGAAGAATTCCTACGGTTGACCCAGAATGGTACCCGGCTGCAGAACTTCACCTTGGACCGGAACAGCGTCCTTGTGGATGGTAAGGCTTCCTGGTCACTGGGGCAGGGGTGGAGGCTCCCACTTCCGCACCAGGAGCCTTCCCTGGGAATCTGGAGGCTTGGGGATGACTCCACATTTTAGGCTTTCAGACTAGGAAAAGGTGGCAAGGTTCTCTCCTAGGCTTTCTCCACCACTGAAGGAGAGGAAAAAAGAAACACCCAATGGGACATGAAAGGCATTTGCCCTGTCCTGTCTGGCGCTGTGACCTTAGGCTAATCACTTCTCCTCTCTAGACTTCGTTCTTGTCTCTGCATTGCAAGCCACTGGGTGATGTGGTCAGCAAGGGCTTCCAGTTCCAAGTTGTATGCAATCCACCCTCGGCAAACGTGGTGGGATAAACCTATCCTCCAACTGCGGAGGTGCCTCCAAGGTGGCTAAACCTTGCATATCCAAATGTATCCCTTCAAAGAACAGTTCTGTACGTTGCACCAGGCACCCAGGAACATAGGAGAGAGTGACCGTGTGCGTCTTTACCATTGTATCCCAAGAACCCCATATTCTTCCTGGCATATAATAAACACTCAAGACATATTTGTAGAAGGAATAACTAGATCTCATACAAGGTCCCTTTTAGGTCACGTGTGCATCACATAAGACGGGGAAACTTCCAAAAAAAAATTGATTCTGACCATTTTGGCCAGTGTTCTCATTGTTTATGTGGATTTTCAAAAGTCTTTACTCCAACAGTTCAGAAACATTCTCCCCTGTGGCTGTTTGTAAATTAATTTAAATGAAATGAAATTAGCAGTTCAGTTCCTCACCCACAGTGGCCACGTGGGGCTCGTGTGCCGCTGTCCTTGGTTCTGAATTGTTGTCCAAGAGGGCACCGTGGATTCTCTGGAATCAACATGTCTTTCGCCTGTCTGTCATGTGTTTTTCATCGTCTTGTTTTATCCATTCTTTTTTCAAAGATGAAAACCACTGCTGACTCACGGGCTGTATAAAAACAGGCCATGAGCCCGATATGGCTGTAGTTTGCCAAACCTTGCTCTGAACTTGGCACCAGCCAATACAGCTTTCTGCAATGATAAAATGAAAAAAACGTGTTATATCGTGTGGTTATCCAAGCACCAGTAGAGCACATGGGCTACTGAACACTTGACAATCATGATGCATGGTGACCTGACGCCGGTGCTTGCGACGAGTTTTGGTTTATTTGCATTTTTACATTTAACAAAGCCACTTGCAGCTGCCGCCATATTGCACATATCTTTAAGGAGTTGGGGCTGCAGCAGTGGGCTGCACAGCCGTAAGTCGCTTAGCGCCGCCTGGGAGCCGAGGCTGGAGCATGGGGCTTTGGCTTCAGGAGTTAGAGGACCAGCCGGGCAAGAGCCGACACACCCGTCTCTGTACCAAAAAGCAAGGGAAAAAAATGGTCAGCCAGGCGCCCCCTGGGCATGCCCTGTTCCAGCTACATTTGGATGGCTACCGAGGTGTGGGAGGATCGCTGAGCCCAGGGAGTTGGGACGGCAGCAGGTGAGCTATGATGATGCCAGTTGGCGACTCTACCCAGGGCGACAGGCAGGACCTGTCTCACAAAAAAAAAAAAAGAAGAAGAAGAAAAAGAAATTGGCAAGAAAGAGTTGGTGAATGTAGAGGAACCTGCAACCTTTCCCACCATGCCCGATGGTTGCTACCCACCCCTATCCCCATGGAGGATGTGCTATACTTAGGAATAACCAGAATAGGCAGCTGTCAGTCATAAATTATGTGATGTGAATGTATCAATACTTCCTCCAGAGAGTGCTTCCTGGAGGAAATGGCATTGATGGTGAATCCTGCAAGATGAGACTAAGACAACAAAGTGATGCAGAAGGGTTTAAACGTGTTTTCTCAGCGCAGAGGGATAGAAAACTGTTTGAGTGAGAATTTTACAAATTTAGAGATCCCATGAGTCCCGACCGTGGATTACCCCCATCCTCTCCGCCACCCACCGCCATGAGATCCAGCTCTAGGTCCCCATGCCCAGAGGCACAAACAACAAACAAACTTATTACACCCTTAGGGTGTGATAATGGCCTTGTGCTCATGTAGCAAAGTGTTCTCGT
>NC_033683.1:7892441-7931136 GCF_000165445.2 Microcebus murinus | reverse complement strand
TGTTGGTCACATCTTGCAATTGTGAACTGTGCTGCTATAAACACTTCGAGTGCAGGTGTTCTTTTTTTACAGGATGTCTTTTGTGTCTTGGTAGATGCCCAGTAATGGATTGCTGGTGAACCTCTGTGGAAAGTAATATGGAGACACCTCAAAGAGCTACAAGTAGATTTTTCTTTGGAACATAGTGATATAGATGAAAAGCGAGAAGAGAAAGGAAATCCATAGTAGAGAGGGCATTCTTAAGTGACTCCTTTGTGTGGAGATGGCCATAAATCTGATGACAAGTATAAGCTGTTTTAAGCTGCCTTACTTACCTATGGTAGCCGCTGATTGTAATACTAAGGTCCCCACTTAATGGGAAGTACTGCGCATGGCTTAATCAGTACCTTATGTAAATATGCGAGACTTCCTTCCACGGCCCAGGAGTGAGTGCCGGTGGGCTCGTGTCTTCACTAGGAGTGGACGCCCCTGTATAAATAACCTCTAATAGCTCATCTGAGTAGCCACGCTGGACTTACCTGAGTCACTCTTTGGTCTCTGGCCACCATCCCCAGTTTGGGGGGTGGTTTTCTATACCATCCTGGAATTTTCCCGAACAAGATTTTATCCTTTGAGGAGGACAAAGCCCTGAATAATTCCATGACTTTCATGCCTCCCTATTTACTTTAAAATGAGCAAAGCAAGCCAGAGGGGGGGAAAAAATACCACGTGACCTCACTACAGGGTGGAATCTTTACAAAGTCACATTTGTAAGAAACAAAGTTTCTCTGAGACAAGACCCACCCACCTCCTCTTCTCCTCTCCTCCTCCCTCAGCGTACTCAACGTGAAGATGATGATGATGAAGACCTTTATCATGATCCACTTCCACTTAACGAATACTGAATATATTTCCTCTTGTTTATGATTTTAACAGCAGTTTCTTTTTTCCAGCTTACTTTATCATAAGAATACAGTGTGTAATACATATAACATACAAACTATGTGTTTGTCAACTGTTTATGTTATCAGTAAGACTTCCGTTAAACAGTAGGCTATTAGTAGTTCAGTTTTGGGGAAGTTAAAATTTATATGCAGATTTTCGACTGCATGAGGACTTGGTGCCCCAACCCTGGTGTTCAAGAGTCAACTGTGTGGCCGGGCGCGGTGGCTCACGCCTGTAACCCTAGCACTCTGGGAGGCCGAGGCAGGCAGATTGCTCAAGGTCAGGAGTTCAAACCAGCCTGGAGCAAGAGCAAGACCCGTCTCTACTATAAATAGAAGAAATTAATTGGCCAATAAGTATATATAGAGAAAATTAGCCGGGCATGGTGGTGCATGCCTGTAGTCCCAGCTACTGGGGAGGCTGAAGCAGAAGGATTGTTTGAGCCCAGGAGTTTGAGGTTGCTGTGAGCTAGGCTGACGCCACGGCACTCACTCTAGCCTGGGCAACAAAGCGAGACTCTGTCTCAAAAAAAAAGAGTCAACTGTGTGCATGTATATACACACAAACATCATGTCATATGTCTTACGTATATACAATAAGTTTTTTAAAAGAAATAATGTAAAATAAAATACAAATAAGTAATGTAAATGGCAAATGAAGATGGAAGCATAACATCAAAAAGAAAAATCTCCATTCTGTACTCACCTGAAACCCCATCTCTCACCTCAAAAAGAAATTACTATCTATGTTCTCTTATGTCATGCAGAGGATTTTAATGAGGAGAAGTATTAGCATATTTTAAAGTTTCAAGAGCTCAAAGCAAAAAAAAAAATCACTATGGGCAGTGCAAAGAGATGTTCATGAAGGGTCGTGTTTCCTTTCGTCTTCACTATCTTCTCTTTTTCTCACAGTGTTTTTCAGGGCGCTCTTCTTGGTCTTGCATTTTCTCTGCCTCATTAGCAAGTCCGTCTGCAATCAATGCTATGGCCAGTCTCTCTCTCACCAACTCCACTTTCCTTTCCTGTTTCCTAATATCTTCCTCCGTGACCAGAAATTGTTTGCAGAGGATCTGTGAGCTACCCAGACCCGTTCCAGGAACAACCTCCGCCACATCTGAGGACCGGGCAA
This sequence comes from Microcebus murinus, assembly GCF_000165445.2. NCBI lineage: Eukaryota > Metazoa > Chordata > Mammalia > Primates > Cheirogaleidae > Microcebus > Microcebus murinus. The sequence goes on along the minus strand of NC_033683.1, from coordinate 7,929,084 downwards.
AGGTGGGCGTGGGACCGGGACACAGACCACCAGCAAGAGCCCCTGGCAGGGATGCACCTGTACAGCCAGGTGCGAGCTTTTGCAAGGATTTGGCAAGATCCAAAGTACTTAAAAGTTCTCCTGAGCTGCTATAGGCCTGGAGTCCTTGAAGTCTCCTCTGCCAGCAAACCTGTTGAGGCTTTTCCAGGCTCTCTTCCCATTGGTGGTACCTAACCTCATTGCCAAGATGGGACGTGATTTTAGTAACTGGCCTTTTGAATATGTAGCTGGACATCCTCAAAGGGTTGGAGATGCTTAAGCCAGGCTTTGGTTTGGATTGGCTCACACAGTCACGTTGCTTTCTCTGCAAACTCTTAGCCATCATCCTTCTTTTCCTCTTGTGCTACAAAAATAAAAATCACGAAATCATATCAAAATGATAAATGAAGCCTGCCTTCTCAGCTGACAATGATCTCAGCTGTTTTGGACTTCCGTCCCTCCTCTTTCCCTTGGGGATAAGTCTCACCTGCCCCCTGCAACATCCCCAAGCAGATTTGAGTCGAGGACAGGTAGCTCAAGGTCAAAACATTCCTCCGGCATCCTGCAAACCGCCTCCTTGTTTGAGTGTCATTCTAGTCTCTTTTTGTCCTTGTCACTCCTAAATGCACAAGGCCTGATACCCTCTCTGATAACACATATGACATGTATTTTTCTAAATCTCAAGTCCTGCCATCCCAGTGTTATACTAACCTTTGCTACATTTCTAATTCATGCATTGTGTCTTGCAGACCTCATTTACCCATTGTGCACAATGAATGCTATAGATCTCTGAATATTAAAAATATTGTTTTTTGAAGAAGGGAGGGAGGGAGGAAGGAAAAAAAATATTGTTTTTATTTTTTAAAAAATCCTGCCATTCTGCTGCGTGATTTGACTGTTCATTTGATTAACCCATTGATCTCTTGGGTGTTATAGCACCTGCAGCATATTCACTGATAGTGAAATGACCACCTGCTCCACTCTTATGGACTCACTCTCATACCCAAGTGGCCATGCCCAAAAATAACTAATTCAGAAAGCCTGTTCACCCACCACAAGTTTCTCATCATAAACACCCAAACAATAGATACCTGTTCCTCAAGAACAAAAGTTATGCCAGACTACCATAGCCTCACCTTCCTCTCTCTCCTCCTGTTCCTGTTACTCTTAGATTCCATGGTCTGTGACCTCAATAATTCCCTTGGAATAAGCCAGAATTCCTTTCTGCTCATCATATATACCTCGTAAAACCAGGCATCCTCAAACTACGGCCCACGGGCCACATGCGGGTGTTTTTGCCCATTTGTTTTTTCACTTCAAAATAAGATATATGCAGTGTGCATGGGAATTTGTTCATAGTTTGTTTTTTTTTTTTAAACTATAGTCCGGCCCTCCAACGGTCTGAGGGACAGTGAACTGGCCTCCAGTTAAAAAAGTTTGAGGACCCCTGTTGTAAACCTTTAAACCTGGGAGATCCCCATTGATCCTCAACACCATAGCTACTATTAGTCTTATGCTAACCACTGAACAAAACACACAACATACTATTTTGGAACCACTATATATACACAAAAATAGACAGCATTAACTGGGGTAATGCCTGGAAATTTTACTTTCTTTTATGTGTTGACATATTAACTCTTTGATTTTCCCCAAAGCCTGTTTCAAATGTTCTTCGCTTTTCTTTTTTTCCTCATATGTACTCAAGTTGCTTTCACTTGCCTGATACTGCAGAGAGAAATTGCTAACTACTGGGTTGAAATGTTGTGGGTCTAGTTGCCAAATCTGCAAATAGCCCTGATAAGCTTCCGCAGCTTCCAAATTTCTAATTTTATTCAAATTTTTTTCAAATTTTTCAAATTTTATTTTTATTCAAATTTTATTCAAATTATTCTAATCTATTCAAATTTCTAATTTTATTCAATGAGATGTCTGTTATCCTCCAATGGTGACCTACACCTCATCTCTTCTCCCTTCTTAGTGATCTTATGCCTTCAATATTCCCACTTAGCCCCTGTATTGTCAACTTCTCTTTTTCTACTGAATCTTTCTTTCGGCACTTAAATATATTCAAATTTCTCCTAACTACACAGAAACGCCTCACCTTACTTTCCTGGGGCCTCTGCTCAACCACCGATTTCTATTCCTTCCCCTTAGCTGCGTGCCACTGAGAAAAGATCATCTTCACCCTCTGTCTCTGTCTTCTCACCTCCAAGCAGCTCCTCAGATCACTCCAAACTTCTATCTGCCTTCAACATTCTACGGCTACTTTCCTCACTAAGGTAACAATGGCCCCTCTGTTATAAGATCCAAAAGGAATTTTCATTATTCATATGACATGATTTTTTTTTTTTTTTGAGACAGCGTCTCTCTGTCACCCAGGCTACAGTGCAGTGGTGTCATCATAGCTCACTGCAGCCTCCAACTCCCGGGCTCAAGCGATCCTCCTGCCTCAGCCTCCCTCGTAGCTAGGACTACAGGCACCACATGCATGACATCCCGGTCGTGCCAGCAAATGGAAGGAAATAATGAAGATTAGAACAGAGATAAATAAAACAGAGAAGAAGAAAAAAACATTATCTTTTGTGCTCAGGCCAACTCGAGAAGTGACATCTCATCCATAAGTTCTTGGTTGTATGTACACATATGTGCACATGCATGTGTGTAATCCCCCTGAAAATTATCTAAGCAGCCTGCAACCATGCCAAATGTGCAGGCCAATGAATCCTGAATGTTCTATCCCTTCTTCATCCCTCTAGCACCTTCTTTTTCTTTTTTCTCTGCACTCCGTTTGAGATGGAAGAGAGACGCTGGGCATGGTGGCTCACACCTGTAATCCTAGCACTCTGGGAAACTGAGGGGGGAGGATCGCTTGAGCTCAGGAAGTTCAAGACTACCATGAGCAAGAGTGAGGCCCCATCCCTAATTTTAAAAAGGAAAAAAAAAGATGGAAGAGAGAAATCTATATCTTTTATCATACACTCTGTCAGCTTAATCCCTGTGGTCAGTCCCGGGGTGGGGGTGGGGGGTGGAATGAGTGAGACTTCAGGGACGCCAGCCCCTTCCCACCACCAGGACCCATGGAGTGAGGCACACAAGCATTCTGAGACACTGATCCCTGGCCTGAGGTCACCGTTGGGATCAAGGGGTTCATGCCCACCACTGACAAGAGCATTGTTGAAATGCACCTCATATAGAAGCTGTGGGTGTCTGAGACCCACCACCCGAAACAGACCGTGTCCCTCTAAATATCAGTAATTCTAGCCTGCAAATCCTGGAAGTCAAAAGAGTAAAAAGCAGATAATCTTTCAGAGGGGGCTAATGCCCTGTTCTTTGATCTTCATCAGTAGCTTTTCTAGGAAAACTGAGAATTCTGTTTTAAGAGTGGACTTTATCCAACTGTGTGGCATGCCTGTCTATGACTGAGCTACTGCACTGGTTCTTACCTAGGAGTTTACCACAAGACAGCCTGTGTTCTGTGCAGGCTTTGCTGGTTGCAACAGTTGCATTGTGTATGCTTCTGGAACACTCAATGTATCAACACAACCATGCCCTCAGAAGAGGGTTAGGCAGTATGCAATTGTTTCCATGGGGTGTCTCCATCTTTAGCAATTCCTTCTGGGATTATTTAGTAACATTTGTCATTTCCGCGGGTGGCCTTGAACTGGAGGGAGGTGATAGTGGAACTGCTGGGTTTTGGGGTGGAATTTCAGCTTTGTTTGTCTTGTGTATGAGGACCTCTATATGTTCAAACTTTGTCACTTCCAGCTGTTTCAATTGAGTTTCTTCCCCTCTTTCTCTGTCATTAATCAAAACATGGAATGGAATAGTTTATGGCAATTATTTTATTTTCTGGTTAGGTAGAAGCTACTGGTTGTTTCCCCTATACCAGAGTTAGGGTGGCAGGAAGTGACTATTAAGGGACAAAAGGTCTTCTGATCTCAGGCACTCTGTGGGGAAACTGAGAACCTGCCTTGTCCACGAGGCTGGTGTGAGGTGCAGAGTGACAGAGTCTTTAGTCCATGTCACGAGGCTGGAGGCAAAACTTTGCACTGTACCTTCAGTTGTCCAGCCAGAGAAGTTTCAGGTCACCTTCATTCTGGGCAGAAAGGGTCCAGGCATCATATGATTGTTAAGCCCTGGGATTTTGTATTCCTAGACTTTGTGTGTTACAATGTGGGTACACAGTGTCAACCTCATTCTGTAACCAGCCTCTCATACCTAACAACATACCCTGAACATAATTCAATACAACTAAATGTACACTGACATTGTTTTAATGCCTCCAGATTCCAATACTTATATAGCCATTGTTACTACTCTCCTGTGACAATAAATAAAAGGTAGATGATGAATTCTTTTTAACAATCTTTGAACATTTCTCTGATGTAGGTCATTGTAAAATTGCTGGGTTGATAAATATGCACATGTATACAGTTTTTAGTGTATGTTGCCGAGTACCTGCTAAGAAATCGGCACTTTACAATGCCACTAGCAGAGGGTGGGATCATCCATTTCCTAAACTCTTGCCAAACTTAATATTCAATTCTTTTCATTACTTGAAAGGCATCCCTATAATGCCATTAATTTAATTCGTACTTCTTTGCTGATTAGAGAATCTCAATATTGTTGTCTATGGCAAAAAATGAAATATAAAAATCAGAATAAAAATGTAGCAAAGTAACAATTTATTATTTTTTAAATTTCGCAATATTATGAGGATATAAATATTTTGTTAACAATATATATTTTTTTAATTCTGAAATAAATATTTATTCTAGGAAAGATGAGAATGTCCAGAAATGGACATGGGTATTTTTTCCTTACTATTTTTTCCTTTGGTTTTAGTTTCTTATTCACACCCTTTCTATGTTAAATTGAAAGCATAAATCATTTGAATACATCATTTCAGTCTAACATATAAAGCTATAATTCTCCTCTTGGGGAAATGTATGTGTCATGTTCAGATTTTTTCCTTATTCTAAATAATCATTAATGGAGTTTAGTGTTCCTCTTTGGTGCAAGGGCAACTTGCAAAAGATCCTACTTTTTTTTTTCCTCCACTTGATCCAAGGAAAGTCCCGCCTTCAACTCTCCCCCAGCCAGGAGCTGAGCTCCCACAGTCCCAGCCTCTGACCATATCTCAACTCCACCCCACAACTTACACCTGATTTATTCGCACCTATATCCCAGTCCCGGGAACTTTGCTTCTGCCTACTCAGCCCCGCCCTCCGGACCTGGACCCGCCCACAGCCCCGCCCCCGGAGCTGGTCTCCGTCCTCTCAGCCCCGCCCTCCGGACCTGGACCCGCCCACAGCCCCGCCCCCGGAGCTGGTCTCCGTCCTCTCAGCCCCGCCCTCCGGACCTGGACCTGCCCACAGCCCCGCCCCCGGAGCTGGTCTCCGTCCTCTCAGCCCCGCCCTCCGAACCTGGAACCGCCCACAGCCCCGCCCCCGGAGCTGGCCTCTGTCCTCTCAGCCCCGCCCTCTGGGCCTGGACCTGCCCACCGCCCCGCCCCTGGAGCCGGTCTCTGCCCTCCATGCCCCGCCCTCTGGACCTGGTACCGCCCACCGCCCCGCTCCCGGAACTGGTCTCCGGCCATCGGTCCCGCCCTCCAGAGTTGGTACCGCCCACACTCGTCACCTCCCAGCGCCCTTCCTTGGCCTGATCCTGCCCTGAGGACCGACCCTGGCCCTGCATCTGACTCAGCCTAAGGCCCAACCTTGTTCTTACTAAGAAAACTAGACTACGTCGGCCGCCCCACTCCTTGCTCGCGGCCCCACATCGCCCTCCCTGCCGCCGCCAGCCCGAGACCGGAAGCGGACGTGCGGGGCGGTCCGCCCGACACCGGAAGCGGAAGCGCGGGGCGGTGCCGTGGGAGGAGCCGCACGTAGCGCGCCGGGGAGCGAGTCCCTTCGTCTCCGCGAGTCGGCGCATTTGGCCCAGCGGGAGGGGTCGGACTCGGTGAGCGTCGGGCGGGGGTTCGGGTCCGAGTCCAGGGAGGGGCGTGGGCCTCGGGGACCCTCAGCCGCGGGCCCTACTTCCCTCCCGGGGGCCGTTTTTCTTCCTCGGAGGCCTCGGGCTGCTCGCTCTGGTCAGCCCAAAGGTGCTGTTTTCTCCCCGGTCGCGACCCAGCGCCGCCGCCGCCGCTTCCTCCTCCTCCTCCTCCTCCGAGAGCCCGCATCGCCTTTACCCGGGGCGATTCTGTGCCCCAGGGCGACTCTTGGCCAAGTCTCGAGACCTTTTTGGTTGCTACCGATTGTGGGGGAGGGGAGATTGCTACTGTCAGTCTAGTGGGTGGAGGCCAGGGACGCTGCTTAGTGTTAAACATCCTGCATTACACAGGACAGTCCCCCACAACAAAGAATTATCAGTAGTGCCTAGGTTGGGACATCCTGCCCTAGGGCCTTAAAATCTATGAAGTTCGGAATAAACTATCCAAATTGTTTAAAATTAAGCTGAGTCACTTATAGGGCCTCTGAGTGAGAAGACAGAGCATCTAGAGTCACTATAAAATCTCTCTCCAGCGAAATGAGTTGAGCAAGCTGCTTTCTCCCATCTTAAATAGCAGGTAGCTGGATAGGAATCAGGTAAATTCAGTAAGTGAAATGAGTCAGTACAAAAAAAAAAAAAATGGATGAAATGTCCTTTTAGCCAACAACTGTATCCAACAACTGTACAAAGTATAAAAAGCCTCAAAAGCAATTTTTATGCCTTTTGTTTTTTTCAGCTGAGAAAAGCATCTCTCAAGCTCAGATTTGTGTTGAAACAAGCCTCAGAGTGCATCTGTCCTCACTGATCCGTGGGCTTCTGTGGGACTAGGTGAGTATCACATGGAACATGGAACAACAGCAGAGTTCCAGCAGGCTCCCTTGTGTAGAACTGCTCCTGGGCTTGTCCTCTGCTCAGATTGTAACCACAAGGAGTCACTAAGAGTGAGGGTATCTTAAGAAAAATTATTTATGTTTGATGGCTTATATTAAGGGAAAGATAATACTAAGGTGTTTAAGGTGGAAATAAGGCAGTAAATACAGTTACATGCAAATAAATACATACAAAACACATATAAGCATAAATATGTGTAACTGTAGAAAATATAGATTTTCTTTTATGTCATCATACTAAAAATTTCAGGATCTTATGTAAAATATTTACGTGGTTATGTAGTATTACAAGTCTTTCCACTAACGACTAGCAGAACTCCTCAGCAACATTCCCCAGGCCTGTTTGATTTGAATTTTAAAGGCCTATATATAAATCCTCCATAAAACTTCAAAATATAGGAGCTCTCACAACAAAGATGACTTGAGCTTCCTTATATTAGTAACGGAAATTTAAAATTGAATTGACCAGCAACTAGATGTGTTTTGAGCAATTGGATTCTTTTTTCCTAATGAAATTTTAAATCACTTGGGAGAATATTAAGCAACAACTTAAAGATTGAAGGGTAGGGCACTGGTTTCCAAAAAGATTGTCTTCTGCATCTTGCCTCGTAATAGTAATCAACTATGTTGCTTAAAACTTTCCTGAAATAACAGTATGGTGATTTTTATTTCAGAGAACCACATTAAGTAATCTTATATTTAATTGTGGGATTTTGCTAATTGTGTATGTGTGTGTGCCTTTTTCATTCTAGCCTTCCTATAACATTTTCAAGGGAATATTTGCTTAGCATGCAATAGATATGCTTTGTGATGACTAATCATCCCCATTTATTCAGAACTAAGGAATTTGCTAGGACATACGACATTCAGGTTTTCTTTTGTTGTTTGTTTGTTTGTTTGTTTTTGGCGACAGAGTCTCACTCTGTTGCCTGGCTAGAGTGCTGTGGCATCAGCCTAGCTCACAGCAACCTCAAACTCCTGGGCTCAAGCAATCTTTCTGCCTCACCTTCGCAAGTAGCTGGGACTACAGGCATGCACCACCATGCTCGGCTAATTTTTTCTATATATTTTTAGTTGTCCAGCTAATTTCTTTCTATATTTAGTAGAGACAGGGTCTCGCTCTTGCTCAGGCTGGTCTGGAACTCCTGAGCTCAAGCAATCTCTCTGCCTCAGCCTCCCAGAGTGCTAGGATTATAGGCGTGAGCCACCATGCCCGGCCCAGATGAAGACTTTTTAAGAGGCAAGATGGGAGGTGTTAGAAAGAAGTTTAGGAATCAGATGATTATTCTCTAGGCCTGGATAATAGTCGCAGAGCAGGAAAGAAGAGTTCTAGAAGTTTAAAAGTGGGAGAATGTGGTGACACTCTCATTTCATCCCTGCATTTTTCTGATGGCACAGAGCACTCCCGGTGCTCCCAGGTCCTGTCTGTGCAAACCTGCAGGTAGCCCCCTCAGCCAACCCTAAAGGATCCGCCTCCACATCCTAAAGGAAGTGAGGCCTGCGCATATCTGGGGCTGCTCCGTCTGCTGTGGTAGCCATTAGCCACGTGGAGCTAATTGAATTCAACCAATGAAAATTAAGCAATGAAAATTAACCAATGAAATCAGTTTTCGCAGTCATACTAGCCACATTTCAGGCGCTCAGTAGCCACATGTGGCTGCCCTATTGGAACAGAATTATGGCACATTTCTGTTGTCACTAAAAGTTCTATTGGGCAACTCTGGTATGGAACGGCCCATCTTCTGTGACCCTCTTCCAGCCCCACCATATATATCTAGGGCAGAGCAGGAGTCACTGGATCTGTAAACTGAACAGAGACCCTTCCTGCCCCAATAGGAGATTGCAGTTGCCAGGCAACCTTGCAGGGGCACGTGGGGCCTGCACATGGACCCGGCACCTTCTCTGCTTGCGTTCCTCTTAGGGGCCAGTGAGCTGGCTGGATCCCGACCTTCTTCTCACTCCTCAGCTCAGTGACTGCAGCTACTGTCTACCTAACTGCAGATTGGGTCCCCGGTGGGTGGAAAGGCATTATCCTGCACTTGTAGAGGGTAGGGAAGTTCCGCAGCTGTTGCCAGATTCCCACAGGCTTCAGGGAAGATTTGATACCAGAGGCAATATTAGTTTCCTGTTGCTACTGTAACAAATTATAACAAATTTAATGACTCAAAGCAACACAGGTTTATTCCCTTGCAGTTTTGGAGGTCAGAAGTCCTAAATGAGTCAGAGGGGTTGCATTCCTTCTAGAGGCTCTGGGAGAATTCATTTCCTGCCTTTTTCATCTTGTAGAGGCTCCTTGAATTCCTAGGCTGTGCCTCCTTCCTTCCTCCACCTTCAAAACCAGCAGGGCAGTGTCTTCACACATCTCTCTGCCTCTGTTCCCCACCTTCCCTCCCCGCACACACACCCCCATGCTTCCATCATCACCTTCTCTGACTCTCACCCTCCCACCCTGTGATGACACGGGGCCAACCTGGACAGTCCAGGATAATCCCCCATGTCAAGATCCTTACTTTGGCTGAGTACGGTGGCTCACACATGTAACCCCAGCACTTTGGGAGGCTGAGGAGATAGGATCGTTTGAGGTCAGGAGTTCAAGACCAGCCTGAGCAAGAGTGAGACTCTGTCTCTACTAAAAATAGAAAAATTAGCCAGGCATGGTGGTACCTGCCTCTAGTCCCAGCTACTCCATAGGCTGAGGCAGGAGGATCACTTGAGCCCAGGAGTTTGAGGCTGCAGTGAGCTATGATGATGCCACTGCACTCCAGCTTGGGCAACAGAGTAAGACCTTGTCTCAGAAAAAGAAAAAAAAAATCGTTATCTTCATCACATTTGCAGTGTAAGGGAGCCTGTTCACGGCTTCTGGGGACTAGAACATGGGTACCTGTTGGAGGTGGGGAGGGGGAAGTTATTAATCTGCCTACAACAGAGGCCCAGGAGTCAAAGACTCTGTGCAACTCTACCCAAACTCACTCTTCACATCCCAGGCCCCAGTCCTGGCCCCCACACATGACTTTCACTGCTTTTATCTTTTAGGTTCAGGAAGGGCAGACATAGATATCTCTAGAAGCTGATTTATGGAATTAAATTTTATTTTATAACTCAAGGGAAGGGAGGCCTTTGCTTGTTATAAAAAGGAAATATTATTACACTGCTTTGTACCTTGATTTTTTTTTTCATTTAATTTTTTTGGGGATGATAATCTCTATCAGTACCTAGAGATCTTTTCAGGGTTGGGGGGGTGTTATTTGGGCAGAGGGGTTCTGGCTACATGTTTCTTCATTAGGTAGATAGCCCATAGGTTTCCATGAGTCCCCACTGATGGTCATTTGTGCTGTTTTCAGTCCTTTGCTGTTTGACACAGTGAACACCCTCACAGGTGTCTTTTAGTATTTGTGTGCCTTTGACAGAGATTCCTGGAAGTGTGCTTGGTAGGGAAAGAGTAAATATTTTTGCAGCTTTGCTCGATGCCGGATCAGGCTCGGGTGGTGTGAGGAAGAGTCGGGTGGTGTGGGAGCGCTTGCAGGGAAAGGGCAGATGAGCGTGGGCAGCTCCTCCACACAGGAGGGCGACCTAGCCGAGCCGGAGCCTCAGAGCAGGGCCCTGCAGAGAAGGGAGGCAGTTTCTGGGTTGTGGCGGGAGGGAGGGAGGCGAGCAGGGCGCTGACTGCATCGTTGGCCGCAAGACAGGAAGGTGGATTCCTTCTCTTGACTGCTACTCTGAGAAGTCGGATGCAGGCTCATCTGCACAAGTGAGAGGATTCGCTGTCTGTTGCTGCCTGGCCCGGGATCCCAAACCTTAGAACAACAGTAATCAGTTTTCATCTCCACTGGTTTTTGTGGTTCAGGAACTCCGGAGTGGCCTGGCCAGAAGCTTCTGGCTTGGAATTTTCTGAAGGCTGCAGGAGGCTGTCAGCTGGACTGTGTCATCGGAAGGCTCGACTGGTGCCCCAGGCTCACTCCCATGGCTGGAAGGCCGGGGCTGGCTGTGGGCAGGAAGCCGCGGCTCCTCTGCACCTAGGCCCCCGAGCACGGCTGCGCTGATCTCGTCCCACCATGGCAACCAGCATCCCCTAGGGCAGCGTCCAGAAGACCAAGACGGCAGCTGCAGTGCCTTCTAGGCCCTGGCCTTGGAAATCACCCACTGTCCCCTCTGCCAGATCTGCCGGTCACACAGGTCAGCCCTAATTCCATGTGTGTCGGGGCTATGTAGGGTGCAGACACCAGGAGGCTCAGACCCTTGGGGGCCATTTAGGAAACTGCGCAGCACAGAGAGGAAAGGTGAGGCTGTGTGAGATTTAAAGAGATGAGAGGAGTCTGAGGAAGTAGAAGCCACGCTGACCTGTAAGATCCTCCTGCGGGGCTGAGGGCTTTTTGCACAGTGGTGACCACGTTCTTCTAGAGCCTTACTGCCCGGGTGCCGGCTGCTCTGCCCAAATGTCGCCACGGAGCAGGCAGGTGGGTGGTTGGAGTCGTGCCCGGCTGGAGTTCTGCCGGGCCGGCGTGAGGCGTGGGGAGGGACGAGGGAGGCAGCCGAAGTGAGGGGCGGTGAGATCCGAGCTGGACGAGCAGGAAGCGAGGAGTGGGAGGGTGGAGGTCTCTGTGTGGTCCAGGGACACACGCGGTGAGAGAGACATGTGAGCAAGCCAGCGGAGCAGAGGAGGGAGGTTGGCTTCCGAGAGAGGGGAATTTCTGAACTGTTGTCCCAGGTGGTGGGACAGCGCCAGGCAATGACCAGGGCTGGGGCACCCTGGAAGCGTGTGGCCAAGGAGCTGAGGGTCTCCTGGGACCAGGAGGCCCTCTGACGTCATCCACAAGCAGGGGCCCTGGTGGTGGAAGGAAAATGGGAGTCAGGGGCCCGAGTCCCCAGGGATGAGGGAGCGCAGCAGGGAACACGTTTGTGACCACAGCTGGGGTGGGAAGAACGTGGCGTGAGACGCACAAGCTGAGGTCCTCAGGGTGGAGCAGGGCTGCGCTGGTCGGGGTGCTGGGGACAGAGGAAGGCGAGTTTTGCCACAGGTGACCCCACATTCACCACCAGCTCAGCAAGATAAAGGCCCAGCGTGGAAGACGGGACTTGGGTTTGGAGGAGGACGTGTGGACAGGCTGAGGAAGGCGCGTCCTTCTCCATGCTAGGATGACGCGGGGTTCCCCATTTCTTCCAGAGCACGGTCCCGACGTCCCGTGGAAACAAGGGAAGGAGCGTCCTGCTCCTCCACTGCCCTGCGTGTTGGTGTCGGGTCACAGGATGGCGGCCGTCCTCCTACCCCAAGCTGCTGGTGAGTCTTGGGGTCCCAGCAGCCCTCAGAGGCCAGGCCTGAGAGTTCCCCGACCCACAGCCTGGGACAGGGAGGGGTCTGGACAGAGCAGGCAGGACGGATGGAGCCTCGGGGGCCACAGGTCCGGCGTCTGACTGGCAGCTCTTGGGATTGAGGACTTAGGGGTTGGGGGTCTGTGGATTTGCCGCCTGCGTGGTGAGTGTGCGGGAGTCTTGAATTCTACCTGTCCTTCTTTCTGTAAAACGTGATAAAAACACGTGATGGTTTCCTCATTTCTCTGTGAAATGAGCATAATCTCTCATCTAGTGTAGTTCTTTTTATGGTGTGCATGAGAGAGGGCTGGGCCCTGGTTTCTTAATAAAGTTGGTGGGGGCCGTCTGTGGGGTGTAGACATGTGCTGGGGGTGTGCCCGTGTGGGTGTCTGTGGAGTGTAGGCATATGCTGGGGAGTGTGCCCGTGTGGGTGTCTGTGGGGTGTAGGCGTGTGCTGGGGGGTGTGCCCGTGTGGGTGTCTGTGGGGTGTAGACATGTGCTGGGGGTGTGCCCTTGTGAGTGTCTGGGGGGTGTAGACATGCTGGGGGGTGTGCCCGTGTGGGTGTCTGTGGGGTGTAGACATATGCTGGGGGGTGTGCCCGTGTGGGTGTCTGTGGAGTGTAGATATGCTGGAGGGTGTGCCCATGTGGGTGTCTGTGGGGCGTGTGTGTGTGCTGGGGGGTGTGCCCGTGTTGGTGTCTGTGGGGTGTAGACATGCTAGGGGGTATGCCCGTGTGAGTGCCTATGGGGTGTAGACATGCTGGGGGGTGTGCCCGTGTGGGTGTCTGTGGGATGTAGACATGCTGGGGGTGTGCTTGAGTGGGTGTCTGTGGGGTGTAGACATGCTGGGGGGTGTGCTCGTGTGAGTGCCTGTGAGGTGTAGGCGTGTGCTGGAGGGTGTGCCCGTGTGGGTGTCTGTGGGGTGTAGACATGCTGGAGTTGTGCCCGTGTGGGTGTCTGTGGGGTGTAGACATGCTGGGGGGTGTGCCCGTGTGAGTGTCTGTGGGGTGTAGACATGCTGGGGGGTGTGCCCATGTGGGTGTCTGTGGGGTGTAGGCATGCTGGGGGTTGTGCCCATGTGGGTATCTGTGCAGTGTAGACATGCTGGGGGGTGTGCTCGTGTGAGTGTCTGTGGGGTGTAGACATGCTGGGGGGTGTGCCCATGTGGGTGTCTGTGGGGTGTAGGCATGCTGGGGGTTGTGCCCATGTGGGTATCTGTGCAGTGTAGGCGTGTGCTGGGGGGTGTGCCTGTATGAGTGTCTGTGGGGTGTAGACATGCTGGGGGTGTGCCCTCGTGGGTGTCTGTTGGGGGTAGACATGCTGGGGGGTGTGCCTGTTTGAGTGTTGGTGGAGTGTAGACATGCTTGCGGGTGTGCCCGTGTGGGTGTCTGTGGGGTGTAGACATGTGCTTGGGGAGTGTGCCCGTGTCGGTGTCTATGGGGTGTAGACATGTGGTCGGGGGAGTGCTCCTGTGGGTGTCTGTAGGGTATAGGCATGTGCTGGGGGTGTACTTGTATGGGTGTCTGGGGTGTAGACATGTGCTGGGGGGAGTGCTCCTGTGGGTGTCTGTAGGGTATAGGCATGTGCTGGGGGTGTACTTGTGTGGGTGTCTGGGGTGTAGACATGTGCTGGGGGGAGTGCTCCTGTGGGTGTTTGTAGGGTATAGGCATGTGCTGGGGGTGTACTTGTGTGGGTGTCTGGGGTGTAGACATGTGCTTGGGGGAGTGCTCCTGTGGGTGTCTGCATGTGTGTTGACGTGATCAGTCCCAGGCAGGTGGGAAGCCCCCAGATTTGCGAGTCTAGACACAGGGCAGGCCTGGATTCCTGTGACTCACTTCTTCCCCTCCAGCCCAATCTACCCTATACCCAGCCTCCCAGCAGAAAGGACGCCCAGAGGAGGACGGGCTGGTTAGTGAGTTCCTGACGAGCTGGTTACAGGTGAGTCGAATAGTCCTCTTTCTAAATCTTTGTGCCTTTGGCCAGAAGTTGAACTTGTTACCTTTCCATGGCCCTTGCTGAAAGGAGCCTCACAGGCAGCCCGGGTCCTCGGGCACCCAGGTCTTCAGGCATCCGACAGAGGGTGAGGGCTGCCCATAAAACGTCACCATATGTCAACTGTCACTGCAGTTTCAAAGCTCCCTGCAGGGTCCCTAAGCACATCACGTTTCCTGAGTGTTTTAAGGGAAAGCCAAGTAAAGACATGATGTGTTCTAAACTCCAGCAATTCTTAGTAACCGTTGGGAAGTCATGCATTCATTTACCAAGCGTTGCTCTGATTTCTGCGATGTCCCAGGCCCACACTTATCTCTGGAGGTTGAGGGAAATAAGATTGCAGGAGCTCTTGGTCTGGGTGGAAAAAGACAGGCACTCTGTGGGGTTTTTTGTTGTTGTTTTCTTTTGTTTACAGATAGAGTTTTGCTCTGTTGCCCCGGCTACGGTGCCGTGGCATCAGCTTAGCTCACCGCAGCTTCTAACTCCTGGGCTTAAGCAATCCTCCCACCTGGGCCTCAGGCATGAGCCACCTCGCCTGGCCTCGGTACTCTGTTATCACTGCATAGAACCTGGGGAGTGGCCTAGGTAAACTGGAGACGGGGGAAGGCTGAGCCCAGGACCCAGTGAGAGTTACTCTCAGAACCCTGCCCCCATCCCTGGTTCTGTCACCCTGAGCCCTCTTCCTGTTCACGTTGGTGGGGGTGGTCCTGAGCTGAGCCATGGTGTTTACGATGGTCTAGGACTTGGTGACCTTCAAGGATGTGGCAGTGGAGTTCACCCAGGAGGAGTGGGCATTGCTGGACCCCTCTCAGAGGACACTGTACAGAGACGTGACGCTGGAGAACTGCCGGAACCTGGCCTCGCTTGGTAAGCCCGTCATTCCTGTGTCCGTTCTTGTGGGTTTTTTTTTTTTCTTTGAGACTGTCAAACTCCTGGGCTCAAGCAATCCTCCTGCCTCAGCCTCCTGAGCAGCTGGGACTACAGGTGTGCGCCATCATGCCCAGCTAATTTTTCTATTTGTAGTAGAGATGGGGTCTCGCTCTTGCTCAAGCTGGTCTTGAACTCCTGACCTCAAGCGATCCTCCCTCCTTGGCCTTCCAGAGTGGTTCATGAGCCCCTGTGCCTGATCTGTATTTCTTTATTGTATTAAAATTCATAGAACATAAAATTCACCATTTTAAAATGTATAATTTGGTGGCCTTTAATGTAGTCACTGTGTTATACAACCATCAACACTATCTAATCTCAGAACATTTTCATCACTCCTAAAAGAAACCCCCTCCCCATTAAGCAGTCAGTACTCATTACCTTCTCCACCCCATGCTGCCGGCTAGTACTAATCCACTTTCTGTCTTCATGGATTTGCCTGTTGAGAACATTTCATATAAATGGAATCGTAAAAATACATGACTTTTTGTGCCTGACGTCTTTCATGTAGCATAATGTTTGAAAGGTTTGGCTGTGTTAGAATTCCTCTTTATGACTGAAATAATATTCCATTGTATGGGCAGGCCAAATTTTCTTTATCCATTCATCAGTTGGTAGACATTTGGGTGGTTTCCACTTCTTGGCTATTATGAATACTGTTGTGACTATTTGTGTACAAGTTTTTATTTAAACCTCTGCTTTCATTTCTCTCGGGTGTATACCCAGGAGTAGAACGCTTGGTCTTCTCTTTCTGTGTTGAGGTCTTTGAGAAACTATGAAATGTTTCCACAGCAGCTGCACCATTTTACAGGAGGTACATGAGGGTTCCAGTATCCTCCACGTCTTTCTTTCTGATTGTAGCCATCCTAGTGTGTGTGAAGTGATAGCTCATTGTTTTGATTTGCATTTCCCTGATCACTAATGACATTGAGCATTTTTCATGTACTTGTTGGCTATTTGTGTTATCTTCTTTGGAAGATTTCCAAGTCTTTTGCCCATTTTTTAACTGGGTTGTTTGTCTTTTTGTTGTTAGGTTGTAAAAGTTCATTTTATATTTTGAGTATTAAGCCCTTATTCAAAACACAATTTGCAGATAATTTCTCTGTGGGTATCTTTCCTTTTTGTTGATTGTGTCCTTTGGGCACAAGAATCTTAATTTTTACAAAGTCCAATGTATCTAGGTTTTCTTTTTGCTTGTGCTTTTGGTGTCGTACCTAAGACACCACTGCATAAGCCAAGGTCACAGAGATTTGCCCCTGTGTTTTCTTCTAAGAATTTTCCAAGAATGTTAGCTCTTACAATTAGGCATTTGATCCGTTTTGAGTTAATTTTGCATATGAGGAGAAAGGGTCAGCTTTGTTCTTTTGCATGTGTATGTTCAGTTGTCCCAGCACCCTTGTAGAAGAGACTGTTCATTCCCCATCAATGATCTTGGTACCCTTGTCAAAAATTATTTGACCATAGACACTAGAGATTATCTATTCTCAGTTCTATTCCATTGGTCTGTATGTCTGTCCTTATGCCAGTACATTATCTTGACAATTGCATTGTAGTAGTTTTTGATATCAGGAAATCAGGATATCAGGATATCAGTTTTTGATATCAGGAAACTTACTACTTTGTTCTTTTTAAAAAAAGAACTCTTTTTTTCTATTTGAGAACCTTTGCAATTCTGTGAATTTTCAGATCAGCTTATCCATTTCTGAAAAAAAAGCTATTGGAATTCCATTGGTGATTGCATTATCTCTGTAGATCCATTAGGGTAGTATTGTCTTAACTATGTTAAGTTTTCCAATACATATCCTTCTGTTACTCATTTTTAATTTTATTCCATTTTGGTTAGAGAAGATACTTTGTACTTCATTGTTTCTAAATTTGGTGAGACCTGTTTTGTGGCCTGACAAATAGTGTGTCCTGGAGAATGCAGATGAACATCTATTGTCTTGCTGAATGGAGGGTTCTTTAGATGTTGTTCGGTCTAGTTAGTTGATAGTATTTTTTAAGTTCTCTGTTTCCTTACTGATCTAATTAGTTGTTCTGTCCACTACTGAAAGTGGAGTATTAATGTCTCAAACTATTATTATAAAACTCTATTTTTCTCTTCAATTATGGCAGTTTTTAATTCATATGTTTTGGAGCCTTGTTGTTAGATACATGTACGTTTATAAATGTTATATTTTCTTGCTGAATTGATCCTTTATATAAAATGTTGGTCTGTGTCTTATAACAATTTTTGTTGTATGAAATATCTTTTGCTATCAACATATTTGTGTCTTTGGATTGTAAAGTGAGTCTCTTATAGACAGTATATGTAGCTGGTCCTTTACTTACAGTGGGGTTATGGCCCAGTAAACCCATTGTAAATTGAAAATACCTTAAGTAGAAAATGCATTTAATATACCCAACCTACCAAATATCATAGCTTAGACTACCTTAAACATGCTCAGAACACCTAACATTAGCCTACAGTTGTGCAAAATCATGTAACACAAAGCCTTTCTTATAATAAAGTGTTGCATATATCATGTAATTTATTAACTACTGTACTAAACATGAAAAACAAAATGGTTTTATGGGTACTTGAAGTGTGGTTTCTACTGAATGTGTGTGGCTTTTGCACCATCATAGAGTCAAAAAATTATAAGTTGAACCATTGAAAGTCTGTAATTCGGTTATTTTTAAAATCAGTTCAGCCAAAATCTACCTTTTAATTGAAGAATTTAATTCATTTTCATTTAATGTAATTACTGTTAAGGTGGGCTCTATTTCTGCCTATTTATTATTTGCTATCTACCTGTTTGCTATTTGTTTTCTATATGTCATGTCATTTTTTCATCTTAATTTTTCCATTATTGTTTCCTTTTGTGCTATATATTTTCTAGGGGACTATTTTGATTCCCTTCTCATTTCTTTGTATGTTTTTTAGTTATTTTCTTTGTGGTCACCCTAGGGATTTTAGTTAACATTTTAATTTATAAAAATCCAGTTTGATTTTAATATCAACTTAGTTTTAATAATATGCAAAAACATTGCTCCTATATAGGTGCATTCCCCCCCCTTTAGTTGTTTTGCCAAAAATTACATCTTTATGCATTGTGCGCCCATTAATGTAGATTTATAATTTATTGGTTTATGCATTTGTCTTTAAATTGTGTAGGGAAAAAAGAGGAGTTACAAACCAAAAATATATTGTCAGTGACTTTTATTTTTACCTCTGTATTTACCTTTATCAGTGTTCTTTATTTGTCTATATGGATGTGAGGTGCTATGCATTATCCTTTTATTTCAGCTTGAATGTCTCCCTTTAGCATTCTTTGCAGTGTAGATATTCTAGGGACAAACATTCAGCTTTTGTTTACAGGAATGGCTTTGTTTCTAATTTATTTTTGAAGGACAGGTTTGCCAGACATAGAATTTTTGATTAACGTTTTTCTTTTAGTACTTTGACTATATCATCCCAAATGCCTGGTGGCTCCATTGTTTCTGATGAGAAATTGGCTGTAAATACATTGACTGCCACACACACACACACAAGAAAAAAAAAATTTTTCCCTGGGGCCACAGTGTTTTATTAAAATGAAATGATCCTTTCTAATTTGTTATTTTTTATTGTTTTCTGTGCCTGAATTATATACAACACAATCCACATTTTTAGAATTAAATTGTCAATTGTAACAATAAGAACATCAACAAGTAAGATTTTCCCAAACCAACTACATGTTTTTGCTTCACAAGGCCCTGGGGTTAAAAACTAGCCTGAGTTAAATACAACTCACATGGCAGTCAATGTGTTAGTCTTACTAAGTATCCTGTGTACACAATGAGTCACTTCCTATTGATGCTTTTAGGGTACTGTCTTTTTCTTTCAGTTTGATTAATGTATATTTCATTTTGGATCTTTATCTCTTTGAGTTTATCCTACTTGGGTTTATTGAGCTTTTTGCATTTGTACCTTGTGGATTTCATCAGATTTTGGAAAGTTTTTAGCCATTATTTCTTCAAATATTCTTTCTGTTCCTTTGTCTTCTCTGCTTCAGGGACTCTCAGTGTGTATATTTTGGTGTGGTTGATAGTATCTCACAGGTCTCTTAGGCTTGGTTCTTTTTTTAATTATTATTGTTTTCTTTTCATTCTGCTTTTCAGACCAGATAATATAAATTGCCCTATCTTCCTGATCACTAATTCCTTCCTTTGACTGCTCAAATCTGCTGTTGAACCCCTCTTCTGAATTTTTCATTTCAGTTTATTGTGCTTTACAACACAAATTTCTATTTGGCTTCTTTTCATAATTTCTATTTCTTTATGATGTTTTCTGTTTGATGAGAATTTGTACTCACAGTTCTCTTTAGTTTTTTGTACATGGTTTCCTGTAGATGCTTTGAAGATATTTAAAATAGTTGATATATTTTATTTGTCTTGTAAATCTAATATTTGGGTGTCCTCGGGGATAGTTTCTACCAATTTCATTTTCGTTTTAATAGGCCATGCTTTTGTTTCTTTGACAGCCTTGTAATTTTGTTGAAAATTGGACATTTGGAATATACAATACAATTGGAATATTATAATACAGCACTTCTGGAATCAGATTTTCCCCTATCTCCAGGGTTTGTTGTTGCCTGTTGTAGTTGGTGTGTATGAATCTTCATTGATTTCTCAGATCTAATTTTGTAATGTCTGTAATTGTCATGTATGGCAACTGATATTTTTTTCCTATTAGCTTAATGGTCATGTGGTGATTTGTCAGATATTTCTTTGAAGGCCTGGAACCAAAAAAACAAAACAAAACAAAAAAACTTCCAGTCTCTTCAGATGGACTATGTGTGTACATAAGGGCATGCCTTCAGAATTCAGCCAGGAGTTTACAACTCTGCCTTGGCCTTCTCCTCCTCCTTGCACAGAGACTGGAGGTCAGCCAGAGGTGAAGGCTTGGTGCCTCTTCAGGTCTTTTCTGAGCACACACCCAGCCCCAGGATGTGCTTGGCAGTCTACGTTTCTAGGAATATGAGAAAGCTTTTCAAAGCCAAACATCTTTTCCCCTATTTTTCCTTCCAGGCTTTTGGTTAATCTCTGCATCTGCTCTTTTCTCTGGCCTCAGGTAGTACTAATATAATACATTTGCCTTTAAATGTGTTGATCATATGTGTCCCGGGTAGCCAGCTCGTCCCCCCAAAATTTGGAGTCAGATAAATGAAGGCAAGCCATTCGAGCCGGTCGTTCAGGGAGCCACCAGACAGGTCAGGAAAAACAACCACAGAACGAAGTCTGTTTTGCTCCCCCAGCCCCAGTGTTAGGAATGCAGGCTGCTGTCTTCCAGGTTGCAGCCAAAGCAAGGGAAAGAAAATGAAGCCAGAGTCAGTTAAAATGCCATGCAGCTTTCTTACCCAGATTTGGGGGGTTTCTTAATTAGACATTCTACTGATTGCTGTTAACTTGTGGTAAATTTTCAGGGTTCCCATTAATTTGATTCTGAAAGTTTTTGCCAGTTTATTCACTGTTTTTTCAGAAGGGATGGCCTTTTGAAATTCTTTATACCATGTTCACTGACGTCATTTCTCATAAGTCTTTCTTAAGCACCTCTGTGTTCCTAGGTCTGTGCTGAGGTTTGTGAGTACAGAGATGAATGAGACAGACACATTCCCCACCCTCATGGAGCTGTCTGTCTGATGCCCTCTTTGTGAATTAAAGATCTGTTTCTTGCCCTGACTTTATATTCTCCATGGTTAAAAGTTTTAGGGCTTCTGAAGTGTATGTTTGAACTTAGACATGGGCTTCTGGGACTATGTATACCCTATCACCCTGAATATTGAGTGAGGATGCTTGCATTTCTGTTCCTCATGAGAGTTACTATCTTTACTGGGATTTAGGTATAATTCTAATGTCTAAAGGTGTATTGCACCTAAAGTCACATTTGGCCGTCTTCAGAAGTGTTGGCTGCAGTTTCGTGGAGTTGCTTGTCCCTGACACTGATCTATATATATCATATGTATTTTCTCTATTAATAGGGTGTCATGTTGACAAACCCAATCTGATATCCCAGTTGGAACAAGAAGACAAGGTGATGACAGAGGAGAGAGGAATTCTTTCAGGCACTTGTCCAGGTGAGGTCCAGGTAGTTGTAAGTTCTTGTCAAGAATACCTCTGGCCAGTGACTCAGGAATTGGGAGTATTGCATTAGTTAGTGTCAATCAGGGAATTTTGTAGAATTCCCTTTGTTCTGACAAAGGTGGACAAGAACTTTGGTATAAACTTCCGCATGTGCTTTTTTCTTTCTCTTAACTCTCTGTTCACCATCTCCTGTTTGACTTTGGCCTCACAGGACAAACAGAAGACACAGTTCTTTTCCTTTTTAAATTTCAGTCCAATTTCTTCCCACTGTGCATTCCTAATAGCTCCTTCTTTTATCAATCTCTGAGTAATCTCAATTTTTCTAGAATCCTTTTTTAAATTAATACCTAAAAATTTTCATAACCAAATCCTGTCCATTGCAAACCTCAAAACGCTAATCCCTTGGAGTCTGCTTTCATTCACACATGCAGTTTAATGTTTCTTTTCTCCATCAACCTTAATTTCTTTGCAATTTCTTTCAGATGTGGGGATTGTACTTAAAGCCAAATGGCTACCTCCCAAGAAGCATGTTTTTAGAAAAGAACAGTCTAAAGGTGTAAAAACGGTAAGACTGACGTGTGTGATTCCTGGTTTTCCACAGTAAGACAATGCCATAAATTTAGAAAGGGCACAAAATAGCCAGCAGAGTCATTAAAAGAAAGTGCCATTTATACTCCAGAAAGTTGTGTCTCCGGAGAGGCATTAAAACTTGGGAATTTAGAGAAAGGTATGTTTGTTCTAAACTTCTTTCTTCACTGAGAGTTTCCACAGGTAACTGTTTCCCTAAATGTGACTCAGGTATTGACTATTTGAAACATAAATTGGTCCTAAACTTATCATGAAATGTATTTTGTGAATATGATAAGGATTTTTGGCAAAGCATCTGTCTTTTTTAACTTCCTATCTAAGAGCTCAAACTGGGCAGAAACCATATGTAACCACTGAAAGTAGCCATAATTTCAATTATAATAATGGAGTTCCTGGGAGAGAAAATTCCTATGGCAGCATTCAGTATTAATAATATTATGAACTATAGTTATCATTCTTCTCTTAACCAACAGGAAAGAAGTCACCGTGGAGTGAAACTCAATGAATGTAATCAGTGTTTTAAAGTCTTCAGCACAAAATCTAACCTTACTCAGCACAAGAGAATTCACACTGGAGAAAAACCCTATGACTGTAATCAATGTGGAAAGTCTTTCAGCAGTAGATCTTACCTCACTATTCATAAAAGAATCCACAATGGGGAGAAACCCTATGAATGCAATCACTGTGGGAAAGCATTTAGTGATCCCTCATCTCTTAGACTGCACGTGAGAATTCACACCGGAGAAAAACCCTATGAATGTAACCAGTGTTTTCACGTC
Organism: Microcebus murinus; assembly: GCF_000165445.2. Lineage (NCBI taxonomy): Eukaryota > Metazoa > Chordata > Mammalia > Primates > Cheirogaleidae > Microcebus > Microcebus murinus. The sequence goes on along the minus strand of NC_033683.1, from coordinate 7,906,484 downwards.
TTCCGCACCAGTTGTAACCTCAAAAGCCACAAGAGAATTCATACGGGGGAGAATCACCATGAATGTAATCAGTGTGGAAAGGCTTTCAGCACAAGGTCCTCCCTTACTGGGCACAATAGCATTCATACAGGGGAGAAGCCTTATGAGTGTCATGACTGTGGGAAAACCTTCAGGAAGAGCTCATACCTGACACAGCATGTGAGAACTCATACTGGAGAAAAACCCTACGAATGTAACGAGTGTGGGAAATCCTTCAGCAGTAGCTTTTCTCTTACTGTGCATAAGAGAATACATACCGGAGAAAAACCCTATGAATGCAATGACTGTGGGAAAGCATTTAATAATCTGTCAGCTGTTAAGAAACACGTGAGAACTCACACTGGAGAAAAACCCTATGAATGTAATCAATGTGGAAAATCTTTCACTAGTAACTCTTACCTTTCTGTGCACAAGAGAATACATAATAGGTGGATATGAATTTCTGTGGGAAAGTGCTCACTGATCGCTCATCTCTAAGACAACTTGAGAGCATTCACACTGGATGTATAAGTTATCAGTCACAGCATAACAAATTAACCTCCCCAAAATGTTGTGGCTTCAAACAACAAATACTTATTATCTCACAATTTCTGTAGGTCAGGAATCCAGGAATGGCCTAGCTGTGTAGTCATGCCTCAAGATCTCTCATGAGGTTGCAGTGGAGATGTCGGCCAGAGCTGCGGTCACCTGAAGTCTTTACTGTTAAAGGCTCCACTTCCAGGATGGCCCATTCACATGCCCAGAAAGTTAATGTTGGTTGTTTCAGGAGACCTGCAGTTCTTCACCATTTAGGTGTCTCCACAGGGCTCAGTATCTGATTTGGCAGCAAGTTCCCCCCAAAAGCAAGTGACCCAAGAGAGGGCCAGTACAGAAGCCACGATGTCGTCTATGAACCAGCCTCAGAAGGACATATTTTCACATCTTTCCTTCTGGGCGCACACACCAATCCCAATAAAGTGTGGGAGAAGACTACACAAGGTGTGAATGCCATGAGACAGATGACTGGGAAACTTGCCATGAAAACAGAGAATAAAAGCCTCCAGCACACCTTCGTCCTTTTACTCTAATCAATGTGAAATAGCATTCAGTAACTCACCTGTTAATTCAGTCTGGAGAGAGAACTTAATGAGTACAATCTGCGTGGTAAAGCTTTCAGCTCACGCTCCTACCCTAATGTGCCCAAAAGATTATATACTATAAAGACCTGAAGGATGGAACAGCTATAGGAAAGCCCTGATATCTCCAGGGATTCAGATGAGAGTTCACATGGAGAGAGAAACCTTCTATGAAGGTCTTCAGCATACAGAAGCTTCAGGGACACTCATCTTTGTGACTCACACAGGAAATCACCCAGCAGACAAACACATATAAAAAAAACATGGAAAACTCTACAGCGAAAGTATTCACATTACGGAGTAAGAGATAGTGAGGTCTTCTGGCTGCAGCAAATACGGGAAAGCACTGAATGTTCTCTCAGTTTTTAATAGAGACAAATAATTCTGGAAAGAAAGTCCCATTGAATGTCATCAGTATTGGAAACTTTCCATTTTTCCACGTTATTATTAGGAAACTTGTGGGAACTCACACCGCAAACAAACTCGCAAATGTAAAGAATGAGAGAAAGTTTTCAATGATGCCTCTGTGTTAGGAAAAATATGAAAATCCTCACTGGATGCAAAACCTTTGAGTGTATTATCAATTTTGGAAAAATGTTCAGTGATTCTCTCTTGTATGGAGGAAACCCTAGAAATGCACTCAGTGTTAGGACGCTTCAGCCCAGCTCTTTTCTGAGTGGCCACAAGGTAATTTATACTGAGAACAAAAAGTGTAAATGGTGAGAGTGTGGGGTTAGTGTTATCTGTGTCTCATTGGTAGGTTGGGCCACTGGGTCATTAATTTTTAGTCTTTTTGTTTTAATATAAACATTCATGTCTATAGCTAGTCCCTAAAATAAACCATAACTTACATTCATTCCATAATTTTAATGTAACATATTTATTATAATTTACTCTTTAAATACATCAATACAGGCCAGGTGCAGTGGCTCACGCCTGTAATCTTAACACTATGGGAGGCCAAGGCGGGAGGATTATTTGAGCTCAGGAGGTCAAGACCAGCCTGAGCAGGACAGAGACCCATCTCTACTAAAAATAGGAAAAAAAAATTTAAATAAAAATCAGTACATTGTATATTCAAAATGTTATTTCTGAATAGTTCCTGGGTGATTTAGTCTCTCATAATAGAAATTAGATAGTATTTATGATATAATTTTTTCTAATTTAATGGTATTTTTGTCAGAGTATCTGAGCTTTATGATACTGATTTTTTCTCTCTCTCTCTATCCTAGTGTGGCAAATGCCGTTAGCTTCTTTCTCAATGTCCATTCTTCCCGTTTTGTTCAGGTTGTCTGTGAGCAGTACTGAAAATACTCAATCTTCCAGGCTCTCCTGAAGCCCAGACAGGCTTTGTCCCACTCTACTGGCCATGAGAAGTAGGTAGAAGCCATGCGGGTGTGGTGAGGGAAACACCATGTGGTTTCTTCTCACTTTCCATGTATTCATTTTACCCATTCTTTCCGTTGGTCTCTAGAGTTTGAAGAGCTATTTTTTTACCATGATGACAAAAATCACAGTGCAGCGGGAAAAAAAAAATCGCAATGATCTAGACTCCCCAAAGCCTCTGACTGCCTACATCAACTCCGAATTGTTTATTCTTAGACTTCTGCTCACATGATTAAAAGAAACCCCCAACTGGTTGAAGCCAAAGCAATTTGTTGTTTTTGAGGTGATCATCTGTTAATCCCCAGCTGAATGCGGTCCCCTAGCTGGTAGACCTCTCAATTAGTCAGATTTTATCCATGTTTTAGGTTTCTTTGAAAACAGTGTATATTCTGTGGTATTTGAATATAGGGTATATGCACATGAATGCAGCCTACTTGTATTTTCAAATATGATACATATACTTAGATTTTTTTTTCTCTTGACCTTATTTAGTGGTAGAGGTGTAGTAAAGTCTTTCATTATGATTATGGATTGACATTCTTTTTGCAATTCTGTCATTTTTATTCATATATTTTGATGTAATGTTACTAGGTGTTTACAGGATTAGGTATTTTCTTGTGAATTGTTCCTTTTTACATAGAACCCATATATTTACGTCACAAAATATTATAATGCATTAATAATAAATGGTCAGACATTTATATGTCATTGCCAATAGACCAGGGACTCTTCTAAATGCCATGTGAGTATTCACTAATTAAGTACTTACTAAAAGCATAGGTTATTTACTATTATTCTCTCCAGTTTACAGATGAGAAAACTGGTATAATAAGTTACTTCCCTGAGTTCTCTGGCCCATAAATGGTAGAGCCCAGATTTGAACCCAGTCAGTCCATGCGCTTAACCACAAGCCTGTTTATTGAGTACATTCCATGCGCCAGGCAACGTTTTGCCATTAAAGCACTTCATTTTAATGGAGGAGGGGCACACTATAGAGAAAAATCAAGAAAATATGATATTATAAATGTCATACAGAAAACTAAAACATTTAAAGAGAGGCGATGGGCATTGGGGACTTGTGATTTTATGTAGGATGGGATAGGAAAGGGAGGCCTCGGTCAGGGCATTTGAGCAGGGACCTCAGTGAGTCCTATGGGTCTGCGTGGAAACAGCAGCCTTGCCAGGCAGCGTCCTACTACAGCAAGGCCAGCACGACTGGAGTAGAACAGGGGGTGTGGCAGGGGTGACAGAAGATGATGTGGTCAGAGATGTGGTGGACCCTCATCTCGTTAGGTTTAGGTTTTCTGGGTCACTATTAGGACTTTTCCTTGTCTTTTTTTCCCCCCAATGAGTTGGCATATCCGTCAGAGTCCCCAGCGGGAAACGGTCGACACACTCAGACTAGGACAATTCAAGTAGAGTTTCATGAAGGGTCTGCTCACAGAGTCGTGGCAGGGGAGCCACAAAAGGCTGTGCATTTCACCCAGGAGGTGGGAAGGGCGGAGCTCTGTTGACACCCCTAGTCCTGAACAGGCAAGAGAGAGGAAACCACTGAGATCTGGAGACAGATGGGGAGAGGGCTGCATTCCAGGAGCTGAGAGGTCAGTCAGGGCTAGCATCCGGCCCCAGGTCCTCCTGCAGGAAGAGCCAGGGTCAGACCTCTCTTTCCTTCGTCCTTCTGTCTCATGCCTGGGCTCCCCCTTGGCTAAACCCAGCCGGGAGCCTTCAGGCAGGGAAGCTCACTGATGTCATTCACATAAGCTAACCTTCCTAGGTGTCCAGGTCAGCAGGGTAGAGGGAGTGTATCCACTGGGGACAAAGGGAAGATACCCAGTATTGATCACCCCTTTCGCTTCACAGAAGCTAGCATTGCCCCTCACCTGGGTGGAAAGTGCATATCCTTGACCAGGAATTCCATCTGCTGCTGTATTTCTCTGAAGTGCTGTCCGTGCACTGATGCTCCCACCTGAAGCCTAAAATAGTTGCCACCACCAGAGCTCCTCATAGAGGATGGAAGGTGGGGCTGTTGGGGGCAGACTACAAGAAAAAAAAAATTACCTAAAGGGTCTGGTTCCCAGAAGGAGAACACTTCCATCAGGAGACATGGGAAGAGTCCCATTGAACTTGAAGCCCTGACTCCTGTGAGACCAGCCAAGGGAAGAAGTGATCATAGTGGCGTCCTCTCATCCGGAGGGTGTGGGGCCACTGTTACACCATGAGGACAGGAGGAAAACACTTGGCATTCAGGTGATCCATTGAAGGTCTCTGGATGTTCTCTCCCAAGTTTTGATGACAAGTTCAGCATCTATGTCCTGAGAAAAGTGTTGAGACCCCTTCGGCATGAGGGTGTGGAGCAGCCCTCCAGGTGAGCCGATTAGGCAAGAGCATGTGCTCTGTGTTCCATAACCACTTGGCATAACAAAATTTAATTTTTTGAGGAAGATAACTAAGAGCCTCTACAAGGTATTACAGCACACAATAATAGGATTACTGGACATGCCAAGAATCAAGAAACTGTCCTCAATTATGAATATGCAAATCAATAGAAGCAGACACAGAGGGACGATTCAGGTATTGGAGTTAGCAGACAAAGACATTAAAATAACTATGGGTAATATGTTAAGAAAAATGGAACCTCATCAAACCACAGAAAGTGAAAGACAAACGGCACATCTTCAAAGCAACCAAAGAAAAAGGACATGTTGCTCTCAAAAGAGCAACGGTAAGACTAAAGATGACTCCAAAAGAAACTCTGGTGGCAAGAGGACAATGACATCTGACCTCTAAAGAGTCAAATGGGAGGGTCAGGGAGTGCTGCCTATCTAAAGTTCTATAAGCTAAGAAAATACTCTTCAAAAATGAAGAAAAATGAAAGGTACTTTCCAGTGGGAGTTTTTGTTTTTGTTCTAAGCTGAAAGAAATAAAAGCATTACTGCACTCCAAGAAATGCTAAAGCAAATTCTTTGGGCTCTGTGTGGACATAACCCATAACCTCACTCCAGGAATTAAGGTCACCAGGAAGCATAAAATGCAAGCACATATAAGTGAATATTGGCTGTATAAAAACAACCCTGTATAATTTTACAAGTTTTATGTACATCTAAACCTTTTTCAAATAAAATGCTTTTAAAAACACATCGATCTGATCCCCTAAAACTTAGAGGTGTTCGGAAGCCCTGGAAGTGATGCTCACAGTCTGCACCCAACAGTAGAGCCTGCAGAAGTCCTAGTAAGGGGCCACCAGGACCCCCCCCCCCACCTTGCCCTGCAATACTGGGGGCAGCAGGACCCCAGACAGCAAGTGTGATCTCCAAACACAAAAGATGGGGTCTAAGCAAGCAAGACCTTTTCTTGAAATACTCTTATTTGCTTTCCTACTCAAATGTAAGGGCATCAGTTAGTCCTTCCCTAATGTCTCCAGTCTTTTCCCACTGCCTGAAGAGTTGAATAAGGGCAGTCACCTTGTTAGGTTTATTTCTGGTTCAGGAGTTTTTGCGAATGCTTTACACATATACATGCTCTCTGAAAAAGCAAAGCAAAATGATTTTCCCACACTTTGGGACATCTTGAGGAATGGAAGGGAGTAGTATTAAGAATGATGATACAACAAGAATAAATGGGATGAATGGTATCCCGTTCCACAAATACCTGCTAAAGACAGAAATTAAGTATTTGAAGGGAAGGTGCACTGGTTAGGTTTGCATTTTTTTCTTTGAAATAGAGTCTTCGCTCTATGGCCCCGGTAGAGTGCAGTGGCATCACCACAGCTCTCTGCAGCCTCAAATTCCTGGGCTCAAGCAATTCACCTGCCTCACCCTACCAACAAGCTGCAACTACAGGCACATCGACACCCAGCTCATTTTTTTCTAGTGTTTGTTGAGATGGGGTCTCTTCCTTGAGCTGCTTTCAAAGTCCTCAGCTAAAGGGATCCTGCTGCCTCGACCTCTCAGAGTGCTAGGATTCCAGGCGTGACCCACCACACCCGGCCCCAAAATATTCTTTAGAAGTGCGAACTCATGGCACGTGATGAACACTTAGAGAAACGAAGATAACCTGGCGTGAAGTTATGAGTGGATTTGAGAATCTTTGTGATTGTGTGTGTGTGCGTGCATACACATGCCCATGTTGCTGCTGCTGCCTTCTGTGGTCCGGGGGACTCGTTTGCCTTGGGACAGTCTGTTCCTGACTACTCACTGCAGGCTTTGCCACCTCGGTCTTAGGCCAGGTCTGCCCAAAAGAAATCTAACAGTGTGCCCTAACTGTCTAAGCCAAGAGCACAGTGTCTCCCTTCACACTATGAGTTCATACACACCCAATCACCAGACACATTTTGTGAGCCGTGTTCCCCAAGCCACCTTTAAAACACATTAGCCTGAAAAATCTTGAGAAGGATTTCTCCCAACTTCTCCCTCAGCTTCTTGCAATGTGAAACTCGTTGCTCCAAACAAAACAGGAAAAGAACATTGCCTACAAAAGTGTACTTTTGAGAAAACACATGAAAGTAAACAAAATGAATGAAACTCATTTCTCACATTTTTTCATTGGTCCAAGTAATACAGATATATTTAACAAAAATACAGTGTGCATCACAATGAGGAATAAGAAATGACATATCCACTTTTTTGGGCCAGAGGTTCAAAAATACAATGTATCATACACAGTTACAGCTTATCTCTGCTTCTTAATCTCAGCTTCAGAAATCAAGTGTATGTTTCACATTTACAAAATATCATCATGGGAAAGTTAAGTTTGATCAGTTACGCTTCATAGAAATGTACATTTCATAAGACAAGACAGTCCCCAACTAAGTTTTACCCATCGCTGTGGTGCTGACAGAGGAACTTCAAGTGTTCTCAGAAGGGGACCACCTCTCAATGAATTGGACTGAAGTTACAGACCAACAAGTACTCAATTGCAAAGGTTGTCGAAGGAAGACACATCATTTCTGTACTTCAGAATTACATACAAAAACTCAGTATCCTGAGGTGAGGACAGTTCTGCACGGGGAACCAACCAAGAGAAGAGGTTGGCATGGTGCTGCAATGGAGCACGTCTACTACGAGTTTCAGGCCTAAACGTCCATCAGCATGGGAAGAGACACCTGCAGACCTTGGTCTTGGGCCTACAACGGGCCTTGTGGGGAGGTCTGGGTCCTGGGCTGGGCGAGGGAGGCAGAGGTCTGAGGGCAGAGCCTGGCAGGGGCTCCAGACCTTGCAGCTGGAGCTGAAATTCCTCTGGCAGGGCTCGTCTCCCACAGCTGGGCTGGGGCATCAGGGCGGATGCCTTGGGGGCAGAGGTCTAGTACCGACGCTGGAGGTAGAGGATGGTGTGGGAGGAAGGGCTGACTGCAGGCACTGGGTGTGTGGGTTGCGCCATAAATGGCCAGGAGCCTTGGGGAGCCGGGTCCTGCCCTTCTGCTGGCGGGACACACACACTGCGTGCCGGCTGGGCTCTCACAGACCCACTCTGGAGACCGACCTCCCAGGGGGTGTCGGAACCCGGAGCCAGTGGGCCCGGGCGGACTCTGAGGACTTGAGGCCCTTCTCAGGGACCACCAGGACGAGCACATTGGGGAGACTGAGCTCCAGGGCTTCCTGCGGGGCCAGGACAAGGACCTCGTCTCCCAGGCACAGGTGGAGCACTGTCCCGATTCCACTGGGCCTTAAGGGAATGCTGTGGACAGGGACCAAACCCAGCAGACACTGCCCGGGACACCTGCCCACAGTCTGCAGGATGCAGCGCCAGGTATCCTAGAGAGAGCACATGCTCCTCCCAAGGTGTCATGTGAGTCTGGTTTCCCAGCAGGGGACTTTTAGGGTAAAAAGAGGAGAAAAAAATGCCTTACCTCCCCTGGGACCTGAGTCCACATTCTGAGGTTTTGGGGCATTCCAGTGTGTTGTGCTGGAGCTGGAGGACACAGAGTAATGGGTTAGATCGCGCAGACAAGAACCCAGCGTCCTCTCACTAAAACAACACACACACCCTGTCCCTGGGATCGAGGACACAGATGCTTCACAAGCCTCGTGGCAGCAGAGAGTCTGCCCTGCCATTGGCTCCTCAAGAAAGACATGTCGGCACACGTGCACCCCGCTACAGGTTACGCACCCTGCACATCTCCCAGTTCCCCTGCCCACAGCTCACCTGCTCTCCCAGCCTGGTCCTTCTCAGAGCCTGTCAAGCCATCGCTGGGGCTTCTAGGGCGCCGGGAATTGGACATGGTAAAGGCTCTCTGGCTTTCTCTGTGTCAGCGAACGACAGTCTTGCTCTACCTCCTGCAAAAATTGACCTGAGGGAGAGGCGACAGGCCCAAAGCTGCTCAAGGGAGAGTGTCAGGCTGGGACAGAGACTCCTGAGGCAGGTGGATCTCGCTGTGCCAGGGTGAGCCTCCCGGCCAGCCTTTTATGTGTGTGCCAAGGGGTGGAGCCAGGGGGATGTGTCAGGGAGAAGGGCTGTGATTGGTCCTTCCTGCTCTTCACCGTAGGCGGGGCCTGCAAGAGGGTGGGGCCATCAGTCCCTGCAGGGGATCCTGCAATTAGAGCCAGGGGAAGCCCAGGCAAACCCACCCTGTTCTGCTATCTGCCTCCTATGCCGGGGCTTTTGCCTAAAAAGGACTCACACTATCTGTTACACCCACTTCATTCATTCTGTGAAATACTAGCCCTTACGGGGGTATTTTCTATGAGTCACTTTCACAATGAACCCCCTGGGGAATGTTTTCTAAGGGAAATCAAGTCATAAGGGAACAGAATCGGAAAGAGCTGCACAAGACATCTTCAGAGACTCTCTGGCTTGATTCCCAGTGCTTGCTCTGAAGACACTGGCTTCTGCCTTGCTACCATGAGACCAGCAAGTAAGCTTCTTTAGAAGTTCAACTCACAGCGTGTGAACGTCACCGAGAAACATTCACACAAGAGCCGATGGAAGATTTGACTGCATTCGTGGATGTGTCTGTGTCGCTGTGTGTGTCTGTGAGTTTGTTTGGGTGAGTGTAGGTCTTTTCTCTGTGTGTCTGCGTGTGTGTGTCTGTAGCGGGGTGAGGGCTACCCTCCCTAGGGTGTGAGGAGCCTTCCCAATTGGTTGAGAACATCCTTTCGGATAGACTCACCATGGGCTCCGAAAACATTTTTCCATTTTATAGGAAATATCTGTTACACATAAGGATTCTTTAGGCAAATATGCTATTGCTGTCCAAAAGTTTGTACACCGATCCTCTTCCTCTTCTGCCGTCCTACTTCTGCACGATCAATCTGTGACCAATGCATTATGAGGTTGAAGTGATGACGAATACATTGTCCCAAGGGGAAAGGAGAAAAGGCGGGAAACTGGGCGGTGTGGTGGCTCCCTCCTAGAAGCCTACCAAGGTGAAATCCCAAGGCCGGAGCATTCAAGGAATCTCTCCCACTTCCTGACCCAGGAGCTTGGGAGATTAAAGACTTTGTTGGAAGCCAATGAAACCAGAAGAAATGACAAAAACCATGTTCCAAAGACATGTTGAATTCTGAGTGATGCAGGAAAGTAAACACAAACAAATTGAGCTCATATTTAACATTTTCTTGAAGTGAAGAAATAGAGATAAGACCAACAGAAATACAGTGCACATCACAATGATGTGGACACACATGCTGTGCAATGTTGGGATCTCAGAATCGAACACCCATGGTATGTTTCCCAGTCAGAACTCATCTCTATGGGAAAGTTAACAAGGATCTATAGACGCCACATGTGTGTCTAGATTTCATTAGAGGGACAGTCCTCATACAAGCTTCACCCAACTCTGTGGTGCAGACTGAGCACACAACGTGATCCCAGAAGTGGACCACCTATCAATGGAAGGGATTGACTTTACAGACCAAAGTCACTCAGTCCCAAGGTTTTCGGGGGGAGGACACTGCGTTTCTGAACGTCTGAAGTGTCCACGACATGGCAGTGTCCCGAGGGCCAGCACCATCTGCCGAGGGAGCCGGCCCAGGAGAAGCAGGCCTACGAGGTGCAGAAAGGGACCACCTCAGCTTCTCGTTTGGGGCGGGAACGTCCATCAGCGTGGGAAGAGACACCTGCAGACCTTGGTCTTGGGCCCACGACGGGCCTTGTGGGGAGGTCTGGGTCCTGGGCTGGGCGAGGGAGGCAGAGGTCTGAGGGCAGAGCCTGGCAGGGGCTCCAGACCTTGCAGCTGGAGCTGAAATTCCTCTGGCAGGGCTCGTCTCCCACAGCTGGGCTGGGGCATCAGGGCGGATGCCTTGGGGGCGGAGGTCCGGTACCGAGGCTGGAGGTAGAGGATGGTGTGGGAGGAAGGGCCGACTGCAGGCACTGGGTGTGTGGGTTGCGCCATGAAGGGCTGGGGGCCTTGGGGAGTCTGGCCCTGCCCTTCTGCTGGTGGGACACACACACCGTGTGCCGGCTGGGCTCTCACAGACCCACTCTGGAGATCGACCTCCCAGGGGGTGTCCGAACCCGACAGCCGGAGCCAGCGGGCCCGGGCAGACTCCCAGAGAGCCTCTGAGGACTTGAGGCCCTTCTCGGGGACCACCAGGACGAGCACGTTGAGGAGACTGAGCTCCAGGGCTTCCTGCGGGGCCAGGACGAGGACCTCGTCTCCCAGGCGCAGATGGAGCACTGTCCCTGCGTCCAGGAGCACGACGATCATCTGTGTGCCCGGGACCTGTTGGCCCTGGGGGAGAAAAGCCGACAGTCAGTGCCACGGCAGGGAGGCTGCAGTGGGGGACACAGGGGTGCAGGGAGACGCCAGGGACCCACCCAGAATCCAGTGAAAGTGATTGTGCCCCCCCCCACCCCACAGAGAAGGTGCCCTCCCACTGACTCCTGGTTGGAAGATCATCTGCTGCATACACTTTGGGGCCAGATCCCGGGGGAGACCTGTGCCACCAATCCCTTTGGCCAGACATGGGACCTTACCTGGGGTATTCGCAGGGACTCCCACAAGCCAGGGTTGGGAGGTTGCTTCACTGGGGCTGGTCTTGCACCTGTAGGGAGAGCAGAGTGTGGGGGTGAAGGCCCTAGGCAAGCTGATTTCACTGGGCCTTAAGGGAATGCTGTGAGCAGGGACCAACCCAGTAGACAGTGCCCTGGGACACCTGCCCACAGTCTGGGGATGCAGCCCCAGGTATCCCAGAGAGAGCACCTGCTCCTCGCAAGGTGTCATGTGAGTCTGGTTTCCCAGCAGGGGACTTTTAGGGGGAAGAGAGGAGAAAATGCCTTACCTGCCCTGGGACCAGAGTCCACTTTCAGGCGTTTCGGGGCATTGCACTGCATCGTGCTGGAGCTGTAGGACACAGAGTAATGGGTTAGATCTCACAGACAGGAACCCAGCGACCTATCACTAAAACAACACACACACCCTCCCTGTGGGATCAGGTCACAGATGCTTCCCCAAGCCTGGTGGCAGCAGAGACTCTGCCCTGCCATTTGCTCCTCAAGAAACACACCTCGACACACACGCTCCCCCAACAGGTTAGACACCCTCCAGGCCTCCCAGCTCGCCTGCCACCAACCCACCTGCTCTCCCCTGACTGGTCCTTCTCAGAGCCTGTCAAGCCATCGCTGGGGCTTCTAGGGCGCTTGGAATAGGACATGGTCAAGGCTCTCTGGGCTTCTCTGTGTGAGCAATCGGCAGGCAGTCTTGCTCTACCTCCTGCAAAGATGGACCTGAGGGACAGGCGTCAACCCCAAAGCTGCTCAGGCAGAGCCTCAGGCCGGGCGGAAGCTCCTGAGGCAGGTGGATCTCGCTGGAGCAGGATGAGCCTCCCGGCCAGCCTTTTATGTGTGTGCCAAGGGGCGGAGCCAGGGGGATTTGTAAGGGAGGATGGCTGTGATTGGCCCTTCCGGCTCTTCACGGTAGGTGGGGCCTGCAGGAGGGTGGGGCCATCAGTCCCAGCAGGGGATCCTGCAATTAGAGCCAGGGGAAGCCCAGGCAAACCCACCCTGTTCCTGGGGTCTGACTCCCATTCCGTGGCTCTTGTCTAATAGGACCACACTATCTGTTACATCCACTTCATTCCTTCCGTGAAACACTATCTCTTACTGGGGTATTTTCTACAAATTGACTTTCACAGTGAACCCCCTGGGGAATGTTTTCTATGGGAAATCAAGTCGTAAGGGAACAGAATTGAAGAGCTGCACGGGACATCTTAAGAGCCTCTATGAATTGAATCCCAGTGCAATCTCTGAAGACGCTGGCTTCTGCCTTCCTACCATGAGATGAACAAGGAAGCTTCTTTAGAAGTTCGACTCACAGTGTGTGAACATCACCGAGGACCATTGAGGCAAGAGCCGAAGGAAGATTTGACTGCATTCATGGATATGTCTGTGTCACTGTGTGTGTCTGTGAGTTTGTTTGGGTCAATGTGTGTCTTTCTGTGTGTGTGTGTGTGTGTGTGTGTGTGTGTGTGTGTGTGTGTCTGTAGCCGAGTTTGGCTGCCCTCCCTAGGGTGTGAGGAGCCTTCTCCATGGGTTTAGGACGTCCTTTCTGCTAGACTCACCCTGGGCTCCCAGAACATTTTTTCATTTTATAGGAAACACCTGTTACACATAAGGATTCTTTAGGCAAATATGCTATTGCCGTCCAAAAGTTTGTCCACCAATCCTCTTCCTCTTCTGCCCTCCTACATCTGCACGATGAATCTGTGACCAATTCATAATGAGGTTGAAGTGAGGATGAATAAAGTGGCCCAGGGGAAAGGAGAAAAGGTGGGAAACTGGGTGGGGCAGTGGGCTCCCGCCTAGAGGACTACCAATCTGAAATCCCAAGGCCACGGGATTGAAGGAATCTCTCCCACCTCCTACCCTGCAGCTTGGGAGATTAAAGATTTCGCTGGAAGCTAATGAAAATGGAAGAAAAGAGAAAAACAATGTTCCAAAGACATGTAGAGTACTGCATGATTCCTGAAAGTAAACACAAAGAAATGGAACTCATTTTTAACATTTTATTGAAGGGAAGAAATAGAGATAAGATCAACAGAAATACAGTGCACATCACAATGATGTGGACACATATGCTGTGCAATGTTTGGTTCTCAGAATCGAACACCCATGGTATGTTTCCCAGTCAGAACTCATCTCTATGGGAAAGTTAACAAGGATCTATAGACGCCACATGTGTGTCTAGATTTCATAAGAGGGACAGTCCTCATACAAGCTTCACCCAACTCTGTGGTGCAGACTGAGCACACAACGTGATCCCAGAGTGGACCACCTATCAATGGAAGGGATTGACTTTACAGACCAAAGTCACTCAGTCCCAAGGTTTTCGGGGGGAGGACACTGGGTTTCTGAACGTCTGAAGTGTCCACGACATGGCAGTGTCCCAAGGGCCAGCACCATCTGCCGAGGGAGCCGGCCCAGGAGAAGCAGGCCTGGGTGGTGCAGAAAGGGACCACCTCAGCTTCTCGTTTGGGGTGGGAACGTCCATCAGCGTGGGAAGAGACACCTGCAGACCTTGGTCTTGGGCCCACGACGGGCCTTGTGGGGAGGTCTGGGTCCTGGGCTG
>NC_033683.1:7853796-7873411 GCF_000165445.2 Microcebus murinus | reverse complement strand
TCCCATAGAGATGAGTTGTGACTGGGAAACTTACCCTGGGTTTTCGAAGCTGAGATCCCAACATTGCACAGCATGTGTGTCCACATCATTGTGATGTGCACTGTATTTCTGTTGGTCTTATCTCTATTTCTTCCCCTCAATAAAATGTTAAAAATGATTTCCATTTCTTTGTGTTTACTTTCAGGCATCATGCAGAAATCTACATGTCTTTGGAGCATGCTTTTTCCCTTTTCTTCTGCTTTCATTTGCTTCCAGCAAAGTCTTTAATCTCATAAGCTGCTGGGTAGGAGGTGGGAGAGATTACTTCAATCCCCTGGCCTTGGGATTTCGGATTGGTAGGCTTCCAGGAGGGAGCCACCCACTCACCCCCGCCCAGTTCCCGCCTTTTCTCCTTTCCCCTTTGGACAATTTATGCGACCTCGCTTCAACCTCATAGTGCATTGGTCACAGATTGATCGTGCAGATGTAGGCGGGCAGAAGAGGAAGAGGACTGGTGGACTAACTTGTGAATGGCAACAGTATATTTGCCTAAAGAATCCTTATGTGTAAAATGTGTTTCCTATAAAATGGGAAAATGTTCCTGGAGCCCATGGTGAGTCTATCAGAAAGGACGTTCTCAACTGATGGAAAAGGCTCCTCACACCCTAGGGAGGGCAGCCCTAACCCAGCTACAGAAACACACACACACACACACACACACAGAAAGACACAGGCTTACCCAAACAAACTCACAGACACACACAGTGACACAGACATATCCCTGAACCCAGTCAAATCTTCCAACGGCTCCTACCTTAGTGTTCCTCGTTGATGTTCACCTGCTGTGAGTCAAACTTCTGAAGAAGCCTTCTTGTTCATCTCATGGTAGGAAGGCAGAAGCCAGCATCTTCAGAGAACCCACTGGGAATCAAGGCAGACAGTCCCTGAAGACGTCTTGTGCAGCTCTCTCCGTTTCTGATCCCTGAGAACCTGATTTCCCATGGAAAACATTCCCCAGCGGGTTCATGTGAAAGTCAATTAATAGAAAATACCCCAGTAAGAGATGGTGTTTCACGGAAGGAATGAAGTGGATGTAACAGATAGTGTGTGTCCTTCTTAGGCAAGAGCCACGGGATGGGAGGAAGATGCCAGGAGCAGGGTGGGTTTGCCTGGGCTTCGCCTGGCTCTAATTGCAGGATCCCCTGCTGGGATTGATGCCCCCACCCTCCTGCAGACCCCGCCTACAGTGAAGAGCCGAAAGGGCCAATCACAGCCATCCTCCCTAACAAATCCCCCTGGCTCCGCCCCTTGGCACACACATAAAAGGCTGGTCGGGAGGCTCATCCTGCTCCAGCGAGATCCACCTGCCTCAGGAGCTTCTGCCCGGCCTGAGGCTCTGCCTGAGCAGCTTTGGGGTTGACACCTGTCCCTCAGGTCCACTTTGCAGGAGGTAGAGCAAGACTGCCTGCCGATTGCTCACACAGAGAAGCCCAGAGAACCTTGACCATGTCCTATTCCAAGCACCCTAGAAGCCCCAGAGATGCCTTGACAGGATCTGAGAAGGACCAGTCAGGGGAGAGCAGGTGGGTTGGTGGCAGGCGAGCTGGGAGGCCTGGAGGGTGTCTCACCGGTGGGGGGAAGGGTGTGTGACAAGGTGTGTTTCTAGAGGAGCAAATGGCAGGGCAGACTCTCTGCTGCCACCAGGCTCGGGGAAGCATCTGTGACCTGATCCCACAGGGAGGGTGTGTGTGTTATTTTAGTCAGAGGTCGCTGGGTTCTTGTCTCCGACATCTAACCCATTACTCTGTGTCCTACAGCTAGAGCTCCATGCAGTGCAATGCCCCGAAACGTCTGAAAGTGGACTCTTGTCCCAGGGCAGGTAAGGCATTTTCTCCTCTTTTTACCCTAAAAGTCCCCTGCTGAAAAACCAGACTCACCTGACACCTTGCGAGGAGCAGGTGCTCTCTCTGGGATACCCCGGGCTGCATCCCCAGACTGTGGGCAGGTGTCCCAGGGTAGTGTCTGCTGGGTTTGATCCCTGCCCACAGATTTCCCTTAAGGCCCAGTGAAATCAGCTTGCCTAGGGCCTTCACCCCCACACTCTGCTCTCCCTACAGGTGCACGACCAGCCCCGGTGAAGCGACCTCCCAACCCTGGCTTGTGGGAGTCCCTGCGAATACCACAGGTAAGGTCCCATGTCTGGCCAAAGGGATTGGTGGCACAGGTCTCCCCCGGGATCTGGCCCCAAATTACATGGAGCAGATGATCTTCCAACCAGGAGTCAGTGGGAGGGCACCTTCTGTGAGGGGTGGGGGACACAATGCCTTTCACTGGGCTCTGGTGGGGTCGCTGGCGTCTCCCTGCACCCCTGTGTCCCCCACTGCAGCCTCCCTTCCCTGGCACTGACTGTCAGCTTTTCTCCCCCAGGGCCAACAGGTCCCGGGCACACAGATGATCATCGTGCTCCTGGACGCAGGGACAGTGCTCCACCTGCGCCTGGGAGACAAGGTCCTCGTCCTGGCTCCGCAGGAAGCCCTGGAGCTCAGTCTCCTCAACGTGCTCGTCCTGGTGGTCCCTGAGAACGGCCTCAAGTCCTCAGAGGCTCTCTGGGAGTCTGCCCGGGCCCGCTGGCTCCGGCTCTCGGGTTCGGACACCCCCTGGGAGGTCGATCTCCAGAGTGGGTCTGTGAGAGCCCAGCCGGCACACGGTGTGTGTGTCTCACCAGCAGAAGGGCAGGGCCCGGCTCCCCAAGGCCCCCGGGCCGTCATGGGGCAACCCACACACCCAGTGCCTGCAGTCGGCCCTTCCTCCCACACCATCCTCTACCTCCAGCCTCGGTACCGGACCTCCGCCCCCAAGGCATCCGCCCTGATGCCCCAGCCCAGCTGTGGGAGACGAGCCCTGCCAGAGGAATTTCAGCTCCAGCTGCAAGGCCTGGAGCCCCTGCCAGGCTCTGCCCTCAGACCTCTGCCTCCCTCGCCCAGCCCAGGACCCAGACCTCCCCACAAGGCCCGTCGTGGGCCCAAGACCAAGGTCTGCAGGTGTCTCTTCCCACGCTGATGGACGTTCCCGCCCCAAACGAGAAGCTGAGGTGGTCCCTTTCTGCACCACGCAGGCCTGCTTCTCCTGGGCCGGCTCCCTCGGCACATGGTGCTGGCCCTCGGGACACTGCCATGTCGTGGACACTTCAGACGTTCAGAAACGCAGTGTCCTCCCACCCTCAACCCTTGGGACTGAGTGACTTTGGTCTGTAATTCAATCCCTTCTATTGACATGAGGTCCACTTCGGGAATCACTTGTGGATGCTCAGTCGGCACCACAGAGACGGGTGAAGCCGGTGAGGGGACTGTCCCGCTTAGGAAATCTAGACACACATGCGGCGTCTATAGATCCTTG
Source organism: Microcebus murinus (assembly GCF_000165445.2). Classification (NCBI taxonomy): domain Eukaryota; kingdom Metazoa; phylum Chordata; class Mammalia; order Primates; family Cheirogaleidae; genus Microcebus; species Microcebus murinus. Next base: position 7,870,036 of record NC_033683.1, on the reverse strand, counting down.
TTAACTTTCCCATAGAGATGAGTTGTGACTGGGAAACATACCCTGGGTTTTCGAAGCTGAGACCCAACATTGCACAGCATGTGTGTCCACATCATTGTGATGTGCACTGTATTTCTGTTGATCTTATCGCTATTTCTTCCCCTCAATAAAATGTTAAAAATGAGTTCCATTTCTTTGTGTTTCTTTTCAGGCATCATGCGGAACTCTACATGTCTTTGGAGCATGGTTTTTCCCTTTTCTTCTGCTTTCATTTGCTTCCAGCAAAGTCTTTAATCTCCTAAGCTGCTGGATAGGAAGTGGGAGAGATTACTTCAATCCCCTGGCCTTGGGATTTCGGATTGGTAGGCTTCTAGGAGGAAGCCACCACCCCACCCAGTTCCCGCCTTTGTCCTTTGGACAATTTATGCGACCTCGCTACAACCTCATAGTGCATTGGTCACAGATTGATCGTGCAGATGTAGGCAGGCAGAAGACGAAGAGGATTAGTGGACTAACTTGTGAATGGCAACAGTATATTTGCCTAAACAATCCTTATGTGTAAAATGTGTTTCCTATAAAATGGGAAAATGTTCCTGGAGCCCATGGTGAGTCTATCAGAAAGGACGTTCTCAACAGATGGAAAAGGCTCCTCACACCCTAGAGAGGGCAGCCCTAACCCAGCTACAGAAAAACACACACACGCACACAGAAAGACACAGGCTTACCCAAACAAGCTCACAGATATACACAGTGAACAGACATATCCCTGAACCCAGTCAAATCTTCCAACGGCTCTTACCTTAGTGTTCCTCGTTGATGTTCACCTGCTGTGAGTCAAACTTCTGAAGAAGCTTCCTTGCTGGTCTCATGGTAGGAAGGCAGAGGCCAGCGTCTTCAGAGAACCCACTGGGAATCAAGGCAGAGAGTCCCTGAAGACGTCTTGTGCAGCTCTCTCCGTTCTGATGGAAAAGGCTCCTCACACCCTAGGGAGGGCAGCCCTAACCCAGCTACAGAAACACACACACAAACACACATACACACACACACAAACACGCACAGAAAGACACAAGCTTACTCAAACAAACTCACACACAAACAGTGACACAGACATATCCCTGAACCCAGTCAAATCTCCAACAGCTCTTACCTTAGTGTTCCTCGTGATGTTCACCTGCTGTGAATCAAACTTCTGAAGAAGCTTCCTTGCTGGTCTCATGGTAGGAAGGCAGAGGCCAGCGTCTTCAGAGAACCCACTGGGAATCAAGGCAGAGAGTCCCTGAAGACGTCTTGTGCAGCTCTCTCCGTTTCTGTTCCCTGAGAACCTGTTTTCCCATGGAAAACATTCCCCAGGGGGTTCATGTGAAAGTCAATTCATAGAAAACACCCCAGTAAGAGATGGTGTTTCACGGAAGGAATGAAGTGGATGTAACAGATAGTCTGTGTTCTTCTTAGGCAAGAGCCACGGGATGGGAGGAAGATGCCAGGAGCAGGGTGGGTTTGCCTGGGCTTCCCCTGGCTCTAATTGCAGGATCCCCTGCTGGGACTGATGGCCCCACCCTCCTGCAGACCCCGCCTACAGTGAAGAGCAGGAAGGACCAATCACAGCCATCCTCCCTTACAAATCCCCCTGGCTCCGCCCCTTGGCACACACATAAAAGGCTGGCCGGGAGGCTCATCCTGCTCCAGCGAGATCCACCTGCCTCAGGAGCTTCCGCCCGGCCTGAGGCTCTGCCTGAGCAGCTTTGGGGTTGACGCCTGTCCCTCAGGTCCATCTTTGCAGGAGGTAGAGCAAGACTGCCTGCCGATTGCTCACACAGAGAAGCCCAGAGAGCCTTGACCATGTCCTATTCCAAGCGCCCTAGAAGCCCCAGTGATGGCTTGACAGGCTCTGAGAAGGACCAGTCAGGGGAGAGCAGGTGGGTTGGTGGCAGGCGAGCTGGGAGGCCTGGAGGGTGTCTCACCGGTGGGGGGAGAGTGTGTGTAGAAGTGTGTTTCTAGAGGAGCAAATGGCAGGGCAGACTCTCTGCTGCCACCAGGCTGGGGAAGCATCTGTGACCTGATCCCACAGGGAGGGTGTGTGTGTTGTTTTAGTCAGAGGTCGCTGGGTTCTTGTCTCCGAGATCTAACCCATTACTCTGTGTCCTACAGCTCGAGCAGGATGCAGTGCAATGCCCCGAAACGTCAGAAAGTGGACTGTGGTCCCAGGGCAGGTAAGGCATTTTCTCCTCTCTTCCCCCTAAATGTCCCCTGCTGGGAAACCAGACTCAAACATGACACCTTGCGAGGAGCAGGTGCTCTCTCTGGGATACCCGGGGCTGCATCCCCAGACTCTGGGCAGGTGTCCCAGGGCACTGTCTACTGGGTTGGTCCCTGCCCAAAGCATTCCCTTAAGGCCCAGTGAAATCAGCTTGCCTAGGGCCTTCACCCCCACACTCTGCTCTCCCTACAGGTACACGACCAGCCCCGGTGAAGCAACCTCCCAAACCTGGCTTGTGGGAGTCCCTGCGAATACCCCAGGTAAGGTCCCATGTCTGGCCAAAGGGATTGGTGGCACAGGTCTCCCCCAGGATCTAGCCCCAAATTACATGGAGCAGATGATCTTCCAAACAAGAGTCAGTGGGAGGGCACCTTCTCTGAGGGGTGGGGGACACAATGCCTTTCACTGGGCTCTGGTGGGGTCGCTGGCATCTCCCTGCACCCCTGTGTCCCCCACTGCAGCCTCCCTGCCATGGCACTGACTGTCGGCTTTTCTCCCCCAGGGCCAACAGGTCCCGGGCACACAGATGATCGTCGTGCTCCTGGACGCAGGGACAGTGCTCCACCTGCGCCTGGGAGACGAGGTCCTCGTCCTGGCCCCGCAGGAAGCCCTGGAGCTCAGTCTCCTCAACGTGCTCGTCCTGGTGGTCCCCGAGAAGGGCCTCAAGTCCTCAGAGGCTCTCTGGGAGTCTGCCCGGGCCCGCTGGCTCCGGCTCTCGGGTTCGGACACCCCCTGGGAGGTCGATCTCCAGAGTGGGTGTGTGAGAGCCCAGCCGGCACACGGTGTGTGTGTCCCACCAGCAGAAGGGCAGGGCCAGGCTCCCGAAGGCCCCCGGGCCGTCATGGGGCAACCCACACACCCAGTGCCTGCAGTCGGCCCTTCCTCCCACACCATCCTCTACCTCCAGCCTCGGTACCGGACCTCCGCCCCCAAGGCATCCGCCCTGATGCCCCAGCCCAGCTGTGGGAGACGAGCCCTGCCAGAGGAATTTCAGCTCCAGCTGCAAGGCCTGGAGCCCCTGCCAGGCTCTGCCCTCAGACCTCTGCCTCCCTCGCCCAGCCCAGGACCCAGACCTCCCCACAAGGCCCGTCGTGGGCCCAAGACCAAGGTCTGCAGGTGTCTCTTCCCGCGCTGATGGACGTTCCCGCCCCAAACGAGAAGCTGAGGTGGTCCCTTTCTGCACCACGCAGGCCTGCTTCTCCTGGGCCGGCTCCCTCGGCAGATGGTGCTGGCCCTCGGGACACTGCCGTGTCGTGGACACTTCAGACGTTCAGAAACGCAGTGTCCTCCCACCCCAACCCTTGGGACTGAGTGACTTTGGTCTGTAATTCAATCCCTTCTATTGACATGAGGTCCACTTCGGGAATCACTTGTGGGTGCTCAGTCGGCACCACAGAGACGGGTGAAGCCGGTGAGGGGACTGTCCCGCTTAGGAAATCTAGACACACATGTGGCGTCTATAGATCCTTGTTAACTTTCCCATAGAGATGAGTACCCTGGGTTTTCGAAGCTGAGATCCCAACATTGCACAGCATGTGTGTCCACATCATTGTGATGTGCACTGTATTTCTGTTGATCTTATCGCTATTTCTTCCCTTCAATAAAAAGTTAAAAATGAGTTCCATTTCTTTGTGTTTACTTTCAGGCATCATGCAGAAATCTACATGTCTTTGGAACATGGTTTTTCTCTTTTTTTTCTGCTCTCATTTCTTCCAGCAAAGTCTTTAATCTCATAAGCTGCTGGGTAGGAAGTGGGAGAGATTACTTCAATCCCCTGGCCTTGGGATTTCAGATTGTTAGGCGTGTAGGAGGGAGCCATCCCCCACCCAGTTCCCGCCTTTTCTCCTTTCCCCTTTGGACAATTAATTCGACCTCACTTCAACCTCATAGTGCATTGGTCACAGATTGATCGTGCAGATGTAGGCGGGCAAATGAGGAAGTGATTGGTAGACAAACTTTTGTACGGCAATAGCATATTTGGCTAAGCAATGCTTATGTGTAGTATGTGTTTCCTATGGAATCTGACAATGTTCTCGGAGCCCGTGGTGAGTCTGTAGGACAGGACTTTGTCAACCAATAGAGAAGGCTTCTCACACCCTAGGGAGGGCAGCCCTAACTCGGCTACAGACAGACAGACAGACACACACACACACACACACGCACTCCCAAAATATTCGCAAATCTGGTCATAACTCTATATTAGGTTATCTTCATGTTCTTCTCAGCGTTTCTCAAATTACATGAGTTTGTGCTGCTAAAGGGTCTTTGCATTCTGGGCATGGTGGTTCAAGCCTCTATTTTTCGCACCCTGGGAGGCCAAGGAGGAAGGATCCCTTTCCGTCCAGAGTTCCAGACCAGCCTGAATAAGCGTAACACCATCTCTACTAAAAATAGGAAACTAAGCCAGGTGTGCTTGTTCACACCCGTAGTCCCAGCTACTCGGGAAAGTTGAGGCAGGTGGATTCCTTTAGCCCAGGAGTTTGAGGTTGCAGTGAGCTATGGTGATCCCACTGCACTCTACCCAGGGCGACAGAGGGAGATTCTGTCTCAAAAAAAAAAAAAAAAAGTCTTTCTGGGATAGAAATCCAGAACTGGCCTTTTTGGACAACTAAGTAGGAATCATAAGAATCTCGATCCCAATATCTTGTACTTTTCCCTTTAGTTTACTTTCTGCCATTTAAACAAATTATGGATAACAATCCCCACAACATTCATTATAAAATCAATTCACTTTTTTACTAAGTAAACATAAGACACATATAAAAACGATTTCAAAAGTGAATGGATAAATAGGGTGTAGCAGATAGTGAGTAGCACTGGTGTGCGGTATATAGCAGTCAGGGAGGCCTACCCTCACCCACTAGGATGCATGCAAACTAGATTAACACATTGTCACACTAGAAAACAAATTAGTCTTGGGGCCAGGGTGTTTCATTCAAACAAACTGATCCTTTCTAATGTGTTGTTTTTACTGTGTCTTGCATGTGAGTTATATGCAAGGCAATCCACGTGTTTAGAATTAAATTTTCAATGTTAATTGTATCAATGAGAACATCAAGCAATAATATTTGCATGAACCAACTGCAGGGTTTTGCTTCACGAGGCCCCAGGCTCAAAACTAGCCTGAGGTAAATACAACTCACATGACAGTTAACGTGTTAAATGGTCCACAAGTGTTAGTTTCTACGGATGTTGTTATTAATTGGCTAACATGAATATTCCAACATTGTAAACGAGGACATCCAATCATGCAAGGAGGACATTGTTAGGGATACAATATACTCTATGTGACTGGGAATACTATCATTGATTTTCACAAATCCATGGGAAAGAATTTGAAAATAAATAGCCTGGGGGCAGGGCGGGGCGGGGCGGGGGAGGGGAAATCTGAACAGATAATTAGCCTAGGACACAGGCCTTAGCCTCTGCACCAGAGATGGAGCCTCGGGAAGATGGGGGGAGCGGAGGGGGACCACTGGGATCAGGCCTGCGGGTTCCTGTGTGGTCATCACGTTTGCCTGAGCCCGGCTCTGCTGAGCGCTCTTATCAAAGCCATCCGCACCTCCCGGTTCCTCAGACTGTAGATAAGGGGGTTGAGGGATGGGGTGACCAGGCTGTAGAAGAGGGAGATCACGTTGTCCTGCTGTGGGCTGTGGTAGGCCCCGGGTACCATGTACATGAACACGGCCGCGCCATAGAAGAGTCCCACTACGGTGATGTGCGAGGAGCAGGTGGCGAAGGCCTTGTTCCGGGCCTCCTGTGAGCGCATGCGCAGAACGGCCCCCAGCACGCGGCCGTAGGACGCGGCGATGAGGCCAAGCGGGAGCAGGAGGATCAGCACCCCCGAGGTGGACAGCGCCAACTCGTAGGCCGAGGTGTCCGCGCAGGCGAGCCTCAGCAGGGCTGGCACCTCGCAAAAGAAGTGGTCCAGCGTGCGGGACGCGCAGAAGGGGAAGTGCAGGGTGATGGGTGTCTGGACGCAGGCGTTGAGCACACCTGCCAGCCAGGAGGAGCCCGCCATGAGCCGACACACCTGGGGTCTCATGAGCACGGGATACTGCAGGGGGCGGCACACAGCCACATAACGGTCATACGACATGAGGGCCAGCAGGACGCCCTCGGCCACCCCCATAAGCGTCAAGAAGAATATTTGCGCTGCGCAACCCGCGAAAGAGATGGAGCCTCCTCCCTGGAGAACGTCCGATGCCATCTTGGGGATGGCGACCAGGGGGAAGCCGATGTCCAGCGCGGAGAGCTGGCTGAGCAGGAAGTACATGGGCGTGTGGAGCCGGGAGTCCACGCAGATCAGCCAGAGCAGGACCGCGTTGCCCAGGAGGCCCATGACAAACACGGCAGCCACCAGGAAGAGGAGAGGCTGGCGTGACCCCGAAGGTCCGAACAGGCCCACCAGAATGAAATCCGTGGCCAGTGATTGGTTCCCATCCCCCATGTTTTACACAACATACCTCAGCTGCAGGGGGAACAGGTGACACCTGTTTGGAGAAGCCCGAGCCGGCGTGGCAAGTGATTTTCATCCCACGTGCCAATGGCCATGGAGTGGTCGTGGCTGCCTGGGACGCTGTCTTGAGAAGGGTCAGGAGGCTGCAGCTAGAGGGAGTAAGGAGGGTAGGGGGAGGAAAGCCTTGATCGATTAGTGATGTCTGTCACAGGCAGGGGATGAGGCTAGGAGAAGCAACTTGTGTCTAGGAAAGAGACACTCTGACACACCCTCATCAAGAACTAAGCACTTGGTTCCATACTATAGCCTGGTGATTAAAAAAGAAGGAAAAAAAAGAAAGAAAAGTAAAATAAAATGATAAAAATTAAAAAAAAAAAAAGAACTAACCACTGCTCTTTGGAGTCAAAATGTTGAGATCCAAGTTCAAGACAGTAACATAGCCCTGGTTGGAAGCTTCAGTGCTCCTCATGCCAGAGATGCCGGGGCCACAGCCCAGGTGAGATGCCAAAAGGGTTGGGAGTTGAAAAATAAGGGATTATGGAACTAAAGCAATGAGCTAAGCCAATAAATATATAAATAATGAAAACAAACAGAGAAGAGGGCCTCGGTCCAAACACCCGGATGAGAACCTGCAGGAAAGAGAAATCCACTAGCGCACACTGGGGTCAAATTCAGGGTATAAATCGAAGGAATGGGGAACTGAGGGTTGGATGGCTGGGGAGGGTGGGGCAGTTGTCAGTGAAATTAGCTGTTACTGGCGGTTTCGTTTCATTGGATGGCAGAGTAGCAGCCCGAGGATAGTCTGACGCAATTTCAAAACGACTACTAGGAGACATTAGCTTTTGTTTTTAGGCACTAGGTGTGCATTAATCCAATCAGGGCGATGGAGTTATCCATCCCCTCAAGTGTTTATCCTTTCTTTGTGTTAGGGACAGTCCAACTCCACTCTTTTAGTGAAAGCATCCCATAACTTACTGTCTCTAGTCACTTAGTTGTGCTGTCAAATATTGTTCATTCTATCTGGCTATCGAACTATATCTTTGTACCCATTAGGCATTCCCAGTTTATCACCCCCTCCTTGCTACGATTCCCATCCTCTGGTGAGACACTAGCTCTTGAAGATTTTCTGTCTGTAACAAATATTGCCTGAGTGAATTAGGCAGAGAAGAAAGATGACCAAAGACAAGCAGGAGATGCACTTTTTAAAATTTTTTTGTATTTCAGCACATTACTGGGGTACAAATGTTTAGGTTGCATATATTGCCATTGCTCCACCTGAGTCAGAGCTTGAAGCACGTTCATCCCCCTGACGGTGCACCCCGAACCCATTAGGTGTGAATATACCCATCCTCTCCTTCCCCCTCCCATCTGCACATATAGTAACAACCTGATGAAGGTTGTTACTATATGTGCACTTAAGTGTTGATCAGCTGATACCAATTTGATGGCGAGGACATGTCGTGCTTGTATTTCCATGCTTCTCATAGAATGGGTTCCAGCTCCATGCAGGATAATACAAGTGGTTCGTTACGAGATCACCACTGTTTTTTGTGGCTGAGTAGAACTCGGTGGTATACATACACCACATTTTATTAAATGTTAATCTAATTCAGAAACACCCTCACAAACACACCCATAATCGCGTTTCATCAAATCAGGAACACTTCGTTTCCTTGGCAACCTCCAAGCTCTCAGACAAACCCAGATTGTCCTGCAACACCATGCAGAGAGAACCAACCCAGTGGAGACCTTTACTTCAGACTTGTGGCCCTCAGAATTGCAAGAGGGCAAGAACATTTCTGTCGTTTCAAGCCAAAGAAATAAACCAATCAATAAGATGGGCGTGGAGCCCGGCTCGACCACTTCGCAGTAGCATGGCCTTGGGGAGTTAACCTCTATAAAAACAGGCAACAGTACAATCTGTCAGAGGCATGGCTGTGAAGATTAGATGAAAGGGTGAAAGAAAGTTAAGGGCTCTTTCCCTGTCACATGAGAAGTGCTCGGGGCCGGGCACAGTGGCTCACGCCTGTAATCCTAGCACTCTGGGAGGCGGAGGTGGGTGGATTGCTTGAGGTCAGGAGTTCGAAACGAGCAAGAGCAAGACCCCGTCTCTACTATAAATAGAAAGAAATTAATTGGCCAACTAATATATATAGAAAATTAGCCGGGCATGTGGCGCATGCCTGTAGTCCCAGCTACTCGGGAGGCTGAGGCAGAGGATCGCTTGAGCCGAGAGTTGAGGTTGCTGTGAGCTAGGCTGACGCCATGGCACTCATCCTAGCCTGGGCAAAACGTGAGACTCGTCAAGAAAGAAGGAAAGAAAGAAAGAAAGAGAAAGAGAAGAAAGAAAGAAAGAAGAAAGAAGAAAGAGAAGAAGAAGAGAGGAGGAGGGAGGGAGGAGAGGAGGGAGGAGGAGGAAGGGAGAGGGAAGGGAGGGAGGGAGGGAGAAGAAAGAAAGAAAGAGAAAAGAAAGAAAGAAAGAGAGAAAGAGAAGAAGAGAAGAAAGAGAGAGAAGAGAAGAAAGAAAAGAGAGAGAGAGAAGAGAAGAAAGAAAGAAAGAAAGAGAAAGAGAAGAAAGAAAGAAAGAAAGAAAGAAGTGCACAATAGATGTGCAAATCTAATTCTTTGGAGGAGGAAGGTGTTAAAGATCGCTGGCTGGTTGCCTTGTGCTTAGCACACCGCCAGGCTTGTAAGACGTTCTTGGTCTTGTCATTGTCATTTAACATTATGGCCCCTTCTATGGGCAAGCCTGGCACTGTCCGGCTCAACCTCTTTAGTGTCACTCTGCAGTGCCCTTGTCCTTACTGGGTAGAGACCCAAATGCCCCTTGTCTGGCCTCTGAGACTCTTTAAAGTTGATCCATCCCCTTCTCCAACTCCAACGGTTTGGAGAAGGGGATGGATCAACTTTTTGGGTTTTTCCATGATGGCACTATTTAGGGATGGGTAATTCTTTGTTGGGGGCACCGTCCTGCACATTATAGGAGGTTTAACAGCATCCCTTGCCTCCTCTATCCGCGAGATGTCAGGAACAGTCCTCACCCCGACCCAAGTCAGGACAAGTAAAAATGGCTCTAGACATTGCCAACCCCACCTTCATCGGGAGCCTCTGGTTTAGCGTTTCAGCAGAGATGAGTGTTCACCATGATGCATAGACATTATACTCTTCAATGTTTCTTCTAGATATTTATTTTTAATTATACTAAACTCAAATCATGCATAAATCCTGGGAGCGTCTCACTATTTCCATGATCCCATAAGGGAAAAAAAATGAATCTTTCCAATGTGCTGCCAATTTAGAGCCAAAATGTTGCCCTTTGTCACCAATTATCCCCAGGTGGTAAAACAGCATTTACTGCAGATCCCTGTCACGCACTACTGAAGTGCCCAAAAGAATCTGGTTCCAGATAACCCCACCGCGAAAGGATTCGACACCAATCGAGTGCTGACTTTGGGGCAGGCACTGGGCTAAGTCTTTTTCATGTTTAATGCTTTTAATCTCAAGTTCTGGAGATGGAGGGTGGCGATGGTTGCACAACCATAGGAATGTGCTTAATGTACTTAATGCCACAAATTGGTTTAAATGGTACATGTTGTGATGTACATTTTATTACAGTTTTTAAAAATTCCCCACAGCAATTATTATTTGGCTGTATTTTCTTTTGCATGAGAAGACAGAGATTTGAGAAGTTTAGTGATCTGTCCAGCAAGATTTGAACAAAATGAGGATCTAATTCCAAAGTCCTTGTTTTTGCATCTGCCTTTCATGCACACCCCCAAATACCATCACAGATGCCCGGGATTTGTGTCACAGGTGCACACGCACACATGCACGCATGATTCCCCCCACCGCTAGGTTATGATTTTTGGCCAGTGGGTGGTCGCACCCCTAGTCTGTCTCAGGAGGGAATCCACACTCACCAAGCCCCATGGCGTATCCTAGAACTGTTCTTGGAATGGTGTTTGTCCTGGCATCAGGCACTGTGGATGGTGTCTGCCTTGAGGCTCCAGAACTCTCTCAGGGGGAAGCCAGGCAGGTTGACATTTTGGTCTAGAGTACAGTGCAATCACTCCACCACTGGTGGCTCTAACTCTTCCTCTGCTTTCAAAGATGCTTACCTGGTATCTCTCCCTCTCTGTCTCTGTCTCTCTCTCTCACACACACACACACACACTCCTGTGCGCCCCCAAACTCACCTTCTTTTAGGGTGCCCAGTTGGTCCCACTTGTCTTTGACACATCTAAAAAAAATGAAAACCCCTGGGTTTGGGAGCTCTCCAGCCAGCAGTTCCTTTAACCTGGTTGTGATCCCCTCGAGACCTGAGCTTTTGACATACACTTTCCTCCATAAACCTCTTTCAAAAAACAAAATGTTTCCACCCATCCAACACCCCCAGCCCCTGCCCTGAAGCCAGACAGGCATGGCTGGAACATCTCATGGTGATTCCTAAATCAGTCCTGCTTCAGGTTGAAGAGCCCCTTTGACAAGTTTTTTGTTTTTTTGTTTTTTTTTCTGGAGACAGAGTCTCACTCTATTGCCTGGGCTAGAGTGCCATGGCACTAGCCTAGCTTACAACAACCTCAAACTCCCGGGCTCAAGCAATCCACCTGCCTCAGCTTCCCGAGTAGCTGGGACTATACAGCCATGCGCCACCATGCCCGGCTAATCTTTTCTATATCTATTTTAGTTGTCTTGCTAATTTCTATTTTTAGTAGAGATGGGGTCTTGCTCTTGCTCAGGCTGTTCTCAAACTTCTGACCTCGAGCGATCCTCCTGCCTTGGCCTCCCAGAGTGCTAGGATTACAGGCATGGGCCGCTGCGCCCAGCTGGAAATAGTATTTTTGTTGGAACTAATGTTATGGACTAATGGGCTCAGAGAGGGTAAGTGACTCACCTAAAGTCACACAGCTACTAAAAGGGGTATGGAATAGGATTTGAACCCTCACCTGTCTGAATGCAAATCCTGAGCTCTCTCTACTCCAGATGCTGCCTCTTTCTTGCAGTTAACACTCAGCTTTTCCACCCTGGAGTTATGAGCTGACAATTCCTCCAGAGGATCACTGCTGTGGGTGGCCAGAGTCCCCAGAAGGTGAGGCGAAGGTGTCCCAACCCATGCCAGACAGGTGGCTTTGGTCCCAGCCCCACGCCCAAAGTCAGGCGCCCACCCCTTGATGCTTCCAGAACATTTTATGGAAGGTCAGGCATGAAGGTCAACTTGGGTGGCCTTCTGCTGTCTATAGATCCAGCCTGCATGGGTTCCCAGCAGTGACGACAGACAAGTGAAGACATGCATTCAGTCTAAAACCAGACACCTGCCTGCAGGTGGGCTAATGTCAGAGAGACAGACAAGGACTCAACTTTCTCCCAAAACAACAAACGCTGGCATGGATGCGGAGAGATAGGAACACTCACACACTGCAAACTAGTACAACCTCCGTGAAAAGTAGCATGGAGATACTCCCAAAGGACTAAAAGTACAACTACCTTTTAATCCAGTAATCCCACTACTGGGTATTGACCCAAAAGAAAAAAAAAAAAGACATTCTATTAAAAAAGACATCTGTACCCCAATATTTACAGCAGCACAATTCACAATGGCAAAGATGTGGAAACAACCAAGTGCCCATCAATACAGGAGCGGATTAATAAAATATGGTATATGGATACCATGGAGTTCTACTCAGCTATAAAAAAAAATGGTGAACTAATACCTCTGGTGTTCTCTTAGATGGAGCCGGAGCCCATACTTCTAAGTGAAGCATCACAAGAATGGAAAAACAAACATCAAACGCCACATGCGCTGACCACTAAATTGCCACTAATCGATGAAAACTAACAATCACATAGGGAAGTAACAAGCATCAGGTGTTGGGCGGGCGGGAGGGGGGAGGAGGGGATGGGTAGACTCACACTTAAGGGGTGCAGTGCGAGCTGTCTGGGGAATGGACATGCTCTGACTTGGGCGGTGCAAGGAAAATTTAGGTAACCAAAGCATTTGTGCCCCCATAATAATTTGAAATACAAAATTTAATTTAATTAAAAAAAAAAAAAAGAACTCACCTTTCCATCCAAATACCTGTATGGACTCAACCTTACGTGCTTGTGGAAAACAGCATGGGTGGTTCTCTGTGGGTCCATCCTACCACTAACATCTCGTCTCTAAATCATTCCCAGATGCCCAAGACCTTCACAAGCTTGGGTTCCAAGCTCTCACCCTGACCCACAGCAGTCTGGGGACAGACTGAGTAAGGGGTCCTTCTCAATGCCCCAAGAGCATGTCAACCCCGCTCATTCCAAGATAGTCCCTGATTTGAAAACAAAACAAAACAAAACACCTCCCTGGATTCTAGCATCATGAGCTCTAACCAGCACCACCTCAGTCTGTGCAAATGTAGACGTCATAGTCTGGGGATGCAGGTCCCAGAGAAACCGGTTGCATCAGAAGCCCTCTGGGTTCCCCTTTCCGCTAGGGGAAAAATAGTTTCAATGGAAGCCGGGAGCCCTTGATATTTGGATTTTCCCCAGGAGGATTATGGGAAAACATTTACTCGTCTCTCATTTAACCACCAAAAGGATGGCAGCACGGATGTGGATAATTGCATATGGCGGATACCCAAGTCCTTGTGTTTGTATCTAGGTAGAAGAAGGGGTTGACGGTGTACTCCTTTACTGCAAATGGACCCCCAGGCTCAAAAGGAGATCTGGTATCTGGGAGATTTCTTCTGCATTCAGTAGTGAGGCAGGGATGGTGGTGGAACAGTCAAGAGACAGAGTCCCTAAGTTGGGATGTTTCTTTCACTAAACCCCATCCTGGAGGGGCCTCCAAGATGGAAGGGAAGTGGTTGTCTAGACAGCGTTCTAGTGCCCACGAGTTTATGAGTGTATTCTTGTGGGTTCACAGCCAGGTAAAGAGCTAAAGAGCAAAGAATGGAGAACCAAGCTACCCTGAACAGGATAAAGTAACAGGTAAAACATTTGAGGTCAAGGCATACTGCGTTACCCAGACTGCTTCTCAGAACAAAATTGAGTCAAACAGGTGGCAGGAGACAGGTGGCAAAATTGAGTCAAACAGGAGAGCCACATGAAAGCAGGAAAAAAAAGGGGGCGTATGCGCCTATAACCCTAGCACTCCGGGATGCTGAGGCGAGCAGATCACTCAAGGTCAGGAGTTCGAGACCAGCCTGAGCAAGAGCGAGACTCCGTCTCTACTAAAAATAGAAAACAATTAATTGGCCAACTAAAAAAGTATATAGAAAAATTAACCCGGCCTGGTGGCGCATGCCTGTAGTCCCAGCTACTCGGGAGGCTGAGGCAGAAGGATCACTTGAGCCCAGGAATTAGAGGTTGCTGTAAGCTAGGCTGATGCCACGGCACTCTAGCCCGAGCAACAGAGTGAGGAAGGAAGGAAGGAAGGAAGGAAGGAAGGAAGGAAGGAAGGAAGGAAGGGAAAGAAAGACAGAAAGAAAGACAGAAAGAAAGACAGAAAGAAAGACAGAAAGAAAGACAGAAAGAAAGACAGAAAGAAAGAAAGAAAGAAAGAAAGAAAGAAAGAAAGAAAGAAAGAAAGAAAGAAAGAAAGAAAGAAAGAGGCATGTGTTAAGTGCCTGAAAAATAACATAGAGCTATCAGCAAATTCCTAGGAACATGCCACTACTCTGTACTTCTTTGTGTTTTTTTTTTAATTTTTTTTATTTCAGCATTTTATGGGGGTACAAATGTTTGGGTGACATATATTGCCCATGCCCCACCCCAGTCAGAGTTTCAAGCATGTCCATCCCCCAGACAGTGCACACCGCACCCATGAGGTGTGAATATATCCATCCCCTCCTCCCCCCTCATCTTCCCAACACCCAATGAATGTTATTCCTGTATGTGCACTTAGGTGTTGATCAGTTAATACCAATTTGCTGGTGAGTACATGTGGTGCTTGTTTTTCCGTTCTCGTGATACTTCCCTTAGTAGAATGGGCTCCAGCTCGATCCAGGATAGTACAAGAGGTGCTAGATCACCCTTGTTTTTTGTGTCTGAGTAGAACTCCATGGTACACATATACTACATTTTATTAAACCACTCTCATGTGGATAGGCACTGGGGTTGTTTACACATCTCTGCAATTGTGAATTGTGCTGCTATAAATATTGGGGTACAGAAGTCTTTTTTACAGAATGTCTTTTTTTCCCCTTTGGGTCAATACCCAGTAGTGGGATTGCTGGATCAAAAGGTGGTTGTACTCTTAGTTCTTTGAGGTATCTCCATGCTACTTTTCACGGAGGTTGTGCTAGTTTGCAGTCCCACCAGCAAAGTATGAGTGTTCCTATCTCTCCTCATGCACGCCACCAACTCTAATCATCAGGGAAATGCAAATCAAAACCACAATGAGATACCATTTACCTCCAGTGAGACTGGCCTTTATCAGAAAGTTCCAAAACAACAAATATTTTTAAATTTTTGAAAACCCACCACACTGTTTTCCATAGTGGCTGCACCATTTTATATTCCTACAAACAGTGCACAGGTGTTTCAATTTCTTCACATCCTCACAAACACTCATTATATTTTGGGGCTTTCTTTAATAGTAGACGTCTCAATGAGTGTGAGGTGGTGTCTCACTGTAGTTTTGACTCCAGCTTATTTTTGGGGGAAGATGTTTGTCTTTTGTTTCACCTCACACCTCCACACCAAGCAGGTCAAAACTGGGGTTGAGGCCGGGCGTGGTGGCTCATGCCTGTGATCCTAGCACTCTAGGAGTCCAAGGCAGGAGGATCACTTGCAGTCAGGAGTTCGAGATCAGCCTGGGCAACATAGTGAGACCCCCATCTCTACAAAAAATAGAAAAATTAGGCCGGGCGCGGTGGCTCACACCTGTAATCCTAGCACTCTGGGAGGCCGAGGCGGGTGGATCACTCAAGGTCAGGAGTTCGAAAAAATAGAAAAATTAGCCATGTATGGTGGTACATGCCTGTAGTCCCAGCTACTAGGGAGGCTGAGGCAGGAGGATCGCTTGAGCCCAGGAGTTTGAGATTGCTGTGAGCTAGGCTGATGCCACGACACTCTAGCCCAGGCAACAGAGTGAGACTCTGCCAAGAAAAAAGAAAAAAAGAAAGAAAAGAAAAAGAAAGAAGGAAGGAAGGAAGGGAAGAAGAGAGGAGGAAGGAAGGAGAGGAAGGAAGAGGAGAGGGAGGGAGGGAGAGAAGAAGGAAGGAAGGAAGAAGGAGGAGGGAGGGAGGGAGGGAGGAAGGAAGGAAGGAAGGAAGGAAGGAAGAAGGAAGAAGGAAGGAAGGAAGGAAGAAGAAAGGAGGAGGAGGGAGGAGGGAGGAGGGAGGGAGGAAGGAAGGAAAGAAGAAGGAAGGAGAAAGAGGAGGGAGGGAGGGAGGAGGGGAGGAGGAAAGGAAGGAAGGAAGAAGGAAGGAAGAAGGAAGGAAGGAAGGAAGGCAGAGAAAGAAAGAGAAAAAGAAGAAAAGAAAGAAGAAAAGAAAGAAAGAAAGAGAAGAAAAGGAAGAAGAAGAAGAAGAGAAAGAGTTCTTGGTGTAATATTTCTAATTTTT
>NC_033683.1:7813184-7850240 GCF_000165445.2 Microcebus murinus | reverse complement strand
CTTCAGCAAAAGCCCAGACGTCCCCGCATCAAAAATAAAAAGGCCAGGTGCAGTGGCTCAAGCCTGTGATCCCAGCATTTGGGAGGCCGAAGCAGGAGGATTTGTTGAGCCCAGGAGTTGGAGGCTGCAGTGAGCTATGCTAACCCCCTGCACTCCAGCCTGGGTGACAGAACAGGGCCTTGTCTCTAAAAAATAACATAAAATAATACAGAATGTGTCTGTCTTGTCTTTGTTGCTTATGCTGACTGGCAGATACACACAGCACTTGAGACGTGTGTGGTGTGGTGTGTGTGTGTGTGTGTGTGTGTGTGTGTGTGTCGGTATGTATACATATATATGTGTGTGTGTGTACAGCCAATCATTATCCACAAACTCCACACTTGAGATTAACCTACTTGCTAATTTATCTGTAATTCAAAGAGCTGGAACCCATTTACTAATGAAGCATCACAAGAATTGAAAACAATAAATAAAATATATAAAAAAAAAAGAATGGAAACAAGCAAGCACATGTACTCACCATCACACTGGTATTAAACGATCAATACTTAAGTGCACATATATTGCACATAGCATTCATCGGGTGCCCGCCAGGTGGGAGGAGGAGGAGGGGATGGTATATTCACGCTAATGGGTGTGGTTTGGCACCATCTGGGGGATGGGCACGCTTGTAGCTCTGACTCAGGCAGGCAAAGACAATATATGCACCCTAACATTTGTACCCCCGTCATATGCTGAAATAGAAGATATATATATATTAATCAATGTGCTGGTGGACTTTTGCAGTCATTTGCAACTTGGCAAAGTGGCAAAACTTTGAGTAGCCTACACTCATCCTCCCAGTTGAGTCAGCTAATTTCTTTCTATTTTTTTAGTAGAGACGGGGTCTCACTCTTGCTCAGGCTGGTCTCGAACTCCTGACCTTGAGCAATCCGCCCGCCTCGGCCTCCCAGAGTGCTAGGATTACAGGCATGAGCCACCGCACCCGGCCCTGAAACCAAGGAACTCTGTTTCTAAGCTCTCCTTGTTTCAGCCCCCAGCATACTCTAAATAAGTGTCCCCTCCATGATCTATTTAGTGCCACATGCTTCCCACTTCTGTGCTTTCTGTTGGTGGATTAGCTGTCAAAAAGGGCCCCCAAACACAGTGCTGAAGTGCTGTGTTGTATTCCTAAGTATGAAAAAACCGGCCGGGCGAGGTGGCTCATGCCTGTAATGCTAACACTCTGGGAGGCCAAGGTGGGAGGATCGCTCAAGGTCAGGAGTTCGAGACCAGCTTGAGCAAGAACGAGACCCTGTCTCTACTAAAAATAGAAAGAAATTAATTGGCCAACTAAAAATATAGGAAAAATTAGCCGGGCATGGTGGTGCATGCCTGTAGACCCAGCTACTCAGGAGGCTGAGGCAGGAGGATGGCTTGAGCCCAGGAGTTTGAGGTTGCTGTGAGCTAGGCTGATGCCATGGCGCTCTAGCCTGGGCAACAGAGTGAGACTGTGTCTCAAAAAAAAAAGCAAAAAGAAAAAACCATTCTTGCTTTATGGAGAAAATATGTGTGCTGGATAAGCTTCCATCAGGCATGAGCTACAGTGCTTTGGGCTGCAAGTTCAACGCGAATGGATCGACAATATGTATTAAGTGAGCTCTCTTATGTATGTTTCTGAGGATACGTGAGGAGTTGTTATATAAATGACAACTTACAGCCAACAGCACTATACTTGTCATTTATACAGCAAACATACACGACACAAGGCTACGTATGGATTGGTTGATGAAAATGTCATAACCAGAGGCTCATGAGAGCCTAACCCTGTACTCTCCGTTGGAGCAGTGGTATTTAGCAGCATTTGCTAATCTAGTGGCCCCTGTGACTTTCTAGAACTACCACATTGAAGAGAACCTTGCACTCCAGCCTGGGTGACAGAACAGGGCCTTGTCTCTAAAAAATAACATAAAATAATACAGAATGTGTCTGTCTTGTCTTTGTTGCTTATGCTGACTGGCAGATACACACAGCATTGAACTGTGTGTGTGTGTGTGTGTGTGTGTGTGTGTGTGTGTGTGTGTGTGTGGTATGTATATATATGTGTGTGTTGTACAGCCAATCATTATTCCACAAACTCCACTTGAGAATTAACCTACTTGCTAAAATTTATCTGTAATTCAAAGAGCTGGAACCCATTCTACTAATGAAGCATCACAAGAATTGAAAAACAATAAAAAATAAAATATAATAAAAAAGAATGGAAAAACAAGCAAGCACATGTACTCACCATCACACTGGTATTAAACGATCAATACTTAAGTGCACATATATTGCACATAGCATTCATCAGGTGCCCGCCAGGTGGAGGAGGAGGAGGGGATGGTATATTCACGCCTAATGGGTGTGGTTTGCACCATCTGGGGGATGGGCACGCTTGTAGCTCTGACTCAGGCAGGGCAAAGACAATATATGCACCCTAAACATTTGTACCCCCGTCATATGCTGAAATAGAAATAATATAATAATATTAAAAAATCAATGCTGGTGGGACTTTTGCAGTCATTTGCAAACTTGCAAAGTGGCGAAAACTTTGAGTAGCCCTACACTCATCCTCCCAGTTGAAGTCAGCTAATTTCTTTCTATTTTTTTAGTAGAGACGGGGTCTCACTCTTGCTCAGGCTGGTCTCGAACTCCTGACCTTGAGCAATCCGCCCGCCTCGGCCTCCCCGAGTGCTAGGATTACAGGCATGAGCCACCGCACCCGGCCCTGAAACCAAGGAACTCTGTTTCTAAGCTCTCCTTGTTTCAGCCCCCCAGCATACTCTAAATAAGTGTCCCTCCATGATCTATTATCCAGTGCCACATGCTTCCACTTCTGTGCTTTCTGTTGGTGGATTAGCTGTCAAAAAGGGCCCCCAAACACAGTGCTGAAGTGCTGTGTTGTATTCCTAAGTATGAAAAAACCGGCCGGGCGAGGTGGCTCATGCCTGTAATGCTAACACTCTGGGAGGCCAAGGTGGGAGGATCGCTCAAGGTCAGGAGTTCGAGACCAGCTTGAGCAAGAACGAGACCCTGTCTCTACTAAAAATAGAAAGAAATTAATTGGCCAACTAAAAATATAGGAAAAATTAGCCGGCATGGTGGTGCATGCCTGTAGACCCAGCTACTCAGGAGGCTGAGGCAGGAGGATGGCTTGAGCCCAGGAGTTTGAGGTTGCTGTGAGCTAGGCTGATGCCATGGCGCTCTAGCCTGGGCAACAGAGTGAGACTGTGTCTCAAAAAAAAAAGCAAAAAGAAAAAACCATTCTGTGCTTTATGGAGAAAATATGTGTGCTGGATAAGCTCCCATCAAAGAGCGACTTCATCCTGGTACCCGCAACTTCCACACACCCGCAGAAGATGCTGCTCTGCGGAGAAAAAGACTCAGGCTCTCACCAACGCACCTACCCAAAACTCACCTGCTCACACCAGCAACACCTGCCAACGGCTTATGGGAGAGGACACACAGGGTGGGACTGGTTGCGTCACATCTGCAGAGCCTGCCTCCCCAAGAACACACACTCCTGTGGACTGGAAGTAGCTCAAGGCTGTGAGACAACCAGATAGCTCGGTCTGCAGGCCGTGAGAACAGCCCCTAGCATTGCATAGCGCGGAGCATTTGTTTGCACGAGACAAAGCAAAAACTCACATGTCCCCTGGTTCTTCCCTGACCCTGTTCTGAAGCCCACGAGCCATGCCCATCAGCCACCCCGTCTCACGATGACTCCTAACAACACCTCCCTGAAATGTGTCGCTCCCTATTCAGCCCCACTAACCCTGGAAGCCTATTCCAGACTCCCCTCTTTCAACTGCAGAGAAAAAATTAATTGCAGTGGGAGTCAGGCACTCCAAATCTAAAAATTGGCCCCAGGGGGACAGGAGGAAACCAGAGAAAACAATTATACTCAGTTTTTCATTGACTGCAAGAAGGGAGGAAGATTGGCAAGGACAACCAGAAAGTGTTGGACAATCCAAACACGACGGAGAGTCCCAAGCCAGAAGAATGAGTGTGTGCTGTGTTCAAATGTAGGTTTCATTATTATGCAGATGTGGTGAGGCCAACAGACCAG
Source organism: Microcebus murinus (assembly GCF_000165445.2). NCBI lineage: Eukaryota > Metazoa > Chordata > Mammalia > Primates > Cheirogaleidae > Microcebus > Microcebus murinus. The sequence goes on along the minus strand of NC_033683.1, from coordinate 7,846,150 downwards.
AATGGGATTGCTCTTGCAAAGATAACTTAATTACTCCCAGTTTCCAAGAGGAGGGGCCGTGTAGGGCCACACGGGGCAGTGCCAGAGCCAGCTGGGAGACAGGGGGAGAGGGAACTCCAGGGGGTATAGACTCTGGATTGGGGGGTTTGCATAGGAAAGATGCAGTTGCAGGTAAATTGTTTCCTGTCTCTAGGAATTAGCTAGTCTCTCCAGGGTCAGCAAAGCCCCAAGACGTCCACGCATCAAAAATACAAAAAAGGGCCAGGTGCAGTGGCTCAAGCCTGTGATCCCAGCACTTTGGGAGGCCGAAGCAGGAGGATTTGTTGAGCCCAGGAGTTGGAGGCTGCAGTGAGCTATGCTAACCCCACCTGCACTCCAGCCTGGGTGACAGAACAGGGCCTTGTCTCTAAAAAATAACATAAAATAATACAGAATGTGTCTGTCTTGTCTTTGTTGCTTATGCTGACTGGCAGATACACACAGCACTTGAGACGTGTGTGTGTGAGTGTGTGTGTGTGTGTGTGTGTGTGTTGTGTGTGAGTATGTATAGGTATGTATGTGTGTGTACAGCCAATCATTATCCACAAACTCCACACTTGAGAATTAACCTACTTGCTAAAATTTATCTGTAATTCCAAAAGAGCTGGAACCCATTCTACTAAATGAAGCATCACAAGAATTGAAAAACAAATAAAAAATAAAATATAATAAAAAAAAAAAGAATGGAAAAACAAGCAAGCACATGTACTCACCATCACACTGGTATTAAACGATCAATACTTAAGTGCACATATATTGCACATAGCATTCATCGGGTGCCCGCCAGGTGGGAGGAGGAGGAGGGGATGGTATATTCACGCCTAATGGGTGTGGTTTGCACCATCTGGGGGATGGGCACGCTTGTAGCTCTGACTCAGGCAGGGCAAAGACAATATATGCACCCTAAACATTTGTACCCCCGTCATATGCTGAAATAGAAATATATATATATATATATATTAAAAAATCAATGCTGGTGGGACTTTTGCAGTCATTTGCAAACTTGCAAAGTGGCGAAAACTTTGAGTAGCCCTACACTCATCCTCCCAGTTGAAGTCAGCTAATTTCTTTCTATTTTTTTAGTAGAGACGGGGTCTCACTCTTGCTCAGGCTGGTCTCCGAACTCCTGACCTTGAGCAATCCGCCGCCTCGGCCTCCCGAGTGCTAGGATTACAGGCATGAGCCCCACGCACCCGGCCCTGAAACCAAGGAACTCTGTTTCTAAGCTCTCCTTGTTTCAGCCCCCAGCATACTCTAAATAAGTGTCCCCTCCATGATCTATTTAGTGCCACATGCTTCCCACTTCTGTGCTTTCTGTTGGTGGATTGAGCTGTCAAAAAGGCCCCAAACACAGTGCTGAAGTGCTGTGTTGTATTCCTAAGTATGAAAAAACCGGCCGGGCGAGGTGGCTCATGCCTGTAATGCTAACACTCTGGGAGGCCAAGGTGGGAGGATCGCTCAAGGTCAGGAGTTCGAGACCAGCTTGAGCAAGAACGAGAACCCTGTCCTCTACTAAAATAGAAAGAAATTAATTGGCAACTAAAATATAGAAAATTAGCCGGGCATGGTGGTGCATGCCTGTAGACCCAGCTACTGGGCAGGAGCTGAGGCAGGAGGATGGCTTGAGCCCAGGAGTTTGAGGTTGCTGTGAGCTAGGCTGATGCCATGCGCGCTCTAGCCTGGGCAACAGAGTGAGACTGTGTCTCAAAAAAAAAAGCAAAAAGAAAAAACCATTCTGTGCTTTATGGAGAAAATATGTGTGCTGGATAAGCTTCCATCAGGCATGAGCTACAGTGCTTTGGGCTGCAAGTTCAACGCGAATGGATCGACAATATGTATTAAGTGAGCTCTCTTATGTATGTTTCTGAGGATACATGAGGAGTTGTTATATAAATGACAACTTACAGCCAACAGCACTATACTTGTCATTTATACAGCAAACATACACGACACAAGGCTACGTATGGATCGGTTGATGAAAATGTCATAACCAGAGGCTCATGGGAGCCTAACCCTGTACTCTCCGTCGGAGCAGTGGTATTTAGCAGCATTTGCTAATCTAGTGGCCCCTGTGACTTTCTAGAACTACCACATTGAAGAGAACCTGCGATAAACTCTGTGTCCGTGTGCAATTTTTGTTAGCCTGAAATATTTTGTATTTTAACATTTTGAAGTTTTTTAAAAAAAAAAGTAATTTCGAAATAAAATAAGTCAACCCTTTAGTTTCCTCTCTTTTTTTTTTTTTTTTTTTTTTTTGGAGACAGGGTCTCACTTTGTTGCCCAGGCTAGAGTGAGTGCCATGGCATCAGCCTGGCTCACAGCAACCTCAACCTCCCGAGTAGCTGGGACTACAGGCATGCGCCACCATGCCCGGCTAATTTTTTGTATATATATTTAGTTGGTCAATTAATTTGTTTCTACTTTTGGTAGAGACGGGGTCTCGCTCAGGCTGGTTTCAAACTCCTGACCTTGAGCAATCCGCCCGCCTCAGCCTCCCAGAGTGCTAGGATTACAGGCGTGAGCCACTGCGCCCGGCCTAGTTTCCTCTCTATTTGGGGACGGTTTCCTTCCATCTTCCAAACGCCTGCAAAGCCGCAGACAAAGCTACTCGGAGTGGAGTCCAAGGAACGGCAGCAATGGAATGTTCTCGGAGCTTGTCGGAAAGGCGGGATGTCTGGGGAGACCAGAACTCTGTCACTCTCACAAGCCCTGGTGGCAATTCTAGCACAAGCTCCAGTGTGAGAACCCGCTGGTCTGAGAACAACTAGTCTCACTGTCTATCTTTTCCTGACCATCAGGGGAATTAGGAATTTTTTTTTTTAAAGAAGAAGATTCAGTAGGATATAATGATTCATTTCTTTAACAGAGGCTTATAGAGATTTAATTAATAAATTGGAGGTTTTAAACTAAAAAAAAAAATTGGCCAAGCGTGGTGGCTCATGCCTGTAATCCTAGCACTCTGGGAGGCCGAGGCGGGCGGATTGCTCGAGGTCAGGAGTTCGAAACCAGCCTGAGCAAGAGCGAGAGCCCGTCTCTACTATAAATAGAAAGAAATTTATTGGCCAACTAATATATATAGAAAAAATTAGCTGGGCATGGTGGCACATGCCTGTAGTCCAGCTACTCGGGGCTGAGGCAGGAGGATTGCTTGAGCCCAGGAGTTTGAGGTTGCTGTGAGCTAGCCTGATGCCACAGCACTCACTCTAGCCTGGGCAATAAAGCGAGACTCTGTCTCAAAAAAAAAAAAAAAAAAAAAAAAAAAAATTAAGAATTTTGAAGACCTCCTCGATCAGTAATCTCCCACTTTCTGCACACCAAGGTCTCTGGGAGCTACAAAAGTCATGGACAGGCTTGTCAGTGGGTGCAAAGGCAATTTATGTAGCCAAAGTGTTTGTATCCCTTAATACTCTTAAATGAACAAGAAAAAAATAAATAAATAAAAATCATGAATGCTTGGTCTCTCTTCACAGGGAGCCTGATTCCATGGATCTGGCATGCAACCTAAACGAGTCGATTTTTTTTTTTTTTAAGTTCCCCTAGTGATTTTAACCTTGCAACCAAGGTTGAGAACTTGTAGCCAACTCTGCAAAGGATTGAGCCGTTAGCAGAAAGAAACGAAAAGAAGCTGGTGGTCTTGGGCGCCCCCTGCTGGCAAGAGGCTATATCTCTTGCCTCCCAGCGACCTCAGGCGCCCGAGGGGAGGGGGAGGGGAAGGAGCCGGCCCTTGTAGGCTCCTAAAGAGTCCGCTGCACATATCAGAAATCTGCTTGATGAGTGCACAAAAAAATGCCCTTTCTAGATAAATGCCTATTTAAATTCCTAATTGAATTTCAAAGCTGTGAAATGGCTCCAGTTGTCATTTGTTCACACGACTTGTAATTCATATGACAAATCTTCACGTAGCTCTTACTATGCCCGAACCCCTGACCTAAACACTAGCAAACATTAACTCATCCATCCTCACAGCTGGGCAAGTCACTTCGCCTCTGCCGGCTTCTACTTCCCAGTAGAAAAAGAGACATACACTTTGGGAGGCTGGGGCGGGAGGATTGATTGAGGCCAGGAGTTTGAGACCAGCCTGGGCATCATAGCAAGACCCCATCTCTAACAAGAATTAAAATAAAAATTTGAAAATTAGCCAGGAGTGGTGGTGCACCCTTATAGTCCCAGCTACTCAGGAGGCTGAGGCAGGAGGATCACTTGAGCCCTCGAATTTGAGGCTGCAGTGAGCTATGATTGTGCCAATCCAGGCAACGGAGAGAGACCCTGCCTCTGGAAAAAAAAAAAAAAAAGGAAAGAACGAAAAAAAGAAAGAAAAATAGACATAGTACCCAATTCTGAGTCATAATGTTGCTGTGAGAATTTATCCAACCTCAATTCCAAACTCTCATCTAACATCTACCTTTCATTTGTCATGATGATTCTTTAAAGGGAAAAAAAATGTTTATTATTGTTTTAACTGGCTGTAACCTAAATTAACCAAAAATCCCTTTCATGGAGTCAGGGGCCCATCCTGCAGATGTGTTGAATAAGGTGGGGTGACAGGAGGCAACCTTCCCTTCCTAGGGGGCCAAATATTGGGGCCCTGCTATGGTTCAAATGTGTCCAGCGAAGTCCATGCATTGGAAACTTAATTCCCAGTGCAACAGCGTTGGGAGGTGACACCTAATAAGAGGTGATTAGGTCATTAGAACCCTGCCCTCGTGAACAGATTCATGTTTTTTTCCAGAATGGGTTAGTTATCACAAGAGTGAGTTTTTCATAAAAGTTTGAGTTCGACCTCGTCTTGCCCCTCTGCCATGGGATGGCGTGGCCTGAAGTTCCTCACCAAATGCCCACATCGTGTTCTTGGACTTCCCAGCCCCCAGAACCGAGAGCCAAATAAATTTCTGTTTCCAATCACAATTTCTGTTTCCAATCATCAGGGTATTTTCCAATCACCCTGTCTGTGGGATTCTGTTACAACAACATAAAACGGACAAAGGCAGACCCAGAACAGTCTGTTAAAATTGTCTGAGAACCTTTCTACCACGCTGATGCTTAAAATCTGTATGACAACCTCAAACTTGTTGGTTATGGTTCAAAAAAAAAAAACCCATAATATAGCAAGCGTTAGTAAAGGTATGAAGAAATTGGAACCCTTGTGCATTGCAGGTAGGCATGGGAAATGGTGTAGCTGTTGTCAGAAACAGCATGGTGGTTTGTCGGAAAAAAATTACAAATAAAATTCCACAACTGGGTACGTATCCAAGAAATTGAAAATCGGGTCTCAAAGAGATATTTGTATACCCATGTTCATAGCAGCATGATTCACAATAGCCGAAATGCAGAAAACAACCCAAGCATGTACTGACAGGTAAACAGATTAACACATGTGATATATACATGCAATGGAGCACTACTCAGCCTTAAAAAGGAAGGGAATTCCGGCACGTACAACAACATGGATGAGCCTCGAGGAGGTTATGCTAAGTAATAATTTTTTTTAGCCAATCACAAGAGGACAGATACTGTCTGACTCCACCCTCATGAGATATCTAGAGCAGTCACGTGCACAGAGACAGAAAGGAGAATGGTGGCTGCCAGGGCCAGAGGGTGGGGGAATGAGGAGTTAGTGTTTCATGGGGACAGAGCCTCAGTTTTGCAAGATGTTGAGTTTTGGAGATTGGCTGCATGACAATGTGAATGTACTTAGCACTACACCGTGGACACTTAGGCATGATAAATTTCATTTTGCGTATTTTAGCGCCATTAAACGTGTTTTTAACGTGTTAAAAAAGTATGATAAACCCTCAAAAGGATAAAGGAGGAAAAAACTTGATCCCATAGTTGCTATGGCTTTTTTTTTTTTTTTTTTTTGAGACAGAGTCTTTGTTGCCCAGGCTAGAGTGAGTGCCGTGGCGTCAGCCTAGCTCACAGCAACCTCAAACTCCTGGGCTCAAGCGATCCTCCTGCCTCAGCCTCCCGAGAAGCTGGGACTACAGGCATGTGCCACCATGCCTGGCTAATTTTTTATATATATATTAATTGACCAATTAATTTCTTTCTATTTATAGTAGAGACGGGTCTCAGTCTTGCTCAGGCTGGTTTCGAACTCCTGACCTCGAGCAATCCACCCACCTCGGCCTCCCAGAGTGCTAGGATTACAGGTGTGAGCCACCACACCCAGCCTACTATGGCTTTTTTTTTTTTTAATAAAAGAGAGGAGAAAAATTCTTCCAACCAAAATTCTCATCCCTATTCTTTAGCCAAACATTTTTGAAAACAGAAAGGCTGTGCACCAAAGTGTCTATGTGGTGGCCTCTCTGGGCAGCAACATAAAAGACCAGCTGGGGAATTCTTCCTTCTTTCTCTACAGACGTTTTAAGTGGTGAGATTGTGAGTGACTTCATCTTCTCACGTTGCGTCTTTCAGCCTCTTTAGAATTAAAAGGTGCAACAGAAAACTGTGTTTGAAAATGATAAAAGTAGTTTTGTATATTTTCAGTTGTTGTGAACAGTCCCAAAAAGTGCCTGGAACCTCAACTAATTAACTTACGAATAATGAGTTAAAATACTCAATAAACCGCCCCTCCCTGGCGGAGTTAACAAATCTAGACACAAGTAGGAAATTAAACCTCTTCCACTTAGATATCCCCATTACACATTCCATAGCACACACTAAGAAAAAAAACGTTTAATTTTTTTTTTTTTTATCTTAACTAACAGGTGATATCTGACACCACCCAAAACAGCCAGGGTTTGGAAGTGACTCTACTAAATGCTGCGGTCCCCAATCACCGCTCCCCGTCGCTCGCATCACCGCGTAAGCTCCGCCTCCTGTCAGATCGGGGCGGCGTTAGATCCTGATAGGAGCGCGGACCCTACTGTAAACTGCGCGTGTGCGAGGGATCTGGGTTGCGGCTCTTTATGAGAATTTAACGCCTGGTGATCCGAGGTGGAGCCGAGGCGGTGATGCTGGCGCTGGGGAGCCGCAATGAATGCAATGCGCTTGAATCATCCCGAAACCGTCTCCCCCCTGCACCCCATCCGTGGAAAAATTGTCTTCCGTGAACCCCCATCCCTGGTGCCAAAAAGGCTGGGGACGACCGTCCTAATGCATTCCGGGGTCTGCTATTTATTGCTGAGACGGTTCTTCCCTCGCAGGTGCACCCCCTCTCCGTTTGTCTACACTGAAAGCCCCTTCTGCCGGGGGCTGAGCCCGGCTCCTGCCAGGGGGGAGCAGGGAGAAGTCCCTGAGGAGAAGGCAGACGCCCCCCTGCTCCCTAGTGAAGCCTCGGAGTGAAGCTCAGGGAGGGCTTCCAGGGGGAGGAGGCATCGGGCTGACATTCGAAGAGGCGAATCCCTGCTTGGTGAAAATGTGAGAGGACGTGAGATCCGGGCAGTGGGAACAGCACGAGACGCAGAGGACCTGGGGCAGGGGTGTCCTCGTCCCGCCCCACTTCTCCCCACCTCCACCCCGGGCTGGCCTGCGTCTCCTTTGGGAAGCCAGAAAGCCACGCTCGCTGGTGGCCTGATTAATATTAATATTCTGATTAATATTCTGAGGGCTGACAATCCCATACGAATGTCAGAGGCCTGTGACCATCTCTCCACCTCCGCGCTGTCAACAGCTCCACCGCGGGTCCCAAGACAAGGATTCCCGCGTCCCCCCCCCCCAAGTTCTAGAATCCGGAAGCTGCGTCACGGGCCCCTCCTCTAGACCTCTCTATCCCTCCCTCTCCAAATGTGGGGGGTCTCGGGCAGAGAGGTGGTCCGGGGGCAGGCAGGGCTGGGAGGGTCCCCTGCATTGTGGCGTCTTCTGGGAGGTGGGAGGGGACGGGTGACGTCACAGACTGCTGGCCCGCCCCTCTCCCTCTCTCCCTCCACCCGCTTGCCGCTGGCCCGGCCTCAACTTCTCGCCGCGCTCCCACCTCCAGGAGAAAGTCGTTAGCCTCGCCGCCGAGCAGCCTCGCCGGGCCACCTGCAAACATGGATGCAAATGTCCCCAAGCCCCCAGAGCCCGAGTCCTGCCCAGAGGCTCCCAGGACTGGCCTGAACCCCAGCTCGATCCTAAAGAACAAGACCCTGTATGGCAACGCGTCCGGCATGGTGGGCGACAGGCTGCCCCCGAAGACGGGCGCGGTGGTCATCGACATGGGCACGGGCACCTGCAAGGTGGGCTTCGCGGGGCAGGCGCGGCCCACCTACACCGTGGCCACCATCGTGGGCTGCCAGCCCCAGAAACAGGCCACCGCGGCGCAGGCCTGCCTGGAGACGTTCATAGGCGAAGCGGCCCGCGCGCGCCCGGAGCTGACCCTGGTGCAGCCCATCCGCAGCGGCATCGTGGTGGACTGGGAGGCCGCCGAGCTCATCTGGCGCCACATGCTGGAGCACGACCTGCAGGTGGCCACCCAGGACCACCCGCTGCTCTTCTCGGACCCGCCCTTCAGCCCGGCCACCAACCGCGAGAAGCTGGTGGAGGTGGCCTTCGAGTCGCTGCGCTCCCCGGCCATGTACGTGGCTTCGCAGTCGGTGCTGTCGGTCTACGCGCACGGGCGCGTCAGCGGGCTGGTGGTGGACACCGGCCACGGGGTCACCTACACGGTGCCCGTCTTCCAGGGCTACAACCTGCCGCACGCCACCGAGCGCCTGGACCTGGCGGGCACGCACCTGACCGCCTTCCTGGCGGAGATGCTGGCCGGCTCGGGCTTGCTCCTGGGCCAGCGCGACCTGGACACGGTGGAGAGCATCAAGCACCGCTACTGCTACGTGGCCGCCGACTTCCAGAAGGAGCAGGCGCGGCCCCGGGAGGAATGCGCGCAGACGCTGAAGCTGCCCGACGGGCGCACCGTCACGCTGGGCAGGGAGTTGTTCCAGTGCCCCGAGCTGCTGTTCAGTCCCCCGGAGGTCCCGGGGCTGTCGCCCGTGGGCCTCCCCGCCATGGCCAGACAGAGTCTCCGCAAGGTGCCCCTGGAGGGGCGGGCGGAGGTGGCCCAAAACGTGCTGCTCTGCGGGGGCTCCTCTCTCTTCACCGGCTTCGAGGGCCGCTTCCGGGCCGAGCTGCTGCGCTCTCTGCCCCCCGAGGCCCACGTGGTGGTGGCGGCCCAGCCCAACAGGAACTTCTCGGTGTGGATCGGCGGCTCCATCCTGGCCTCGCTGCGCGCCTTCCAGTCCTGCTGGGTCCGGCGCGAGCAGTACGAGGAGCAGGGGCCCCACATCGTGTACCGCAAATGCTACTGACCCTACTGACCGGGCAGGGGAGGGGGCGGGGCGGGGAGTAAAACCTCTGCTACCCAGCCCACGCCGTCCTGTGGTTGCCCCAAGACCCCGCCCTTCCGCTGGTGGACACACCCAGACACCCTGACCTCCTGCTGATTCACCCGCTGAGACGCCCCTAATCTGAGCCCCCAAACCCACCATCCTGGGATCCACCCCCTCCCCGATACACTATTATGCTCTAATCTATTTATTTTGGTGGGGAGCAGAGATGGGGTCTTGCTGTGTTGCCCAGGCTGGTCTCGAAGTTCTGGCCTCAAGTGCTCCTTCTGCCTTGGCCTCCCAAAGTGCTGGGACTACAAGTGTGAGCCGCCATGTCTGGCCAATGTATTGCTTTTGATATAGCCCCCCAAGATTCCCCTTGGCTTCAAGCCCCCCAGTTCAGTTGATGTGCACTTCAAGGACCCCCAACCTGCCCGCCAAGGAGCCTGCAGTGGAGTGCTCCTGCCTCTCCCTTTCCATGGGTGCTCCCACCCCTACGTGCACCCCCAGAATCTGCCCCCCATTTCAAACCCCCCTAAATTCCGCTTGTCAAGACACCCCTGGTTCTCAGCACACCAAATCTACCTCTTCACTGGTTTCCCCCAAAATGTCCCCCCAACAGGGGCTGAACCCCCACATCCACCACGGAGACCCATGCTCCACATCTGCCCCAGAAATCCTCCCCTCCCCCAACGTTCTGTCTCACAGAGCCCCGTCCTCAGCCCCCGAAATCCAGGGAGGCTCCAGCCTCCCAAATTTGGACCGTGCTCTGGCCCCCATGCCCATCCCATAATGACTCCGCTAGACGCTAGGCCCTCCAACTGCCCCCTCCACAGACACCCCGCAAATGTGCCCTCCCAAGGCCGCTGCATGACGAACCCCAGGACAGCCCACCTGGGGCTGTCACGGACTGCCCGGAGCCCACCCACAAGACCACTCCCCAGGCGTGACTTGGACACCAATGGGTGCCAACATTGCTGAGGGCTGCCCAGTCCACTGGAAACCCCAGGTGGGGGCTTCACCTGGACGCTGGCTCTCTCTGCCGGCCCCCGCACAGGTCCCCAGGGGTCCATCTTCCTGGGCCTGCTGTCCCCACCTCCCTCCATCCCACTGGAAGTTTCCCTCTCCGCCTATTCCTGCCACCCCGCCCCAGGGGCTTTCTCTAGAACCTGCCCTGGAGACAGACGCTACTCAGGACCAGGAGGCGGGGCATCCTCCCCCCGGGGCGCCTCCAGTCCCCTCTGGAGGCAGGACCCTCTGCCTTCCCGCCCTCCTGGGGGACTTCAGGACCCCCAGCCAGCAGTCTGGAGACGTTTCCTCCAATTTATCAACGCAATCAACAGGAACGGCTAGAGCTTATCTTCGTCCACGCCATGCCCTCTTCTCCCGCAGCCCACGCTTTGGAGCTGGGGCACACACAAGCCAAGTCCCCCAGATCACAAACATGCAGGGCTGGACCGGTCACCCCCTTCTCCCTGGATTGGGCACCCTCCTCCCGGGTTGTAGGGTGTTGAGGAGACACTTCCTCTTGTTACCACCAGGGGGCAGCACCCCCAAGCTCGAGGTGAGGAGGGCTGCCTCGAATTTAGAACCACCCTGCTTGAAGCGAGCCAGGTACCTGGGGGTGGGGGGACCCACACACGCAGGAACGGCGGGGGTGTGAGTCAGGCTGAGTCTCAGACGCCACAGGAAGTGAAGGGAATGCAGGAAAAAAAAAACCTTCTCCCCGTTTGCTGGGAAACCCCAAAGACCCTCATTGCGACCAAAGTTTCCCCCAACTCCAAACCTTCCCTGGGGCATAAATTTCCCACACATTCCCCCTGGACGTGTGTCCTACCCGCTTACACACTCCCAGTGATGGGGATCTCACTACCTCAAGGCTGTTGTCAGAAATCTCACCTCCTTCTACAAGTCATAGATAGGCTTCTACCCAGCACGTGGGCCCCAACCCCAAGCATCAAGAACACAAAAGACCCTGACTCCCCCTCCTGTTTCCCCCACACACCCCTAACATCTGCTTTCTGCCAAGTCACGTCCCCAGTTTCTTCAATTTCTGGTTTATATCGTTCATGTGTTCATCCAATAAACATTCACTGATTACCCACCTTGAGCCTTGCATGGTGCTGAAATCTAAGAAAATCACAGCAAACAAGACCTGGCATCTCTGCCCACCATACCCTCCTTGAAGGCTCTGAGCAGAGAAGGTAGATCGATCATTTCCCTTTTACATTTCTGCCATCAACTTCCAACGGTTCCTGTCTGTTTCACTCCCTGATCCACAATGCCTTTCCTTCTAAATGCCCCCAAAACTATCCACCTCTCTCCATCTTTCCCATACCAACCCTGGATGCATTGCTACCCTGGACAATAGTAGGAACCTCTTCTTCGGCGTCCCAGCCACCCTCTCAGAAGACCCTCTTGCAAAACGTAGCTCAAAACACATGATTTCCCACTCAGAACATCCTGATGGTTTTCTATCACATGCAAACAAAACCAAGTGTTTTCTGTGGCCCTGGACCCTCCGCCAATCTCTCTGAACCTCTCCTTGACTATCCGTCTCAGCCCCCTCACCCTGGCCACGCTAACCACCTTTCTCTTTCAATTGAAGGATAAACTGTGGTCCCCCAAAATTTATATGCTGAAGCCCTGACCCCCAGTCCCTGAGAATGGGACTTATTTGGAGATCAGGACTTGAAAGAGGTAATTAAGTTTAAATGAGGTCATTAAGTGAGCCCAACTCCAATAGGGCCGGGTTCCTTACACCAAGAGGATGTTAGAACACAGACACACACAGTGGGGTGACCGTGCAGAGACTGAGAGAGAAGACGGCCATCTACAATAAAGACAATGATGACATCAATACTTCCACCTAATGTGGAAGTAACTATCCCGTGTAAACTAGATAGTTGGTCAAGGAGAAAGGTCTCGGAAGAAACTAACCCTCCTGGCACCTCAAACATGAACTTCCAGGCTCCAGACCTGTGCCACCATACATTTTTGTGGTTTAAGCACTTTGCCACGACAGCCCGGAGTAAACCGAAACAGATTTGGGTACCAAGAGTGGTTCTGAAAGGAGTTATAAGTACCAGCTGCAGCCACATGACCAGGTACGAAAATGAGGACTGAAATTTTCACCCGTATTTCTTCCCGAATTTGTCATGACTATGTTCGTGCTTGTGTCTACAAAATATCTCTGTTTTCCTCCCGCCCTCATCCCCTTGGCATGAGATGCATTAACTGTATTGCGGCATAGCATTTAAGTATTGTTAACTTTACATCACACCATTCAAGTAATAAATGAAGGAGAGGAGTGAGCATCACCAAGGACTTCTAAGAAGCAGAGTCTCACATTAGGCGGAAGTCTGATGTCATTATTGTCTTTATCTGGAAATTGAGCGTGATTTAAGGAGATGCATATGGGTGCCGAGTTGACAAGAGGTGAGTGTGTGCTGGTGAACTTCACAGGGCAATTTGGCTGGGCTACTGTACCCAGAGATCGCATCAAACATTATTCTAGATGTTTCAGTGAAGGCATATTTTTTTTAAGTGCACTGAACATTTAAGTCAGTAGACTTTTTTTTTTTTTGGCATATTATGGGGGTACAAATTTTAAGGTTTCAAAAAATGCCCTTTCCCTCCCCTCCCCCCACAAGTCTGAGTCTCCAGCATGACCATCCCCCAGATGGTGCACGTCTCACTCATTATGTATGTATATACCCGCCCCCCTCCCCCCTCCCCCCTGCCCAATACCCTATTACTGTAGTTCCTATGTGTCCACTTAGGTGCTGCTCAGTTAATACCAGTTTGCTGGTGAGTATATGTGGTGTTTGTTTTTCCATTCTTGGGATAAGTCAGTAGACTTTGAGTCAAGTAGATTACCCAGCATAATGGGGGGGGGGGGACTTTCACTCAATCAGTTGAAGAATGAGAAGGAATTCTGCCAGAAGCTGCCTTCGGACTCAAACTGCAATTTTTCCTGGGTCTGCAGCCTAGCAGCCTACCCTGCAGATTTTGAACTTGTCGACTTCCACAATCACATGAGCCAACTCCTTAAAATAAACAAATCAGTTTCTCAGTCTCTCCCTCCACCCCATATATTAGCCAGAACCCTGGCTAATATACCTGCCAAGCCTCTTTCTACCTCAGGATGTTTGCATCAGCTAAGTGGCTCCTTCCCACCCCCACCCCCTTGATTAAACGTAGCCCCACTTCTCAGTATGACACAAAGCCCACATGCCACAAAAGCAATTTTGAAAACAGTTGCCTTCGTGTAAACATCCAAAAGAAATCCGCAAAGTTAAAAATCACCCCCACACGAAGTCAAAGGATGATTTTTTTTTTTTTTTTTTTTTAAGTAACAAATAGGCCGGGCTCACGCCTGTAATCCTAGCACTCTGGGAGGCCGAGGCAGGCGGATTGCTCAAGGTCAGGAGTTCAAAACCAGCCTGAGCAAGAGTGAGACCCCGTCTCTACTATAAATAGAAATAAATTAATTGGCCAACTAATATATATAGAAAAAATTAGCCGGGCATGGTGGCGCATGCCTGTAGTCCCAGCTACTCGGGAGGCTGAGGCAGGAGGATCGCTTGAGCCCAGGAGATTGAGGTTGCTGTGAGCGAGGCTGATGCCACGACACTCACTCTAGCCTGGGCAACAAAGGGAGACTCTGTCTCAAAAAAAATAAAATAAATAAAAAGTAACAAATAATTTTTAAAGACACATGACAAATGGAATAAAACTATCTGTAACTCATAACCCAAAGGGATAATGTCTTTTCATAAATAAAGAGCTCTTGGAAAGAATCAGTAAGAAAAGTTAGCAGAGGATATAATCAGAGAGCTCACAGGCAAAGAGAAAACAAATGGCTCTTAGCCCCAGACGATGTTCAATTTCACAAGGGAAATGAATATTTTAACTGTACTGCGATATCATTTTTAACCCGTCAGATTGTCAAAGATCAAGAGGTTTGATTACTGTTGGCGAGTTTCTGGGGAAACTGGCACTCACTTACCTTGGCAGTGAGAGCGGAAACTGACACACCCCCGTGCTGGGCATGTCGAAATGACAGATAGGCACACCTGGCCCAGCTGTCACACTTCCAGGAATTTCGCCTTCAGATACAATCAGCTCATTTGCAAATTGATGTCAGTGCAGTTAGCCATTCTTCCTGGCTGCAACATGTTGGAAACGAGCTAGACGACCTTCTGCACAAATTTGCGTTCCAACACAGCAGAAATACTACTAATAAACCCGCAAGCTTTGTTTATTGACACGGAGTGATCTCCAAGATATATTTTAAATGAAAAGGAAAAAAAAATAAATAAATAAAAAGGAAGGCCCAGAACAGTAAATGGGTGTGTGGATGTTTGCCGAGAAATGCCTCCAGTTATCTCTAGAAGCTCACACAAGAAACCTGAACGGTGGCTACTTCCAGACCAGGGGTTCTCAATCTTTATTTCATGATTTCTCACTAAAGAGCCTTTTTTACACATTTTTTTCCCTAAATGCCACCCAAGAAAGTTTAATATCTGAACATATTGTATAGCTGCACCTTGGTACTATGTGAAATTTCAACCATGTAAATATAGTTTTTAAAATATGGATATTCCGGCCGGGCGCGGTGGGTCACGCCTGTAATCCTACCACTCTGGGAGGCCGAGGCCGGAGGATTGCTCAAGGTCAGGAGTTCGAAACCAGCCTGAGTGAGACCGCCCCCCCCGTCTCTACTAAAAATAGAAAGAAATTAATTGGCCAACTAATATATACAGAAAAAAAATTAGCCGGGCATGGTGGCGCATGCCTGTAGTCCCAGCCACTCGGGAGGCCGAGGCAGGAGGATTGCTTGAGCCCAGGAGTTTGAGGTTGCTGTGAGCTAGGCTGACGCCACAGCACTCTAGCCTGGGCAAAAAGTGAGACTCTGTCTCAAAAAATAAATAAATAAATAAATAAATAAATAAATATGGATATTCCCCAAGCATCCACCTAGACCGCTCTGTTTTCTTTGTAATCTTCTCCCCATCTGTGATCACCAGACTTAAATCGGATTCCTTGTTAATGGTTGGTGTCGCCTGCCTCTGTCATGAGTTCCAGGAGGACAGGGGCCACCACCCCAGTCCCAGCTTCACTCGCAGTACTCACCACACACCGAACGTTTGTTGAATGACTGGATGACCCACAACATTCCAACATTTATCAAGCGACCGAATGAATAGGCCATGATGTTCAAACGTTTGTTGAATGACTGAAGGAGCCTCAGCATTTCAAACATGCACTGAGTGACAGAATGAACGAGCCATGACTTTCCAACATTTGCCGAGTGACCAAGTGAAGGAGGCAAGAGGAGTCCCACGAGGCCATCAGGAACCCAGCTGAGATGGTGCCGAAGCGAGTGACACAGGGCTAGCAAATACAGGGGCAGCGCGCTTGCTTTAGTTGTAAAATTTGACGCCTTGTGCATCATAGAACTTTTCACGTTCATTGTGTGATTTTTTTACATGTTGCATCGATTCCACGGGCTGGAGGGAGGGAAGAATAGAGGGTAACTGTAGGGGGTAGGGATTTCTTTTGGGGGTGATGAAACCCCTCTGGAATTAAATAGAGGTGGTGGTCGCACAACCTTGCCAATGGCCTAAATGCTACTGAATTTTACACTTTAAAGGGGTGAATGTTGGCCGGGTGCGGTGGCTCACGCCTGTAATCCTAGGGCTCTGGGAGGCCAAGGTGGGCGGATTGCTTGAGGTCAGGAGTTCGAAACTAGCCTGAGCAAGAGTGAGACCCCGTCTCTACTATAAATAGAAAGAAATTCATTGGCCAACTAATATAGAGAGAAAAAATGAGCCGGGCATGGTGGCGCATGCCTGTAGTCCTAGCTACTCGGGAGGCTGAGGCAGGAGGATCGCTTGAGCCCAGGAGTTTGAGGTTGCTGTGAGCTAGGCTGACGCCACAGCACTCACTCTAGCCTGGGCAACAAAGTGAGCCTCTGTCTCAAAAAAACAAAGGGGGGGGTGAATATTATGGTATGAGTAGTCTCGATTTAAAATATTGCCTTGGAAGAGAAAGATGGCTCATGGTTAGCCCAGGAAGAAATTAACATGCAACATAAAAGAAAAATAACATAAAACCTGTTATGGACTACAGAAAGAAAGAGAGAAGTTGACCTCCATTATTGAGATTTTTGATGCCCTCTTAAATTATGCTTGGGTGAGGGGTAAGACTCACTCCCCTCACCCCAATCCCAGCCCCAGGGAGGAAGCCACCAAGCACGTGGACTGGAAAGTCTCATAGCATTGGAGATTCAAGGAGCTGAGCCCGTCAGAAGTGGCACGAGGCTGGCCCAGAGGGATTTGTCAAAAGGCAAAGCCGAGCCCAGAAAATCGCCCCCCCCCGTCCCCACCTGCACTGGGGGAAGCTTCAGCTTCTGGGCCTGTCCCACCCAGGCCCCTGCCCCAGGAACAAGAGGGACCCGGCCAACACCTCACCCCCACACAGCAGAATCAAAGCCAACCTGGGGAGGAAAAGTGTAATTCCCAGCAGACAGGGAATTCTGTGGGGGTTTTTTGTTACGGGAAAGTTTGGTTTGGGGCAGGGGGCATGGGTGGTTTTTTTTTAGATAGAGCCTTGCTCTGTCATGCAGGCTGGAGTGCAGTGGTGTCATCATAGCTCACTGCAGCCTCGAACTCCTGGGCTCAAGTGATCCTCCCACCTTAGCCTACAAAGTAGCTACGACTACAAGTATACCCCACCATGCCTGGTTACTCTTTTTTTTTTTTTTTTTTTTTTTTTAGAGACAGGGTCTTGCTATGTTGCCCAGACTAGTCTTAAACCCCTGGGCTCAAGCAATCCTCCTGCCTTGGCCTCCCAAAGTACTGAGATTCTGGTTTCAGTAGGATCATTCTCACACACAAACACACACACCTATACCCTCACCCTCAGCTGTGCACCAGGGTCTCCTAAAACATCACTGGACAAATGTGGCTGCCAGATGTGGGGAAGAAAAGAAAGACATAAGTCACAGAGTCCAAGATCTGGGACTAATGGATTTTTCCAGAACCCCACTGATGGCTGGCCAAGGTGGGCGGTGAGCAGAAGCCAGGCCTAGCACACCTGGTTGGCAGTTACCAGTTACCCCTCGAGGAACTTGTCTTACCTCCTGCACCTCCCTCCCTTCCATCCCCTTCACCCCAGCCCCATGCCCCACCCTAGACCAGGTTAGACCTCCTCCTCCTCTTCCTCCTCCTCCTGGGGACCCAGCACCCCTTCCTTCTACCCACCACCCCTTTCCAGTCTACCCACCACCTCGCAACCCTGTGAATCTCTTCTGCAAGAAGCAGATCTGACCATGCACTGCCCCTGTTCGATATCCTTTAATGGCTCTGGGTCTGATCAGTTTTCCCAGAGCCCCACTGATGACTGACACCCTCCCTGCTCCCTAACTGTGTTCTGCATTCCAGCCCCCTCTCTGGCCTCCTTTTGTTTCCTCAAACTCAGCGCCTTCCCTCCTACCTCAGGGCCTTTGCACATGCTGCTCCCTCCACTGGGTATATATAGTCTTTCCTCCCTTCTGTCCCTAGTTCACTCCTATCTCCACTTCAGGTCTCAGGGAAGCCCTGGGTGACCATCCAGGCTGGTCAGGTGTATGTGGCACCAAGCTCGAGTCCACCCTAACATTTATTGGGATGGTACGTTCTGCCCACACAGGTGATCCAAGTCAGGTTGGCCTCTGCCATCGGACTACCACTTCCAGGGGGGGCACAGGCTGTGGGTGCCTTGTTCACCGCTGTATCCAGGCACTTGCACTTCTTTGTTGACAATCTCGGAGCTTTCCATCCAGTGGGAGGAACAGACAATAAAGATGGAAAGAAATAAGAATTTCAGGGGCAAAAATTTCCCTGAAGGAAATTGAGAGGGGACAATGTGACAGGTGATCACAAAGGGCCTGAGAGGATGAAGAGGAAGAGATTTCTAGGCAGAAAGAACTGCAAGGGCAACATCACGGGGGTCTTTGAGAAACAGGAAAGGGACCAGTGTGACTGGAACAGAGTAGGTGAGAGGGAGAGAGGCAGAAGGTGACACCAGGAAGGTGTTGGGAGCAGGTTGTGGGGAGCTTTGTGGGCCATGACAATATCGAACTTGACCCAAGCCCTGTGGTCCCAGAAAACAGTGAAAGTTAAGAATTCCCCCACCCTTTGTGTTCAGAGAAACCGTCTACTGCATATAACCACACGTGCCCACTGTGATTGTTAATTTTATGTGTCAACTTGCCTGGGCCATGGGGTGCCCAGATATTTGGTCAAATATTATTGTGGGTATCTCTGTGAGGGTGTCTGTGGGGGAGTTTAACATTACACACACAATCTGTGGAAAGCCTGAATCGAACAAAAAGCCTGGCCCTTCCCCAGGTAAGGGGGAGTTCCTCCTGCCCACCTGTCTTTGAGCTGGGTCATCATCAGCTTTTTCCTGCCTTTGGAGTCAAACTGAAACAGCGGCTCTTCCTGGGTCTTGAACTTGCCACCCTTTCAACTGGAACTACACCATCGGCTCTCCTGGGTCTCAGGTCTTTGGACTCAAGCCTGGAACCATCAGCTTTTATGGGTCTCCAGCTTGTTGCCAACTGCAGATCTTAGAACTCAGCCTCCATAATTGTGGGAGCCAATTTCTTTTAATGAATCTCTCCCCCCCCACACACACACACCCTGTTCTGTTTCTCTGGAGAACCCTGAGTAATACAGAGATCTTTGTTTTCCTATGACAAGGCTAGACCCAGACCCTCCAAATTCCCATTTTTGCCTCATAAATAAATACCTAAACTGCTTGTCTCCGCTGATCAACTGGAACAAAATGTTTGTTAACCAAACTTTAGTTAGGCCTCCCTCCTTCCCCAAACCCCTAAACTTTGGTCTACACTCACTCTGAGCTAGCTGGTGGCCCCTCTGAGAACAAGCTGGCCTCTGGGTAAAATAGCCCCAGATGGACTATCCTATCACACCCCCTCATCCCACTTCCCCACACCTGGTTCTTTGTAGCCTTGCTGACTCCCCTCTGTAAGAGAAAAACTCTTTTGCCTGACTTTTGAGATGCTTGTAGACTTTATAGTCAGAGGATTTCTGCTATTGCAATAATACACACACACACACACACACACACACCCCTTGCAATAATTTTTTGGAATAAAGTTTCCCTTGATTCAGCCCAGATTTGTTTTTTATTTGGCAGCCACAGGAAGGACTTTGGATTTTTTTTCTAGAAGCAATAGGGCACCAAGGGAGGATTGAGAGCAAGGAAGTGGCATGGTCGGCAGCAACTAGGTGGATTGGGGGAAACCAGGAGGAGGCAAGAGGTAGTGGCAGACCCGGGAAGGGGGCAGATTCAAGCTGCATTTTGGAGAGTGGGTGGGCAGAAGGATGAGAGTTACAGCAGGTCTCTGGAAGTCCCCAAAACCTCCAGCACAAATAGACTTTACCAGTTTCACGATTTGACAGCTACAAGCCCAGCCAGCGACAGTGGCTCAGCATTGGAAGAGGGAGTAAGCTTGGGATGGAGGGTGCAGGGGGAGGGCCCTCCAGAAGGTGTAAGATCATAGAGCACTGAAGTCCAAATGGGGAAACTGAGGCACGCAGCGGCACAGTGCCCTACCCACAGCCATCAGCATGCCCATGGCACAGTTGGGGTTACCAAGCAATCGATGGGCTCGTTTCCCCAATACGCATAGATTAAGGAAAAAACAAAAAAACTCGACTTCAAGTCAACTGGCAAAGAGACAGCAAAAGACACCCACATCTGTCTCCCGGAGCTGAGCGAGGGGGACCTGCTTTGCAGGCTTTTATAGGCATGGGGTAATAAGGCGTGCTCTGATTGGCTCTCGCAAAGAGGGGCTACCGGAAGGCATGATCTGATTGGATCATGCCATGCGCCATGCGGTGTCTGCTTCTTAATTCAGCCCCCTGCTCCTCCTCCGCAGGTGAAGCACTTAGGTTCCGCCTATGGTTCATCTGGGCAGGCCCAGGTTACCTGGCCTTCAACGTGGTGGGGGTGGTCCGTGGTAACTGACAAACAACTCACAACTTGTTAAGTAAAAATTGAGCCAGGTTGGTCTGATGTGGTTACACTGGGGTTCAAATCCAGGTTTCCTGCCTCCCAGATCTGGCTTGTCCCACCACCCTACCGTGTTTGTTGAGCAAATAGGATTTGAGCCAGGAGTTGCATTATTGCTGGGTTTGCAGAGCGGGAGAGGGATGAGGGCATTCTGGTTTTGGGAACAGAGGGGTTATAGGTGTGGAGGCTGGAATGAGAGAAGCAAGATGCAGGCCGTGAATAATGGTAGAGCCAGCGGGCAACAGGTACTGCTGGACTCTGCTGTAACCACCCCATGGCCCTCTGAGGTAGGAACTGTCAATGGAAAACAAGCCAAACTCTGTAAAATAATTTACAGAGGTTTATTATGAGCCAAGTTTGAGGACCATGACTCAGAGCCACACCCAAGAAGCCTTGAACAAGTGGACTCGCTGTGGCTGGGTTACAGTTTGGTTTATACATTTCAGGGAGACAGGGATTACAGACAAAGTCATAAATTAATACATGGAAGGCATACACTGGTTTGGCACAAAAAGATGAGACATCTCAAAGGGGGGGACTTACAGGTTATAGGTGGATTTAAAGACTTTTTGACTTGTAATTGGTTAAAGAAATGAAGCTTTGTCTAAAGGCTTGGAATGTTTTAAGTTAAGACATTTAAAGCTTAAGGAGAAAGAGAGGTTGCAATTAAAAAGATGTTCAAATGAATATCAGTAAAATACTTACAAAGTTAATGTAATTTTGGATCAGACAATATGGGTATGAAGTTCAAAGGATTACTAGACACTAAAAATGTCAAAAAAAAAAAAAAGGATAAGGAAGTCTGTTTATCAGAGACAAGCTACAGGCCATGTATTTATTGTGTAAATTGAGGACCGGCAGGTGTGACTTGCACAGCCTCAGGCCTGTTAATGGGTTACAAAGGATGTCCCCAAGAAGGGAGGTGGGCATGATGAGGCATGTCTGACCTCCCTTCTCAGGGCCAGCAACTCAGTTTTAGGATATCCCCTTGGCCAAGAGGGGGTCCACTTAGTCAGTGGGCATGGTAGGAGCCTTAAGATTTATTTTATTTCACAGAACTGCGATTGCCCCCATTCTACAGATGAGGAAACTGAGCCCCAGAGAGGTGAAGCAAAGTTGTCAGGAGCAGAGCCCTCTCCCCTCTCTCCGGGAACACAAGCTGAGATGAGGGTTCCTAGTCTCTTCCCCACAACCAGGCCCAAGACAGGAAGATGGTGGCCAGGGCAGACCTGCTGGGCGTGGGTGCCGGCGGGGAGGGGCCAGGCCAAACCACAGGACAGCGTTTCTCAGAATTTACAGTATAGGGGGAGGCTGGGGATGCCCCAAGGCCTTTGCAGCGAGTGGGCAGAGATGGGACAATGGGTGACCACACTGGTGGCCTTAGTGGAGGGGGCTCTACTCTCCCCAAAAAGTCTCAGCCTTGAGGCTTCGGCCCCACAACAGGGCGTGGGGAGAGCCACATATGGAGACTTGAGGGGGTCCCTGCACACCAGGCTGGAGCACACACACACGTGTACATGAACACGTCTCATAAATATGTGTACACATAGGTGTCGTGCCCACACCTACACGCCTTGACCTGAGCACACACATGTACATGCATGTGCTGGGTCCCACATGCACAAATGGGCAGGAGCGTGTATGTGTGTGTGAGTCGCATCCCTACGCAGGCAGGTCAAAGTGCTTCACACCTGGTCACCCACACATGCCCACAAAGCCGGGCCGGCTGGGGTCCCTCAGCTGCACCCCCAAGTAGGAGCCAATGAGGACACCTTCTCCCACATCTTTGTCACACTCTGCACCGGCTTCCCTTATCTCTCTGTCCCTTCTGATCTCTCATATGCCCACTATCACCATGGCATGGCAGATTCACTTGAATTTTTTTTAATTAAACTAAAATTCACATAACATAAAATTAAGCACTCTAAAGTATACAATCCAGTGTGGTCTTTAGTACATTCACACTGTTGTGCAACCAGAGCCTCTATCCAGTTCCAAAACATTTTAATCATCACAATAAAAAAAAATCTGCATGAGCGGTCACTTCCCATTTCCCCTTCTCCTCCAGCCCCTGATAACCACGAATCCGCTGTCTCTATGGATTCACCTGCTTTGAGCATTTTTTATAAATAGAACCAGACATGTATTCTTGTGTAACTGCTGTCTTTCACTTTCTCGTGTTTTCTAGTCTTGGTTCCAATGCCACCTCCTCAGAGGGACCTTTCCTGACTTGCCCAGTCTCTGAATGTTCTGGCCATCAGCTCACAGCCCTCTGTAGCCTCTGACATAATCCCAATCATGTTATTTGTTCACACGAACATTTTTCCATCTCCTTCTCAAAAGGATAGGTTCTGAAAGGCAAAGTATAGGTTTTATTATCTCTGGAAAGTTGTGAATGAATAAATGAGTGGACGAATGAATAAATGAATGGGTGGATGAATGGATGGATGGATGGATGGATGGATGAATGGATGAATAAATGAATGGGTGGATGAATGGATAGATGAATGAATAAATGAATGGATGGATGAATGGATGAGTAAATGAATGCGTGGATGAATGGATGGATGAATGAATCAATGGATGGATGGATGGATGGATGGATGGATGGATGGATGGATGGATGGATGAAGGGATGGATGGATGGATGGATGGATGAAGGGATGGATGGATGGATGGATGGATGGATGAATGGATGGATGGATGAATGGATGGATGGATGGATGAAGGGATAGATGAATGAATGGCTAGATGGATGGATGAATAATTGAATGAGTGGATGGATGGATGAATCAATGAATGAATAAATGAGGTGTAAATGAAGGACCTAGGTGACACCCTCCTTCTTTCTTATCTCCCTCTGCCCCATAACACGGCCCCTGCCTGCTTCCTTCTCAAATCTCAGATTCATTTTGACAATATTAATCCCACACCCACAGCATGGCAGATCCTGTCCCAAATAGGGGAGCTTTTTCTGTGAACGCGACAGACAGGATCCCATTCCCTTGGCACCTCCATCCTCCAGGTAGAGACAGACCATAAAACCTGGTGACACAGGATTTGACTCCAGTCGAAGCTGGTACTAGGAGGATCATCTTATCCTTTTCAGTTTGTTGACTCGTTCAACAGATATTTACTGAGCATCTACTATGCGTAGGGTCAATGCAAGTGACAGGCTATTTTAGAGTGGGCGTTCAGGGAGGGCCTTTCTGGGGAAGTGGCATTGGAGCTCAGACCTGAAGATGGAAAAGGAGAGTCATTTAAAGAATCGGGGAAAAGCATTCCAAGAACAGAGAACAGCAAGTGCAAAGATCTTAGGCAGGAAAAGAATTTAAAGAACAGACAGTTGGCCAGTGACGCTGGTGCGGTGATAACGAGGGGGAAAACAGCCCGATCACCAACTATGTGATGTTAGGCAAGATATGTAACTGCCCTGAGCCTCAGTTTCCCCATCTGTTAATGGGTAACATAATAATGAAGCCTTTTTCAGAGGGTCAAAAAAAGAAAAATCCAGGACAAATTACCGGCACAGTCACTGGCCCAAACCAGACATCCAGGGAATGATCCCCGCCCTCTTGTCTGGGGGACAGACCCTTGAGACTCACCATGATTTTAGAGCAAGTTTAAGCCTCTACCTCCTTCCTACACCCAGGTTTTGTGTGGCCACTCCTGCCAGTGTCACCGGCTTATCGACAACTTATCTCCAGCTTATCTTCCTGTTTACCTGAGCCGACCACGCGCCGCTTCGTGGGCTGCCTATTCCTGGCCACTTCCTCGCTGACCCCCCTCCCACTTCAGCCAGCCCTTGACCCTTCCAGCGCCCCCCAAGTGTACCCGCCCCTCCTCCCTCCCATACTCATCAAAATGTTTATCTCGTGGAAGGCAGCTTTGTAACGAAGAAAAGAGAAACATCAGTGGGTTGGGTTTTTTTTTTCCATGATTCCACCTCGTGGAGCAGCTATGCCTGCCCTTCCCCTCGTCTCTCCAAACGGCTCAGAAACAGAGATGGGGTGAGCACCCCGGCCCTGAGGGCAGAGGATGCGTGGCCACTCCCGAGGAGATGAGTCACAGAGACACTGTGGTTGGTCACCCTCCGCCCCCACCCCCAGACAATGAGCCAGCTCCCTCGCACTTCTGTGGCGGATTGATTTATTTTCACTCAACCTCACGCACCACAGGATGGGGGTGGGAGGATGGTTACAGCAGAAATAGGCTCAGAAAACTCCTCCATCGCCCCCATCTCACTCAGAAAGGAAGCCAAAGTCCTCACCTCGGCCCACAGGGCCCTGCACGACCTGCCCCCATCACCTCCCTGCCCTCCCCTCCTCCCTGTCCCACCCTGACTCACTCTGCTCCCGTCTCGCCGGCCTCCTCACTGCGCCTCCAACACGCCGGGCACTGTTCCTGCCTCCAGGCTTTTGCACAGGCTGTCTTCTCTGTGTAGGACATTCTCTCCCCCTGGCACATGCATGACACACGCATGACATACTGTCTATGGCTGTCTTCATGCTACGGCGGCGAGTGGAGTCGTCACACCAGAGGCCTTCTGCCCCTCAAAGCCAAAAATATTCTCTCTCTGGCCCCATACAGGCAATGTCTTCCAACCCGTACTCTGGATTAATGCTTCTAAAACTTTTAATGGGCATGCAGATCACCCAGGAATCTTGTTAAAAGACAGTTTCTTTTCTTTTCTTTTCTTTTCTTTTTTTTTTTTTTTTTGAGACAGAGTCTCACTTTGTTGCCCAGGCCTGAGTGAGCACCGTGGCGTTAGCCTAGCTCACAGCAACCTCAAACTCCTGGGCTCAAGCGATCCTCCTGCCTCAGCCTCCCGAGTAGCTGGGACTACAGGCATGCGCCACCATGCCCGGCTAATTTTTTCTATATATATTAGTTGGTCAATTAATTTCTTTCTATTTATAGTAGAGACGGGGTCTCACTCTTGCTCAGGCTGGTTTTGAACTCCTGACCTCGAGCAATCCGCCTGCCTCGGCCTCCCAGAGTGCTAGGATTACAGGTGTGAGCCACCACACCTGGCACACCCTGGAATCTTGTGAAAAGACAGTTTCTGATTCAGCCATTCTGGGAGGAGCAAGAGAGTTTGCGCTTCTGATAAGCTCCCAGGTGATGCTAGTCCATGAACCCCAATTTGAGTATTGAGGATCCAGGTAACTCAGGGTTCATCCGGGATGTGTCTGAGAACCCTTGTAGACAAGACAAGAAAACACGACCCCATCAGCATCTTCACCTCTGCCTCTGGAGGCCACCGAGCAAAGCAGGCAAGAACTTTCATTCAACGTTTATTGCACAGTCTACATGGACCAGACAGACCGGAAGCAAGAAAAGAATCTGACACATTCATATCCAGAGAGATCTCACCAGCCTGGAAGGCTGGGTTGAAGAGGAAAGGTAACATACATGTTTGCATAACGTGCTAAAATTCAGTCCCAACGTCAACCATGAATCTAATGGACATAACTGGAGGGTCACGTGGATGTCCAAGGTGGGAAGTGGCTCCAGAGTTCTTATGGCAGCAGCTTCCAGTGGCTCTTGGAGGGCAGAGGCCACACCTGTGGCCCCAGGGCCCAGCACAGGAGGAGAATGATTGACATATCTTGGGCGAATGTTCTAGATTTGTGCAAGTTTCCTCTTCCTGAATCACTTTTTTCCTCACCCAGTTCCTGCTTGACACATAATAGGAGCTCAAAAAATTTTTTTGGAAAAAAATATATATATTTAATGAATGAATAAATGATTCATATTCCATTCCAGGCGCCATCATATATAAATAGCATTGACAAAAAAAAAATAATAAAGAGCCAGGCCAGGGCAAAAGGAATGGGTTTTCGAGAATGAGTAGACATTTCCCCCGAAGAGAGAGCACTACTCTGGGGATGGGAACATGAGAGCTTTCTAGAAAGGAAAGAAAGAGAGGGGAGTTAACATTTGCTGAGTGCTTACTGTGTGCCAGGCTCTATACCAAGTGCTATGCACAGAATAAATGAGACTTAATCTTCTCAAACCATCTGAGGTAAGTGTGGTGGTCTCCACTCCAGAGAGGAGGAACTGCCACCATGCCAGCCATCTCCAAACAGGGGGAAGGAAGAGGGACAAGGGGTCTGAGTGGACCCCTGTATTAAGAACAGAATCAAGGCCGGGCGCAGTGGCTCACGCCTGTAATCCTAGCACTCTGGGAGGCCGAGGTGGGCGGATTGCTCAAGGTCAGGAGTTCAAAACCAGCCTGAGCGAGACCTCATCTCTACCATAAAAAAAATAGAAAGAAATTAATTGGCCAACTAATATATATAATATAAAAATCAGCCGGGCATGGTGGTGCATGCCTGTAGTCCCAGCTACTCTGGAGGCTGAGGCAGGAGGATCGCTTGAGCCCAGGAGTTTGAGGTTGCTGTGAGCTAGGCTGACGCCACGGCACTCACTCTAGCCTGGGCAAGAAAGCGAGACTCTGTCTCAAAAAAAAAAAAAAAAAAAAAGAACAGAATCAGAGGTGGAAGTTTGCAAGAAATGGATTTTGGCTCAAGAGAAGGAATAGTGGGTGACTTTGGAGGAAGTGAGTTCTCCACCTCTAGAGGTATTCAAGTAGACTGGATGACCTCTCATCAACAGACTCTAGGGGCCCCTTCGAATGTGGAAGTTCTGATTTGCTCTAGATGGATCTTTCTCTGGGCTTTTCCAACCTGGACCTCCCCACCTCCCCAGTCTACTCCCTCCCAGCTACAGATGCTAGCTGGGGCTGCCGCCTCCAGGCAGGCCTCCTTCTTGCCTCCCTGGGACACTCGGGAGAGATGTGAGTCTCCAAACCAGGACCAGAGGTAGGGGATAAGGCAGGGCACTGAGCCCCTGACCTGCCCACACCCAGGGCAGCAGATGAGCTGGCAGTGAATGTCCTCAGAGGGGAAGGGGCTGACCACTGCAGCTGTGACCAGAAGAATGGGGCCTGGCCAGGTCTTTGCTCTCTGCTCCCCCTGGAAAACCTGGCCTTGCCCAGTTCTTGCCCTGGACAAGAACCAAGGGGTTGGTAGGCAGAGGAGGGCCCGGCTGGGACGTGCAGAGTCTCAGGGCCGCCCAGTGAGAGCGGGCTCTTGGTGACACTGCCCACCTATTGCAGCAGTGAGAGGGAGGCAGCCCGCCTGTCCCCTCCCTGCACAAGCTCGGGACAGTGATAAACGCGGAGTGGCTGAGAACTAGCCTGGCCATGATTGGAGTTGGGGTCTTCTCATCCAGAATCTAGTAAAATCTCTGACATGATTTGAAAAATAATAATAAAGGGAGAGAGGGCCCGGGTGAGAAACTGAAGAGGGTGTGGGCTTTTATGAGCCCTGGGAGACCCTCCTGCAGAGAGGCTACATCTTCCTCCCAGCTCGGGGGTGGGGAGGGACATATATGTACCTGGTCTTGGGGGCAGAGGGCAGCTGGGGAGAGAGAAGACACTGACAAAACACACACACACACACGCACACACATTGCTGACCTGCTCCAGCAGCTCGGGGTCCTGAGCTCAGACGCAGAGGAAGCCATCTGGATTGGGTAAGTCCAATCCCCAAACTGGGTGATAAGGAACCCCCCCCCCCGGAAGGGACCCAAAGAAGGGAGGATTGAGACACCCCAAGAAATTCACTCCACTTTCAGTATGGCCCTCGGTATGTCTCTTCCCAAACCCCCATCCCCACCCCTCAGAACAGGAATCCCAAGGCCAGGAAAGTGTCCTTACACTTGTCACTAAACCGGGCACAGAGGGAGAGTCCAAAGTGGGTGGGTGAGGAGACAGGTGAATTGTAAATAAATGAAGGAGTGGGAGAATGAATGAATGATAAACAAACGAGCACATGAGTGAGTGGCTAAATGAATAAATGAAACGATAGGTGGACAGATGGGTGAACAGGTGGATGGATAAAAGGATGGGTGGATAGATGGAAGGATGGATGAATGGATGGATAGATGCGTGAACAGTTGGATGGGTGGATGGATAGAAGGAAGAATGCATAGATGGATGGATAGATGGATGGATGGATGGACAGATGGGTGAACAGGTGGATGGGCGGATGGACAAATGGACAGAGAGAAGAAAAGGTAGGTAGATGAGTGGATGGGTGGATGGACAAATGGACAGAGAGAAGGAAAGGTAGGTAGATGGGTGGATGGATGATGGATGGATGGATGGATGGATAGATGGATAAAAAGATGATGGATAGATGGACAGATGGGTGAAATGGTGGATGGATGAATGGACAGAGAGAAGGAAGGGTGGATGGATGGATGGATGGATGAATAGATGGATGGATGAGTAGATAAAAAGATGAAGAATGGATGGATGGATGGATAGTAGGAAGGATGGATAAATAGATGGATGAACAGATAGATGGATGGATGCATGAATAGATACATGGATGGATGGATGGACAGATAGAAAGAAGGAAGAAAGGAAAAAAGTGACCACCCAAAGCATAGATTTTGGGGCAGGGCATGAGCCATGGTAGAATCCAAGGTGGGACCCCATGCCCTCCTCCTAGAGGCCTGGCCTCGAACTGAAAAGCGGACCCTCCCATCCAGGGGACCCCCTGCTTCCTCCAGGCCTCGCCCAAGGCCAAGGCCTCATCCCTAGACAAACACGCTCATCCCCAACCAACCTCCCCTTGCAGGCCTGGCCCCGCCCGGGGAAAGCCCTCAGAGGGTGCCCCGGCCACCCTCTCTTCCCGAGGCTTGGGACTTAATGCGCAGTTTGTGGGGCAGAGAGGGCTGAGTCACACCCCCAGGACTGTTCCCTGGGACAGGGCAGGTCACCCCGGGAGGGAGCCCCATGGGGTCAGCGGTGGGTGTCAGCAACACATCCGAGGGCCCTGAGGCCTGGCATCCGGGGAACATGGGCGACCACAGCCCCCAGCAGGGCCTGAGGTCCGGCCTGGGCCCCACACGCCCATCCAAGAGGTGACAGCTGAAGAGGGCGGCTGGCAGGGCGGTCTGCAAGGCCATGTCGGTTCTGTTGGGGGCAGGGCATGCAGGGTCCTGGGGGGACCTGGGGGCCGCAGCCAGGCCACTCCACCTGGGAGCCAGCAGGCAGCTCCGGCACCCCGAAACGCCAGCGTCCAGGGAGCACGGCCTTAGGAAGCAGCCGTGGGAGGCAGGCAAGAGCGAGAGCGACTCAGCCCCAGCGCGGGGGTCCCCAGTCCAGGGGGGTTCCCAGAGCAGAGTCTGCAGCGGCAAAGCCCGGGCGCCCCCGGGGGGCTGCAGGGGGCCAAAGTGAAGCCTGAGCGCCCGCAGCTCGGCCCTGAGCAGGGTGTTCTCCTCCGCCAGCGCGGCCAGCCTGTCCTCAACGGCCGCGTCGTTGAGTCGCCGCTTCTCCCGGGATCTCTTGGCCGCCTCGTTGTTCCTCCTCCGCTTCTCCCAGTAAACCGTGTCCTTCTTCTCTTCGGGCATGAACTCCCGCTGCCGACGCGTGGCGGGGCCCCTGCCCCGAGCCCCCCACGGGGCCTTGCTCCGCCCCTGAGGTGCATCCGGCAGGTCCAAGAGACCCACGTCCATAGCTGCGTGGGGGACCTGGGAAGAGGAGAGAGGTCTTGGAGCGGATGGCCCTTCCCTCTAATCCAGCCTGCGCCTCCTCCACCGCCCAGAGAGGGGCGGGTGGGGCGGGAACTGGGCTGGAGACAGGGTGGGGAGGCCAGGGCTGGAGGCCAGAGCCGGGAGCAGCAAGGAGGAAGCAGAGCGGGTGGGATGAAGGTTTGATGCCCACTGAGGAGAGGCTGCTCGGGTGGGAGAGGCTTAAGAGCAGACCGCAGCCCCCCCAGAGAGCTGGTTCGGCCCTGTGTCCTCAAGGGGACACGGCCTCCTTCCGGGGCATTCTCCTTACCACTGAGAAGGTCGGCAGATAGGCCGAGGGATCAGTTCAATCAGAGCTCCAGGGCAAGATTCTTAGAGGCCCAGAGGGAGAGAGAAGAAAGGCTGGACCTAGAAAGAGATGATATGTGTGCATGGAGCTAATCTGGGCCAAGTAGAGGTCAGAAAATAAGCTGCTACTCACCTGAACAGTGCCCAGATTGTACCCCAATATCTCCTCAATCTATGGCCAGAATTTTACACCTACCCATCCATCCATCCATCTATCCATCCATGCATCTATCCATGCATCTATCCATCTATCCATCCATCCATCCATCCATCCATGCATCTATTCATCCATCCATCCATCCATCCATCCATCCATCTATCCATCCATCCATCCACCCACCCATTCATCCATCCATCCATCCATCCATCCATCCATCCATCCATGCATCTATCCATCCATCCATCCATCCATCCATGCATCTATCCATCCATCCATCCATCCATCCATCCATCATCCATTCCATCTTATCCAGCATCCATACATACATACATCCCAACTACCCATCCATTCAATCAGATAATCCAATCACCCATCCACTCACTCAACTGTCCATTTTGTCCATCCCTCTACCCACCACCCCAACCAACTCACCCACCCATCCACGTATCCATTCATCACCCCCCTACCATCTTATTTTCCATCCATCCACTCGAACATCTACCCATCTCCCCATCTATTTTTACAATCAACCATCACATCTACCACTCACTCTCCCATCCATCCATCCAACTGTCCATTCATGCACTGATACAGTCATTTATTAAATAATATTATTCCTTTATAGGTATCTTTTCTTCCATAGATTCATGCATTGCTTCCACCCATCTATCCATTTTTTATTCATCCAAATGTGTCCCTCCTAAGTGTCAGCCATCCTTCCACAAACCCATTCATTCATCTATGTGTTCATCTATGGGTCCTTTCACCCAACCAACAAGAGGAATTCTGTTGAGAACTCCCAGCCCTGCGCAGTGGTGAAGGACCTGAGTGTTAAGGTTCTTAACCTTAGGACAGAGAAGGAGACCAAACTCATAATATTAGATTCCCAACTCCCAGGGGGGGCCCAGAAAGGAGGATGCCTGGTGTCCCAGGATGTCCCAAGGATTTGGGTGTCACCTCCTTTGCCTTAGCCAAGTTCCCGTATTGAGTTTTCCTGAATATTCTAACACAAAGATCTGGGTTTCCTGTGACCCAGATGCGTGATTCAATACCTGGCGCCGCGGCCTCTAGGTATGGTGGGAAATTCTGATACAAAACAAGTGGACAGAAACTGCAGCAAGATGAAAGGGTTCCACCTAAGAATTCAGAAGAACTTCAAGAAGAGGGGACATTGATGGCTGGCATCTTTACTGGATGAAACCCATGACTGTAACCTCTATTAAGGGGAAGTATTATATCACTCTGACCATGATCCCAAGTCCACATTTCCCAAAGTGTGTTCTCAGGAACCCCAGTGATGAGGGTGTTCTGGCAAAACAACAACAACAACAAACATATTTGAGAAATACTACATACTTATTCCTTATTGCCTTCAAGGAAAATCACAGTACATTAAAGGCTCTGAGAAGTCCTGCAAAAAAAAAAAAAAAAACTAATGTTAGTTTTGTTTTGGCTTAGAGGTTCTCAAACTTATTTGCCCACAAATACTTCACAAAACCCTGGGAGGGGAGGCATATTTATTCATACATTCACACAACACTGTGCCAGGCCAGGTCCAAAGTGAACATTGGAAAAAGAGGAAAATCAAATTGCCTCGCTGCCTTTATAAAGTCCTCTAGTGTCATGGAAAAAGGTAAGAGTGAAAGAATGAAAGGAGAAGGAAAATGGGCCAGGAGAAGGTCTTTTTATCTGCCCAAGTCACACAGGAAGTCATTGGCAGGGCTGGGGATTTGAACCCAAGTCTGCCTGATGCGGAGTCGATTCGTGCTGTGCTACATGGTCTGAGCATATGTTCAAGAGACCTCCATGTCTGAATCTGGGTTGGGCTTTGAAGAATAAAAATAAAACCTTGGCCAGGCACAGGTGGCTCACACCTGTCATCCTAGCACTCTGGGAGGGCGAGGCGGGAGGATCGCTTAACGTCAGGAGTTCAAGACCAGCCTGAGCAAGAGCGAGACCCCATCTCTACCAAAAATAGAAAAATAGCCCAATGTGGTAGCACATGCCAGTAGTCCCAGTACTCGGGGGCTGAGGCAGGAGGATCTTCTGAGCCCAGGAGTTGGAGGCTGCGCAGTGAGCAATGCTGACGCCACAGTACTCTACCTGGAGCAACAGAGCAAGACTCCATCCAAAATAAGAGATAATAAAAGCCTTGTGAGGTTCTATAGTCACCGATCGTGAGAACTCCTGGTCCCTGGAAGGTGCCCAACACCTGGCCCTGGACCCCCTCTGAGAATCCCAGCCACCTGGGAACCCGGCACCCACTCTGAGGCCTGGCAGGCACTGGGCCAATTCACGGAGCTCTCTGACACTCAATCGGCACCTGCCAGGGCCCTGGGGCCGGCGTTCGGAATGCACACCTTGGCTTCGGAAAGGGACGGGCCCTCAGCAATCCCGAGGGTGACCAGACCACGGCTGGGCAGAACGGAAGGTCACACAGCCCGGGGTCGTCCAACGCCGGCCGAGCCAGACGCCTCAGGCCAAGAGCGGTGTGGAGGGTGGCCCGGAGGCCAGGCCGGAGCGTCTGCCAGGATATTGTG
>NC_033683.1:7792629-7810841 GCF_000165445.2 Microcebus murinus | reverse complement strand
ACGGCTGGCCACTTGGCTTCTTAATTTGTTTATGTTATTGTTAGATCCTTCCTCCTTAGAGTTTGTGGCCAAACCCCTTGCTATGCTGGCAGTTTAAAGATCTATGGAGCGCCTTTCGGCCGGTAAGCCGCCTCTGTGCCAGTAATCTCGCCAAATGACGAACACAAAGGGAAAGAGGAGAGGCACCGGATACATGTTCTCTAGGCCTTTAGAAAAACATGGAGGTTGTTCCTTTGGCCCCCATACATGCGAATTACAAAGAAAGGTTCGGATTGGTAGAACATCAAGGGAATGGGGTACTGTTCAAAGGGCGTGCCCCACAAATGTTACCATTGGCCAAAAAAACTGGAAGAGTCTAGCAACGGTTACCAGCATGCTGCTGGAATTGTTGTAAATAAAACAAGTTAAGGGCAAGATTCTTTCGCCCAGGGATTATGCTACGTATCGAGCACACTGTGCACTCTAGAGAGCCGAGATAGCCTTCCTGAAGCCGTGTGGAAGCGAACATGATCAGAAAAGAAGGAAGCCAAAGAGAAAGGTACCTGGGTTCAAACTGAAGCGACAGCCTGCTCCACCCAGAGAGCACATTTTGAGAGCAATGGCAAAGGTAGCCCGAGCTGCTGTGACCTATTCCTTATGAATTCATGCGATATAGTGCTTCACACTTTGTGAGAAGCGACAGAAAGGAGCCTGCGGTGTTGGGACCTGTTCCCTGTGAATTCACGGTAATAGGTATAGCACACCTGAGAGAAGCAAAGAAAGGACCTTGAGCTGCCAGAATCGATTTCCCTATGATTCATGGTATAGGAGACAACCTAATAAAAGCGGCTGGACTCTAAAAAAAAAAAAAAAAAAAAGATCTATGAGCTTGTAATCCTAGCACTTGGAGGCCGAGGTGGCGGATTGCTCAAGTCAGTGAGTTCAAAACCAGCCTGAGCAAGAGCGAGACCCTGCTTCGTACTATAAATAGAAAGAATTAATTGACAACTAATATATATAGAAAAATTAGCCGGGCATGGTGGCTCGTGCCTGTATCCAGCTACTCGGGAGCTGAGGCAGCAGGATCGCTTGAGCCCAGGATTTGAGGGGTGCTGTGAGCTAGGCTGACGCCACGGCACACACTCTAGCCTGGGCAAAAAAGCGAGACTCTGTCTCAAAAAAGAAAGAAAGAAAGGAAAAGAAATACGTATAGGCCAGGTTGTGGGGGCTCCGCCTGTAATCCTAGCACTCTGGGAGCTGAGCAGGATGATCGCTCAAGGTCAGGAGTTTGAACCAGCCTGAGCAAGAGTGAGACCTGTCTCTATTAAAAATAGAAAGAAATTAATTGGCCAACTTAAATAAATATATAGAAAAATTAGCCGGGCATGGTGACACATGCCTGTAGTCCCAGCTACTCAGGAGGCTGAGAGGAGGGATCACTTGAGACCAGGAGTCTGAGGTTGCTGTGAGCGTAGGCTGACGCCACGGCACTCACTCCAGCCTTGGCAAACAAAGTGGAGACTCTATCTCAAAAAAAAAAAAAACAGTATAACAATATCATAAGTAATCCAGAGATGATGTAGGTATATGAGAGAATGGGCACGGGTTATATGCAAATACTACATCATTTTCTACCAGGGATTTGAGCATCCTTGGATTTTGGTTTCCAAGACAGGTCCTGCACTCCCCTGCAGCTACTGAGGGCTGACTGTAGTCGCTAGAAAACTCGAGAGATGGGCTGACTATTAGAAGGAAAAGTTGAGAGCCAGCCCTGGTAAAGGGCTTACCGAGCTCACGTGGGATTTAGGTGGTAGAGACAGAACTAGGACCTGGAGCCCAGAGTGAAGCAGCCCAAAACGAAGGTCTAGCTCAGGAGCTCAGCCTTGGGGCCACTCGCAGCCCTCTAAGGGTTTTCTGTGGTTTCCCCTCCCTCTTTCCTGTTTTCTTTTCTTTCCCTGCTTCGTAAGGTGCGTGCTGAGCTGGACTCCACGGCCCCTCCCTAAAGAGGAATAGGGCTTCCTTCCATCCCCTGACCGGGCGGGGTGGGACAATGGGTACAGAGAAATGGCCAGTCTCCTCCCAAATCAGAATGAAATTAAATCTTAATTGATGTCAGGCAGGGCGCGGTGGCTCACAGCTGTAATCCCAGCACTCTGGGAGGCTGAGGCAGGAGGATTGCTTGAGCCCAGGAATTTGAGGTTGCAGTGAGCTATGATGATGCCATGGCACTCCAGCCTGGGTGACAGAACAAGACTCTGTCTCAAAAAAAAAAATCTTTTTTTTTTTTTTTTTTTTGAACAGAGTTCGCTTTGTTGTCCAGGCTAGGAGTGTGGCCGTCGTCAGCCTAGCTCACAGCAACCTCAAACTCCTGGCTCAAGCGATCCTCCTGCCTCAGCCTCCCGAGTAGCTGGGACTACAGGCATGGCCCACCATGCCGGCTAATTTTTTATATATATCAGATGGCCAATTAATTTCTTTCTATTTATAGTAGGACGGGGTCTCATCTTGCTCAGGCTGGTTTTGAACTCCTGACCTTGAGCAATCCGCCGCCTCGGCCCCCAAGAGCTAGGATTACAGGCTGAGCCACAGCGCCCGGCCCAAAAAAAAAA
Organism: Microcebus murinus; assembly: GCF_000165445.2. Taxonomy (NCBI): domain Eukaryota; kingdom Metazoa; phylum Chordata; class Mammalia; order Primates; family Cheirogaleidae; genus Microcebus; species Microcebus murinus. The sequence continues at coordinate 7,808,253 of NC_033683.1, read as the reverse complement.
AAAATCTTAATGGCAGAAAAGGAGTTGATTGAGTGAATCTAAGAAAAACAACCAACACTGGCCGTGGGATGCCAAGTTGGTGACTTCGTTTCTCCAAACCTCAGCTCCTCATCTATAAAATGGGTCGAGAATACCATCACATGCAGACATTTTTTTAGAATTAAATGCTTAGGTGTGTGTATAAGACACCCAGCATCTCAGTTTGGTGTCCCTGGGGCTTGCCAACCCTCTGCTTTGAGCCTAAGACACCCCAGGTGAAGACAAAGTGACAGTTACTTGGAAACCCAGTGGCCGACAGAGGAAAGACACGTTTAAAATTTTGAAAGGACAAAAAAAAAAAAAAAAAAAAAGTGAGGAGGGAAAAAAAAAAGGTATTAATAAATCAAAGGAAAGGAGTGTAAGCTGCCTCTCAAATTCCCCACCCATGCGGCCGGAGGGCAGCCCACAAGCTTTCCATTTGCTCAAAGAGGGGAGTTAGAAGTGACAACGAACTCTTCAGTGGGCGTAAGCCTTCTTAGCACTTGCAGGCAAGAGGTGGCGTCTGCAAAGCCAAGCCCCACCTGGAGAAATTGTTTACCCTTGTCATTTTCAAGAGAAATGCTCCTTTGTTTTCGTTTTCACAAGATACCCATTTTCCCTGCTGAAATGAGCAAAGATTTTTTTTTTTTTAAATAATAAAACCCAGTGCTGGCGAGGATGTGGTGAGATGGGCACTTGTGTACCTAGAAGGCGGGGGTATAAATTGCTTCCTGGAAACACAATTAAGTAATATGAATCAAAGTTGTAGGAGGGTATTGCTTCCCTCCTACCTAGATTCCCTCCTCCGAGTTTCCCTCCATTCTTTTTTTCCTGGCCTCAGCAACCCCCACACCCTCCTCCATCACACCGCTCCGGCCACTTAGACCTTCTTCCATTCCCAAAAGGATAGTATCCCCTCACCCCGACATTAGATGTTACCTCCTACAGGAAGGCCACCAGGTTGACTCCCACTAGGTAGGTTCCCAGGACCCAGTAGGATTCCACCATCGCTCTGGGTCTGTCCCCTGTGTGCACAGATCTCCAGAACAGGCACTCAAATAAATATAGAATGTGTGAAATATTTGAAGGATAGGGTGTTCTCTGTGTGGTCCCAGAAGGCTGAGCCACAGGGAGGGGAGGAGGGGAGGTACAGGTTTGAGCCAGCAGCTGAAAGAATCTACTGAGAATTCTGGCTCACTAACCCAGCATGGGTTGCCTTGAGCTGTAATGAGCTGCCCATCAGGGGAGGTATGCAAGCAAAAGTTTGGAAACTGCTTCTCTTGGTCCATCTCTCTGGCTTCTGCACCCCTCCTGCCCTGACCTCCTGTGTCAGTGGATCCAATGCTTTTTAAGCTCTTACATGGTGGTGCATGAAAGGCAAACTTATACCCGAGATATATATATTCTTTCCGTTAAAAATTAACCATTGGTTGGCCTTTTCGGGGTAGAAAGGAGTCTAAACGTAATCTACATGCCACCAAGGAAACTGATTTATTTCCTTCCCGTAGGATGCCATGTCGGGACTCGGCGTTGGTCTTTGGGTCAGGCAAGGTGGAAGTTTAGCAATAGGTGTAGCTCAGTCAGATTTGCTGAGTAGGCAACTGCCGCAGTTGGCCCCGGGGAGGACAGGGGACCCACAGGGGGCTGTTCCCACGGCCCGGGGACAGCTCAGCCGGGTTCCCAGAAGGGCGGCAGAGGCTACAGTCTCTCGGGGTTCCAGGAGCCCCGTGGAGCCTCCTAAGAGCCCCCAGCGAAACCGATCTCTAAAACCGAGAGGCCTCTGTGGGATCTCGGATCTCAGTGCGAGGCACGCTGGGGCCTGTGGCCGGCCGCCCCCTCGCCTCGGCCCCTCCTGGGGCTCAGGGGGGAGGCCGGAAGCCGTTGGTACCTCCTGTGCCCAGCCCACAAGCCCAGCTGGAGTGCCGGGTGCCAGGAACAAGTGACAGGCAGGAAGCGGGGGTGGGCAGGAGTCCAATCCCTGCTCTGCCCATGACACGCTCTTCTCGTCTCTGAGCCTCACTTTTTCCAACTGTCCAGTGGGCACAAGGTTGGCACAGAGGCCGAACATTAACCCAGGCGCTTGCTTTGTCAGCAAATGCAATGGGTGTTCGGTTCTCGGGCTCCCCGAGCTCCAGGAAAAACCCCCAAGGACTCAGGGGGTCTGATCTACTGGCAAGACCATGTCACCCGATGGGAATTCACCTCTGGCCTTAACCTCTCAGTCCCTGGCCAGACGGGTCCTCCTTCAGCCCAAACTGCACCCATCCCCCAAAAGAGAGAGGCCTCGGATTCCTTGTCTGCCCTGGGTGCCCCAGGGGCTGGGCCAGGATCCTCAGAAGGACACTTATTAAGCGCCACCCAATGAGCCGGGCGTGGTGTCACATGCCTGTAGTCCCAGCTACTTGGGAGGCTGAGGCAGGAGGATCGCTTGAGCCCAGGAGTTTGAGGTTGCTGTGAGCTGGGCTGACGCCACGGCACTCACTCTAGCCCGGGCAACACAGTGAGACTCTGTCCCAAAAATTTTTTTAAAAAAGTGTCACCCAATATCCAGCTGGCTGGTGGGAGCTTGAGATGGGCAGCCGGATAGCTCCACTGCCCGCGTTTATTTAGAAAACGCAGTGAGAGCTGGGCTGGGCCTTCCTGTGGTCACAAAGCGCTCATGGAGGGCAGCGAGACAGGGGCCGGAGGGGACGGGAAACAGGAACTAAAGCTCCCTCGGAGATGGCCCGGGCCAAGCCACCTCAGCCTCAACAGCCCCCGCAGCCTCCCTGGCCAGTGCATCAAAGTTCTGCTTGGTGTCCCCTCCTGGGACAGGGGAGCTCACCCCCTCTAAAAGTCAGCGCCCCGTCAGACCCCTGCCTGAGATAGTACAGCCAGAATCCAGGTGCAGGCAGTCCCCGGAGTGCAACCTTTTCTAACACACCAGGTTTAAACTTCCAGAAATTTCCACTTCCTGTCACTGAGGACACAGGTTTGAGTTCAGGTATCCCCTCAGAAGGGTGAGGTTTGTCTCCACAGAGGAAAAAAGGGAGTCGAAAAACCACACAGCTAACAACAGGGCGAGGCTGAGATTAGCACCCACGTTGTCGGGATGTGACGAACAGGCAAGGTTAACACATGAACTGCCACGGTGAGTTGTATTCGTTTCACGCCTAGTTTTGAGCCCAGGGCCCGTGAAGCATACATAATTCACATGTCTCTTCACCTGGGGAACTGCTAGAATCTATTTTTCAAGTTGCATATAACTCATGTACAGAAAAACAATAACAAAATAACAAATTTTTCATTACATTAGAATAGGGTCGTTTGTTTCGAAAGTTTATTCTTAGTTCATGATAAACACTGTGGCTCCAAGGGAAAAAAAAATTTTTTTTCTAGCGTGGCAGTCAATGTGTTAAGGGCACCTGCTTTTACCAGGTTCAAATTCTCCTTCCTGGCTGAATTTGCTTGGGCAAGTCAGGTCACCTCTGTGGGCTTCCAATACCTCACCTATAAAATGAGAATAGTAGTACCTACCTCATGGGTTATGGAAGCAAAGAGTGTATAAATAATGACTGATACCCACTAATAGTAAATGACCGCCACTTGGTTTATATATGTATATATATATATATTATATTTTTTTTTTTTGAGACCAAGTTGCTCTGCTGCCCGGGTAGAGTGCCATGCATCAGCCTGAGCTCACAGCAACCTCAAACTCCTGGCTCAAGCGATCCTTTCCTCAGCCTCCCAGTAGCTGACTTACAGGCATGCGCCACCATGCCCGCTAATATTTTCTATATATTTTTAGTTGGCCAATTAATTTCTCTATTTTTAGTAGAAGACAGGATCTTGCTCTTGCTTCAGGGCTGGTTTTGAACTCCTGACCTTGGAGCCAATCCGCCCCACCTCAGGCCTCCCAGAGTGCTAGGATTACAGGCGTGAGCCACCACGGGCTAGGCCACTTGGCTATTCTTAATTTGTTATTGTTATTGTTAGAATCCTCCTCCTAGAGTTTGCTGGCCAAACCTGTTTATCTGAGTTTAAAAGATCTGATGGAGGCCGAGACGCTGTGGCCTCACGCCTGTTAATCTAGCTCTGGGAGGCCGAGGGGGGTGGATTGCTCAAGTGAGGAGTTCAAAACCAGCCTGAGCAAGAGCGAGAGCCCGTCCTCTACTTGAAATAGAAAGAATTAATGGCCAACTGATTTATATATTAAAAAAAAAAAACTTAGCGGCATGGTTGGGATGCCTGGTAAGTCCCAAGCTACTCGGGAGGCTGGAGGCATGAAGGATCACTCAAGCCCAGAGTTTTTGAGGTTGCTGGAGCGAGCTGACGCCACGGCGACTACTCTTAGCCTGACAACAAAGTGAACTTGTTCTCAAAAAAAAATAAAAAAAAAAAAAATAAATAAATAAAAATAAAAGTCTATGAGCTTGTAACCTTAGCACTTCGGGAGGCCGAGGTGGGATTGCTCAAGGTCGGATTCAAACCAGCCTGAGCAAGAGCAAGATCCCGTCTTACTAAAATAGAGAAGAAATTAATTGGCCAACACTAGGTTATATAGCAAAATTAGCCGGCATGTGCGGCAATTGCCTGTAGTCCCAAGCTACTCGGGAGGTGAGCAGGAGGATCTGCTTGAGATACCAGGAGTTAGTTGCTGTGTAGCTAGCTGACGCACGGCACTCAACTTTTTCCCCCAAAAGCCCTGGCAACAAAGTAAAGATCTGTCTCAAAAAAAAAAAAAAAACAGTATAACATTCATCAAGTAATCAGAGATATGTAGGTATATGAGAGAATGGGCACGGTTAATATGCAAATACTACTCATTTCTACCATGATTGAGCATCCTTGGTTTGGGTATCAAGACAGGTCCTGCACTCCTGCAGGACTGAGGGGCTGATGTAGGTCGCTAGAAATGGGACTCGAGAGATGGGCTGACTATTAGAAGGAAAGTTGAGAGCCAGCCCTGGTTAAAGGGTTACCGAGCTCACGTGAGTGTAGGTGGTAGAGGCAGGAATAGACCTGGAGCAGAGTGAAGCAGCCCAAAACGGAAGGTCTAGCTCAGGAGCCTCAGCTCTTGGGGGCCACTCGCAGCCCTCTAAGGGTTTTCGGTGCGTGTTCCCTCCCTCTTTCCTGTTTTCTTTTCTTTCCCTGCTGCGTAAGTGCATGCTGAGGCTGGACTCCAGGCCCTCCCTAAAGGAGGAATATGGCCTTCTTCCGATCCCCTGGACGGGGGTGGGACAATGGGTACAGAGAAATGCCAGTCTCCTTCCCAATTCAGAATGAAATTAATCTAATTGATGTCAGCAGGGCTGCGGTTGTCACAGGCTGTAATCCCAAGCACTCTGGGAGGCTTGAGCAGGAGGATTGCTTGAAGCCCAGGATATTTGAGTATGCAGTGAGCTATGGAGGATGGCGCATGGCATTCCAGCCTGGGGTGACAAAAGACTCTGTCTCAAAAAAAAAAAAAAAAAAATTTAATAGCAGAAAGGATGTGATTGAGTGAATCTAAGAAAAACAACCAACCTGGCCGTGGGATGCCAACTTGGTGACTTCGTTTTCCAAACTCAGCTCCTCATCTATAAATGGGTCGAGAATGACCATACATGAGACATTTTTTTGGAATAAATGTTAGGTAGTGTGTGTATAAGGACACCAGCATCTCAGTTTTGGTGTCCCTGGGCTTGCCAACCCTCTGCTTTGAGCCCTAAGAACCACCCTGGTGAAGACAAAGTGACAGTTACTTGGAAACCAGTGACGACAGAGAAAGACACGTTTAAAATTTTGAAGGACAAAAAGATCCATCCATCCATCCATCCATGCATCCATCCATCCATCCATCTATCCATCCATCCATCCATCTATCCATGCATGCATGCATGCATCCATCCATCCATCCATCATTCATCTATCCATCCATCCATCTATCCATCCATCCATCCATCCATCTATCCATGCATCCATACATACATACATCCAACTACCCATCCATTCATCAGATCATCCAATCACCCATCCACTCATTCAACTGTCCATTTGTCCATCCCTCTACCCACCCACCCAACCAACTCACCACCCATCCACGTATCCATTCATTCACCCCCCTACCATCTTATTTTCCATCCATCCACTCGAACATCTACCCATCTCCCCATCTATTTGTACAATCAACCATCACATCTACCACTCACTCTCCCATCCATCCATCCAACTGTCCATTCATGCACCGATACAGTCATTTATTAAATAATATTATTCCTTTACTAGGTATCTTTTCATCCATAGATTCATGCATTGCTTCCACCCATCTATCCATTTTTTATTCATCCAAATGTCCCTCCTAAGTGTCAGCCATCCTTCCACAAACCCATTCATTCATCTATGTGTTCATCTATGGGTCCTTTCACCCAACCAACAAGAGAATTCTTGAGAACCTCCCATGTGCCCAGTGTTGAAGGACCTGAGTGTTAAGGTTCTTAACCTCAGGACAGAGAAGAGAACCAACGTCATAATATTAGATTCCCAACTCCCAGGGGGGAGCCCAGAAAGGATGCCTGGTGTCCCAGGGATGTCCCAAGGATTGGGTGTCACCTCCTTTGCCTTAGCCAAGTTTCCCGTATTAGTTTTCCTGAATATTCTAACACAAAGATCTGGGTTTCCTGTGACCCAGATGGTGATGTCAATACCTTCTATGATTCTGATACAAAACAAGTGGACAGAAAAACTGCAGCAAGATGAAAGGGTTCCACCTAAGAATTCAGAAGAACTTCAAGAAAGAGGGCACATTGATGGCTGGCATCTTTACTGTGAAAACCCATGACTGTAACCTCCATAAGGGGAAGTATTATATCACTCTGACCATGATCCCAAGTCCACATTTCCCAAAGTGTGTTCTCAGGAACCCCAGTGATGAGGGTGTTCTGCCAAAACAACAACAACAACAAACATATTTGAGAAATACCTACATACCTTATTCCTTATTCCTTCAAGGAAAAATCACAAAGTACATTAAAGGCTCTGAGAAGTCCTGCAAAAAAAAAAAACTAATGTTAGTTTTGTTTGGCTTAGAGGTTCTCAAACTTATTTGCCCACAAAATACTTTACAAAACACCTGGGAGGGGGAGGCATATTTATTCATACATTCACACAACACTGTGCCAGGCCAGGTCCCAAAGTGAACATTGGGACAAAAGAGGAAAATCAAATTGCCTCGCTGCCTTTATAAAGTCCCTAGTGTCATGGAAAAGGTAAGAGTGAAAGAATGAAAGAGAAGGAAATGGGCCCAGAGAAGGTCTTTTTATCTGCCCAAGTCACACAGGAAGTCATTGGCAGGACTGGGATTTGAACCCAAGTCTGCCTGATGCGGAGTCGATTCTGCTGTGCTACATGGTCTGAGCATATGTTCAAGAGACCTCCATGTCTGAAGATCTGGGTTGGGCTTGAAGAATAAAAATAAAAGCCTTGGCCAGGCACGGTGGCTCACACCTGTCATCCTAGCACTCTGGGAGGCCGAGGTGGGAGGATCGCTTAACGTCAGGAGTTCAAGACCAGCCTGAGCAAGAGCGAGACCCCCATCTCTACCAAAAATAGAAAAAATAGCCCAATGTGGTAGCACATGCCAGTAGTCCCAGCTACTCGGGAGGCTGAGGCAGGAGGATCGCTTGAGCCCAGGAGTTGGAGGCTGCAGTGAGCAATGCTGACGCCACAGTACTCTACCTGGAGCAACAGAGCAAGACTCCATCCAAAAATAAGAGATAATAAGAGCCTTGTGAGGTTCTGTAGTCACCCAGATCGGTGAGAGAACTCCTGGTCCCTGGAGGGTGCCCAACACCTGTGCCCTGGACCCCCTCTGAGAAGTCCCAGCCACCTGGGAGACCCGGCACCCACTCTGAGGCCTGGCAGGCACCTGGGCCAAGTTCACAGAGCTCTCTGACACCTCAATCGGCACCTGCCAGGGCCCTGGGGCCGGCGTTCGGAATGCACCACCTTGGCTCTCGGAAAGCGGACGGGGCCCTCAGGCAATCCCCGAGGTGACCAGACCACGGCTGGGCAGGAACAGGAAGGTCACACAGCCCGGGGGTCGTCCAACGCCGGCCGGAGCCCGTAGACGCCTAGGCAAGAAGGCCGGGTGTGGGAGGGTGGGCCCCGGAGGGCCAGGCCGGAGCGGCTCTGGGCCAGGGAGCTCTCGCACCAAGCCAGGGAGGAAGGCCAAGGCTGAGCCTCGCTGTGGCCTGAGCCCCTCCCCACCCCCCGCCACCGCCCCCCACACCCGCACAGGAACCCAGAGGGAGATGGGGCAGCCGATAGCTCCACTGCCCGCGTTTATTTAGAGAAAACGCAGTGAGAGCTGGGCTGGGCCTTCCTGTGGTCACAAAGCGCTCATGGAGGGCAGCGAGACAGGGGCCGGAGGGGGACGAGAAAACAGGAACTAAAGGCTCCCTCGGAGATGGCCCGGGCCAAGCCCACCTCAGCCTCAACAGCCCCCGCAGCCTCCCTGGCCAGTGCAATCAAAGTTCTGCTTGGTTCCCTCCTGGGACAGGGAGCTCACCCCCTCTAAAGTCAGCCCCCGTCATGACCCCTGCCTGAGATAGTACAGCCAGAATCCAGGTGCAGCAGTCCCCGGAGTGCAAACCTTTTCTAACACACCAGGTTAAACTTCCAGAAATTTCCACTTCTGTCACTGAGGACACAGGTTTGAGTTCAGGTATCCCCTCGGAAGGGTGGAGGTTTGTCTCCACAGAGGAAAAAAGGGAGTCCGAAAACCACACAGCTAACAACAGGGCGAGGCTGAGATTAGCACCCACGTTGTCGGGATGTGACGGAATGGGCAAGGTTAACACATGAACTGCCACGTGAGTTGTATTTAACTCACGCTAGTTTTGAGCCCAGGGCCTCGTGAAGCATATATAATTCACATGTCTCTTCACCTGGGGAACTGCTAGAACTATTTTTCAAGTTGCATATAACTCATGTACAGAAAACAATAACAAAATAACAAATTTTTCATTACATTAGAAAGGGTCGTTTTGTTTTCGAAGTTTTTATTCTAGTTTCATGATAAAACACTGTGGCTCCAAGGGAAAAAAAATTTTTTTTCTAGCGTGGCAGTCAATGTGTTAAGGGCACCTGCTTTTACCAGGTTCAAATTCTCCTTCCTGGCTGAATTTGCTTGGGCAAGTCAGGTCACCTCTGTGAGCTTCCAATACCTCACCTATAAAATGAGAATAGTAGTACCTACCTCATGGGTTATGGAAGGAGCAAAGGAGGTTATACAAGTTAATGACTGATACCCACTAATAGTAAATGACCCACTTGGCTATATATGTATATATATATATATTTTTTTTTTTTTTTTTGACAAGTTTTGCTCTGCTGCCCGGGCTAGAGTGCCATGGCATCAGCCTAGCTCACAGCAACCTCAAACTCCTGGGCTCAAGCGATCCTCCTGCCTCAGCCTCCCAGTAGCTGACCACAGGCATGCGCCACCATGCCCGGCTAATATTTTCTATATATTTTTAGTTGGCCAATTAATTTCTCTCTCTATTTTTAGTAAAGAGACAGGATCTTGCTCCTTGCTCGGCTGGTTTCGAACTCCTGACCTTGAAGCAATCCGCCACCTTCAGCCTCCCAGAGTGCTAGGATTACAGGCGTGAGCCACCACGGCTGGCCCACTTGGCTATTCTTAATTTGTTATTGTTATTGTTAGAATCCTCTCCTCCTAGAGTTTTGCTGCCAAACCCTGTGTTATCTGAGTTTAAAAGATCTATGAGCGCTTTCGGCCGGAGCCGCCTCTTCCAGTAATTCGCCAAATGACGACAAAAGGGAAAGAGGAGAGGCACCCGATACATGTTCTCTAGGCCTTTTAAGAAACATGGAGTTGTTCCTTTGGCCACATACATGCGAATCTACAGAAAGGTGATATTGTAGACATCAAGGGAATGGGTACTGTTCAAAAAGGCGTGCCCCCAAAATGTTTACCATGGCAAAACTGGAAGAGTCTACAACGTTACCAGCATGCTGTTGAATTGTTGTAATAAAACAAGTTAAGGGCAGATTCTTGCCAGCAGGATTAATGTACGTATCGAACACTATGCACTCTAAGAGCCGAGATAGCTTCCTGAAGCGTGTGAAGGAAAATGATCAGAAAAAGAAGGAAGCAAAGAGAAAGGTACCTGGGTTCAACTGAAAGCGACAGCCTGCTCCACCCAGAGAAGCACACTTTGCGAGCCAATGGAAAGGAGCCCGAGCTGCTGGACCCTATTCCTTATGATTCATGGCATAATAGGTGCTTCACACTTTGTGAGAAGCGACAGAAAGGAGCCTGCGGTGTTGGGACCTGTTCCCTGTGAATCTGGCGTAATACGGTATAGCCACCTGAGAGAAGCAAAGAAAGGACCTTGAGCTGCCAGAATTTCCCTATGAATTCATGGTATAGGAGACAAACCTAATAAAAGCCGCTGGACTCTAAAAAAAAAAAAAAAAAAAAGATCTATGAGCTTGTAATCCTACACCTTTGGGAGGCCGAGGTGGGCGGATTGCTCAAGTCAGGAGTTCAAAACCAGCCTGAAGCAAGAGCGAGACCCTGTCTCTACTATAAATAGAAAGAAATTATTGACCAACTATATATATAGAAAATTAGCCGGGCATGGTGGCTCGTGCCTGTAGTCCCAGCTACCGGGAGGCTGAGGCAGCAGGATCGCTTGAGCCAGGATTTTGAGGTTGCTGTGAGCTAGGCTGACGCCACGGCACTACACTTCTAGCCTGGGCAAAAAAGCGAGACTCCTGTCTCAAAAAGAAGAAAGAAAGGAAAAGAAATACAGTATAGGGCCAGGTGTGGTGGCTCACGCCTGTAATCCTAGCATCTGGGAGGCTGACAGATGATCGCTCAAGGTCAGGAGTTTGAAACCAGCCTGAGCAAGAGTGAGACCCTGTCTCTATTAAAAATAGAAAGAAATTAATTGGCCAACTAAAAATATATAGAAAAAATTAGCGGGCATGTGACACATGCCTGTAGTCCCAGCTACTCAGGAGGCTGAGGCAGGAGGATCACTTGAGACCAGGAGTCTGAGGTTGCTGTGAGTAGGCTGACGCCACGGCACTCACTCCAGCCTGGGCAACAAAGGAGACTCTATCTCAAAAAAAAAAAAAACAGTATAACAATATCATAAGTAATCCAGAGATGATGTAGGTATATGAGAGAATGGGCACGGGTTATATGCAAATACTACATCATTTTCTACCAGGGATTTGAGCATCCTTGATTCTGGTTTCCAAGACAGGTCCTGCCTCCCCTGCAGCTACTTGAGGGCTGGACTGTAGTCGCTAGAAAACTCGAGAGATGGGCTGACTATTAGAGAAAAGCTTGAGAGCCAGCCTGGTAAAGGCTTACCGAGCTAACGTGGGATTTAGGTGGTAGAGACAGAACTAGGACCTGGAGCCCAGAGTGAAGCAGCCCAAAACGAAGGTCTAGCTCAGGAGCTCAGCCTTGGGGCCACTCGCGCAGCCCCTCTAAGGGTTTTCTGTGGTTTCCCCTCCCTCTTTCCTGTTTTCTTTTCTTTCCCTGCTTCGTAAGGTGCGTGCTGAGCTGGACTCCACGGCCCCTCCCTAAAGAGGAATAGGGCTTCCTTCCATCCCCTGACCGGGCGGGGTGGGACAATGGGTACAGAGAAATGGCCAGTCTCCTCCCAAATCAGAATGAAATTAAATCTTAATTGATGTCAGGCAGGGCGCGGTGGCTCACAGCTGTAATCCCAGCACTCTGGGAGGCTGAGGCAGGAGGATTGCTTGAGCCCAGGAATTTGAGTTCAGTGAGCTATGATGATGCCATGGCACTCCAGCCTGGGTGACCAACAAGGACTCTGTCTCAAAAAAAAAAACTTTTTTTTTTTTTTTTTTTGAACAGGATTCGCTTTGTTGTCCAGGCTAGAGAGTGAGTGCCGGGCGTTCAGCCTACGCTCACAGACCAACTCAACTCCTGGGCTCAAGCGATCTCTGCCCTCCAGCCTCCCAGTAGCTGGGACTACAGGCATGTGCCCACCATGCCCCGGCTAACTTTTTTACTATATATCACTAGCGCCAATTAATTTCTTTCTATTATAGTAGGAACGGGGTCTCACTCTTGCTCCAGGCTGGTTTTGACTCTCTGACCTTGAGCAATCGCCCGCTCGGCTCCAAGAGCTATGGATTACAGGCGTGAGCCACAGCGCCCGCCCAAAAAAAAAAAAAATCTTAATGGCAGAAAAGGTTGATTGAGTGAATCTAAGAAAAACAACCAACACTGGCCGTGTGGATGCCAAGTGGACTTCATTTCTCCAACTCAGCTCCTCATCTTAAATGGGTCGAGAATACCATCACATGCAGACATTTTTAGAATTAATGCTTAGGTGTGTGTATAAGACACCCAGCATCTCAGTTTGGTGTCCCTGGGGCTTGCCAACCCTCTGCTTTGAGCCCTAAGACACCCCAGGTGAAGACAAAGTGACAGTTACTTGGAAACCAGTGGCCAACAGAGGAAAACACGTTTAAAATTTTGAAAGACAAAAAAAAAAAAAAAGTGAGGAGGGAAAAAAAAAAGTATTAATAAATCAAAGGAAAGAGTGTAAGCTCCTCTCAAATTCCCCACCCATGCGGCCGGAGGGCAGCCCACAAGCTTTCCATTGCTCAAGAGGGAGTTAGAAGTGCAACGAACTCTTCAGTGGGCGTAAGCCTTTTTAGCACTTGCAGGCAAGAGGTGGCGTTTGCAAAGCCAAGCCCACCTGGAGAATTGTTTACCCTTGTCATTTTCAAGAGAAATGCTCCTTTGTTTTCGTTTTCACAAGTACCCTTTTCCTGCTGAAATGAGCAAAGATTTTTTTTTTTAATAATAAACCCAGTGCTGGCGAGGATTGTGGTGAGATGGGCACTTGTGTAACCTAGAAGGCGGGTATAATTGCTTCCTGGAAACGCATTAAGTAATATGCAAAGTTGTAGGAGGGTATTGCTTCCTCCTACCTAGATTCCTCTCTCGTAGTTTCCCTCCATTCTTTTTCCTGCTCAGCAACCCCAGCCCTCCTCATCACACCGCTCCGCCACTTAGACCTTCTTCCATTCCCAAAGGATTATCCCCTCACCCCGAATTGATGTTACCTCCCAAGGAAGCCACCAGGTTGACTTCCCACTAGGTAGGTCCAGGACCCAGTAGGATTCCACCATCCTCTGGTCTGTCCCCTGTGTGCACAGATCCAAGAACAGGCCTCAAATAAATATAGAATTGTGAAATATTTGAAGATAGGGTGTTCTTCTGTGTGGTCCCAGAAGGCTGGACACAGGGAGGGAGGGAGGGAGGTACAGGTTTGAGCCAGCAGTGAAGAATCTACTGAGATTCTGGCTCACTAACCCAGCATGGTTGCTTGAGCTGTAATGAAGCTTCCCATCAGGGGAGGTATGCAAGCAAAGTTTGGAAACTGCTTCTCTGGTCCATCTCTCTGGCTTCTGCACCCTCCTGCCCTTGACTCCTGTGTCAGTGGATCCAATGCTTTTTAAGCTCTTACATGGTGGTGCATGAAAGGCAACTTATACCCGAGATATATATATTCTTTCCGTTAAAATTAACCATTGGTTTGGCCTTTTCGGGTAGAAAGGAGTCAAACGTAATCTACATGCCACCAGAAACTGATTTATTCCTTCCCGTAGGATGCCATGTCGGGACTCGGCGTTGGTCTTTGGGTCAGGCAAGGTGGAAGTTTAGCAATAGGTGTAGCTCAGTCAGATTTGCTGAGTAGGGATGCCGCAGTTGGCCCGGAGGACAGGGGACCCACAGGGCTGTTCCACGGCCCGGGGACAGCTCAGCCGGTCCAGAAGGCGGCAGAGGCTACAGTCTCTCGGGGTTCCAGGAGCCCCGTGGAGCCTCCTAAGAGCCCCCAGCGAAACCGATCTCTAAACAGAGGCCTCTGTGGGAACCGGATCTCAGTGCGAGGCAGCCTGGGCCTGTGGCCGGGCCGGCCTCGCCTCGGCCCCTCCTGGGGCTCAGGGGGGAGGCCGGAAACGTTGGTACCCTCTGTGCCACCCACAAGCCCAGCTGGAGTGCCGGGTGCCAGGAACAAGTGACAGGCAGGAAGCGGGGTGGCAGGAGTCCAATCCCTGCTCTGCCATGACACGCTCTTCTCGTCTCTGAGCCTCACTTTCCACACTGTCCAGTGGCACAAGGTGGCACAGAGGCCGAACATTAACCAGGCGCTTGCTTTGTCAGCAATGCAATGGGTGTTCGGTTCTCGGCTCCCAGCTCCAGGAAAAACCCCAAGGACTCAGGGGGTCTGATCTACTGGCAAGACCATGTCACCGATGGAATTCATCTCGCCTTAACCTCTCAGTCCCTGGCCAGACGGTCCTCCTTCAGCCCAACTGCACCCATCCCCAAAAGAGAGAGGCCTCGGATTCCTTGTCTGCCTGGGTGCCCCAGGGGCTGGGCCAGGATCCTCAGAAGGACACTTATTAAGCGCCCCCAATGAGCCGGGCTGGTGTCACATGCCTGTAGTCCCAGCTACTGGGAGGCTGAGGCAGGAGATCGCTTGAGACCAGGAGTTTGAGGTTGCTGTGAGTGAGGCTGATGCACGGCATCACTCTAGCCCGGGCAACACAGTGAGACTCTGTCCCAAAAATTTTTTTAAAAAAGTGTCACCCAATATCCAGCTGGCTGGTGGGAGCTTGAGACACCACCCCCACCCCCCCACCCCCCGCCCAGGGCTGCATGGTGTCGCCAGGAAGAGGTGAGGGTACCCGGCCCCGGTCACCCCACGCGGCCCCGAAAGAAGGAAGCTCAAAGGTGCCCTGTGTCCGGCCGAGGCCAGAACCCAGCCAGCCCCTGCTCCCAGAAAGACCCCAGCTAGGAGGGTCTCTCTTCCAGGGGCCGGAGCCCCTTCACCGCCCAGAGCAGGTGGCCAAGCCCTGTCACACACACACACACACACACACACACACACACGCACACCCCGCATTAACTCTACATCGAGCCCATGAGGTTTTCACTCCTGACCCTCACCAGTCATTTGTCCCCTGGACGCCCCCACATGGGGTCTCCCGAGTGCCAGGCCCTCGGCGTGGCCAAAGCCAGCATCTGGTGTTCCTCGCCACCGGTCCCACTCACGTTCCCCATCCCATTAACGGCAGCTCCAACCCCACCCGCTGCCCACGCTCAGGCCGAAGGCCCCGGAGTCATCCTCAACGTCTCTTTTCCTCTCGCTCGCTCCCGTGTGTGGACCCGCGTCAGGAAACCACTGGCTTCACCTTCAGAAACCGACCTAGAGCGATCTAGGGTGAAATGGCTCACACCTGTAGTCCCAGCTACTCTGGAGGCCAAGGCAGGAGGATGGCTTGAGGCCAAGAGTTTGAGACCAGCCTGGGCAGCATAGCAAGACCCCATCTCTACAAAAAGTAAGACCAATTAGCCGGGCGTGGTGGGTGCACATCTGTAGCTCCAGATACTGGGGAGGCTGAGGCAGGAGGATCGCTTATCGCTTGAAGCCCAGGAGGATGGAGGCTGCAGTGAGCTGTGATGACACCACTGCACTCCAGCCTGGGTGACAGAGTGAGACCCTATCTCTTTAAAATAAAAAAAAAATAAAAAATCTAAAATCCTTCCACCTGTCA
>NC_033683.1:7766318-7786012 GCF_000165445.2 Microcebus murinus | reverse complement strand
GCCTGATCTTGCTCAGGTGGTTTCGACTCCTGACTCAAAACGATCCGCCAGCCTCGGCACTGCCCAGGAGAGCTAGGATTAACAGCGTGACACCGCGCCGCCTCCCTGGCCTCTCATGCTCATCTTTGATCAAATTCTCGGGAAGCCCCCTAGAAGGACCCCCAGGGTAGGTCAGGTGCTCCAATGTGCATACTGAATACAGGTTACCTGTTCTTAGCATTAGCATCCTCTGTATTTCTTGACTAATGTCTCTCTTCTCATGACGCCAGTGCCTGTATTTCTGCCTGTTCTGTCCCGCCACCAGGGCTGGCACACCGGCATCCCCTTGAAAATGCTGTTGAATGGAGTGGTTCTAAACCCAGGGATATTTGTGCACGGCTGGGGATGGTTTGGGTTGTCATGACGTGCAGGGTGCACCGGCCTCTGGTGAGTAGAGGCTGCAGTGCTGCTTAAACATCCATAATGTACAGCACAGGCCCCCCCAGGACAAAGGCCAGCTGGCCCCCAAATGTCAATGGATGTGGTATAGAACCCCTGCTTTAGGGGAAGCGCCCACATGATGCCCGTTAGAAAGGTGTGCACCCCAGGCTGGCCTGGGCCGGGACTGCTGGCTCAGAAAGTGATGGGCTGTAACTCTGAGCCACCAGCTCCCTCTGGGTCCCTCTGCTCCCGCCACAGCGGCCTCCTCCCTTCTCCTTAGCACGCCGGCTGCGGCCTGCCTCAGGGCCTTTGCACAGCACCAAACGCCCTCCCCATAAATATCTGCAGGCTGGTCTCTTTTCCTGATGCCTGTAATCTCTCTGTTCCTCCACCCCACGCAGGGGACAGTGCCTGCACCCACCCAAGACCCCCAGGCCTGTCCAACGTCCCAATCCCCGCCCCTAAGCTCAGCAGCCTGAGCCTGGGAGGGTGGGAATGAGGCCTGGCCAGGGTGTGGTCCCTGAGGCGCAAACATCCAGCACGTTCGGTCCAAGGGAACCGATGATTCTCACCCTCAGTGTCAACCACAGGTGGTGGGGAAGGGGTGTCTCGTCCCCTCTTGTCACCTGAGCAGGGCCCGGTGCCCCGAGGGCTGCAGAGGCCAGCTGCTGGCCACAAGTAGTTATGCTCGATAAATGTTTGCATGGAGGTGCAGCATGGGAGGGACAGAGAAAAGAGAGTGGAGATGGAGAGAACTTACAGAAAGGGAGAGGAGGAAAGAGAGGAGATCGCCACTAACCCACTCGAGTACAACCCACCCACGACAGTCGGACCCCAGCAAAGAGGGGCTGGACGTCTGCAACACCGATTTGCCTGCAACGAATTACTCTCGATCTCCGTGGCAACTGGGACCTCACAGCATCACATTTGGCCCCCCAACTATGAACCCTGAAATAACATAGTTCCACAGACCGCCCACGCCGACAAAACCACCCCAGGAGCTGAGTGCGGTGGCTTCACCGTCATCCCAGCACTCTGGAGGCTGAGGCAGGAGGATCGCTTGAGCCCAGGAGAGCAAGACCAGCCTGGGCAACATAGCAAGACCCCCATCTCTACTAAAAGTATTATAGAAAATTAGCCGGGGCGGTGGTGAGTACCTGTCGTCCCAGCTACTCGGGAGGGCTGAGGCAGGAGGATGGCTTGGAGCCAGGAGTTGGAGGCTGCAGGGAGCTATGATTGATCCACTGCACTCCAGCCTGGGTGACAGAGTGAGACCTGTCTCTAAAATCGTAATAATAATAATAGTAAGCCACCCCAGAGGGGCAGGGGGGACTGATTGGTGCAACTGCAGAGAAACTACCCCAAATGTTTACGACATCTGGACGCCCAAACCTCAGCCCCTGCAAAGCCCGAGGACAGACACCTGCACGCGGCAGCTGGAGCCCCCCAACCTCACGATCCAGAGCAGAGCTGGACCTCGGACGGGGACGGGGAACGGGGACAGCGGCTGTGCCCCGTGGGAAGCGCGGCCGTGTGGCGCGGCACCCACAGAGTAAGAAGGACGCAGGACGGGAGGCCGGGCCGGCGACAGAAGGACAGGGAGAGCTGCGGGGAGAAGGTGGGCTGCGGGCCCACTCCGAAGGGCCCCCAAGCGGGAGCCAGCG
Organism: Microcebus murinus; assembly: GCF_000165445.2. Classification (NCBI taxonomy): domain Eukaryota; kingdom Metazoa; phylum Chordata; class Mammalia; order Primates; family Cheirogaleidae; genus Microcebus; species Microcebus murinus. The sequence continues at coordinate 7,783,928 of NC_033683.1, read as the reverse complement.
CAGGGTGCCCTGGCATCGCCCACCGGCGGGCCGCACTCAGCCCCGCCCCGCCCGCCGCGCAGGCCGCGCCGCGCTCTCGCTCCCCGGCCGGGTGTCGGGGGACACGGAACCCACGAAGAAAGAGGGAGGGGACCCTCGGAGCGGCAGCACCCCGACGGAGTAGGGCCGCGCTGGCGGCAGACCGGTGCTAAGGAGGCAGACAGAGACTCCCCAAGAGAGACAGAGATGCCCAGAGACAGAGAGGGAGATGCAGAGAGTGAGAGACACGGGAGAGGGAGGGAAGGTAGAAGAGAGTGACAAGGACACAGGGCGAGAGGGGGACCCAGGGGAGGGGCAGAGGCAGAGAGCAGAGGCAGAGAAGGGGCAGGCAGGAGAGGCAGAGGCATGGGAGAGCAGAGCAGGGGAGAGCAGAGGCAGGAGAAGGGGCAAGGCAGAGAGAGGTAGAGCAGGTGAAGGAGGGGCAGGGCAGGCGGAGAGGGGCAGAGCAGAGAAGGGGGCAGAAGGCAGGGGAAGCGAGCGGTAGAGGCAGGGAGAGGGCAGAGGCAGGGCGAGAGGGCATGAGGCATGGGGGAGAGGCAAGAGGCAGAGAGGGGCAGAGGCAGGTGAGAGGGCAGAGGCAGGAATGGAGCAGAGGCAGGGGAGAGGGCAGAGGCAGGAGAGGGGCAGAGCGGGGAGAGGAGAGCAGGGGAGAGGGGCAGAGGCAGGGGGAGAGGGGCAGGCAGGGGGAATGGAGGCAGAGGCAGAGAGGTGCAGAGCAGGAGAGGGCAGAGCAGGGAGAGGCAGAGGCAGGGAATGGAGGCAGAGGCAGGGCGAGGGCAGAGGCAGGTCGGCGGAGGGGCAGGGGAGAGCAGAGGCAGGGGCGAGCAGAGCAGTAGAGGGGCAGAGGCAGGGGGAGAGGGGCAGAGCTGTAGGGGCGGGGAGGAAGAGACAGAGCGACAGAGTGGGGGAGACAGGCTGGGTTCCCCCAGGCCCCCCCACTGCGCGCGGGCTCACCTCTCCCCCGGGGCGCGTCTCCCGCGAGTGAGCCTCAACCACACCGGCCTGCGGCGGGGACCCCGCGGAGGGAGTCACCAACGCTTCCGCACGCGCGACGCGGGCCAGCCTGCAGCTGGCGGCCGCCCCGCCTGGCGTCTGCCCAGGGAGCAGGTGCGGGGGGCCGGCCCAGGCTCTGGGCGGTCACCGCGGAGCGAACGTCCCCGCCAGGAGGGCGCGCAAGGAGGGCGACCAGCTGGCCTGGCCCCTGGGAGCCCCGGGAGCAGGGTCTGGGCTGACCAAAGCCACAGCCTCTCATGCCCACGACCCCCCAAGAACTAGAAAGATCCGGGGCCAAAGGGGAGAGGGCTCTTTCTCTCCTTCCGTAGGAGGACACTCACCTGCTCAAACACCTTCTATAGCTCCCCATTGCCTTTCCGGTTTTCTAATTCCTGACCCTGGACTTTCCCTGGATAAACCCTCTCTGTCTCCAGCCTACCCATCAGAGGGAACTGAGGCACGGAGCAACGAAGTAAGGTGCCCCCAGGGGAAATTGGGGCCACATCTTTAAGTATGGTATGAGTTTTCCGATGGGCATTCCAGGCAGATGGAACGGCACGTGCAGAGGCCCAGAGGTAAGAGTCAGCGTGGATATGCCTGGGGAACCCAGGAGGAGGGGGACCAGACTGCAGGGGCAGGGTGGAGGCCCGAGGATGAGGCAGGAGTCTGAGCCTCGCTCCAGGCTGGAAGAGGCCGGGCTGGGTTTGAGGAAGACGCACCCGGCTCTGCAGCTGAGCGGGCCTTTACTTGGGAACAGCGGCTCCTGGCGGGCGATTTGTAGAACTGCACTCTCTTTCACTGATTCATTCAACAAACGTTTATTGCCCGCTGAGAGCATTCCCAGTGAATTTGACATCCAGCCGGGGAGGGGGGGGGAATCCCTTTTTAATTGCCCCTTCCTATAAAAGAAACTCTTCTCCCGAGATTGTCATGAAATGAAACCATGAGCACAGAATAAACGCAGACACTGACTATTTGGTTCATGTCTGATAGAATAGTATTTTATGTAAATAACTTCCCGGTAAGTGAACCTTCCTAAAAACTTTTATATGTGCAAACAGTACCATCGGGGCAGCTATTAAATCGACGATGTACAAGGATAACAGAACGCTTCGTTATCTTGCTTCATTCGTTAGTGTTAAAACAATGAGCAATTTTTAAAAAAAATAAGTTTGCACGTTAAAGATATTTGAATTCAGCACTATAGTTCACACTGGAACTAAAACGTACACTTGCAAACAAATGCTACACCTCATGGTTTGCAATGCCTCGTGGTTTTTTTTTTTGTTTTTGTTTTTTTATGCCTCGTGTTTTTAATGCAAATAAAATCTTCAAGTGGTCACAGCAAAACACGGGATTGAGTTCGTGCAATTTCTGTGTCTACGTCGACACAGTTACTCTGCTCTTTAATCTAAATACAGGAAGATGTGCGTGGACCATCAAGAGGGTTAGAAGCACTCAACCCATTATGTTGCTCCAAAGGAAAGTGGATAGCTGTGTCCATCTGTGCCTGGGCTGCCTGTATAACTGGGAGTTCTCAGAATTAACTTTCCTGCAGAACACATATTCAGTAAGAATAAGTACTAAAAATGTGCTCGTTTGAAGTTTACATATAAATTATTCAACCTCAACAGCCCCCACGGGTGAAATTCCAATAAGGTCTGTACCCGAGTGAATAGTATTCCATCTATTCTAAATCGCCGTGGCAGGACCTGGGTGGAGGATGAGACTATGACTGCGACATTAGCATCTGAGAACAGTACAGGAAAGGTGCCAGAGTTCTCAGGCTAGCCCACAATTTAACCCATAAGGAGGGTGAAATGTAGGGTAGGGAATGGGGTAACAGGGGAGCACAGAAGGGTGAGAAAGAGAATCCCACAACAAAGAAATGCAAATGTCCCAGGGAGAGGGAGTCACTTTTCCTATGGAGACTAGTTGGGCTAGCCTGGAGTTCATGGTCTCTGATTATAAAATCTGTATTAGTCTGCTCTGGCTGGTATAACAAAATACCACAGACTGAGTGGCTTAAACAACAAAAGTTTATATTCTCACAGTGCTGGAGGCTGGAAGTCCAAGATCAAGGTGCCAGCCGGGTTAGTTCCTGATTGATTGATTGATTGATTGATTGATTGATTGATTGATTGATGTAGATCTCCAGAATGAGATTCATTATAAGGAATTGGCTCGTGTGATTATGGAGGCTGAGAACTCTTAGGATTTGCTTGCTGTCTCCAAGCTGAACACCCAGGAAGCCCAGTGATGCAGTCCAAAGGTTGGACAGGCAGAGACCCAGTGGTGTAGATTTAGTTCAGGTCTGAAGGCCTGAGAACCAGGGACAATGAGGGCAGGAAAACATCGATGTCCCAGCTAAACAGCCAGACAGGGAGAGAATTCAATCGTCCTCCACCTTTTTGTTCTATCCAGGCCCTCAACAGCTTGGGCGAGGCCCACCCACATTGGGGAGGGCTGTCTGCTTCACTCAGCCCACCAATTCTACTGCCGACCTCTTCCAGAAACACCCTCACACACACCCAGAAAAGTCTAGCTATATACCTGGGCACCCTATGGCCCAGTCAAGTTGACACACAAAATTAACCATCACATCCCATGTAGTGGAAGTCATTTTCAATAAATAAGGCTGGTGGCCTAACCTGAAGGTTATGGTCTCTAATTACAAGTTCTCTTCTTTTGGGATGTGAAAACATCTCTTAACAGCCAAAACCCTTTATGTTTTAAACTGGCAACTCGATGGCCAACGGTTCACCAGCAAACATGTGTGGTAGGTTGAAGTGGAGAAAAAAATAGCCACATGGAAGAGAACCAAGGCACCCCAGCCAACAGCCTACCACTTGCCAGACATGTGAGTGAAGCCATCCAAGATCACTCAGCCCCAGCCAAGACGCCAGCCAACTGCAGCCACATGAGTGAGTCCAAGCAAGGCTAGCAGAAGAACCACCCAGCTGAACTTAGCCCATCCACAAAATCAAGAGTTCATAAGTGATTATTGTTTCAAGCCATACATTTTTTGGCACTTTGTTACACAGAAAAAGCTAATTGATACAATGTTCAAACACACCGTCTTTGGAAAGAGAAACAGCCTGTGTTTCAATGCCACAAAGTATACTTTATTCACCGCTGAACCACCAGTGCAAACTTCTAGGGCAGCTATGGCTAAGGAATGAAATTGAGCCTGTACTTTAAAAAAAGGAAAAGAAAAGAAAAGAAAAGAAAAAGAACTTGATTAAAAGAAAAGCAACTCAGCTAAGCGTGGTGGCTCATGCCTGTAATCCAAGCATTCTGGGAGGCCGAGGCGAGAGGATGGCTTGAGGTCAGGAGTTTGAGATCAGCCTGAGCAAGAGCAAGATCCCGCCTGTACTAAAAATAGAAAAATTAGCCAGGCATGGTGGCACATGCCTGTAGTCCCAGCTACTTGGGAGGCTGAGGCAGGAGGATCACTTGAGCCTGGGAGTTTGAGGTTGCTGTGAGCTAGGCTGACATCACTGCACTCTAGCCTGGGGAACAGAGCAAGACTATGTCTCAAAAAAATAAATAAAATAAAATAAAAGCTACCATTTATCAAGGCATTCATTCTGAATGCTTCACATATACGTCATGTAATCCTCATAGCATCCCCACCAAGTAGGTACTATTATTTTTCCAATTTCTCAGATGAGGAAACTGAGGCACAGAGAGAATACATCTCCTGCCAAAATTTCAGGAGCTGGTAAGGGGGTGGATCTGGGATTCACATCTAGTTCTGACTCTGAACTTAATTGCTACATTGGACTGACACCCAGCTCTGTCTCTGATACTCTGTAACCCCGAGCAAAGCTATATGCCCTTTGCCTATTTCCTCGTGTGTAAAATGAGAGAACCAAGGCCAGGCGTGGTGGCTCACACCTGTAATCCTAGCACCCTGGGAGGCCGAGGCAGGTGGCTTGCACAAGGTCAGGAGTTCAAAACCAGCCTGAGCGAAACACCATCTCTACTGTAAATAGAAAGAAATTAATTGGCCAACTAAAAATATATACAAAAATTAGCCAGGCACGGTGGCACACGCCTGTAGACCCAGCTACTTGGGAGGCTGAGGCAGGAGGATCGCTTGAGTCCAGGAGTTTGAGGTTGCTGTGAGCTAGGCTGACACCACAGCACTCTAGCCCGAGCAACTGAGTGAGACTCTGCCTTAAAAAATAAATGAATAAATAAATAAAAATAAAATAAAATGAGAGAATCAAACTAAATCAGAGGTTCTTAACCGGTAATCAGAATGGGCTCCGGGCTTGAGGTTCTGGAACAACCGTGATACCATATAACTGTGTACAAAATCTTTTGGGTAAATATATTTGGTGGGGAAAGAGGGCAGTGGGTCAGACCACAGGGGGGGGCTTTAGATTGGACTGGATTTTCAAATGAGTCCGTGATCCAGAAACATCTGAGAAGTACCAGGAAATGCGCTCTTGAATGTCCATTCTGGAGGGTCGAGTTTTTTAACACCGAATGCTATTATTGCAGTGGTGCCAAAAAACCAAGCCCACCTCTGCAGAGAACAGTCTTGGGTGTACTCCCGTCCTATCACAGCAGCGCTGAACTGAAGTCAAGGTCAAGGGTAAGGTCAAGGTCAAGGTCAAGAACCTCCGTCTTCTTCCAGGCTTGAGTGGAATGCATCTTTCCAACACACCCCATGCCCTCGTCCTGGAACCCAACCATCGCCACCCGCCCCGGGAGGCTCCTCTCACCCCTGCACACCGTTTGATTCAAGGTTCTGTTGCCGTAACCTTGACCTCTGGCCCCTGGCTATCCACACCCTGAGAAAGCAGTCAGCGGTTACAGGAAATGTGAAAAGGGATCTGCAGCACATTCTGTCGGCAGCGACCCTTGCTTCATCTCCCCGAAGTCTGGCTCGACGCGGCTGGTTCCTGGTCTCTCCATGTTTGCCCTGGCGGGGGCATGAGCTGCTGTCCCTTATAGCACCGCTGCCTCGGCCTCTCTGGACGGTGCCAGCCTCAGTATGCCTCCCCACGCCGGGCCCGGCATCCAGAGCAGTTTGACAACCAGAGCACCGCCAGACAGGGTGTCCTGGAGGGGTCTCCTCTTCACACGACAGCCTGGTGACTGCGCAGCCAGCCACCACGCGCTACTGTGTTAGGCAAGAAAGAAACGGTGCAGGCCGGGCGCGGTGGCTCACGCCTGTAGTCATAGCACTCTGGGAGGCCGAGGCAGGAGGATTGCTCAAGGTCAGGAGTTCGAAACGGCCTGAGCAAGAGCGAGACCCTGTCTCTACTATAATAGAAAGAAATAATTGGCAACTAATATATATAGAAAAAATGAGCCGGGCATGGTGGCGCATGCCTGTAGTCCCAGCTACTCGGGAGGCTGAGGCAGGAGGATCGCTTGAGCCCAGGAGTTTGAGGTTGCTGTGAGCTAGGCTGATGCCACGGCACTCACTCTAGCCCAGGCAACAAAGTGAGACTCTATCCCAAAAAAAAAAAACAGAAACGGTGCAAACTTTTCCTGCTGGTGGTGGAATTCCTCATCATGCAACATCTCACATGCAGGAGCTCAAACAATGTTTAAAAAAAAACAAGGCCGGGCGCGGTGGCTCACACCTGTAATCCTAGCTCTCTGGGAGCCAAGGCGGCGGATTGCTCAAGTCAGGAGTTCAAAACCAGCCTGAGCAAGAGCGAGACCCCGTCTCTACTATAAATAGAAAGAAATTAATTGGCCAGCTGATATATATATATATATATAAAATGAGCCGGGCATGGTGGCGCATGCCTGTAGTCCCAGATACTCGGGAGGCTGAGCAGGAGGATCGCTTGAGCCCAGGAGTTTGAGGTTGCTGTGAGCTAGGCTGACGCACAGGCACTCACTCTAGCCTGGGCAACAAAGCGAGACTCTGTCTCAAAAAGGAAAAATAAATAAAAAAATTTAAAAAAAACCAAAATCAGCGTGGCAGGATCCCAGGGAGGGCTGCGCTGCCTCTTGCCAGGGGACCCGAGAGCCATCCGGTGCCCTTAAGAACACAGGGTTGGCCCCCCAAAGGGTCAAGCCCGGAAGGTGGGCGGGAGCAAGGGTCCAGCGGGGCAGGAACTGGAGCCAAGAAGCAACCATGAGAACCGAGGCCCCGGGAATGCACAGACATCTCGGGGAGGGAGGGCGCCGGGCTCCACGCAGGCCGTGGGAGAGAGGCAGGTGCCAAATCTCTGAGGCTCGGTTGACCCCAGCTGACATCTGGGGGACATCTGGTATACAAAGAGCCCGTCCCATCCCGGGGCCAAAACGCAGCGGCCTCAGCAGGGCTTTCCAAAGCCAGCAGGGTTTGTAAAATAGCGTTAGATTCTTTCTGGCCGACAGACTCACTCGTGGCCGCCTGGCCCCGCTGTGGCTCACACACACCCCGACACACACACACACACACACACGCACCTGCCACCGCGCATAATAATCGCCGCATGGCCCGCGCATGCGCAGCGCACGCCAGACACGGTGCTGTCAGTCTACACCCGTTAACTCGCGTAATCCTTATATGACAACTCCTTAGGGGGGACACGATTATCACGCACACAGCAGGCAGAGGGGGCTTGCTTCAACACATCCCAGGGTAAAAGCTAGAGTCCTCTCTGCAACTCTTTTTTTTTTTAATTCAAAAATTTAATTTTTTTTTTTTTTGACACAGAGTCTCGCTTTGTTGCCCAGGCTAGAGTGAGTGCCGTGGCGTCAGCCTAGCTCACAGCAACCTCAAACTCCTGGGCTCAAGCAATCCTCCTGCCTCAGCCTCCGAGTAGCTGGGACTACAGGCATGCGCCACCATGCCCGGCTCATTTTTTCTACATATATCAGTTGGCCAATTAATTTCTTTCTATTTATAGTAGAGACGGGGTCTCGCTCTTGCTCAGGCTGGTTTCGAACTCCTTACCTCGAGCAATCCGCCCGCCTCGGCCTCCCAGAGTGCTAGGATTACAGGCGTGAGCCACTGCGTCCGGTCAAAAATTTGGAAAGGCTTCCTAGCGTGGAGGGAAAGATTCGTCTCCGCGTGGTAGCCAGAGGTCATTTCTCTGCTCGGGTGGCCCGGCGAGGCACAGAGCTGTGTTGGGGGCAGGTCTGGGGGGTGTCGCTTAGTTGTGCGAGTGTAAACGGGGTATGAAGAAGCTTCTGCAGATCGCTGGGCGACTGGGTGCTGTAAGGCGGGCAGGGTTGGGCCCGGAGCCGAGGGGAAGACACCGAAGCCGGAATCGGGCCAGGTCTGGGTCACAGTAGCTGGACGTGGGGCTAGGACCATCATTCTAGCCAGATCTTTGCCCGGCTAAAAAAGTATGGGCAGGCCGGGCGCGGTGGCTCATGCCTGTAACCCTAGCACTCTGGGAGGCTGAGCGGATTGCTCCAGGTCAGGAGTTCGAAACCAGCCTGAGCAAGAGCGAGACCCCATCTCTACTATAAATAGAAAGAAATTAATTGGCCAACTAATATATAGAGAAAAAATTAGCCGGGCATGGTGGCGCGTGCCTGTAGTCCCAGCTACTCGGGAGGCTGAGGCAGGAGGATCGCTTGAGCCCAGGAGTTTGAGGTTGCTGTGAGCTAGCTGACGCACGGCACTCACTCAGGCTGGGCAACAGAGTGAGACTCTGTCTCAAAAAAAAAAAAAAAAAAAAGCACAAGGATATCCCGTTCACACCCAAGAGGAGGGTCACCATTGTCCAATAGTGACGAGTGCTGGCGAGGACGCGGAGAGATCAGAACCTTCCTGCGCTGCGGGCGGGAATGGAGAATGGCGCAGCCACCGTGGAAAGCAGCCGGGCAGTTGTGCGGTATGTGGACTATACCTCAAAAATGAGAGAGAGAGGCGGGAGGATCGCTTGAGCCAGGAGTTCGAGACCAGCCTGAGCAAGAGCAAGACCCCGACTCTACAAAAAATAGAACAATCAGCCGGGCGTGGTGGCGCATGCCTGTAGTCCCAGCTGCTCAGGAGGCTGAGGCAGGAGGATCGCTTGACGTCAGGAGTTGGAGGCTGCGGTGAGCTGTGATGACACCACGGCACTCCAGCCTGGGGGACAGAATGAGACCCTGTTTGAAAAAAGAGAGAGAGAATAAACCAGGACTTGTAAGTATTTGCCCAAGAGAAATGAAAACTTAAAATCACACACAAAAAAAACTGCACATAAATGTTTACAGCATAACTGCCTAAAATTGCCTATGAATTCGGCTATTCATAGTCACCAAAAATTGGAAAGAACTCAAATGTCCCTGAACAGACAAATGGTACATCTGGACCACGGAATACCCCTCAGGAAAAAGGAACAAAATACTGATACACCAACAACATAGATGAATCTTCAACATTCTCTCTCTGTCCCCTAGGCTGGAGTGCAGTGGCACCATCACAGCTCACTGCGGCCTCCAACTCCTGACCTCAAGCAATCCTCCTGCCTCAGCCTCCTGAGTGGCTGGGACTACAAGAGTGCACCACCACGCCTGGCTAATTTTTAAATATTTTATAGAGATGGGGTCTCACTATGTTGTCCAGGCTGGTCTCAAACTCCTAGCCTCAGCAATCCTCCCACCTTGGCCTCCTGAGTCGCTCGGACAACAGGCACCTGCCACAGACACCCGGCTTTTGTGTATCTTATTGAAAGAAAGTAAAGAGCCAGGAGGAAAAGACAACAAAATCATAGCAACTGAACAGGAAAGGAATAGGAAGGGTTGGAATAGGAAGCAAGGAATAGGAAGGGTTGTCTAGGCTCCCCAAATCCACTGCTTCCCCTCCCACCCCCTCCAAGTCAGGCCCCCTCCCGCCAGCTCTGGTCCCTTGACTGTCAAGGGGGGTGGGGGGGCTTGTCCCACGGCAGGAGCTGGGGACGGGAAGAGCTCAGCTGGTCTCCAGGGCAGGAAGTGGGGGCAGGAAACCGTCCTCAGCACAGCGTGGGGCATTTCCCCCAGGCAGGTGCGACTCCAGGAGCCAGAGGTGGGGCAGACAGAACAGCCAGGGGCCCAAGGTCAAGGGCCCAAGGTCAAGGGCCCAAGGTCAAGAGCCCAAGGTCAAGGTGTCCCAGAGAAGATGCATTCCCTGTCCCACGACTAAGAACACTGGCAACAGCATTGCATGGCCCTGTATCTGCCCCCATGTCCTCCAGCATGTCCCCGGGCCTGGAGTGACCAAGTCCCTGGGGTTCCCACAGCCAGTGATGTTTGGAAAGGCCAGAGGGGGCGGACGTGGGAGGCGGAAAGTGAAAGGCTGAGCCGACGCACAAAGGGGGCTGAACCAAGGCCTGGCAGCCGGACGGAGGGGACGTCAGGCCAGCATGGCCTGTTTACTTTCGGAAGAGCAAGAAGCAGGGGCCGATCTCCCGCGGTGACCCAGGCCTGGGGAGGTGGAGGGAGGGGACTCAGATGTTTCTCTGCTGAGCTAATCCCTGGCTTGGCCCCAGAAGACACGCCTGCCTCCGCCCCTCCCCCCCAGAGACCCGGGGTTGGGGACCCGGCCACCCCCGGCATCACACTGCTCGCCCCAAGCCCAGCCCCAGCCCTGCCTGGGCTGACCCCGGCCAGCCTCCCCTTAAGTTCCTAATTTGGCCTGCCCAGAATTCCCAACCCCACTGGGCCACCCCAGAGAGAGCCGTGGGGTGCCGGCCTTATTCTCATTACCCAGGTCCTGGGAGCAGAGGAGGAGGAGGAGGAGGAGGAGGAGGAGGAGGAAACCTTTGATGCTTAGCCAGAAGTCTCTGCTTAAAATCCCACCCTTCTAGCGCCCCCTTTGGGCTAAAGCAGTATTTTCCATCTCTCTTCCAGACACCCCTTAAGACCCCCAAAATGCTACAGAGCCGGGGGTGGGGAACACGACGAGGGGGCAAACAGTGTTAGAAAACTGTGCAGAGGACACAGGAGTGTATTAAAGGCTCTGAGAAGGCCTGCAAGGTCCCGTCCTATTTAAGCTTTGCTTAATCCCCTGCCTTGGCGGAGGTTCGATGGAACGCAGCCTGAGCCTCCAAAGTCCCAATTAAACGCAAAGTCGTGAGAGCGCAGAGGGGAGGCGGACGGGGGCAGGCTGCAGAGAGACTGAGGCGAGCCGACTGCACCCCGAGTCAGAGACCAGGCGCGTCACGCCCACGGCACCGGAAGGGGGCTCAGCCTCTCCCTGCTATCACCTTGCTGCCCGCCCCGGCCCCTGGCTCTCGGAACAAAACTCCAGTCTCCTTCCCCATCCCTCGCTTGGGCCTGGCTGTTCTGTCCGCCCACTCTGTCCTGGAGTCGCACTCGCTGGGGAAATTGCCCACACTGTGCTGAGACGCGGTTTCCTGCCTCCCACCTTCCTTGCCCTGGAACCAGCTGAGCTCTTCCATCCCCAGCTCCTGCCTTGGACAAGCCGCCCCCACCTTGACAGTCAAGGGACGAGCTGCGGGAGGGCCTGACTTGGAGGTGGACGGGGAAGCAGTGGATTTGGGGAGCCTAGACAACCCTTCCTATTCCTTGCTTCCTATTCCAACCCTTCCTATTCTTTCCTATTCAGTTGCTATGATTTTGTGTGTCTTTTCCTTCTGGCTCTTTACTTTCTTTCAATAAGATAACAAAAGCCGGGTGTCTGTGGCAGGGTGCCTGTTGTCTGATGGACTCAGGAGGCCAAGGTGGGAGGATTGCTGAGGCTTAGGAGTTTGAGACCAGCCTGGGCAACATAGTGAGACCCATCTCTTAGTAAAATATTTAAAACATTAGCCGGGCGCGTGGTGGTGCACTCTTGTAGTCCCAAGCGACTCAGGAGGCTGAGGCAGGGAGGATTGCTTGACGGTCAGGCAGTTGCGAGGCTGCAGTGAGCTGTGATGGTGCCACTGAACGTCTCAGCCTAGGAGGACAGAGAGAGACAATGTGAAGATCATCTATGTTTGTTGGTCTATCAGTATTTTTTTTTTTTTTGTTTTTGAGACAGATGTCTCACTTTGGTGCCCAGGCAGAGGAGGTGCCGTTGCGTCAGCCTATGCTCACAGGCACCTCAAAAACTGCCCTGGTCAAGCATCCTCCTGCCTCAGCCTCCCAAGTAGCTGGGACTACAGGCATGCGCGCACCATGCTCGGTAATTTTTGTATATATATTAGTTGCCAATTAATTTCTTTTATAGTAGAAGACGGGTTTCGCTCATTGCTCAGGCTGGTTCCGACTCCCTGACTTGAGGCAATCGGCCGCCTCGGGCCTTCCCAGGAGAGCTAGGATTACAGGCGTAAGCCACCGCCCGCCGGCGGGTCATCAGTATTTCATTCCTGTTTTCCTGAGGTATTCTGGGGTCCAGATGTTCCATTTGGTCTTTCAGGGACATTTGTGTTCTTTCCATCTTTTGTGACTATGTAATAGCTGAATTCATAGGCAATTTTAGCCAGTTATGCTATAAACAATTTATGTGCAGTTTTTTTTGTGTGTGATTTTAAGTTTCATTTCTCTTGGGCAAAATACTTACAATCTCCTGATTTATTCTCTCTCTCTTTTTTCAAACAGGTCTCATTCTGTCCCCCAGCTGGAGTGCCGTGGTGTCATCACAGGCTCACCAGGCCTCCAATGTTCCTGACGTCAAGCATCCTCCTGCCTCAGCCTCTGAGCAGCTGGACTGACAGGGCATGCGCACACACCCGACTGATTGTTCTATTTTTTTTTTTTAGAGTCGGGGTCTTGCTCTTGTCAGGCTGGTCTCGAACTCCTGGCGTCAAGCGATCCTCCCCTCTCTTCTCATTTTTGGTATAGTCACATACGCACACTGCCCGCTGCTTTCACGGTGGCTGCGCACCACCGTTCCTCCATTCCGCCCGCAGCGCAGGACAGGTTCTGGTCTCTCCGCGTCCTCGCACAGCACTGTCCACTATTGGACAATTGGTGACCCTCTCGTTTGGGTGAACGATCTCCTTTGCTTTTTTTTTTTTTTTTTTTTGAGACCAGAGGTCTCACTCTGTTGCCCAGCCTGAGTGATGTGCCATGGCGGTCAGACTAGCTCACCAGAACTCATCTCCTGGGCTCAAGGATCTCTGCTCTCAGCCTCCCGAGTAGCTGGTGACTACAGGGCACGGCCCCATGCCGGCTAATTTTTTCTCATATATTTAGTGGCCAATTAATTTCTTTCTATTTATAGTATGAGAGGGGTCTCGCTCGTTGCTCGGATGGTTTTCGAACTCCTGACCTGGAGGCAATCCACTTCGGCCTACAGAGTGCTAGGGTTTACAGGCATGGGCCACGCGCCCGGCCTGTCATACTTTTTTAGCCGGGCAAAGAGTCTGGCTAGGAATGATGGTCCTAGCCGTTTCACGCTACTGGTGACCAGACTGGCCGATTCCGGCTTCGGTATCTACCTCGGCTCCGGCCCAACCCTGCCCGCCTTATCAGCACCCAGCGGCCCAGCGATTCTGCAGAAGCTTCTTCATTTACCCTGTTTACACTCGCAAACTAGGCGACACCCCCCAGACCGCCCCTAAGCACAGCTCTGTGCTCTGCGCCGGCACCGAGCAGAGAAATGACCTCTAGGTACACGCGGAGACGAATATCTTTCCCTCCACGTAGGAAGCCTTTCCAATTTTGACGGCGCGGTGGCTCACGCTGTACCGCTAGGCACTCTGGGAGGCAAGGCAGTGGGATTGCTCGAAGATCAGGAGTTCAACAACGCCTTGAGCAAGAGCGAGACCCCGGTCTGCTCTACTAAATAGAAAGAAATTATTGGCAACTAATTATGAGAAAATTATCGGCATGGTGGCGGCATGCCGTAGTCCACTGCTACTCGGGGCTGAGGCAGGAGGATCGCTTGAGCCAGGAGTGGTTGAGGTTGCTGTGAGCTAGGCTGGACGCCACGGCACTCACTCTAGCCTGGGCAGCAAAGCTGAGATCTTGTGTCAAAAAAAAAAAAATTAAATTTTTGAATTAAAAAAAAAAATAGTTGCAGAGAGGACTCTAGCTCTTACCTGGGATGTGTTGAACAGCAAGCCCCTCTGCCTGCTGTGTGGGTGATAATCGTTGTCCCCTAAGGAGTTGTCATATAAGGATTACGCGAGTTAGAACGGGTGTGCAGAATGACCAGCACCGCTGTCTGGGTGCGCTGCGCAATGCGCGGCCATGCGGCGATTATTGATGCGCGGGTGGCAGGTGCGTGCGTTGTGTGTGTGTCGGGGTGTGTGTGAGCCACAGCGGCAGCGGCACGATGAAGTGGAGGTCTGTCGGCCAGGAAAGAATCTACGCTTATTTACAAACCCTGCTGGCTTTGGAAAGCCACTGCTGGAGGCCGCTGCGTTTTGGCCCCGGGATGGACGGTGCTCTTTGTTAACCAGATGTCCCACAGTCAGCTGGGGTCAACCGAGCCTCAGAGATGTTGGCATCCTGCCCTCTCCACGGCTTCGGGGAGCGCCGGCGCCCTCCTTCTCGCCCGAGATGTTGGTGCATTCCCGCTCGGTCTCATGCTTGCTTCTCTTGGCTCCAGTCTGCCCCGCTGGACCTTGACTCCCGCCCACCTTCCAGGGCTTGACCCTTGGGGGCCAACCTGTGTTCTTAAGGGCACGGATGGCTCTCGGGTTCCCTGGCAAGAGGCAGCGGCAGCCCTCCCTGGTGATCCGGCACGCTGATTTGTGTTTTTTTTTTCTTTTCTCTTTTTGAGACACGAGTTCGGCTTTGTTGCCCAGGCTAGAGTGGTTGCCGTGGCGTCAGCCTGCTACAGCAACTCAAATCTCTGGCCAAGCGATCCTCTGCTCCAGACCTTCCCGAGTAGCTGGGACTACAGGCATGCGCCACCGATCCCGGGGCCAATTTTATGTATATATATACTATTCAGCTGGCATTAATTTCTTTTCTATTTATAGTAGAGACGGGGTCTCTCTTGTCAGCTGGTTGAATCCTGACCTTAGCAATCGCCGCCTTGGCCTCCAGAGAGCTAGATTACAGGCGTGAGCCACCGTGCCGGCCTTTTTTTTTTTAAACATGTGTTTGGAGCTCCTGCATGTGAGATGTTGGCATGATGAGAATTCCACGCCACAGCAGGGGAAAGTTTGCCGCGTTTCTGTTTTTTTTATTGGGACAGATGTCGTACCTTTGGTTGCCAGGCTAGAGTGAGTGCCGGGCATCAGCCTAGCTCACACGAACCTCAAACTCCTGGGCGTCAAGCTGATCCTCCTGCCTCCAGCCTCCGAGTTAGCGTGGACTTACAGGATGCACCTTGCCGGCTAATATTTTTTCTATATATATTAGTTGGCATTATTTCTTTCTATTTATTAGTAGAGACGGGGTCTTGCTCTTGCGTCAGGCTGTTTGAAACTCCTGACTGAGCAATCACTCCTGCCTCGGCTGCCCAGAGGTGCTATGACTACAGGCGTGAGCCACCGCGCCCGGCGTGCACCGTTCTTTCTGCATAACACAGCCGGCGCTGTGGTGGCTGGCTTCGCGTCACCAGGCTGCGTGTGAAGAGAGGCGCACCTCCAGGACACCCTGTCTGGCGGCTGCTCTGGTTGTCAAACTGCTCTGGAGCGGGGCCCGGGTGGAAGGCACACGGAGGCTGGCACCGTCAGAGATGGCGATGGCAGCGGTGCTATAAGGACAGCAGCTCATGCCCCGCCAGGGCAATCATGGAGAGACCAGGAACCGAGCCGCGGTCGAGCCAGACTTCGGGAGATGAAGCAAGGGTCGCTGCCGACAGAATGTGCTGCAGATTCCTTCCTGTAACCGCTGAATGCTTCTCAGGGTGTGGTATAGCCCAGGGGCCAGAGGTCAAGGTTACGGCAACAGAACCTTGAATGACGCGGTGTGCAGTGGGTGGAGAGGAGCCTCCCGGGCGGTGGCGATGGTTGGTTCCCAAGATGAGGCACGGGTGTGTTGGAAAGATGCATTTCCACTCAAGCCTGGATAGAAAGACGTAAGGTCTTGACCTTTGCCTTGGACATTACCCGTTGGACCTTGACTTCAATTCAGCGCTGCGTGGTGATTAGGACGGGAGGTACACCAAAGACTGTTCTCTGCAGGACGGTGGGCTTGGTTTTTTGGCACACTGCAAGTAATTTAGCATTCGGTGTTAAAAACTCGACGCCTCCAGAATGGACATTCAAGAGGCATTTCCTGGTACTTCTTTTGTTTTTTTTTTTTTTTTTTTGAGAAGACTCTCCTTTGTTGCCCAGGTAGACGTGAAGTGCCATGGCGTCAACTAGCTCACAGCAACCTCAAACTCTGGGTCCAGCGATCACTTCTGCTCAGCCTTCGCCGAGTCAGCTGTTGACTACAGGCGATGGCACACCACCATGCCGGCTAGATTTTTACAACTGAGTATATATCAGATTGGCCAATTAAGTTTCTTTCTTTTATAGTAGGACGTGGTCTCGTCTTGCTCAGGCTGGTTTTGAACTCCTGACTTGAGCAAATCCGCCCCTCGTCCTGCCAATTGGTTAGGAATTATAGGCGTGAGCCACGCGCCCGGGCCCTAGGTACTTCTTAGATGCTTTCTGGATCACGGACTTCATGTGAGAATCCAGTCCAATCAAGACCCGCCCCCGCCCCCTGTGGGTCTGACCCACTGCCTCTTTCCCCAGCGCATAATATATTTACCAAAAGGATGTTTGGTACACAGTTATCTATGTATCAGCGGTTGTTCAGAAACTAAGCCTGGAGGCGCCCATCTCTTGGGTTCGGTTAGAACCTCTGATTGTAGTTTGATTCTCTATTTTTTTTTATTTTTATTTATTTTTCATTTTTATGTTTTAAAGGCAGAGGTCTTTCACTCAGTTGCTCACGGGTAGAGTTGCTGTCGGTGTCAGCCTAGGCTCACAGGCAACCTCAAACTCCTGGCTCAAGCGTCCTCCGGCCTCGCTCAAGTAGCTGGGCTCAGGCGTGTTGCCACCGTGGCCTGGGCTGATTTTGTATAGTTATTTTTAGTGGCCAATTAATTTCTTCTATTTACAAGTAGAGACAGTGTCATCGCTCAGGCCTCGGTTTTGATTAATCTGACCCTTGTGCAAGCACTGCCTCGGCGGTCCAGAGTGCTGGGGACATACAGGTGGTGAGCACCACGCCTGGCCTTGGTTCTGCTCATTTTTACACAGCGAGGAAAATAGGCAGAGGGGGCATATTTCGCTTTGCTCGGGGCTCCGGTATACACAGAGTGATCAGAGCAGTGAGCTGGGGTGTCGAGTTGCCATGTTAGCATTATAGTTCAGGAGTAGAGATAGATGTTTAATCCCAGACAACCCCCCTTACCAGCTCCTGAAATTTTGGCAGGAATGTATTTCTCTGTGCCTCAGTTTCCTCATCTGAGATTGGGAACGATATTAGTCGTAGTTTGGTGGGGATGTATGAGGATTACCCATGACATATATGTGAGCATTCAAGATGAGAATGCCTGTTAAATGGTAGTTTTATTTTATTTTATATTTTTTTTTGAGACATGAGTCTTGCGTCTGATTGGCCAGCTAGAGTTGCAGTGATTCAGCCTGTCAACAGCACCTCAAATCCCAGCTCAGTGATCCTCCTGCCCAAGCTCCAGTAGCTGGAACTATCAGGCATGGGCGCCACCGATGCCTGGCTAACTTTTTGCTAATTTTAGTCAGGCGGGATGTGCTTGCTGCAGGCTGATTCTCAACTCACTGGATC
>NC_033683.1:7744597-7766293 GCF_000165445.2 Microcebus murinus | reverse complement strand
GACAGAACAGCCAGGGGCCCAAGGTCAAGGGCCCAAGGTCAAGAGCCCAAGGTCAAGGGCCCAAGGTCAAGGGCCCAAGGTCAAGAGCCCAAGGTCAAGGGCCCAAGGTCAAGAGCCCAAGGTCAAGGGCCCAAGGTCAAGGGCCCATGGTCAAGGACCTAAGGTCAAGGGCCCAAGGTCAAGAGCCCAAGGTCAAGGGCCCAAGGTCAAGGGCCCAAGGTCAAGGTGTCCCAGAGAAGATGCATTCCCTGTCCCACGACCGCGAACGCTGGCAACAGCATTGCATGGCCCTGTATCTGCCCCCTTCTCCTCCAGCATGTCCCCGGGCCTGGAGTGACCAAGTCCCTGGGGTTCCCACAGCCAGAGATGTTTGGAAAGGCCAGAGGGGGCGGACGTGGGAGGCGGAAAGTGAAAGGCTGAGCCGACGCACAAAGGGGGCTGAACCAAGGCCTGGCAGCCGGACGGAGGGGACGGAGGGGACGTCAGGCCAGCATGGCCTGTTTACTTTCGGAAGAGCAAGAAGCAGGGGCCGATCTCCCGCGGTGACCCCGGCCTGGCCCCGGGAGGTGGAGGGACCGACTCAGATGTTTCTCTGCTGAGCTAATCCCTGGCTTGGCCCCAGAAGACACGCCTGCCTCCGCCCCTCCCCCCCCAGAGACCCGGGGTTGGGGACCCGGCCACCCCCGGCATCACACTGCTCGCCCCAAGCCCAGCCCCAGCCCTGCCTGGGCTGACCCCGGCCAGCCTCCCCTTAAGTTCCTAATTTGGCCTGCCCAGAATTCCCAACCCCACTGGGCCACCCCAGAGAGAGCCGTGGGGTGCCGGCCTTATTCTCATTACCCAGGTCCTGGGAGCAGAGGAGGAGGAGGAGGAGGAGGAGGAAACCTTTGATGCTTAGCCAGAAGTCTCTGCTTAAAATCCCACCCTTCTAGCGCCCCCTTTGGGCTAAAGCAGTATTTTCCGTCTCTCTTCCAGACACCCCTTAAGACCCCCAAAATGCTACAGAGCCGGGGGTGGGGAACACGACGAGGGGGCAAACAGTGTTAGAAAACTGTGCAGAGGACACAGGAGTGTATTAAAGGCTCTGAGAAGGCCTGCAAGGTCCCGTCCTATTTAAGCTTTGCTTAATCCCCTGCCTTGGCGGAGGTTCGATGGAACGCAGCCTGAGCCTCCAAAGTCCCAATTAAACGCAAAGTCGTGAGAGCGCAGAGGGGAGGCGGACGGGGGCAGGCTGCAGAGAGACTGAGGCGAGCCGACTGCACCCCGAGTCAGAGACCAGGCGCGTCACGCCCACGGCACCGGAAGGGGGCTCAGCCTCTCCCTGCTATCACCTTGCTGCCCGCCCCGGCCCCTGGCTCTCGGAACAAAACTCCAGTCTCCTTCCCCATCCCTCGAGCTGACCCAGAGCCGCGTTTCCAGCTCCTCAACCCCCGGCCGGGGGCGGAAAGTCCTGTGCCCGTCAACAAAGCCATAATGAAGCCATCGAGGGCTTTGTCACCATGGTGGTGACAGACACATCAAAGATAGGGGCTTGCATGGAGGTGAGCACAGGGCTCCTGGACAGTACGGACACCCTCGTTTCTTATTCTGACTCCGGGGCCTGGCCTGCCTTTAGTGCGATCCTGTCCTTCTCTGGGGTTGAATGTCCTTCCTCTGCCTACAACCCTCCATGACTCCCACCTCCCTCAGGATAAAAGTCTTCCTCGTAGCCTGAAAGGCCCTGCACCACTTTGTCCCTGTCACCTCCCTGCCCTCACACGCCACCCCCTCACACACCAGGCCCTAAAACCTGAACCGGGTTAAATAGCATCCCCTCCCCAAAACTCACACCCACTTATCACCTGAAAATGGAACCTTATTTGGAAATAGGGTCTTTGCAGATATGACCAGGTTAAGATGAAGTCATTCTGGCTCCAAAACGACTGATGTCCTCATAAGAAGAGGGAAATTTGTTTGGTTTTTTTAGAAACAGGGAGGCATCCCTGTCTGTCCCCCAGACCGGAGTGCAGTGACATGATCATAACTCACTGTAGCCTCAAAGTCCTGGGCTCCAGCGATCCTCTCGCCTCAGCCTCCGCAAGAAGGTGGAACTACAGGCACAAGTCACCACACCCGGCTAATTTTTTAATTTTTGGTAGAGATGGGGTCTTGCTATGCTGCCCAGGCTGGTCTCAAATCCCTTGGCTCAAGCAATTCTCCTGCCTCAACCTCCCAAGTAGCTGGAATTACAGGTGCAACCAGCATGTCCGGCTCAGAGGTGGGAACTATAGACACAGACGCACACATACATGCACACGCAAAGACAAAGTCTACACGATGACAGGAGCAGAGGTTGGAATGATGCAGCTACAAGACAAGGAACACCAACGGCTGCCAGGCACCCTCAGAAGCCAGGGGGAGGCAGGGGAAGGATTCTGCTCCCAAAGCCTTCAGGGACAGTCCGGCCCTGCGGACACCTTAAGTTTGGACTCCCGACCTCCCCATCTGTGAGACAATGAAGTTCTGTTGTTTTAACTCACCGGTTTGTGGCATTTTCTTGCAGCAATCCCGGGAAACTAACATACATCGTCCCCTCCTCTTCTCTCTCTGTCCCCAAACCAGCTTCCTGCCCCCGAATGAAGTAATTGCCACCTGAAATATGATCATCACCAATTGGCCCACTCGATACAATTTATCTGCAACCCCAAAACCAATACCAGTGGGGTATTCCAGGTCATTCTCGGACACGCGCAGGGAGAACTGCAAAAAATGTGAGCGGCCCAACACGCGTGTTCCCCACGCAGGTCAAACGAGGTGACGCTCTGCCGTCTTGTTCCAGCTTGTTCCATGCTGTCAACAAGTGTCCTCTTTGAGGTCTGGTGAGTGTCACGCTTTTGGCACATGGGCGCATTTTCTCGGTGACGTCGCTGTTGACATTGGTGTCCCCAAGCCGAACGATGGTCCTGAGCCCCGGAGCACAGTGTCTGAGTCCCTTCTGTGCTGCTACAAGAGGATGCCACGGACTGGCGATGTGCAAAGAACAGAGATTCACAGCACTCTGGGAGGCCGAGGCGGGAGGATCGCTCAAGGTCAGGAGTTCGAAACCA
This sequence comes from Microcebus murinus, assembly GCF_000165445.2. Lineage (NCBI taxonomy): Eukaryota > Metazoa > Chordata > Mammalia > Primates > Cheirogaleidae > Microcebus > Microcebus murinus. Next base: position 7,763,207 of record NC_033683.1, on the reverse strand, counting down.
GCCTGAGCAAGAGCGAGACCCCCGTCTCTACTATAAATGGAAAGAAATTAATTGGCTAACTAATATATATAGAAAAAATTAGCCGGGCATGGTGGCGCATGCCTGTAGTCCCAGCTACTCGGGAGGCTGAGGCAGGAGGATCGCTTGAGCCCAGGAGTTTGAGGTTGCTGTGAGCTGGGCTGACACCATGGCACTCTAGCCAGGGCGACAAGAGTGAGACTCTGTCTAAGAAAAAAATAAAAATAAATATATATATATAAAATAAAAATAAATAAATATATATATATAATACAGTGTCTTTAAACAGAAACACATATAAAACAAGATTACGTATTGATCAGTTAACGAAAATGCCGTGGCCACAGGCTCATAGGAACCTAACCCTGTATTCCCCCTAGAAGCAACGATTTGGTATTCCCGAATTCAGTGTTTGCAGCAACTTTATGGAACAGAATGACCACGAGTAATGAGAAGTGACTGTGTGTTTATTAGCTTATTGGCTCTCTTTTTCCCTTGCTAGGAGAGTGGAGCTATTTCCCTGTTCCTCTACCTATACAAGCAAGGCACGTAGTAGGTGCCCTGTTAAATGTTTGTTGAATCAATCAACTCCATATCAATATAAAAGGCAGGCTGGGCGTGGTGGTTCACACCTGTAACCCCAGCACTTTGGGAGGCCGAGGCAGGAGGATCGCTTGAGGCCAGGAATTTGTGACCAGCCTGGGCAACATAGCGAGATCCCATCTCTACAACAAATAAAAGAAGAAAAAAAGAAAAAATTAAAAAATATATATATATATATAGCATGGTCCTAAGGTTGCTGGGTTGGGGGTTACGGGTCACTTGACAATCAAAAGAGTCTTTGGCTGGTTTTATAGAAGCCACGGACACCACGTACCTGGAAAGATAAAGATATGTAGCCCACTGGGATGGGCTAGGTCACTTCTGGGTTTCTCTAGAAACTGCCTCATGGCAAAGGATGAAAGACCATGGGGGCCTCCGTAGCTTGGGGGCGAACAGCAGAACCAGAGACTTCTTCCAGTCATGCTTAAGTTTTTGCACAGGCTGTTCCCTTCCGCTGCCTGGAACAGAACTCACACTCTTCTCTGGCCTGGCCGCGTGTTTGAGGTCCCCCAGCTCAGTGGTCACCTCTTCCAGGAAGTCTTCCCCGATTTCTACTCTTCCTTCCCCCTCCCAAGCTGAACCAGGCATCTCCTCTGGGCTCCCGTGATAATAGTGATAATGTTTTTCCCCAGATGCATCCAAGGAGGGGGAAATACTGGTTGCAAAATGATAGAGGGGCTTGGGGAGAACAGGCTTCAGGTGGCACCCCAGGTTGGAGACTTCCTGCCACTGGGAACCCCTAACCTCCGCAGGGCACTGGCCCAGCAAGTAGCCAGCAAACACTTCTGGGCCCCAAAAAGTGCAAGGGAGAAGGGGGGAGCGGGATGGAGGAAGGGGACCCAGCCCTCAGATCACCCCGGGGTTCCGCCTGCAGGTGGGACCTTCTGCAGTACCCACGTGCAGGGAGAGGAAGGTGGCTTCTGAGTTCCTGGAGGAGAGAAGGAATCTCGGGGGAAACTGAGCACCTGCCCGTCACCCTCCCAGCCCTCCCAGCCCTCCCAGGCCTTTGCCCACGCCCTGCTGAGCCTAAAAACTCTGCCTTACCCTCTTCAACTGCCCAAGCCCTCCCTGACGCTGCCCCCCTCAAACGGGGAGTGGGGAGGGGGGTTGTCGATTTATTCCACCTGACCTTAAGCAGGCACAACCTGTCTCTACATTCAAGGCGGATACCAAGCCATGCGGCTGGGGAAAAACATCTGGCAGATGGGCTAAGAGACGGGAGGTCTAGGCACCGGGGAAGGGTCACCCCTCGCCACCATGATCCCGGGGCCCCCAACCCTGGCAGTTAGGGGGCAGGGCGGGGTTCAGCCTGGAATTTCACCCGCCTGCCGCCTAAGTGGTCTGATCCTTGGCGACTTTTATCTTGGTTGTCCTGTCCTCGTTCTGCCAGTCCTAGCTGAGCCACCTTGAGCAAGTTATTCAACCTCTCTGGGCCCATTTCCTCACTGGGGAAACGGATGCCAACCTCGTAAGGCTGTTGTGAAGCTAAAACAGGCCCCGAAGCCACTTCTCCGTACCATCACTGTTATCATAAGGGTCATTATTACTAATACTGCTTCTATTTTCCCAGCTCCTGCAGCCCAAGGGCAACAATGGGGCTCCAGTGCGCCCTCCTGTGGCAGGACTGGAGCACTGCACCCCCTCGGGCCCAGCATCTCTCAGGATTCTAAAGGATACACCGCTCCCCACCCAAAAAAAAATTTTTTTAAGTCAGTCCAAGCTGGATTAAATCAAAAGAGAGTGGAATGGAACCGCTGGAACCTTGCACTCCCTGCGCCCTCCTCCTAAGCATGCCTTCACCCCCGTGGCCTCCTTCATGTGCAAACCACAATATCAATGTCACCTCCCCTGAGAGCCTTTCTCCAGCCCCCTATTTATTCAGTACCGAGCACCGACTTGTGCCAGACCCTGTTCTAGGCACCCAGATATGGCTGGGGACCACACAGATGAAAGGCCCTTCCCTCACGGAGCCGTCATTCCCGGGGCGGGTGGGGACGGACAGAGAAAATCAACAAAAATAAATAAGTTCCCCATAGAGTATGCCAGGGAGGGACTCGAGCCAAGAGTCAAATAAATCAGGAAATGGGAGAAGAGGGGTGTGGGGGAGGGTGTAATATTGAGGTGGCCAGTCGGGGTCAGGGGGCGATTTCTGAGTGCAGACTTAAAGAAGGAAACAAAGCTGGCCAGGGGGACATCAGTGGGAAGAGTGTTCTAAGCAGAAGGAACGGCAAGTGCAAAGGCCCTGAGGCATGACAGTTGATCTCAGTGGGGTGGAGCCTGCTGCTGTTCCTGGTCACGTTCCCCCCCGTACCTCCATCAGCACGTGGGTGATATAGTGTCGATGAGATTGTGTGAATCCATGAAAGCCCAGCTATGGGCTTCAGGAAGGGCTTGCTCCAGGGCTCAAATGGTGACAGCCCCAGGGCCATTACCTTCCTCCACCTGGTGACTGCATTCTTATTAGAGGCCTCCCCCGTTGTCTAAGGTGGGGACTCACCTTCAAATCCCACCCAAGGCACAAGTCTGTTTCCCAGCGGTCCCTGCTTGGGGGGTGAGGGGGGGGTACCATGCCATCCCCTAACCAATCTGTGAGGCCACATGCCCCAGAGGGGAGGAGAGACCGCCACAAGAAGTCCAGCGCTGTGCCGGGAAGGAATGGATGCAAACAGCCCAAGTTTCACAGAATAATTACAAGAAGAGGTTTCACAGCTACTAAGTGGCCTGGGAGCGCCCAGCTGAAAACCCCAGTGCGGTCTGGAGGCCACCCACCACCAGACTGGGGACAGGTGGCTGGACCAGTCCCTGGGCTAACAGTGGGAGCTTTTTAGCACGGAGGGCGCGCTGAGAAGGCAAAGGAAGCCACCTCTTTGCCGGAGGAAGAGGGACCTGGAAGGCAGCCCAGGACCAGCCCCCAGGAGGCCGGCAGGTAATGAAGGAACAGCTAGCAGCGCATAGCGGACTTGAACTTGGACTCGTTCCCCAAACGTCGGCTGGAGGGGCCCTGGGAGGAGGTGGGGAGCAAACGCCAGGGTGGGCCGCCCCTCTGGTCTGGCCTGGAGTCCCGGAGAGGTTGGGGTGGGGGAGGGTGGTGGCAGCTCCAAGAGGAGTCCGGTATTTCTGGAGTGGCTGCTGTATGCATGAGCCCTGATTAGACCCAAGTTCAAAAGGAAGTTCAGGGTCGGGAGGCCGCGCTGCCCGGTCTGTCTGTTACTGCCCAAACTCTGCGCCAGTAAACCCGAGCTCAGAGAAGGCCACGGCTCTGCCCGGCGCCCTGGAGGCCGTGCCCGGAAAATGCCTGGAATTGTGTGGTCTGAGGGTCACCTCCTCCGCCCTGCCCCTTCCTGGATCCAGCCAGGCACCAACCCCGGCTAGCTGGGTCGGAATCCCACCCGCATTCAGGCATCCGCTCTTATGTTGTTGTTTTTTTGTTTTTTTTTTGCACGGACCCAGGGGTGACCAAGACCCAGAGGAGGGTGCCTGCTCTCTGGCCTCACTTTCCTCATCTGTGAAATGGGATCAGCCTAAGCCAACATCACAGCGGAGGAGTTTAAAGCACCCAGAGAGGCCAAGGGGATGGGGGTTACATCAAACCCCCCAGAGGGGAGCTCTGGGAGGGTGGGGCCCAGTTGGGACTTACTCGCCCAGCCCCGGGCATCGTGCCTGGCACACGGGAGGCGCCCAATAAATGCTCGTTTGAGTGAGGACCAGCCCTCAATAAATAACAGCTGTTTGTTGTCCTGCCTGCCCGACGCTGGCGAGGAATGAGTCTCCCTCCCCCACCCGCCGCGGTCTCCATCCCTCTGGCCGTGCTTCCGGGGCCTTCCGCTTCCCCGGGACCACATCTCGCCCTTTCCTTCCGCCCACCCCGCCCGCGCTTCCATTAATCCTCCACCACCGGTCTCTCCTCTCCCACGCTCTTTTTCTCCCTTCCCCCTCGGCTCCCCGCGCTCCCCCGCTTCCCGCCGTGACTCCCCTGCCCTGACGCGGGGCGCCGGCCGGGGGGCGGCCGGCCGGGGCCTGGTCGAGTCCAGCCGCGGCTGCGGCGGGCGGCGGCGGCGGCGGGGGTTTCTGCCGCGCGCCGGTTGGGGTTTCTTTATAACCCTCGGGGCAGGCTGCTAGGAAGTGCCCTCCCCGCGCCCCTCCCGACCCGCCGCCGCGCGCGCTCGCGCCCTCCCTTCTGCCGCGCGGGCGGGAGTCGCGGCCGCACGGAGGCCCGGGCGCCGCGCAGGTAAAGGCGCGCGGGCGGCGCGGGTGGGGCCGGGCGCGCGTGCTCGCGTGGCCCCGCGTGGCTGCGTCGGCCGGTGTGGCCGAGGCCCACCGCACTGTCCCGCCCGCGGAGGGCGTGGGGACGGTGCGTGGTGTCCCAGGTGCGCGCCACGGACGCGCCCGCGGGGGCGCCGGCGGGCTGTGCGTGTGCGTGTGCGTGTGCGGGTGCGCGGCCGTCCACGTATGTGCAGACGGCCGTGCGGGACAAGTGCGTGTCTGTCAGTGTCTGGGGAGAGTCTCCGTTGTGTGTCCGCCCGAGTGTGCAGTGTGCGTCGTGGGCACAGAGGGGTCCCTGCCCTTGGTGTGTGGTGTCGTCTCCTGGCATCCGTGTGTGTCCCCGAGTGTGGCGAGCACGTTAATGAACGCCCGCGTGTCAGAGTGTCTGCTGGGGCAGCCAGGTTTGCGGGACTCGTGAGTCTGCCTGGTGTGAGCGTGGAGCTGCAGCGCGTCTCCAGGGCTCGTGTGTCCGTGTGTGGGCCATGGGCGTGTGCACTGGTGTGTCGATGTGTCTGTCCTGGGTTGTCGTGTGTCTGTGTGTGAGTGTGAATGAGTGTGTGTTTGCACACAGAGCTCTGGGAGTGTGTAGTTGTGTGTCTCCGTGTGCCGGTCTCGTGAGTGTGTGCTGAGTGTGGTGGCCTGCGTGTGCTGGGGGTGGGACGTGGTGCCTTGCGGGTCTGGGGTGCCCGAGAGCGCTGGTCCCTGGCTGCGCGGGCTGTGTGTGTGTGTGTGTCGCTGCCAGTGTGTGTTTGTGTGTCTGGCTGCGGGACAGGCGCCGCCCACTTCCCCTGAGTTGGTCACCGAGGCCGCAGCCGTCTGTCTCAGGGTGTCTCCAGCGGTCGGGCTCAGGGCCTTTAATTAGCGGCTGGGGGGTGGGGACCCGCCGGGGCGCCGGGGAGGGCCACCCCTCCTTGCGCAGGCCGCCCCGCTCGCCGGGCCTTTGTCTGCTCTCGGCCCGGCTGCCTCCCGCTGGCTGGCCAGATGTGCAGGCGGCCGGGCCTCTGCCTGGGCAGACGCGGCCTTGGCCTCCACCGGGGCATCCCGCCCGGGAGGGCTGCTCTGACGCCGTTGGTTCTTCCGGGATCCCCAGGACGGGACGGAGGGAGCAGAGCCTCAGTTTCCCAACCATTTCCGTGAGGCATTTCCTCCAGTCCTGACACCCTCCCCCACACAGGCCACCTCCCTCCTGCCCTCTTCCTGGAGGGCCTCGGGGAGTCATGGTGGGGCCTGGGCGTACACACACAGACACAGACACGCACACGCGCACGCAGGGGCGCACACATACCTGCCGCTCCAGCGCCCGGCCCTTGCTAATAACATCCTGTTGCTCACGTGGTCTCTGCCCCTAACTGGCCACCTCCCCACCCCCAGTGCATCTCCCCCAGACCCTCCCCAGAGCCACCACCTTGGTTGTAGTCCCCAACCCAGTGCCCTGGGCTATGTGACACCTTTCAGCTGACCTGGGGGCGGAGCTGGCTCAGACACCTGTGAGCCCCCTGCAGGTCCCTGTCCTCCCCATCCTGTGCACCGGGACTCCCCTCCCCCAGCCTCCACCCCCCTAGCCCACTCCTTCCACGCTATCCCCTACCCCCCCCCCAGCTGAGCCAGAAGCCCAGGAGGGGTATGAGGTTTGCTGGGAGGAGGGTCCCCCTGCCCCACGGGAGGAAGCTAGGGTGCCAGACCTGGCAGTGGGGGAGAGGGGAGACACAGCCATGGGACAGAGGGACAGCTCCAAGCCTTGCCATGCTGCCAATGGGGAGGGGGCAATTTAGGACAGGAAGGGCCCTGATCCCAAAGTTGGTTGAGGCCTCCAGGGAAGGAAGAAGCAGCAAGAAGGGATGGATGGGGGGAGGAGTTTTTTGGGGGGTGAGGAAGGGCTTTAGGAAGAGAAGATAAAGTCCCAGAAGAGGTTCCCCAGGGGCAGGAAGAGGATCAGAGATTCCTGAGCAACCCCTGAACTACAGACCCAGCTCAGTGCTCCAGACCAGCCTGGCGACTCCTCGCTGCCCAGGGTCCCACGGAAGAGGCAACCGAGGCCCAGAGAGGCTCAGGGAGCGGCGGAGGGGAGGATCCGCACAGGGGCCCCACGCCACGCCACCAACCGAAGCCCCCAAAAAGGTAAAACAAAAAAAGGAAAAACAAGGAGTGGACATTAGCCCGGCCAAACAGAGCAGCAGGGTCACAAAATATCTGTGAGTGAGCTCCCCGTTGCTGGAGGGATCCAAGTGGAAGCGGGGAATGTGGGCTTCTCAGGTCAGCAGCTCAGAAAAAAAAAACAAAAAACAGTTTCCCTCCCTCCGGGGCCAAACTGCCCTGTTTAGGGATCAACTCTCAGACTTGGCTGGGCTGCAAAAAAAACAAGACAGTGTGTGATTAAGGGGGATTTTGCACGGAGGAGGAGGAGGAGGAGGAGGGCGGAGACGGGAGGGCGTGGGGGAGGAGGATTTGGCACAGGGTGGTGGCCCAAAATGGTGTCTGCAGCAGGCTGGCCTGGGGCAGATGCTGGAGAAACAGATCTGCCCAGGGGGCCGGGAGACGGCTGCTGGGGACAGTGGTTTCCAGCCCTGCAGGTGGGGTGAATGGTGCTACCCATGGCAGAGGATCCAAGGACAGGGTTGAGGACAGTGGGTGGGAATATGGAAATCTGGGGGACCGGAGCACTGGCTGTGGCTTTAATCTGCCTTGAAAATCCACACTGACCGCCCCAGCCTCCCAGCCTCCCCTTGCACCTGCCCGGCCTGGGGCCTGCCCCGCCACGCCTCCAAGCCTGTGCCTTTGCCACTCCCCTGCCTGGTGCACCTTCTCCTGTCTCTCCACACAATTGTTCTCTTCCCACCCTTCAACCTCTGCTTCCCAGTCTCCCCACTGATACCTCCCAAGAACATGTCACAATCTGGACTGCTCTCCATTGACCAGTCTGTCATCTGTGGCTCCCAGGAGACTGAGCCCTAGAGGGCCAGGGCAGTGGTGGCGGTGGCAATTCCGAGGGTGACTGTCCCTATCATGCACAGCCGCTGTCCCCTGGAGCTCATCAACGGTCCTTCCCCAGTGAATGAGTCTGAGGGTTCACCGCTTTCTAGCCACGTGACCCTGGGCAAACTCTCACCACCCCAAGTCTGATTCGTCATCTGTAAAAGGAGAGTGGTGCCAGGGGAGCTCCCAGAGACATTTTGGGAATAGAATGCAATGGGCCAATAGCTGGCACCTAGGAGGTGCTCGTGGTGACATTCCGGTCCCTGCCTGTCCTCACTGGGAGGGCAGGGAGCATTGGATGGGGAGACGGGGAGAGGGGATCTGCTGAGAGAGGGAATGCATTTGGAATCCTGGGGAGGGGTGCCTTGGCCAGCCTCGGGACCAGGCCCCCCGCCTCTGACCCGGCTCTCCCCTCCCAAGACCCCGGTGATGCTGCCCAGGCTGTGAACAGGGGAGGTGGCACCGTGGGGGCTGCCGGCAGCCGGGGCTGGGGAGAGACATGTGGACACGTGGCCTCTATGGCTCCCGCCTGCCAGATCCTCCGCTGGGCCCTTGCCCTGGGGCTGGGCCTCACGTTCGAGGTCACGCATGCTTTCCGGTCTCAAGGTAAGAGCGGTCCGGGGGTGGCAGTGGGGCAGGAAAAAGGAGAGGCCGTTCTGGCTCCGACAGAAAGAGGGGTTCATGGGCGGGGAAGGGGGAGTCGTGGGAGGAAGGCCCTGGGGTCACTTAGACTGGAGCCTTGCGGGCCAGTGACCTGGATTCGGGTATCAGTAAGGCCAGCGTCACCTGCGCCAGCAGGCAGGACGCAGGGGCCAGCCGAGAGCAGGGCCCACCCAGTCCTCCCTGCCCCCCACCCGCAGATGAGTTCCTGTCCAGTCTGGAGAGCTATGAGATCGCCTTCCCCACCCGTGTGGACCACAACGGGGCACTGCTCGCCTTCTCGCCACCTCCTCCCCGGAGGCAGCGCCGGGGCGCGGGGGCCACAGCTGAGTCCCGCCTCTTCTACAAGGTGGCCGCACCCAGCACCCACTTCCTGCTGAACCTGACCCACAACACCCGTCTACTGGCAGGGCACGTCTCTGTGGAGTACTGGACACGGGAGGGCCTGGCCTGGCAGAGGGCCGCCCGGCCCCACTGCCTCTATGCCGGCCACCTGCAGGGCCAGGCCGGCAGCTCCCATGTGGCCATCAGCACCTGTGGAGGCCTGGTGAGCTGAGAATTCTGGAAACAAGGGGAAATTCCCACAAGTTTGGAAGTTAACAAAAACCCTTCTAAATAGAAGTCAGAGAAAGACTCATAGTGGGACTTTTTTTTTTTAAGTATATTGAGCTAATCAGGACTTTGGGGATGCAGCTAAAGCAGTACTTAGAGGAAAATGTATAGCCTTAGGTATGGCTGAAAGTTAATGAGCCGAACAGCCATCTCAAGACATTAGAAAAGGAATAGTGAAATAAACCCAACAAGATAGATTAGATAGGTAGATAGGAACGAAATCATAAAGACAGAGAGAGAATCCTGGGGTCCTAGGATTCAGAATCTGATCTGAGCTTTCTGTCCCACTCCTCAAAACCCAGCATGGCCTGATTGTGGCAGACGAGGAGGAGTACCTGATTGAGCCCCTGCAAGGTGGGCCCAAGGGTCCCCGGGGCCCAGAGGAAAGTGGCCCCCACGTGGTGTACAAGCGTTCCTCTCTGCGTCACCCCCACCTGGACACAGCCTGTGGAGTGAGAGGTACATCTGGCTTTCTGGGGTTGAGCAGAGGGGATGTACAATGTCTCTCCCTTGAGGCAGAGGCAGAAGGCAAGCAGCGGGGTGGTTGTAGCAGATACTCGAGCAGTTGTACAGTCAACAGGTCAGATTTACAACCAGGCTGCTAGGAGGACAGCTGTACACTCAGACATTTAGGGAACAGGAGAGTAGGAAATTTATACAACAATAAAATATTTACCAGCACCGTCATTCACTTAGAAAAACAGATCAATTTGGGGGGGAAAAGCAGAACAATGCGACATTGAGTGGTTGTACAACTGGATAGTCTCTGGGTAGGACATTCTGGTAGACATACAACCACAGTTGGTGGTACAAGCAGAAAAGGAAGTGATGTCGCAGTTGGATTGTCTGTGGGACAGTCCCGTTGTGGTACAGTCAGGCAGTTGGGCAGTGCATTGATTGGCAAGTTGGTTGGTTGGGAGCAGCACAGTTGGACAAGCGCACAGTTCAGACAGTGAGACAGGCTGCTCCATGCCAATATATCGGGCAGAGGAATTATCAGGGGTCTTGTGATCATGCTGACTGTAATGGGACAGTTGTTCAACCAACCAGCATGGCAGCAGTACACTTCTGCAAGTGTTCAGTTGGACATTTGGGCGTTGAGGCAGTGTGGTTGCTTAACAGGTGAGCATTCAGGCAACGGGACAGATGGATTGTTCTACAACCAGACAGGAGGGCCAGGCACAGTGGCTCACGCCTGTTATCCTAAACACTCTGGGAGGCCAAAGCGGGAGGATCTCTTGAGCTTAGGAGTTTGAGACCAGCCTGGGCAAGAGCAAGACCCCGTCTCTACTAAAAATAGAAAAAATTAGCTGGGCGCCTGGTGGCATGTGCTTATAGTCCCAGCTACTAGAGAGGCTGAGAGAGGAGGATCACTTGAGCCCAGGAGTTTTGAGGTTGCTGTGAGCTAGGATGGTGCCACTGCACTCTACCCAAGGCGACAGAGTGAGACTCTGTTTCAAAAAAAAAAAAGACAGTGGGGAAGTCGGTCTCTTATTCAACCCAACCATTAGGCAGTGGGAAAGTCATTGCAGACCCAACATTCAGGTCGCGAGACACTGCAAAACCAGACATGGTCCTGCCAGGGTGCCCGACAGCAAAAGAACGAGGTACGTGGCAGCCTGTTGGGCAGAGGGACCATCAGACAGGGAGTTGGACAACAAGAGCAGGCCGCAGAATGGCCAGCAGTTGTCCGTCCGGCTGTCGAGTGGAGAGTCAGGTGTCCTATGGGACAACGGTCAGGCTGCTGCGCGCCCCGCCAGCAGGGCAGGGCTCAGTCGCCGTCTCCCGGGTTCCCCAGACGAGAAACCGTGGAAAGGGCGGCCGTGGTGGCTGCGCACGCTGAAGCCGCCACCCGCCAGGCCCCCGGGAAATGAGACGGAGCGGGGCCAGCCTGGCCTGAAGCGGTCGGTCAGCCGAGAGCGCTACGTGGAGACCCTGGTGGTGGCTGACAAGATGATGGTGGCCTACCACGGGCGCCGCGACGTGGAGCAGTACGTGCTGGCCATCATGAACATTGTAAGTGGCTCCCCCTCCCCGGGCACGGAGCCCTAAGGACCTGGGGCCAACCTCGGGATGGCGAAAAGGCGTGTCGCCAATCCCTGCCCCGGGGACAGGGTGAGGAAGGAGGGTTTCACGTGGCAATGAATGGGGAAAGGTAGCACACAGCACAATGGCCGGGAGCAAAGGTACCCTGGGACAGAGGTGGCCTGCCTGGCCTTAAGTCCCAGCTCTGCCACTTTTTAGCTGAGTGCACTTGAGTGACTGACTTTACCTCTCTTCCTTGGCTTACCCATCTGCAAAATGGGGGTAATACTGGCATCTGCTTCACAAGGTACCTACCTCGTAAGGCTGAGTTGGATTCGGTGCATTCATAAAGTGCTTGGAACAGTGTGGTTGGCAAACAGGAGGTGCTATATAAGTGTTCGCTGTGTATAAAAGTAAGCACAGGCCAGGCACGGTGGCTCATGCCTATACTCCCAGCACTTTGGGAGGCCAAGGCAGGAGGATGGCTTGAGGCCAGCAGTTTGAGGCCAACCTGAGCAACATAGCAAGATCCCATCTCTACAAAAAATAGAAAAAGTTAGCCAGGGGTGTTGGCACACACCTGTAGTCCCAGCTACTCGGGAGGCTGAGGCAGGAGGATGGGGGGAGATCCCACCGTCTCTTTCTCCCTCCGCGTCGCTCCCCCGGCTCCCGCCTCCGCCGTGAATCCCTTCCCCCTGCCACGCGCGCCGCCCGCGGGCGGCCCGAGCTCCCGGGCCCCTGGCTCGAGTCAGCCGCGCGCGCAAGGCCGGCGGCGGCGGTGGCGGGCGGGGTTTCTGGCCGCGCGCGGTTCGGGGGTTTTTTACCTGCAGGCATGCTCAGGAAGTGCCTCCCCGCGCCCCTCCCCGGCACCGCGCGTCGCCCTTTCTGCGCGCGGGCGGGCCGGCGCCGGAGGCCCGGGCGCCGGCAGTAAAGGCGCGCGGGCGCGGGTGGGGCGGGGCGCGTGCTCCCGTGGCCCCGCGTGGCTGCGTGGCCGGTGTGCCGAGCCCACCGCACTGTCACCCGCCGCGGGAGGGCGTGGGACGGTGCGTGTGTCCAGGTCGCCAGGAATCGCCCGCGGCGCCGGCGGGCTGTGCGTGTGCGTGTGCGTGCGTGCGCGGGCCGTCCACGTATGTGCAGACGGCCGTCGGCAAGTGCGTGTCTGTCAGTGTCTGGGGAGGAGTCTCCGTTGTGTGTCCGCCCGAGTGTGCAGTGTGCGTGTGCACAGAGGTGTCTGCTGTGTGTGTGTGATCCTCTCCTGGCAATCCGTGTGTGTCCCGAGTGTGGCGAGCACGTTAATGAACGCGTGTCAGAGTTGTCTGCTGGGGCAGCTCAGGTTGCGGGACTCGTGAGTTGCTGGTGTGAGGTGGAGCTGCAGCGCGGTCTCCAGGGCTTAGTGTGTCCGTGTGTGGCCAGGGCGGTGCATGGTGTGTCGATGTGTCTGTCCTAGGGTTGTCGGTTTCTTGTGTGTGAGTGTGAATGAGTGTGTGTTTAGGCACACAGAGCCTGGGAGTGTGTAGTTGGGTCTCCGTGTGCCGGTCCGTGAGTGTGTCAGTGTGGTGGCCTGTGTGCTGGGGGTGACGTGGTCCTTGCGGGTCTGGGTGCCCGACGAGTGCTGGTCCTGCGCGCGGGCTGTGTGTTGTGTGTGCCGCTGCCAGTGGTGTGTTTGGTGTCTGGCTGCGGGCTGCGCCGCCCACTTCCCCTGAAGTTGTCCCGAGGCGCAGCCGTCGGTCTCAGGGTGTCGTCCACGGTTCGGGCTCAGGCCTTTAATTAGCGCTGGCAGGGGGGGGACCCGCCGGGGCGCCGGGAGGCACCCTCATTGCGCAGGCGCCCCGCTCGCCCCGGCCTTTGTCTGCTTCGGCCCGCTCTCCCGCTGGCTGGCCAATGGTGCAGGCGGCCGGCCTATGCCTGGGCAGACGCGCTTGGCCTCCACCGGGGCATCCGCGAGGGCTTGCTCCGACGCCGCTGGTCTTCCGATCCCAGGACGGACGAGGAGCCAGAGCCTCATTTCCCAACCTTCGTGAGCATTCTCCTCCAGTCCTGACACCCTCCCCACACAGGCCACTCCCCTCCTGCCTCTTCCTGGAGGGCCTCTCGGAGTTAATGGTGGGCCTGGCGTACACACACGACAGCCACACCAGACACGCAACGCAGGGCCGCAACACATACTGCCGCTCGCCCGTCTTGCTAATACATCCTGTTCTCACGTGTCTTGCCCCTAACTGGCCACCTCCCCACCCCAGTGCAATCTCCCCCAGACCTCCCAGCCACCACTTGGTTGTAGTCCCCAACCATGCCCTGGGCTATGTGACACCCTTTCCAGCTGACCTGGGGCGGAGCTTGCTCAGCACCTGTGAGCCCCTGCAGGTCCCTGTCCTCCCCATCTGTGCCGGACCCCTCCCAGCCTCCACACCCCCAGCCCACTCCTTCCACGCTATTCACCCAGCTGAGCCAGAAGCCCAGGAGGGTATGAGTTTTGCTGGGAGGAGGGTCCCCTGCCCACGGGAGGAAGCTAGGGTGCCAGACCTGCAGTGGGGAGAGGGGAGACACAGCCAGGGACAGAGGACACCTCCAAGCCTTGCCATGCGCCAATGGGGAGGGGGCAATTTAGGACAGAAGGGCCCTGATCCAAAGTGTGTTGAGGCCTCCAGGGAAGGAAGAAGCAGCAAGAAGGGATGAGGGGAGTTTTTTGGGGTGAGGAAGGCTTTAGGAAGAGAAGATAAAGTCCCAGAAGAGGTTCCAGGGGCAGGAAGAGATCAGAGATTCCTGAGCAACCCTGAACTACAGACCCAGCTCAGTGCTCCCAGACCAGCCTGGCGACTCCTCGCGCCCAGGGTCCCACGGAAGGAGCAACGCGAGGCCAGAGAGGCTCAGGGACGCGAGGGGAGGATCCGCACAGGGCCACGCCACGCACCAACGAAGCCCCAAAAAGTAAAACAAAAAAGAAAAACAAGGAGTGGACATTAGCCCGCCAAACAGAGCAGCAGGGTCACAAAATATCTGTGAGTGAGCTCCCAATTGCTGGAGGGATCCAAGTGGAAGCGGGGAATGTGGCTTCTCAGGTCAGCAGCTCAGAAAAAAAAAAAAAAACAGTTTCCCCCCCCCGGGAATCCGGGGCCAAACTGCCCTGTTTAGGGATCAACTCTCAGACTTGGTGGCTGCAAAAAAAAACAAGACAGTGTGTGATTAAGGGGGATTTGCACAGAGAAGGAGGAGAGGAGAGGGCGGAGACGGGAGGGCGTGGGGAAGGAGGATTTGGCACAGGTGTGGCCAAAATGGTGTCTGCGGCAGGCTGGCCTGGGCAGATGCTGGAGAAACAGATCTGCCCAGGGGCCGGGAGAGGCTGCTGGGAACAGTGGTTTCCCAGCCCTGCCAGGTGGGGTGAATGGTGCTACCCATGCAAGAGGATCCAAGGACAGGTTGTAGACAGTGGTGGGAATATGGAAATCTGGGGACCGGAGCACTGGCTGTGGCTTTAATCTGCCTTGAAAATCCAACTGACCGCCAGCCTCCCAGCCTCCCCTTGCACTGCCCGCCTGGGCCGCCGCCACGCCTCCAAGCCTGTGCCCTTGCGCTCCCCTGCCGGTGCACCTTCTCCTTCTCTCACACAGTTCTCTTCCCACCCTTCAACCTCTGCTTCCAGTCTCCCACTGATACTCCCAAGAATGTCACAATCTGGACTGCTCTCCATTGACCAGTCTGTCATCTGTGGCTCCCAGGAGACTGAGCCTAGAGGGCCAGGGGTGGTGGCGTGGCAATACGGAGGGTGACTGCCCTAATCATGCACAGCCGCTTCTCCCTGGAGCTATCAACGTCCTTCCCCAGTGAATGAGTCTGAGTTCACCGCTTCTAGCCAAGTGACCCTGGGCAAACTCTCACCACCCACAGTCTGATTCGTCATCTGTAAAAGGAGAGTGGTGCCAGGGGAGCTCCCAGAGACATTTGGAAATAGAATGCAATGGCCATAGCTGGCACCTAGGAGGCTCGTGGACATTCGGTCCCTGCCTGTCCTCACTGGGAGGGCAGGGAGCATGGGATGGGGAGACGGGAGAGGGATCTGCTGAGAGAGGAATGCATTTGGAATCCTGGGCGGGTGGGGACCAGGCACCCCGCCTCTGACCCGGCTCTCCTCCCAAGACCCCGGTGATGCTGCCAGGCTGTGGAACAGGGAAGGTGGCACCGTGGGGGCTGCGGCAGCCGGGCTGGGAGACATGTGACACGTGGCTCTATGCTCCGCCTGCCAACTCCGCTGGCCCTTGCCTGGGTGGCCTCACGTTCGAGGTCACCATGCTTCCGGTCTCAAGGTAAGACGGTCCGGGGGTGCAGTGGGGCAGGAAAAAGGAGAGGCCCGTTTGGCTCCGACAGAAGAGGGGTTCATGGGCGGGAAGGGGCGTGGGGAGAAGGCCCTGGGTCCACTTAGACTGGAGCCTTGCGGGCAGTGACCTGGATTAGGGATCAGTAAGGCCAGCGTCACCTGCGCCAGCAGGCAGACGCCGGGCCGCCGAGAGCAGGCCACCCAGTCCTCCCTGCCCCCACCCGCAGGATGAGTTCTGTCCAGTCTGAGAGCTTGAGATCGCCTTCCCACGCGTGACCACAACGGGCACTGCTCCCTTCTCGCCACCTCCTCCCCGGAGGCAGCGCCGGGGCGGGGGGCCACGCTGAGTCCCGCCTCTTCTACAAAGGTGGCCGACCACCACCACTTCCTGCTGAACCTGACCCACAACGCCCGTCTACTGGCAGGGCACGTCTCTGTGGAGTACTGGACACGGGAGGGCCTGGCCTGGCAGAGGGCCGCCGGCCCCACTGCCTCTATCGCCCCTGCAGGGCCAGGCCGGCAGTCATGTGGCCATCAGCACCTGTGGAGGCCTGGTGAGCTGAGAATTCTGGAAACAAGGGAAATTCCCACCAAGTTTGGAAGTTAACAAAACCCTTCTAAATAGAAGTCAGGAAAGACTCATAGTGGGACTTTTTTTTTTTTAAGTATATTGAGCTAATCAGGACTTTGGGGATGCAGCTAAACAGTACTTAGAGGAAAATGTATAGCCTTAGGTATGGCTGAAAGTTAATGAGCCGAACCAGCCTCTCAAGACATTAGACATTAGAAAAGGAATAGTGAAATAACCCAACAAGATAGATTAGATAGGTAGATAGGAACGAAATCATAAAGCAAGAGAGAATCCTGGAGTCCTAGATTCAGAAACCTGATCTGAGCTTTCTGTCCCACTCCTCAAAACCAGCATGGCCTGATTGTGGCAGACGAGAGGAGTACCTGATTGAGCCCCTGCAAGGGGCCCAAGTCCCGGGCCCAGAGGAAAGTGCCCCCACGTGGTGTACAAGCCTTCCTCCTCGCTCAACCCCACCTGGACACAGCCTGTGGATGAGAGTACATCTGGCTTTCTGGGGTTGAGCAGAGGGATGTACAAGTCTCTCCTTGAGGCAGAGCAGAAGGCAAGCAGCGGGGTGTTGTAGCAGATACCGACAGTTGTTACAGTCAACAGGCAGATTTACAACCAGGCTGCTAGGAGACAGTTGTGCACTCAGACATTTAGGGAACAGGAGAGTGGAATTTATACAAAAAAAATATTACAGCACCGTCATTTCATTAGAAAAACAGATCAGGCCGGCGCGGTAGCTCACGCCTGTAATCTAGCTCTCTGGGAGGCGAGGCGGGCAGATTGCTCGAGTCAGGAGTCAAACCACCCTGAGCAAGAGCGAGACCCTGTCTCTACTATAAATAGAAAGAAATTATTGGCCAACTAATATATATAATAAAAATTACCGGCATGGTAGCGCATGCGTAGTCCCAGCTACTCGGGAGACTGAGGCAGGATGCTTGAGCCAGGAGTTGAGGTTGCTGTGAGCTAGGCTGACGCCATGCACTCACTTCTAGCTGGGCAACAAAGTGAGACTCTGCTCAAAAAAAAAAAAAAAAGATCAATTTGGGGGAAAAGCAGAACAATGCGACATTGAGTGGTTGTACAACTGGATAGTCTCTCGGTAGGACATTCTGGTAGACATACAACTACAGTGTGGTACAAGCAGTAAAGGAAGTGATGGACAGTTGGATTGTCTGTGGGACAGTCCCGTTGTGGTACAGTCAGGCAGCTGGGCAGTGCATTGATTGGCAAGTTGGTTGGTTGGGAGGACACAGTTGACAAGCGCACAGTTCACAGACAGTGAGACAGGCTGCCCCATGCCAATATATCGGGCAGAATTATCAGGGGTCTTGTGATCATGCTGACTGTAATGGACAGTTGTTCAACCAACCAGCATGGCAGCAGTACACTTCTGCAAGTGTTCAGTTTGACATTGGGCGTTGAGGCAGTGTGGTTGCTTAATGGTGAGCATTAAGGCAACGGGACAGATGATTGTTTACAACCAGACAGGAGGGCCAGGCAAGTGGCTCACGCCTGTTATCCTAAAACTCTGTGAGCCAAAGCGGGAGGATCTCTTGAGCTTAGGAGTTTGAGACCCAGCCTGGGAAGAGCGAGACCCCGTCTCTACTAAAAATAGAAAATTAGCTGGCGCCTGGTGGCATGTGCTTAATAGTCCCAGCTACTAGAGAGGCTGAGAGAGGGGATCACTTGAGCCCAGGAGTTTTGAGGTTGCTGTGAGCTAGGATGGCGCACTGCACTCTACCAAGCGACAGAGTGAGACTCTGTTTCAAAAAAAAAAAGACAGTGGGG
The DNA here is from genome assembly GCF_000165445.2 of Microcebus murinus. NCBI lineage: Eukaryota > Metazoa > Chordata > Mammalia > Primates > Cheirogaleidae > Microcebus > Microcebus murinus. The sequence goes on along the minus strand of NC_033683.1, from coordinate 7,745,370 downwards.
AAGTCGGTCTCTTATTCAACCCAACCATTAGGCAGTGGGAAAGTCATTGCAGACCCAACATTCAGCTAGAGACACTGCAAAACCAGACATGGTCCTGCCAGGGTGCCCGATAGCAAAAGAACGAGGTGCGTGGCAGCCTGTTGGGCAGAGGACCATCAGACAGGTAGTTGGACAACAAAGCAGGCCGCAGAATGGCCAGCAGTTGGTCCGTCCGGCTGTCGAGTGGAGAGTCAGGTGTCATACGGGACAGCGGTCAGGCTGCTGCGCGCCCCGCCAGCAGGGCAGGGCTCAGTCGCCGTCTCCCGGTTCCCAGACGAGAAACCGTGGAAGGGCGGCCGTGGTGGCTGCGCACGCCTGAAGCCACCGCCAGGCCCGGGAAATGAGACGGAGCGGGCCAGCCTGGCCTGAAGCGGTCGGTCAGCCGAGAGCGCTACGTGGAGACCCTGGTGGTGGCTGACAAGATGATGGTGGCCTACCACGGGCGCCGCGACGTGGAGCAGTACGTGCTGGCCATCATGAACATTGTAAGTGGCTCCCCTCCCCGGGCACGGAGCCCTAAGGACCTGGGCCAACCTCAGGAGGCGAAAAGGCGTGTCGCCAATCCTGCCCCGGGACAGGTGAGGAAGGAGGGTTTCACGTGGCAATGAAGGGGAAAGGTAGCACACAGCACAATGGCCGGGAGCAAGAGTACCTTGGGACAGAGGTGCCTGCCTGGCTTAAGTCCCAGCTCTGCCACTTTTAGCTGAGTGCACTTGAGTGACTGACTTTACCTC
>NC_033683.1:7671074-7687214 GCF_000165445.2 Microcebus murinus | reverse complement strand
AAAAATCTAGAGCAATAGAGAACGGATTGCATGGGGTGAGAGGAGTCCAGGTGTAAATAAGGCAGCCACAGTGAGCCTCAATGAGAAGCTGACACCTGAGTGAAAACTCGAAGGCCGTGTGTGATAAAAATGACCTCTGGTTTGTAAGATTGTCTACATTTGCAGGACTATGAACAGACTCTAAGTGCTGTGGTTGGAAGCCACAGATTCCTGAGGGCTGTGACTCTTGTCACTGGGCTGGTCCCTTGCAGTGGCCGGGATGTTACAAGAGACATGAGCTTTATCTGGGACACGGAGCTTCTAAGCCAGGGTAGCTACTGCACCTGCCATCGTGAGGATTAAATTATATGAAATATGTTAAATACTTGGAATGCTGCTTAGCACCATAGCACTGTCCCTGTAAATGCTTGTCCCAAGATAATAACACAGTCCATTAAAACTGGTGGGTTGCATTTTGGAGGCAAAAAGGTAGTAGAGTCGTACGTATATAAGGACATCTTTAGTGAGCTGTAAACCTCACAGAAATCCTAGCCTGTCATTTCTAGGCAAGCTAGAAGTTTCAGTTCATTTCTGAGATGCTCATTTCTCTTTCACTCTTTCTCCTTATTATCTCCCCCAAGTAGGAAGGACCAGAGAAGTCATCAGAAGTCTCTCCTAGAGGAGACACCACAGGGACCCCCGCACAGCCTCCAATTTATTCTGTCTCTGCTTCTTGGCTGAGGAAGGAGAACTGACCTGCTCATTGCCGGCGCCCCCCTGTGGTCAGATATGGATTGGGAAAATGCCACCATTACCATCTTTGCCTGTGAAAAGCCCGGACTCATTTCCCTAGCTTGGCTTTTTGTCTTCATAGAAAGATCAGGGCATGCAGGAGGATTCTCAGTTCCAGGATCCAAGAGTGTGGCACGTGCAATGGTGTCCAGAGGATGCCTTTTAATGAGGAGGGGGAAAGTGGGCTTTCTTCTTCCTGCTACGGTCACCTTGCATGTAGAGACAATCATCATCTCATTCACCATCTAGAATTCAGCGATTTTTATTCTCTTCCTTGAACTGTCTGAGCTCTAAAAATCAATAACCTCATTCTACGTTCTCAGAATTCCTTATGCGCTTTAATTATACCGTTGGACGCAAGTCGCCACTTCATCTCTGAAGTCGCTGATCTCAAGGAACTTTTCATACAGGTGATTATTCTAATTACCTCTTTCTTCACTGATTGCCACGAATTCAACTTTCTCTTTGCCCTGTTGCTGCAGCGGATACAATTACCTGCAAAGTTAAATCACCTCGGGCTCTTTCAATGTACTAACGCCTCCCCTACACCCTCCCCTATACAGATACAATTAACCCTGCCTGGATTTCAGGTTTTACCGTGTCCTGTGGATGTGCTGCCAAGCCCGAAACATCCTGAAACCACGGAAAAGGTTCTTCTTCTTGACTTGCGGTCGAAGAACTTGGAGCTCTTAAAAAAGATATTCTGATGTCCTGGCCCCTCCCGCAGAAATCCTCATGCACTTGGTCCGGAAGGCATCCAGGTGTGAAAAACTCCCCAGGTGTGTTTCATGCAAGCCTAGGTCCAGGACCACAGGCTCCAAAGCAGCTAGAGAAGTGTATATCATCCTTATCGTGTCCTCCAGTCCTTTGGGAGCGGCAGCATTCCTACAGCCCAGGCTGCAGCCAAAATCAGTAGAGTAAGAATTAATGGGAGTGGGCAGCAGCCATTTGTGTTTTTCTGTTTGGTTTGTTTAAGCTGCTCCAGGTGGTTTCAATATCACAGCTAGATTCGACACGAACTTAAAGTGATTCTAATATCCATCTTGAAGCTCCACCTAGTTACTTCAATGAAATGATCTGATTACTCCATGTGCCTTGCAGCATGTGGCTTCGGCCGTTTTGTTCCATCTTTAGCTAAAACCTTCGATGTGTGTAATAATCAGTATACTCCTTGGCGACTTTTTATTAGCATTTTTTCCTGACACGAAAGGCGGGTTAAACATTTGTTCAGCAATTTTATCCAAAACCATGTTGCCTCTCTTTAGCAGACTCTACTGAATTTTTTTTTTTTACCCCATTTTAAGATTGTAATTTCAGTTAATCTTTTTTCCCCATTTGACAGAATTCAGATAGATACAATACTGTATTCTGGCTTGATTGTCGCTCCACCATATGCAGGGAAATGCGAAAAACAAATTAAAATCTTCTCCCATTTTTCTGTGGTTTTTTACAAATGCCTCTTTTTTTTTTTTTTTTTTTTTTTTGCACTGCTGGATTTTGTGATTAAGAGGCAAAAGAGACAATGAAAAGACGCACTTAGGCATTATGGTGTTTATCAAATTTATGCTTTCATGATTGAATCTTTCTCAAGGCCTTTTCTCAAAGGATGTTATCGTTATGTCAAACACTGCATGCTTGTGAATTTGCCCATTGACATTTGACCACACAGAAGTATCGCTATACTAGATACGTCTTACATTCAGTTAATCCCCACAACTAACCTCTATTAAGTAAATACCTTATTTTCCTTGTTTCTGATTTTTTGCATGAAAAGTTAAACAGACAGAGAGGTTATGACTTACATATAACCTCTGTGTTAGTTAGCCAAATGACACAACCAGCAAAGATCTGGATTTTGGGGTTTAAAACATGTCTAAAAGTGTTTCTGCTTTGCTAAAATATTCATCAGAATATATTTTTTACCCAAGACAATAAATGTATCAAGGAAAGCTTTGTTCTTGACCAATGAATGTATCAATAAAAATTTTCAAAAAGTAGATTAAACTAAAATGATGGTCCAAATTATAATTATCTCCTTTCTATTTTGAATTTCATTATATCCAAAAGAAAAGCTGTCTCTTCATTGTGAAGCTCTCTTCCACCTATTATTTAATTAAAGCTATTTATTGTGTTTTATATTTAGCATGGCAACTAAGAATATAAGAAATTAAGAAGAGCTTGAGCCTAGGCTAGATTACTAACATCAGATTCTACAGGTGTAATCTAGGCTGAAGGATCATTTAGCATTTTGTAATTACGTATTTTGTCCTAATATATACTCCAAAGGAGGAATTGGTAGCTACCCTATGATTATTCTTTTTGCTAATGAAAAAACTTGTATTGACAAATAGAAATTGTATCCATTTACGGTGTACCACATTATATCTTGAAATATTATATATATGGTAGCATGGCTGAATTGGGATAATTCACATATCTATTAATTCACATACTTAGCATTTTTTGTGGTGAGAACACTTAAAATGTATTGCTGTGGCAATTTTCAAGTATACAGTTCGTTGTTATTCCCTGTAGTCCCTGTGTTGCACTGTGTATCTTTTCAATTGTTTCCTCCTAAGTGAAAATTTGTATCCTTCCAATACTATCGCTGCACCTCCCACCACCCACACCGCCCACATCCGGGCAACGGGCTTCCTGCTCTCTGCCTCTAGGGGTCAGACTTTTTTAGGTTTGGCATCTAAGTGGCATCCATCAACCTACATTTTCTGTGCCCGACTTATTCCGTTACACATAATGTCCTTCACATTCATCCATGTTGTTGGGAGCGACAGGATTTCCTTCTCTTTCGTGGCTAAAAATCTTCTCCCTAAGGACTCCTATGTCGTCTATGCGGGTTTCAGACCAGGGACTGCCAGTATGTGCTGGAGTTGGGTTTTGCCCTTGAGGAAATCAACAGGAAGCCTCACCTTTGACCCCACACGTCTCTGGGGTCCGATCTCTGCAGTGCCCTCGCTGGTGAACAGAAGAGGTTGGAGAGTTCTCCCGTTTGGCTCTCTGGGCTGGCCCAGGGCACCCCTGATTGTGCCTGTAGGAGAGACGGGGGTCTGCAGCAGTGCCCACAATTTCCACCCACGGCCGGACGCTGCTGGCACTCTCCAAATCCCCACAGGTGTGTGGGGGGTGGGATGGGGAGAGAAGAAGCCGTGCCCTTGGTACCACTCATTCTCAGGTGCCTGAAGAGGGTGGGAGGAGGACACCAAGTTAGAGCATCTTTCAAAGTGTGTCATCTCAATGGGCAAACATTCAGAGGAGACCCTCCTTTGTTTGAGGATGGAGAGGGGGAAGGGATGAAGGCATGTTCTGGAACTCTGAGTCTGATCAGTTATTGTCTAGGAAACTCCGAGGAAGTGGGAGATGATTAGAAAAAAATGACATGAGCAATGTTCAGCTACGACTTACCCTTCAGAGCCAAGATGGTGCTTTATGACGATGCTCTTCACGTTGTGCCCAATTTTCTCTTCCCTTTGGTTCATCGATGGTCCTTTTGATCCTACCGTGAGGGACAACAGCCAGTCTCCTTCCCTCTGTCAGATGGTCCCCAGGGACACGGCTCTGGCCCTCAGCATGGTGTCTCTGATGCTTCATTTCGGCTGGACCTGGGTGGGCTTGGTCAGCTCAAGAGACCAGAAGGTATTCGGTTTCTCTCAGACTTGAGACGAGAGGGGGACGGAAATGGAGTCTGTGCATCCTTTGTGGAAATGATACAGAATCAACCTAAGTGCCCATCGATGCACACATAAATAAGAAAATGCGGTGCATATGATACGCGATGGAATATTATTCAGCCATAAAAAAAGAATGAGCTCTTCTCATTTGCAGCAACATGGGTGCAACTAGAGGCCATTGTGTTAAGTGAAATGAGCCAGGCACAGAAAGACAAACATCGCATGTTCTCACTCATCTGTGGGACCTAAACATGTTCACCTCATGGAGGTAGAGAGTTGACTGGTGGGCACCAGAGATGCTTTTCTGATAGGTTTGTACAAGGCTTTTCTGTCTCTACAATGCTGTCACATGTGGGTCTAAAACATAGTCACCTTGAAAAAGCTCTCTATTTCTGAGATAATTGTATAAAACTATGATCAGGACAGGAATTTTCCTTACTGTGAACATCAAGCTACAGATGTTAACATTCCTTCACACCTGTAGTTTTATATGTCTCCACTAGAGGGAGAAAGGAACGCAATAAAAACTATAGGGTCCTCAAGTTCCATAAATACAACGTGAAATAGCTTTGCCTTCTTACAACCCAGATAACTGATGCTGCCCAAAACACTACACATCCATTCCCTCAAGACATATTTATGGACCCTAATATGCTTCCCCAACCCGAGAACTTTAAAATAGTTGAAAAAATATATTGAAAAGTAAGCAAACCAGAACTTAAAAACATCAAGTTTAAATATTTTATTTATCCTCAAACCAGAAATATTAAAATTTCACTTTCCTGACTTCCATGGATGCAGATTTCATGGATCATATTTTAAAGATTTCAGCTTCTGGGGAAAAGAAAATGAACCATTAAAAATATTATTTAGCAGTAACAAGAGAAGACGCCCCTGCCAATGTGACAATACAGAGGGTCTTGGAGGACATCAGGCTAGGACGTGAAATAGTCCAGGCACAGACATACGAGTACGCACGACCTCATTTATACGTGGACTCTGAAACAATGTCAAACACATAGAAACAGAGAGGAAGATGGTGGTTTCCAGGGGCGAGGGTGGGGTGGGGGAGAACTGGGGAGAAGAAGGTCAGAGGGCACCAAGCTGCAGGAATCTGGGGTGAGTAATTCTAGACATCGGATGTGGAGCATGAGGACTAGGGTTGATCATATTGCATTGTATAATGGAAATTTGCTAAGAGAGTAGATTTTAGGTACTTTTACCATCTTTCCCCCCCACACACAAAGGTACCTACATGAGATAATGGATGTGTTCATTTGTTTCACTATAAATGCCATCTCACTATGTGCACAAAAGCATCGTGTTCTACACCTTAGATATAAACAATAAATAACACAGATACATGAAAAGTGCATATAGGGCACACATTTCCCCTTTTGCCTTCCGATCCGTTATGACCTGGCACAGCACTGTCAGACCTCAGATTTGCATACGTTGTTTGTCACGGATTTTCTTGTGTTGATTTTGACTTTTAAAAATATTGCATTGGTAGAGTCGTTTTCTTGAATAATTTTTTGGTGCTCCCTGAACTTTTGTGCCTGAGGTGGGTGCTTCTCTTCTCTCACCCTAGTCCTGGCCGTTATTATAATCTTTGCAGGGCAGATTTTCAGCCCACTTGCCAGGAAGTGGGGCAGCATTCTCGGCAGGTCTTGCTTAAAACACTTGAGTATTACTAATATTAAGAATCTAGGCCGGGCGTGGTGGCTCATGCCTGTAATCCTAGCACTCTGGGGGGCTGTGGCGGGCAGATTGCTCGAGCTCAGGAGTTGGAAACTAGCCTGAGCAAGAGCGAGACCCCGTCTCTACTATAAATAGAAAGAAGTTAATTGGCCAACTGTTATATATACAAAAAATTAGCCGGGCATGGCAGCGCATGCCTGTAGTCCCAGCTACTTGGGAGGCTGAGGCAGGAGGATTGCTTGAGCCCAAGAGTTTGAGGTTGCTGTGAGCCAGGCTGACACTGTGAGCTATGGCACTCACTCTAGCCTGGGCAACAAAGTGAGACTCTTTCTCAAAAAAAAAAAAAAAAAAAAAAAAAGGAATCTAGGCTGGGCCAGGCGCAGGGGTTCACACCTGTAATCCTAGCACTCTGGGAGGCTGAGATGGGCAGATCATTTGAGCTCAGGAGTTCTAGACCAGCCTGAGCAAGAGTGAGACCTCGTCTCTACTAAAAATAGAAAGAAATTAGCTGGACAACTAAAAATATATATAGAAAAATTTAGCTGGGCATAGTGATACATGTCTGTAGTCCCAGCTACTTGGGAGTCTGAGGCAGGAGAATCACTTGAGCCCAAGAGTTCAGGGTTGCTGTGAGCTATGATGATGCCGCTTCACTCTAGCCTGGGCAACAGAGCAAGACCGTGTCTCAAAAAAAATGGTGTTCATCTATCACTGACAGGTGTCTAAATTGGTAATTTGCTGGTCTTTTAATATATCAACAAATGCAGCATTGTTAAGAATGCAAATGCAGCATTGTTGTTAAGAACGCAAACTTTGTTTTTTTCTAGGGAGGGAATAGTAAATGTATTTTTATGTATTTATTTATTTTAATTTCAGAGTATTACAGGGGTACAGACATTTTGGTTACATATATTGCCTTTGCACCGCCCGAGCTCTGTGCTAGTTCTCTTCCTAGTACTACTATTTCTAAAGTGACAATAGGTGACCTATGTCAGGAGCCCTAAAATCAGAGCTTGAGACTGAGGTCGTGGTGCCCATGATGAGTGGCGGGAGTCCTTGGAAAACATAGTGAACTTCAGCCTGACCCTGGGGTCAGCGTTGGAGCACGAATCGTACCAAAGGGTTGGTTCCACTTGGAGTCCAGGGGCACCATGTCAGTCAGCTACCAGGTGTGCGTTGCCCCGACAACGGGCGAAGCTGTTCCCGTTCTGCTGAAGTCAATTTTCTGGTGAAGGGGATGGGGGTGCCCAAAAAGGGGCTTAGAGCAGGGGTGCCAATAGCTTCTATTCTTCCACCTTTGACCATCAAATACGAAAAAGAAAGTTGTACAAATCACCTAGATAACCTGTTTGAGGCTCACTGTAATGAGATTCGGGAACTGCATTTAAAAAGAAGATTCTAGCTGGGCGCGGTGGCTCACGCCTGTAATCCTAGCACTCTGGGAGGCTGAGGCGGGCGGATTGCTCGAGGTCAGGAGTTTGAGACCAGCCTGAGCAAGAGCGAGACCCCGTCTCTACTATAAATAGAAAGAAATTAATTGGCCAACTAATATATATAGAAAAAACTAGCTGGGCATGGTGGCGCATGCCTGTAGTCCCAGCTACTTGGGAGGCTGAGGCAGGAGGATCACTTGAGCCCAGGAGTTTGAGGTTGCTGTGAGCTAGGCTGACGCCACGGCACTCACTCTAGCCTGGGCAACAAAGCAAGACTCTGTCTCAAAAAAAAAAACAAAAAAACCCCAGAAGATTCTAGTTTCAAATGATGCCGCCAATGTGCTGGATGTTCCAGTTAGCCTTTTTCTCACTAAAGACCTTAAGGTCATTTTCCATTACGACTCTGTTTTATTGAGCATAGAGTGCAATGGTTTTTGCACTTCCAAATAGACTTTCTCTAAAGTGCTTTAAAGATTAAAAGATATGAAAAGCATCTGAAAGTGACGTCTTTCGTGCTTACCATGGGAAAGGGGGTGTCTTCTCTTTTGAAATTCTATCATAGCGCTTGTCATGTTCCCTTCCTGAATATTAGGCCTCTTTATAATAAATATTCAGGGGTCGTTGTGTCACAGTCTTTTGTTGTGTCATCACTTCATCGACAGCTCCCGACTTTGGTGGAATTATCCATTTCCTGTGCCATCTAGCCCTGCGGTGGCACCTGTCTGGGCTGCAGACGTGCGATTCTCAACACAGCTCTCTCGATTCGGCGTATTCAGTTTCTGGCCATGGGCCCTCACATTGTGGTTTTTCCTCTTCTCTATATTTCAGAAAAAAAAAATCCCTCCTTAAGAGTTTTTGGGGTATCTTCTGGGTATGTGTGACTCTCACGTTTCTCTGTTGGGACTTCCTCATTGAAGTTCCCCTCCTGCCCTGCCCACGTTTCTGACCACTCAGCACGACCGTCCTCACCCTCAGTGAGGGCCAGAATGCTGAGGCCTCCCTGACCTGCGCTGTAAGCGGAGGCTTCTGTCCCCAGCTGGGGCTGCCATTGTCACCTGGGCCCCAAAGCTGCTGAACTGGGGCACACAGTGACGCCTGACTCCGTGTCCCCACTGCGGCATGTCTTCTTCCATCCCCTCCCCCATGGGCGTCCCATCGCTGAAGTGAGCTGAACACACAAGCCTTCTCTGCCCTTCTGTCTCTTTTCCTTCCAGAGAAAACGTCTCAACACCTCCATGCATAATAACTCACGCACGGAGGCGTCTGAGAGGCAGTGGAAGAGCGGACCCCCAATGTGTGCCCAAAGTGTCTAAGTTCTACCTCTGGCCCAGCCCAAACACTCTATGACATACAGGTGAGACGACTCAGGAGGCTCAGAAAGGCTAAAGAACGTGTACAAAGTCATTTATTCATCCAATGAATAGTTCTTTTTCTTAAGTGTCAGAATATTACGGGGCTATACACGTTTTGGTTACAAAGTTTGGTTTTGCAGAGTTTGATTCAATTATAAGTGTGCCATTCACCCAGATGGTGTGCATTGTACCCGGTAGGTGTGACTTTACCCATCCCCCTCTCCCCTCTCCCACCTGCTTGATTTCCATGGAGTTTTGCTTCCGTATGTGCGCGTAAGTGTAGATTGATTAGTTCCAATTTAGTACTGAGTTCACGAGGTGTTTGTCTTCCAATGGCTCTTATCAAAAAGTCCCAAAACAACAGATGCTGGCTTGGATGTGGAGAGAAAGGAACCCTTATACACTGCTGGTGGGACTGCAAATTAGTACCACCTCTATGGAAAGGAGTATGGAGATACCTGCGAGAACTAAAAGTACATCTGCCATTTTATCTAGCAATCCCACTAGTGGGTATTTACCCAAAGGGGGAAAAAAAGACCTTTTATTAAAAAAAACCAGCTGCACTCGAATGCTTATGGCAGCACAATTCACAATCACAACGACATGGAAACAACCCAGGTGCCCATGCAATGAACATTTCTTAACTGTCTACTCCCTAGGAACTTGGGCTATGATACTGTTAATAAATAAGACACACGTTGTCCCTCCTTCCAAGGAACTGACACTCCAGTGGGTGGAGTGGGGGAGGGGAGACCCAACAAACAGGACGTGAGTCTCCAGGTGGGCTGGATGGGTTCCAAATCCACCCGGTTGTCTGTCCCTAACACTGACATCTTTGGACCATAAAAATGGACTCATTCATGTATTTATTACTTTTTAATTTTTATGTTCTTTCCTCTAGCTTTATGGATGTATAATTTAAAAATAAAAATTATATGTATTTAAGGCACATAGCTGAGGTTTTGATACACATATATGTTGTGAAATGATTACCACAATTGACCTTCTTGGCCTGTGGCTTCCAGTTGGTTTTGGCCAATGGAAACCACCTTGAGGATATTAGAAAAAGGGAAGAGGTTGAGGTCAGAGAATTTGTTCCTTTAGATCCATGACCTGGCACTGCAAGTCCTACCAATGACAATTTCTTATCTTTTTTTTTTTGTCTTTTTGACACGACGCTCCTCATGTTCGTCCTGCGGCTGGCAGTGCCCTTGGCGATAGGCCTAGCTCACAGCAGCCTCAAACTTCTCAAACTCCGGGCTCCAAGCGACCCACACCTGCCCTCAGCTCCTGAGTAACTGGGGACTACAGGGGCACACCATGATGTCCTGCGCTATTTTTCTACTTTTACGTAGAGACGCGGTCGTCGCGCGGCTCAGGCTGGGTCTTGACTCCGCGACCTCAAGATCCCTCGCCTCCTGCTTCCCCAGAAGTGCTGGGGAAGACCGGCGTGAGCCACCCGAGGCCCCCCCGTACTGCGATGTTCTTATTCTTGTCTGGCTGGTATATTTCTCAGCAGCGTCACGTGTAATCTACAATACTTCTTCAGCTACCCTCGAGATCTTCGTTTCACATAAACTTAAAGAGAGACACATAGAGACATCTCCCATCGACGACCTGTGCTTTAAATTAACTATCTGACTTTTTTCTGGCGACCGTACCATCCACCCCCGCGGCCCCCAGCGCGCCCGCGGGCCACTGTCCTTCTTTCCCCGACCGATGTTTCGTGTTTGGCTAATCAACTACTTGATCACAACAGATATAAGAACTAGAAACGGCAAATTTCTTGTCTAGATCGTTATGGAAAATGAGGTTCCAAAAAAAACGCAGAAAAACCATAGTCGAAGGCACATGATTCTCTCGCCGAAAAGCAGACGAGGCAATTGACGTTCCTTGTTTCACCCATATCGGCACCACGGACATTTTTCTGTCTATTGTACGTTCCACGCAGAGCCAACAATCCACGTACCAGGTCTACGCCATCTTTCAACCACTCTTCTGAGAGTGCTACTCGCCATCATGCGACCGCTGTTTTCATACCTGAAACACCCGTGGCTCGTGTGCTGACACACCATCCACCCACCCACCAGCCGTTCCGAAGGTATTCCTTCATGCCTCTAAAACGGAACTTCCATCCCCATGTAACAAATCTCCCCACCTGTCGTCCCACTCCTCAGCCACGCGCCCATCCCTGATTTGCACGCTTCGCATCTAGGATGCATAAATATAGCCATTCTGGAAACTCTGCCTGCCTCAGTACCATAGCCACCGCACAGTTACATGTGCATCTCCGTCCGGAGCTCTGGGTTCGTCGCCGCTCACTGGCGTAGTCAGCTGTTTTCTGGTTCTCCTTGGAGCCCTGTGTCACACGGGCTGTCCACCTCCGCTGTTCGGCGGCGCAATACTAGATTCTAAGCCTCCTGTATCCGATCGGCACCGCACGATGTGTACCCCCTTGGCCCCTACCCCCCGGGCATGTCGGCCATCTCGCACCGCGCTGTTTCGCACGTTTTGGCGCTATTACATGCCATCATGCTGCTATGAACCCATTTTACAGAATCTAAGAGATAAATCATATAGATTCACAACTATGACACAGAGACACACTGTATACAAGAAAGACATCTAGATTTACACACACAATAATCGAGGGAAAGAGGAGGAGACAAACAAGATTATTAGGCAGACCTAACAAATATCACGCCAGTATACAAGAATTTTCTGCTTTCAATACACATTCTGTGCAGCTTCTCTCGGGTTCACACACAAGGAAGAATAAACATATTATACATCACCATACAACAGCACACAGACACATTCATACACATAAAATCATATCATCGACACGCAACTCGAATATATTTGAGAGACTTATACACATAGACATACATGATAAGAGAGAACATAGATATATAGATCACATAGAAATAAAACAAACAATATATATAGATCAGCAGACATAGGCATTACTACAGAATATTCATATTATTACATCATTAAAACATTACATCCATATATATTATAAGCACACACAGACATACAGAGGAATAAGAATACAAAGACAAAACCACCAAATCACACAAACAAAAAACACGCATTATAAATATAATAGCATTATATAAATAATATACATATACATAGATATTAGAATAGAACAGAACAGATTAGAAAAAATATATACATACTCACTTCCGGACATGGCATCGAGCTATACATCTCACAAATTCATAGAAATGATATATAAAGTAAAGGCACACAATGAGAGGCGAGACTGGCAGCATAATTAAGCACATACAACACGAGACATACGCACACACCACCATGAGATGGAAAAGAAACGAAAAAACAGCACATATAAGCAGACAACACACGACGAGACACATATAAGAATAACACATATCATCATATAATACTATCACCAAGAATAGTTACAAGACCATTTCTATAGGAGAATCTTATATAATCATATAGCATTAGAATATGACACAGTCACAGACCAAACATTTATGGAAGCATCACATGATAAGAAGAACGAGAAACGCAACCACACAACTCCAACATAGGATATCACAATAGAAATCAAATTAATTATACAAAAATCATATTTCACATAGACAAGAAACAGGAGATAACGAGCACGATGCACATACAAGAAAATAAATAAAGACATATCATATCAATATATATATATATATAGGATCAGGACATACTTACAGAATTATATTCAGAAATATAATGTAATATACAGCATATTTCCATACACACAGACACATATAAGCGCGCTTTCACAGATTGTGCCTTTCCCCCAACCCACACAAGGTCTGGTTCCAGCGTGTACCATCCCCCAGACGGCGTGCCCACCATGTCTCACCTGCATTAGTGTATGTGCTACACCCACCGCCTTGCCCCTCCACCCTGCCAATAGCCCAATTACCTGTAAGTTCTATGCCTGCTCCACCGCGTTCGATGCTCCAGCTATCAATACCAGTCTTGGCTGTGAGGTATAACGTAGCTGAGACCACTTGTTTTTCCATTCCTTGGGACATACTGTCATTAGTGGCTATCGGGTCGAGCTCGTCACCACCAGGGAAACATACCAAGGTATGCTACTCACCGTCTGTTTCTTTAGAGCTGAATAGCTACTCGCCACTGGTCGTACTACAATATAGCGCGAGACTTTTAATCAATCACCCCATCGATTCCGATGGGCACTTGGGTCTGTGTTCCAGAGGCCTTCGCCAACTATGAATTGTGCCATGCTCAGTAAACGTGTATCAACGTCTGGAGGGTGCTTTTTTTGTAGGAATTCGTCAATGCTGGGAGTTCATTTGCGGCTACGGATGCCGCAGTAACTGGCAGTTGCTGAATCAAATGGTACGATCCGCACTTGTACCGCTTTAGGTATCCTCCTATTCGCTTTTCCACAGAGGTTTAGAAACTAATTTGCATCCCCACCAGCATGCTAGTGTTCCTCTCTCGTGCATCCATCCGCCAGCATTATTGTTTGGGGACTTTTTGAATAAAGGCCATTCTGCAACTGGAGTTGACGGGCGGAAGGTGCGTTAGTCTGCATTGTGGTTGTTTTGATTTTGCATTCTCTGAATGATGATAGAGGATATTCCAGCATTCGTTTTCCATGTTTTCGTGCCAGTCGTTCTCGTCGATCATGCCTTCTGAAAGTTTCTGTTCATGTCCTTTGCCACACTTCTTGATAGGTGTTTTGATTTTTTCTTCTTGCTGTTTTTCTGTGAGTTCGTAAGTAGATGTCTACGTTAATGCAAGCCCCACCCGCCATGTATCAAGATGGGGTTCAGGGATTCGCAAATGTGTCTCCCCATTCTGCTGGAGTTTCCCTCTTGTTAGCTTGCTTCATGACTATTTCTTTGGCTGTGCAGAAGCTTTTCAGTTTGATCATGTCCCATTTATTTATTTCTGTTGCTGCTGTGATTGCCTTTGGGGTCGTCTTCATAAATTCTTTGCCTAGGCCGATGTCTAGGAGAGTGTTTCCAACATTTTTCTTAGAATTCTAATAGTTTCATACCTTAGGTTTAAGTCTGTTATCCAGCGTGAGTTGATTTTTTTTAGAGGCGAAAGGTGTGGACAATTGTGATTTCAATACAGTTAGACAATGACAGACTGGACCTCTCCACTTGTCATTCACAAGATGACCCAGCAAACGTGTCCAGTGGTACGTGGAGAGGCTGACCAGCAGCCCCCCCTTAGCAGCCATCACTGGGGGATTGTTTCAATACTTTATTGCATTTGTGCTTATTAATTTATAAAAATAAATGAGAAACAGAAAGATGAAGGTGCTAATCCTAGGGACAATACGGCCATGTTTCATCAATGTAGTAAAATGAGACAAGAAGTAAATCACTAGATGTGAATTTGGACTTGCCAGACTTGGGGGTGTTTGTCATATCCATGCTGGATCTGACCAAGGGTCTTCTAATGCAAATGAGACAAATATTTCAGTACACCGTCCCAGTAAGGCCCGTCAGGAATTTTCACCAGCCAAGTTTTGACAGATCTGTGTAGGCATGTTGGGTGGCCCTATCCCAGAGTCCAAGACTATGGGGAAGTCGTTTTCCCAGAGTGGGTCACTGAGAAGTGATTCTGAAATGGGACACTGGGTAACACAGATGTGCTGACTCCTCCCTTCCACTCCCTGGCCTTCAGCTCTTGCAGTAAAACTTCAAGTGTCTCTTCAGAGTTGGACCCACTTCCTTGGCATCCACGAGAGTTGAATCCACTCTCCGTTGTTTATTTGGCTTGCCCCATTTTGAACACCATCAGCATTTCCAAGTTCATTTCCCAGGGCACTTTAATCTGGCCCATGCTAGTACTGCAGGATTTAAATTACTGTAATGAAAGGAGAAGTAATGCACCTCGGACCATTAGGCAAACTCCCTGACCAACCACCCAGCCTTCGCGTCTACCCACAAGACTCCTTGAGAAATCAGACCTCCCGATAAGTGGCCGTGCGCTTCCTCTTCTGTCAGTTCTGAGGAGCTACCAGGCTGCGTTGGAGGCAAGGACTTCTCATCTCTGCGGTGAGTAGGCACAGTGTCTTCTCATAAAAAAAAAATTGAAAAAAATATTTTACTTGTGATTGTGAGTCTAGAAAAATACTCTGGGTCTGGAAACCTTTTCGAAGAGACCTCATTCCATGCCCCGTTGCTTCATTTCTTGCAGGCGGACAGGCAGCATCTGTCTCAGGTGTGTTTGTTCCCTTCTGCCGGGACGGGGGTGTGTGATGTTACGTGGGGGTGTGCAGCCCACCCAGATGTCCCGCTCACTCAGGGCAGGTGGCGAATTGTGTCTTAGGGGGTTTCGGGTGGACTAAAATGATAATGTTTCAAGAAAAAAGGAGCCTATAGCAAATGTAGCATATAACCAACTTGTTGTGAAAAGTGAGGAAAACAAGATCTTAAGAAAATGAGTGGCTTTCCTGAGGTTGCATGGTGAGTAAAGACCTTTTTCATACACCTCAGCCCCATAAGAAACCACGTCAGCGCACAGGTCAATGCCAGGTTTATATATATGTGTGTGAAGGTGTTGTTGTAATGTTTCTGATTTGTGTGTTAAAGTAGAGAATGCAGGCGACGTTTTCAACCAGTTGTTATGACACTTTGGAAGGGGTTGTGTACAAATTATCACTTAGTGACATAACAACCAGCCTGGCAAAATTTTAAATATTGAAAAGATCAATGGCCGGGTGAGGGTGGCTCACTGTGTCTTGTAATCCTGCACTTGGGAGGCTGAGGTGGGGGATTTCTTGAGGTCAGGAGTTCAAATACCAGGCCTGGCAGCCTGAGCAAGCAGTGGAGACCTGTCTCTATTATAAATAGAAAGAATTTAATTGGCCAACTAATATACAGAGAAAAAATTAGACCGGGCATGAGTGGCTCATTCGAGTTAGTCCCAGCTGATTTGGGGGCCGAGGCAGCAGGATTTCTTGAGGCCCAGGAGTTTGAGGTTGCTGTTAGTATAGGCTGATGCCCACCAGCACTTCAGCCTGGGCCAAAGAAAGTGGAGACTCTATCTCTAAAAAAACCAAAACAAACTAAAAAAAAAAAAAAAGAAAAGAAAAAGGATCCATGATTATGAATATCAGAATGCTGTACGTAGTTTTATTTTGTGAAACTTCATTCATCTCTCTCTCTGTGTGTCTCTATCTGTCTTCTTCTGGAATGC
>NC_033683.1:7653758-7665854 GCF_000165445.2 Microcebus murinus | reverse complement strand
AGTGGGACGGGACCCCCTTCTCTTCCTGCCCCTGCCGTCCCGGCTGCGTGTGCTCCCCGACGGCGGGCACTGTCTCCGGCAACCCCTGCGTGAGCTTGTCCTGCACCAAACTCTCCTGCTGAGTCTCTTAGGCTGGGCTGCCCCAGAGCAGAACCGAGACGAGAACGAGTGTGTGCGTGGGGGGGGGGCATTTATTTGGGATGGGATCCCGGGAAGCACAAGAAGGGGAGTGGGGGCGTCACACGCGGAAGAGGGAGGAGCCGACGAAGGTGCGTGGATGAGGGGTCACCCCCGTGCAGGTGTGGAAGCCGAGGGTGAATTGTCACATCCAGGAAATGTGGACAGTCGTTCTATAATGTCATGAAATGTTCAGCCTTACAACCATGGTCACTCCAGGTTTCTCATGGTCTGTGCTATTCTAATCTCTTCTGGCCTCGGAGGAAGCCGCAGTTCCTGAGGGTTAAGCCTGCACTGTCCAATCCCACAGCCACCTGCCAGGGGTGGCTACAAGCACTCGAAGGGTGGCCAGTGATTCATTCATAATCTGTTTCATATGAGTTACATGTTAGAATGATCACCTTTTGGCTCTGCTGGGTGAAGTAAAGCATATTATTGAAATTAGGTTCCCCTGTTTCTCTTTGCTTTTTTAAAAAATAATGTGACTACTAGAAAATGTCAAAAGGCCTGTGAGGTTTGCATTATATTTTTATAAGAGAGTGTGGGGTTTGAGGTCTGGACCGATAAAGAGAAACCATTGAATATGGAAAAGAGGTTGCAACGTTGGTGTTTGCTGCTAGACTAGGTGGAAAAGCTGAATTAGCAGCTGAGTTTTGGGGAGGGGGGAACCACCTCTGTAGTCCCATGTCCCTCTTGTTCTTCCCTGGTATTAATATGTCATGCCCACCCCCGTGACCCTGTGTCTACAGCCTGCCCGGAAGAATCTACAGTGAAGTTCACACATATGACCGGGCAGAAGGTCAGGGTTAGTTATCTCTAACTCGCCCTGCCTGCAGCCACGCAGAGCCCGGGGTCCCCGTCTGACCGTCCCCTCCTCTCTGTTCCAGGTCTCGGGGTCTTGCTGGCTGTGCCAGGACCGGAAGGCAGGAGCTCTGCAGGTGAGTCCACTCACGGCCACGGGCCAGAGGGAAGGAAACTGGGACCTGGGGCTCGCGTCTGGGAGGGGAAGGAGCCCTGTGCGAGGCAGGGGCGCTGAGTCCCTGGCGTCCCCTCCTCCCGAGGGCTGTCCCCCTCCGCGGGCATCATCGGCGTCACCTGCGTTTACTGAGCCAAGTGGCTGACACGCGGACTCCCGTGCAGTCCTCTGTGACGTTCCCACCCAGAGGTGCTGCCGCCGTCCCCGCCCGGCCAAGGTCCTGCTGAGCCGGCACGGCCCGAGGCCACACAGCTGGCGGTGCGGGTGCTGCTCCCTCTTTCCCCACACCCGCGTCCCGCGTCCTCAACACGATCGGCCGCCACGCCCCGCCGGGGGCTGGTTTCCCTCCAGATTTCCGTGCGGATGGCAGGTCACCGACCTGGGAGGGGACCCCAGGAGGCACCACCTGGGAGGGGCGGGCACAGGAGGCGGAGACGGCGGTGGGGCCTTGTCACAGGAGTCCCCTGCGGGCGACAGGAGCCGGGTCCCCTGGGGAGCCGGGGACACTGGGTGGGGCCAGCACCTCGCGGTCCTGCCCCAGGGGGCAAGGGCGACCTCTCACGGTTGTTACTTTTAACGTGTCGTAAAATGTACGTGACAGGAAATCTTAACCTTTTACCCATTGCTAAGGGCACAGTTCAGTGGCATGAAGGGCACCTAAACGCTCCTGTAGCCGTTGCCATGATCTGTGCACAGAATTCTCTCTGATGGCAGGACAGAAACTCTGTCCCTGCCAAGCACGACTCCCCGCCCCTGGCGCCCGCCACTCCACTTCCTGTCTCTGTGGGTGTGACACCTCTGGGCACCTCCTATGAGCAGAGCCACCCGGAGTCTGCCCTTTCCCAACCGGCTTGTTTTCACTCAGCACGATGTCCCCGAAGTCCATTTATGTCAATGCGTGTGTCAGAATGTCCTCCCTGTACAAGGCTGAACAGTGCCCTGCCGTGGGGTTGTATCACAGCGGGTTTACCCGTCCGTTCCCCCGTGGCCTTCTGGTTTACACACACGGGGCTGGCATGACCAAGGCTGCCGTGGACGTGGGTGCACACACGTCCCCTCCATCCCTTGCTTTCCATTCCTTTGTGCATATTCCCAGAACTGGGACTGCGGCTCCTGCGGTAATTTGGTCATTCTGGGGAACGGCCACGCTGCTTTCCACGGAGGCTGCGTCATTGTACATTCCCACCAGCACGGCACAAGGGTCCCACTGTCTCCGCGTTCTCACCTACGCTTGTCCTTCCCTGGTTGGTTTTCTTCTTATATATTACGCACGCTGAGTTACTTTAATAGACAGACTCCCACCAGTCACCGGCGGAGGGAGCTGCTCCCAGGAGGGGACGCAGTGCTCACCTGCCTTGCGCTGCACAGAGCGGAGCCTGGTGGCCAGAGAGAGCCCGCAGGTAAAGGTGCACAGGTGCACAGGTGCTGGCATTTGGAGGCCACCGTCAGGCAGGAGTGGTGTTGGTGGCAGAAGTGGGATCCGGGCAGGCCGTGTGCGTGTCTGTGTTCAGCTGTGGGCTGGGTGCAAAGAGGATGCCACAGAGCCAGTCCCAAGGGGACATTCCTCTGACCACAGCGCATGGATTGTGGGCGCTTCATGAATATGTCTTGAACAAATGATGAGCAAAGGAATGCACACGTCTGTGTTCCCTGCAGCCCTCTGTCCTCAGTGCCCTGAGCATGCCTCCTGCCACAACAGCACCCACTGCGCCTGTGAGGTTGGATTCCAGTCCAGTTCTGGGAGGAGACACTTTCTCAGCTCCCAGGAGACATGTGAAGGTAAAGGTGCTTTGGATGAGATTTAATTCGACCCCTCATTGGTGACAACTATTCCTCGTCCTTGTGTCCTCTGTCTGAGGCACATGAATCCGTGGACCAAATAGAACCCACAGCTCTTCAGCAGGCCCCTCGCCACGGTGCGGCTACTGGGCAGGCGCACCTGTCCCTGCGTGCCTCAGACAGAGACAGCAGGTGTCAGTCCTTGCCTCTGGGCACCCCCTGTCTGTGGGCTTGAACCTCAACTTGGTTCATCGGCAGGGAAGGCTGGTGAGACAGGCAGATGCAGGACACTCAGGCATTGCACAAGCCAGGATTTAGCTAAAGTGGCCCTTCCACCTCGCTTGCAGCCTGTCCTAGTGATGTGTTAGCTTACCCTATGTTTATTCCCTTGCTACTCACTGTGCGTTTTTATTTGATGTAACAAATTTGAGACTCGCCATTAAATAAAAACTACATTCCACCCTATTCCCAGGATTTGACACATCCTCTATACTGTATTCTAAAGCTCCATAGGTACATGGGTCTGATTCTGGATTTTCAGTTCACTCTAGTAGTCTATTTTTTATTTATTCATGCATCAGCACCTCACTGTGTCCTCAAAGCATTACTGGGTCCTTTAATGTCTGATTGCCCCACTGCAGGTTTTGTGCCCATTCTTGCATGACAGTATCAACTTGTCTCACTCCGTTAAATACATGCAGATTTTTTATTGGGAGTGCGTCAGATTTATACATGAACATATGGCGAATTCTCATCTTTATCATGCAGATTCATCCTTTCCAAGAATGGGAGATGTTATCTGATGAACAATGTTGGGCCATCAAGATCCCATGGGCAGGAGAACTGGTATTGTTCTATGAAAATGAAAAGCAGCATTCTCTCTTGATTCACAGACATTGATGAGTGTGCGACTGAGCTGCACATGTGCAAGTATGGAGCATACTGTAGAAACAAAATCGGAGGTTACATCTGCAGCTGTGTGGCAGCACATCCCATCTTCAACTGGGTGGCTGGTTTGGTGGATATCGACCATCCGGACTGTTATGGTAAGAAACTCCCAATAGTCTCTCCTCTGTGAAGAAGGATGGGCATGGGGGCAGGTGGGAAGAGCTATCCTTTACAATTATTAATGCATGTAAAATACTTAGCAGTTCTAGGTACCTAGGAAGGCTCAGTAAGTATTTGCTCCTATGCTACATAAGCCTGTCGTAGAAACTTCTGCATTCCATAAATGAGATAGTGTAGACGTACTGTGTGGATGACTGCTCTATATTATTACCTCTATTAACGCTGAATCCTTCAGCAAGCCTTCCTTGCAACCCTGATGTGTTGGGGCGCTCTGGTGTGTGTCCCCATGACATTGCATCCTATTTGTTAAGAGCATCACTGGCAATCACTTAATTACTGTTTTGTGGTTATTTGCTTAATGCCTTTCCTTCCAGACTGCAAACTCCACAAGAGGACACCTTTGTGCTCTTTTGCTAACCTCTAACCATATGGTTTAGCATCATGTCCGGTATTGAGTAGGTGTTCAATAAACACTGTTGCCTGAAGTATTATTAAACTGGAAGCCACATTCTAACTCCCTTTCATAATTCTACTGTAGAACACAGTTGGGATTTCTTAGGTGGGAATTGGGGTGGGCTGCAGAAGCACCAGGGAAAGATGCAAGTTTGCGCTCATTGGAAGAAGGGATGTGATCCAGGGTGGGTTTTCTCCCACATCCCAGTTCATGGCTACTTTACTTTTTCCCCTCACAGAGAACAGTGAAAGGAAAGCGTCCCCAGTGAAAACTCAGGTAAGTTGAGTGAAGCCTGAGTGTGGGAAGCAGCTGGTCCATCTCACCACATCATCTCTTGCTGCAGCACTAGCAGGTTCCCTATGATTTTTAGGATGGAGTAGTTCTCATCCTGGGGTGATTTCGTCCTCTACGCCAAAGGACATCCGATAATGTCTGGGGACACATTTGCTTGTCACAACTTTAGGGGTAGGTGGAAGGTGTGCTACTGATAAGGGACAAGGGACACAACTCAACATCCTACAATGCCCAGGACAGCCTCCCACAACCAAAAATTGACTGGTCTCAGATGTCAGTAGAAAGTACTAAACTCTGGGAAAGAGTGACAGTGCCTCCCCTGTCGTAAAGGCTTGTGTCGGTGTCTGGAACCTCATGTCCGCCCCACCTACTAGTGCCTTAATCAATGTTGTCTTCTAGGCTCACTCCTACCATATTTATGCACATTCCTGCTTTCTGAAGTTTCCTTATTTTCTGAAGTTTCCTTATTTTTTTTTTGAAAGGAAAATCTGAGGAAGACTAGAAGCCCAAGGGAAATTGGAAGAGAAGGTACTAAAGTCCAAAGAGTGGAATTCACTGTCTGGAAATTGAATTCTCCTGCTCCAGAAAAGCACAGACTTTCCCTGTTTGGTATAGGTAAGAGGTACTGAGTAGGTTCCTGTGACCGCCACAAAGATTCTGGCCCCTGGCCTGGGCAGGGTCTATGAATGAAAGAATCAATGGGCTCCCAGAATCATAGTCTTCCATGCTAACATTACATGAGTGGGGCTCTTCTTCCAAAATACAAATTCAACAAAAAAGGGAATAAACCAGCTCTCTTCCATATTGCAACCTCCCTTAGTATGGTGAAAATTGTTTAAGAACAAAAATATCCACCATCCTACCATGGCTGGTAGAAAGGAAACCACTTTGGGTTATGTTCCTGCTCTACTCTCACATATGCAGGACAATACAGAATACTTCAGCTTTGGTCAACAAAATATGTGTGGAGTTTTCCCTCCATACTAAGCAAGCAATTCTCCAAGAGATGCCAGCGGGTGTCCTGTCATTCAATTCTGACATTATCTACCTGGAGGTAGCACAAGATCCCAGATTTTGGGGGCTTAGTCTCACAAGGGTGTTTCCAGTGTAGACGCCAGCTGCAAGTCCCAGGTTGTAACCTGTACTTCTGACCCTGTCCGGCTATGAATCAGAGTCCCGTGACCTCCCTCCTTGAGTTTGATTAATGTGCTCACTGAACTCAGGGAGGCAATTTACTTGCATTTATCCATTTATTATGAAAGATATTATAAAAGACACAGATGACCAGCCAGATGGAAGAGATGCAGAGAACAAGGTGTGGGAGACGGGGATGTGGAGCTTCCAAGCCCTCTTTGGCCGGGTCACACCCCAGGAGCCTCCACGGTTTCAGCTGTCTGGAGGCTCCTGGAACCACGTTCTTCTGGATTTTGATGGGTGATTCATTCCTTAGGCATGATTGATTACAACATTGGTCCTTGCTACCAACTCAGCATTCAGCCTCTCCCCTGCTATAGGCGGGATGGCATGGAAATGAAAGTTCCAACCCTTTAGTCTCACGGTTGGTTTCCCTGGCAACCAGCTCCCATCCTGAGCCCACAGGAGGTGGCTAAGAGTCATCTCCTTAGAACAGGAAATGCCCAGGAAATTCCAAGAGATTTAGGAGTTGAGTCACATGCTTCTGATACTCATGAAATCTCAAAGGTCTTAGGAGCTGCGTGTCAGAAACTTGGGTCAAAGACAAAATATCAGAACAAAAGATTTTCCTAGTGAGTCTATTGCTCAGGAAATTACAAGGGTTTTAAGAGCTCTGTGTCAGGGACTATGGTAAGTCCTTAACCCCTGCATCTATTATTCATTTCAGAGGACCAGGGTGTAGCTTTGTTGATTATTTCTATCATTTTTCTGTTTCTTTTACGTGGATTTCTGCTGTTTTTATTTTGTTGTCCATTCTTTGTATTTGATTTTTAATTTTCTAACTTGTTGACTTGATAGCTTAGATCATTGATTTTTAAATTCATTGTCTTTAACTTAATGCATTTAAAGCTTCAAATAGCTACACATTAGAGCTATACATTTCCCTCTAAGTACTGGTTTGGCTGCATACTGAAAATTTTCACATGTTGAGCTTTTGCTATCATTCAGTTAAAACTATTTAAAAATTCTCTGTGATTTATCACTTTACTTATGGGTTACATAGAAATGTTTGTTTCATTCCCAAATATTTGGGACTTTCCTCGGTGTCTTTGTGTTAATGGTATCTTATTTATTTTTATTGTGGGTTTTTACCCAGAAAGAATGTTGAACTTTGCCAAATGCCTTTTCTGCATCAAGAAGATTACATGATTTTTATGTTTTGTTCTGTTAATGTGATGGAGCCCAGGGGTTTATTTGCATATGTTAAACCAGCCTTGCATGCCTGGGATAAATCCCACAGGGCCATGATGTACAATCTGTTTGATGTGTTCTTGTGTGAGAGCATACTCTTTAAAATTTCAATCCTTTTGAATTCATTCAGACTTGTCTTAGGATCTATTTTGACAACTGTTCCATGTGAACTTACTATCTGTATTAGTGTTCCAAGTCAAGTGGCCTCAGAAAGCCTAATGTAACAGTGGCTTAAACAATGGCTTGGCTATTATTTCTTTGACAATTTGAGTGTAAGGATCCCAGGGCTGATAGGGCTGTTCCAGGCCATCTTCCACATTCAGCTTCCGTCTTGTGTTACATAATTGCTGCTCTACTTCCACATCCTCTTACCAGCCAAGGGGAGAGGGACAAGAGGAGAATAGAAATGATGCTCATTTTCTGTGGGGCACATCATTCTGTTCTTCCATCCATTGGCCTGCAGATAGTTGCATGGCTCTGCCTAGCTGCAAGGGAAGCTGGGAAATGAGTTGTGTTCAGCTTCAATTTGGTAACTCTTGTCCCAGAGAAAGAAGGATGGAATGGTGATTGTGGGCACTCAGCTGTCTGCCATAGCTCCTAGGACAATTTTTTTCACTTGTGCAGAGACAAATTTCTTGTGCCAGAAAAAAAATGTGTGAGGATAATCTTTCATCAGATGCTGTGTTTATAGGTTTATGTGATGTGGATGCAGCTTACTCAAGGGATTCTTCCCTAATGCAGAAGTGTGTCCCCCAGTGATTTTACTTGGAAAAATATTAAATGCTTGGCTACCCTTGCTTAGAAAGATTATGATCCTTCTTAACAGAGAATCCAATATCATTAGTTCACTTTTTTTTTTTTTTTACTTCTTAAGTAGTCTGTTGTAAATGCTGAGTTTGCCCCCTCTAGTTCCAGCTCAGGGAAGCGTAGCCATCTCCTCTCTTCTATTGGGTTGTGTTGCTCAGGTATTTGGCTACATTTTTGAACAATGTTGGCAATAAAGATTCCATCGGCAAGGGTACTGGTCTCGTTCTATGAAAGTGAAAAACAACAATATTGTCTCTTCATCACAGATACTGCTTTGTGCGAGACCGGGCAGGCAAAGTGCCACGATACGGCACATTGTAAAAACAAAATCGTAGCTATTGTCTGCACTTGTGTGGTAAAGTACCCTTTCTTCAACTGGGAGGCTCGTTTGGTGGATATTGATCATCCAGATTGTTACGGTAAGAACCTCCCAATACTCTCTCCTCTATGCAGAAGGATGGGGCTGGCACCTGGGGAGAGCTTCTCAGAACTGCCCATTTCAGGCCAAGGCTCTGTCCTAACCCTCATCCCTCTTTCCTTTGTCCTTGTGGCCCAGGGAGATGCTGTCCCAGCCCATGACATAAGTAGCCATCTCTACACAGATGCCTTACAGTTTATGTCTCCTACACAGGTCTCCTGCATTCCAAAAGACATATTTACCTTTTTTTCTGAATTTGTCTACTTATTATCTCTCACTCACCTTTAATGCAATTCCTACGTCTGTCTATCTGTCCGTACAAGTCCTGAAGCCCATGAGTTCATGTCGTTAGCGCCAATGCCAGTGCAACACCAAGTCTTGTCTCAGCCTTCCTATTTCCTTGTCTGTAACTTCTTTCTCCAACAATGAGAAGCCTGGCTCTTACTACTGACTATAATATTCATCTAATTGCTCAATCCTAATAAAATTCCATATTTTGAGTTAGGTGGATTGGATATAAGTGCTGCCTTATCCCCTTACTAGCTGACTCTCTGTTACTAATTTAACTTCTATGCTTCCTCTGTACATGGGAGTGGCACTAAGATGTGCGTGTTAGGTATGTGTCGCTGCATAACAAGTTACCCCCCCAAATTTAGTGGCTTCAACAACACATATTTATTGTTGCAATGTTTGTGTGGGTCCAACTGAGGCTTGGCTGGGCCCTTTGCTTCAGGGTCCATCACAGCTGCCATCAGGGTGTTTTGCGGACTGTGGTTTCAACCAGATGTTTGACTATGGCAGGATGTGCTTCCAAGCTCACTCGTGGGGTTGCTGGAAAGATTCGGTTCATTAAGAGCCCTTGGACTGAAGCCCTCAGGTCATATTTAGTGGTTGGTGGGAGGAAGTTATCAGTTCCTAGATATGTGGGTGTCTGTAACTGGATTTATTACAGCAAGCAATGGAAACAGCCTAAAAGTGTGAATAACACAAAAGTCATAGTCGTATATAACCTAATCACACGGGTGACATCACTTTTGGTGTATACTGTTCGTTACTAGAGAGTCACTGGGTCCGGTTCACAGTCAGTGGGAGGAGATTACATGTGAATGTGAATCCCGAGAGGCAGGAAAAATCTAAAGCCATTTCAGAATCCAGCTGACTGGGTTGAATACAGAGCTCCCCAAATTCATGTCCCCTTGGAACCTGTGATTGGGATCTTATGTGGAAACAGGTTCTGTGCAGATGTAGTCAGGTGAAGATATGGTCATATTAGTTTGGGGTTGACCCTGCATCCCGTATAACTGGTGTTCTTATAAAAACAGGGAACTTAGGAAACAGAGGCACACACACAAAGGGACAATGGCCACGTGTAGACAGAGACTGGAGTTACGCTGCCACAACCCCAGGAGGGACAGAGATTGCTGGCAGCCACGAGAAACTAGAAGCAGCAAGGCAAGATTCCTCCTTAGGACGTTCCTTAGAGGAAACATGATCCTACTGACACCTTGATTATGGACTTTTAACCTGCAGAGCTGTGAGACAGTAAATATATGTTGCTTTAAGCCACCAGTTTGTGGCACCATGTTATGGCAGCCCCAGCAAACTAGTACACCTCACCTATTCTTGTTTCGAACTTCTGACCTCTAGCAATCTACCCACCTTGGCCTCCCAGAGTGCTAGGATTACAGGCGTGTGCCACCGCGTCTGGCCCAACCTCACCTATTCTTTAGGATTACTAATGCATGTAAAATAGCTAGCAGTCCTAGGTACCTCGTAAGGCTCAGTAAACATTAATTAGCTCTTATGCTATGTAATTCTACTATAGAAACTTCAGCATTTTGTTAAATGAGATAGTGTAGGTATAATGTGTAGACAATGGCTTCTATATTATTAACTCAACACTGATTCCTCCAAGAAGCCTTCTATGTAACCCTGATGTATTGGGGTTCTCTGCTGTGTGTCTCTATGTTATCACTTCCTATTTATTAAAAGCATCGTTTGCAATCACTTGATTATTGTTTTGTAATCATTTGCTTAATGCCTTTCCTTCCAGGCTGTAAACTGCACAAGAGGACACCCTTGGTCTCTTTTACTAACCTCTATCCATGTGGTTTAGCATCATGTCCATTGTTGAGTAGGTGCTCAGCAAATACTGCTGACTGAAGTATTAAACTGGAAGCTGCCTTAAAATTCCCTTTAATAATCTACTGTAGAACACATTTTTGTATTTCTTAGCAGGGAATTGGGGTGGGCTGCAGAAACAGCAGGGAAAGCCCCAACTTGAGGCTGATTGGGAGAAGGGATGTGAGCGAGGGTGGGTTTTCTTCCATATCCCATTTCATGGCTACTTTTCCCTCCAGAGAAGAATGAAGGCAAACAGTCACCTGTGAATACTCAGGTAAGTGGGGTGAAGCCTGGGTGTGGGAAGCAGCTGGTCCGTCTCACCACATCACCTCCTGCTGTGACACTAGCAGGTTCCCTGTGATTTTTAGGATGGAGCATTTCTCCTCCAGAGGTGATTTTGTCCTCTACTGCAAGAGTTATCTGTCCATGTCTGGGGATACTTTTGCTTGTCACAACTTTAGGGGTAGGGGGAAGGTGTGCTACTGGTATCTAGTGATTAGAGCTCAGAGACACAACTCAGCATCCTACAATGCCCAGGACAGCCTCCCACAACCAAGCATGGACTGGTCTCAGGTGTCAGTAGAAAGTAAGAGGCTCTGGAAAGGGTGACAATGCCTCAGCTGTCATGTAAAAACTTGTGTCAGTGTCTCGAACCTCATGCCCACCCCACGGTAGAATCTTAGTCAATATTGTCTCCAGGGCTCACCCCTACCACATTTATGCATATTCCTGCTTTCTAATGTTTCAACGAGAGTCTGCCTAATTAGCTTTATTTCTTTGAAAGGAAAATCTGATGGAGAATGAAAGCATAAAGGACCCCCTAAGAAATGCTACTGAACTCCAGTCTATACTACTGACTTTCTGGAATGTGAGTTCTGATTCTCCAGGAAAGGTTGAAAGTTCTGCATTTTATGGAGGTAAGAGGTGCAGAGTAGACTCCTGTGACCTCCACAGGGGTGTGGGTCCTGGCATGGGCAGGGTCTATGAATGATAAAATCTATGGTCCCCCAGCATCACAGTCTTCCATGCTAATGATACAGGAGTAGGGATCTGCTTTCAAAAATACAAATTCAAGGGATGCGAAAATAAACCATCTCTCTTCTCTATTACAACCTCCCTTAATATGGTGAAAATCACTTGGGAACACACCCACAATCCTACCATGGCTGGTAGAAAGGAAATCACTTTGGGTTATGTTACTTCTCTACTCTCACATATGCAGGACAATACGGAATTCTTCATCTCTGGTCAACAAAATATGCGTGGATTGTTTCCTCCACACTTTAGTGTTTACAAGCAATTGTTTACAAGCAATTCTCCAGCAGATACCAGCTGGGTTTCTTGTCGTTCAATTGACCTTTCTTGACATTATCTACCTGGAGACAGCGACAGATCCCACAGTTTGTGCAATTAGTCCCACAAGAGCATTTTCAGTTCAGAGGCCCATTGCCAAGTTCCAGGTTGTAACCTGCACTTCTGACCATGTCTGGCTATGAATCAGGGTCCCGTGACCTCCCTCCTTGGGATTCATTAGTTTCCTCACTGAACTCAGGGAAGCACTTTACTTGCATTTGTCCATTTATTATAAAAGATACTACAAGCCGGGCGCAGTGG
>NC_033683.1:7630681-7640814 GCF_000165445.2 Microcebus murinus | reverse complement strand
AAAAATAGAAAAAGTTAGCCGGGCATGGCGGCGCATGCCTGTAGCCCCGGCTACTTGGGAGGCTGAGGCAGGAGGATCGCTTGAGCCCAGGAGTTCCAGGCTGCAGTGAGCTGTGATCACACCACTGCCCCGGCAACAGAGTGAAAACTTGTCTCTAAAATAAAATCCAATAAACCACCTTAGTCATGATGTACTCACGATAGATTATCCTTTTTATATATTACTGAATGCTTGTTAATATTTTCATTAGAACTTTGAGTTTATGAATAAAATCGATGCATTCTTGTAAGTATCTTTTGGGGACCATTGCATTTCTGTCGAGTATATATCTATAAGTACATTGGCCTAGGTTCAACATTTTTAGATAGACAGTTTTCCAAAGCAATTGTCACTCTATCACCTCCACCACCAAATGAGAAAATTTCTTTTCTTTTTTTTCTTTCTTTCTTTCTTTTTTTTTTTTTTCTTTAACAGAGTCTCATGCTGTCACCCTGGGTAGCCACTGTTTCCTTTCTCATCTTCTGTCTGGATGTTCTACCAATTGTTGAAAGTGGAGTGTTAAATTTCTCTACTACTATTGCATTGCCATCTGTTTTTCCCCTTCACATCTGTTAATATTTATTTATGTGTCTAGGTGCTCCAATGTTGGGCACATATGTATTTACAATTGTTATATCCTCTTTATGCATCAACCCCTTTATTGCTATATAATGACCTTTTTTTTTTGTTTCTTGTGATGGTTTTTGACTGAAAGTCTATTTTTTCCCCAATATAAATATAGCTACCCTTGCTGTCTTTTGATTACCACTTTCATGGAATATCTTTTTCCATCCTTTTACTTTCAGCCCGTATGTGATCTTAATGGAAAACCATTCTAGGCAGTGTATAGTCACATCTTGCTTTGTTTTGGTTTTGGTTTTGGTTTGTTTGTTTGTTGTTTGTTTTATCCATTCAGCCATTTTATGTCTTTTGGTTGGAGAATTTCATCAATGTACATTTAAAGTAATTATTGATCGGTAAGGACTTACTATTGCTGTTTCATTAGTTGTTTTCTGACTGTTTTGTAGTTCCTATGTTTCTTTCTTCCTCTCTTAGTCTTCTTTTGTGATTTGATGATTTTTTTTTGTAGTGGTATGCTTTGATTTCTTTATCTTTTATGTATCTACTTCAGGTTTTTTCTTTGTGGATACCATGGAGTTTCCATGAAACATCTTATAGTTATAAAAGTCTGTCTTAAGCTGATAACAACTTAGTTTTGTTTTTTGTTTTTTTTTTGACAGAGTCTCACTTTTGTTGCCCGGCTAGAGTGAGTGCCGTGGCGTCAGCCTAGCTCACAGCAACTCAAACTCCTGGGCTTAAGCGATCCTCCTGCCTCAGCTCCCGAGTAGCTGGGACTACAGGCATGCGCCACCATGGCCGGCTAATTTTTTCTATATAGTATTAGCTGGCCAATTAATTTCTTTCTGTTTGTTAGTAGAGACAGGTCTTGCTCAGGTGGTTTCGAACTCCGACCTTGAGCAATCCGCCCGCCTCAGCCTCCCAGAGTGCTAGGATTACAGGCGTGAGCCACCGCGCCCAGCCTAACAACTTAGTTTTGACCACATAAAAGACTCTACACTTGTACTTCCTTCCCACAAACATCTTATGTGATTTATGTCACATTTTGCATCTTTTAATATTTTGCATCCATTAGCAAATTATTTTAGCTATTGTTATTTTTAATACTTCTGTCTTTTAACTTTCATACTGGAGTTTTAAATGATTCATGCACCATGATTATGGTATTAGAGTACTCTGAATTTGTCTCTATACTTACTTTTACAGCGAGTTTTATACTTTCATATATTTTCATGTTTTTAGTTAGCATCCTCTTGCTTCAAATGGAAGAACTTCTTTTAGCATTACTAGTAAGGCAAGTTAAGTGGTGATGAACTCCCCAGCTTTGTTTTTCTGGAAAGTCTCTTAATTTCTCTTTCATTTTGAAGGATAGATTGCTGTTATATAAGTATTTTGGTTGGCAGGTCTTGTCTTTGAGCACTTTGTTTTTTTATTTTTAGAGACAGGGTCTCGATCTGTAGCCCAGGCTGGTGGAGAGCGTGGTGCAATCACAGCTCACTGCAGCCTGACCCCGGCCCAAGTGCTCCTTCCACACCTCAGCTGGGATACAGGGCATACACCACGTCTGCGGCTAATATTCCTATTTTTGTAGAGACAAGGTCTCACTATGTTGCCCCAGTTGGTCTCAATTCTTGACTTTAGCAATTTCCTGCTTTGGCCTCCCAAAGTGCTGGATTAAGGTGTGAGCCGACATGACTGGCTCTTTCGGCACTTTGATACATCCTCACCTCTCCTGGTCTGAATATTTCTGCTGAGAATTGCTGATAGTCTAATGGAGGTTCTCTTGTATATGATGAGTTGCTTTTCTCTTGATGCTTTCAAAATTCTGCTTTCTTAAGATTTTATATATAATGTGTCTCGTGAAGATCTCTTTATAATTTACCCTGTTTGGGGTTCTTTGGGCTTCATAGATCTGGATGTTCATGTCCTATCCAGATTAGAAAGTTTTCTGTCATTATTTCTTTAAATACATTTCTCTCCTTTAATTTTTTTCTGTCCTTTTGGAGCACTTTCATACTGCATATATTGGTTCACTGGATGGCTCTCATAAGTCCCTTAGCTTTCTTCAGTGTTTTTATCATTATTATTCTTTTCTTTTGTTTCCTTGACTGGTAATTTCAATGAGCTGTCTTTGAGCTTGCTTCTTCTTTCTTTTTCTTTCTTTCTTTCTTTCTCTTCTTCTTCTCTTCTTCCTTCCTCTCTTCCTTCCTCTTCTCCTCCTTCTTCTTCTCTTCTTCTTCTTTCTTTCTTTCTCTTTCTTTCTTCTTCTTTCTTTCTTCAGAGTCTCACTTTGTTGCCCAGGCTAGAGTGAGTGCCGTGGGCTCAGCTAGCTCACAGCAACCTGACTTCTGGGCTCAAGCAATCCTTCTGCCTCAGCCTCCGAGTAGCTGGGACTACAGGCATTGAGCCACCATGCCCAGCTAATTTTTTTCTATATATATTAGTTGGCCAATTAATTTCTTTCTGTTTATAGTAGAGACGGGTCTCGCTCTTGCTCAGACTGGTTCGAACTCCTGACCTCGAGCAATCCATCCACCTTGGCTCCAGAGTGCTAGGATTACAGGCATGAGCCACCGTGCCCAGCCTGAGCTTGCTGTTTCTTTATTCTGCTTGATCATGTCTGCTATTGAAGGTCATTGTGAAGTTTTTCAGTTCGGTCACTGTGTTCTTCAGCTCCAGAATTTCTCTTTATCTTTTTTTTTTTTATAATTTCTATCCCTTTGTTAAACTTACCATTTTGTTCATGTATTCTTTTCCATTCAGTTGTCTTTTGTATTCTCTCTCTTTTTTAGAAAGAGTTTCACTCTGTTGCCAAGGCTAGAGTGCCGTGGCGTCAGCCTAGCTCACGCAACCTCAAACTCCTGGGCTCAAGCGATCCTCCTGCCTCAGCCTCCCAGAGTGCTGGGACTACAGGCATGCGCCAGCACCCCCGACCTACTTCTGGGCTCCACTCAAGTACTATAATCTCTCAAGTGGATTTCTCAGCTCCTGTGACTATATTGTCGGGCATGGATGATTATTCAAATTGATGTTTCTTTGAAGGGTTGCACACTGGAAACTTCTATTCTGCCACTTTGCTGACTCATTCTCAGGGTCATCATCAGTCATTAAAATTTTTACCTTTCTACGATGGGATCCTCTGCGGTTTTAGTTTTTATTTTCTTTATGAGTAATGCAGTAAAACATCCTTTCATGTTTATTGCCCATTTGCATGTTATTTTGTGTGATGTGTTGGTGCCCATCTCCTGTCCCTTTATTTTTTATTTTTTTATTTTTTTGAGACAGAGTCTCACTTTGTTTTCCAGGCTAGAGTGAGTGCCGTGGCGTCAGCCTAGCTCACAGCAACCTCAATCCTGAGCTCAAGCGATTCCTGCCTCAGCCTCCGAGTAGCTGGGACTACAGGCATGCACCACATGCCCGGCTAATTTTTTCTATATATTAGTGGCAATTAATTCTTCTATTTATAGTAGAGATGGGTCTTGCTCTTGCTCAGGCTGGTTCAAACTCCTGACCTCGAGCAATCCGCCGCCTCGGGCTCCCAGAGAGCTAGGATTACAGGCGTGAGCCACCGCCCATGGCTCCTGTCCCTTTAAAAAGTGGGTTGTCTTTTTCTTCTCGATTTACAGAAATTCTTTATATATGCTGGAAATAGCCTTTGTCAATTTTGTTGTTTGTTGTTTTGAGACAGTCTCACTCTGTTGCCCAGGCTAGAGTCCAGCTAGTGGCATCCGCTAGCTCGAATTCCTGGGCTCAAGAGATCCCTGCTCAGTCTCCAAGCAGCTGGAACTACAGGCGTGCACCACTATGGCTGGCTAATTTTTTTGTTTTAGTAGAGATGGGTCTTGCTCTTGCTCAGGCTGGTCTCAAACTCCTGAGCTTAAGTGATCCTCCCACTCAGCCTCGCAGAGTGCTAGGATTACGGGCATGAGCCATTGCACCCCGCCCCTTCACCAATTTTTGCTAATATCTCCCCCCACTTTGTGGATTGCTTTTTATTCTCTGAATTGGTGTCCTTTGAACACAAGAATCTTAATTTTAATGTAGTCAGTCTAATTTTAATAATCTTTTCTTCATATCTTTTCATAATCTTTCTTCACAGTTCATATCCCTGTATGTCTTGTTTTTTAAAATCTTAGCTTAGCCCAAAGTTAATAATAGTCTCTTATGTTATTTTATAGAAGCTTTATTGTTTTACCTTTCACTTACATTTTATATCAAGTTACTGTTATCTCTTCTTGCACTAATACCACACTCTCTATATTACTGTAGCCTTCTAATAAGACAATTTTTAGTACTGTAAGCTCTTCATTTTGTTTTTCTTAAAAAATCTTGGCTATTATTAGTCCTTTGTATTTTCATATGTTTCTCTCTCTGTCTCACACACACACACACACAAACACGTGCACAAGGCCTATTGAGGTATTGACTGGGATTCACTGAATCTATAGATCAATAGATATTGATATAGAATTGTTGTTTTCACAATACTAAGTCTTCCAACTCCATGGCATGGTATATTATTTCTTTATTTAGGTTTTTAATTTTTCTTAATAACATTTTATAGTTTCTGGATAGAATCTTATACTGCTTTCATTAGATTTAGTCCCAGGTATTTGATTGATTTTTTTATGCTATTGTAAATGGCATAGTTTTTAAATGTCTTTTTCTGGCTGTTGTTGATATGTAGAAACACCATCCGTTTCTAATTTTGTCTTTGTCCAGTGACCTTGCTAAATTCACATATTAAACCTATTTGTAATCAGGAGTTCGAAACTAGCCTGAGCGAGACCCCGTCTCTACTATAAATAGAAATAAATTAATTGGCCAACTAATATATATAGAAAAAATTAGCGGGGCATGGTGGTGCGTGCCTATAGTCCCAAGCTACTCGGGAGGCTGAGGCAGGAGGATCGCTTGAGTCCAGGAGTTTGAGGTTGCTTTGAGCGAGGCAGACGCCACGGCACTCACTCTAGCCTGGGCAACAGAGCAAGACTCTGTCTCAAAAAATAAATAAATAAATAAATAAATAAATAAATAAACCTATTTGTAGATCTTTTTTGTTTTATACATACACAATAATATAATATAGAAATAATGACTCATTTCTTCCTTTTCAATCTTTCTGCCTCTTTTTTTTATTCTTGCTTCATTGTACTGGCTAGAATATCCAGTGCAATATTAATTAAAAGTGGTAATAGCGATACATGTTTAAAAGAGAAAAGTTCCAGCCAGACACGGTGGCTCACACCTGTAATGCCAGCACTTCAGGAGGCTGAGGCAGGAAGATCGCTTGCTTGAGGCCAGGAGTTTGAGACCAGCCTGGACACTATAGTGAGACCCCATCTCTACTAATAATAAAAATTAAAAATGCATAAAAATGTAAAAACCCAGCAAGCTTTCAATACTTCACCTTTACATATGTTGTTGCTATAAATATTTTGTCAATATCCTTTAGCAGATTAAAGACACTCTATATATTTCTAGTTTGCTACCAGTTTTTATCATTAAAAGATGTTGAATTTATCAAGTGCTCTCCCTGTATCTTTCACGATTATATTATTTTTTTCCTTGAATATGTTAGTGATTCTGTACTCATTGAGTGAAATCACCATATCACAAAAATATCTCCAACGTGCTTTCTATCTACGGTTTCTCCAATGGACTAGATTAAACCGTTAAATATTCACATACCCCCACTGAAGCCTTGCATGGGTGCATTTCCTCTGTTTACTGACCAAAACAGTAAGCATGATCATCGCAGAGTGACAATTCCACATTGTATGGCAGTGGTCTAGAAGTGGATGATGTCATTTGCTATTTGTCTTCTCTTTGTGACCTGCGCTTTTAGTAGTTAAACGTAATATTCACATGTTGATTGCTAAGTAAAATGAAGGAATTAGGTTAACATGGCTGTTTGTTTGGTTGGTTGGTTCTGTTTTGTTTCTGAGATGGATTGTCACGCTGTTGCCCCGGCTAGATTGCAGTGGTGTCATTATATGACAGTATTACAGTACTTGAGTGGAGCACAGAAGTAGACCAGGTGCCCTGGCTCACGCCTGTAATCCTAGCACTCTGGGAGGCTGAGGCAGGAGGATCGATTGAGCCCAGAAGTTTGAGGTTGCTGTGAGCTAGGCTGCAACCTCAAACTCCTGGGCTCAAGTGATCCTCCTGCCTCAGCCTCCCGAGTAGCTGGGACTACAGGCATGCGCCACCACGCCTGGCTAATTTTTTCTATTTTTTTTTTGTAGAGACGAGATCTCATTCTTGCTCAGGCTGGTCTCAAACTCCTGAGCTCAAGTGGTCCTCCCATCTGGGCCTCCCAGAGTGCTAGAATTACAGGCGTAAGCAACAGTGCCCAACCCAGGTTAACATGTTTTTATTAGAAATTTATCATATTGAGTAACTTCTAGAAGGTTTCACTACCCATATGAGTTTGGGCATATTTCAAAAAGGTCAGCAAATAAATAGTGAGGTGATACAAAATAGTCATGAGTGGGAAAATATGGGGCCCAGCCTGCAGTGAAACAAACTAGTATATTTGGGGCAAAAAAAAAAAAAAAACATAGCCAACTCTGTTTTTTGTTATTTCAGAACTCTGGAGTCGATGAGACAATAACAACCAAGGGAGTACTTAATGGCAGGAGAGGCTGAGGCTCTTTGTTAAGAAGATAGCTGCTCTCTCAATAAATATGAGCCAGCCTCACCCGATTCCTTAGCCCAGTGAGACAAGGGTGGGAAGAGGCAATTCCTGGAGCAGCTGACTGGGACCAGGACTGGCAGTGGGACTTCCTCCTCTGAAATTTGTGAGATTTGCACTCTACCTCTCTGGCAGTGGCCCCCGAGGACAGCTGGAGGCGTGTTTTGACTTTCTTGTCCATTGCAGCTTTTCCCCTTGGGAAATCCCTCCGAAAATTCGAAAATTCGAGAGTCAGTGCCCTTTTGTTTGTTTGTTTGTTTTTCTTTTTCCCCTTTGTAGAGACAGCATTAAATCTTTGTCAGTTCACTAGCTGACACAAAATAATTGAATACAAGAACACTAGACAGTAACTCAAAGCATAAGAAGAAATTAAAAACACAGTAAGGTAACTGCGTAGTTAAACATACAAGCTAATATTAATTATAATTTTGATTTGAAACCCCCTTTTCTTTTATATTAGTTTTCTAAAAAAAATGCAAACAACTTAACCATACTTTATTTGACTGCTTCTAGTTTAAACAGTTTGCACATTTCCAACATCCGTTAAATTTCTCTCCAAAAGGATATGGGACAAGCGGGTGCGGTGGCTATGCCTGTAATCCTACTTCTCTCGGGAGGCCGAGGCGGGCGATTGCTCAAGGTCAGGAGTTCAAAACCAGCCTGGCAGAGCGAACCCTTCTACTATAATAGAAAGAAATTAATTGGCCAACTGATTATATATATAAAAAAATTAGCGGGCATCGGTGGCGCATGCCTATAGTCCCAGCTACTCGGGAGGCTGAGGCAGAAGGATCGCTCGAGCCCAGGAGTTGTGGGTTGCTGTGAGCTAGGGCTGATGCCACGACACTCACTCTAGCCTGGGCAACAAGCGAGACTCTGTCTCAAAAAAAAAAAAAAAAGGATATGGACAGCCCGGGCGCAGTGTGCTCCATGCTGTGAATCCTGCACTCTGGGAGGCCGATGTGGAGGATAATTTGAGCTCAGGAGGTCAAGACCGCTTGAGAAAGTGTGAGACCCGTCTTTACTAACAAATAGAAAGAAATTGGCTGAATCAAAAAAATTAGACATGTATAGAAATTAGGGCATGGTGGTACATGCCTGTGAGTCCAGCTATCGGAGGCTGAGGCAGAGGATCGTGGACGCCAGGAGTTTGAGGGTGCTGGAGCTAGGCTGACCCACGGCACTCTAGCCCCGGAACAGTGAGGACTCTGTCTCAAAAGATATGAGGGCAATATTAGAAAAGTATGCAGCACATATCTAGTCATCAGACAGCAGTCCAATATTTGAGATACAGGTGATATTTTATAGATATACTAACTCATATCTGGATGTCAATATAATTTGTGGTTATATTTTTACAAACCTGAAGCCTACATTCAGCACTCATTTTAGGAAGTCATGGTGCACTGAAAGAAACTCTGATGCACACCAATTTGATTTCTATCTGTGCTCCTGGAAAATGCTGAAGTTCATGATTTTTAGACACTGTAATAAATATACACATCCAGTCTTTTGGTTTTTTTGAGACAGAATCTCACCTTTGTTGCCCAGGCGTAGAGTGGAGCCGTGGCGTCAGCTAGTCACAGCAACCTCAAATCCTGGGCTCAAGCGCGATCCTGCCTCAGCCTCCAAGTAGCTGGGACTACAGGCACACGCCACCATGCCTGGCTAATTTTTTATATATTTAGTTGTCCAGTAATTTTTTTGTATTTTTTTTTTGGTAGAGATGGGTCTCACTTCTGCTCGGCTGGTTCGAACTCCTGACCTGGAGCAATCCTCTCGCCTCGGCCTCCCACGACCACCAGTCTTATACACGTCAGCCGAATACATAACACAGGCAAGTAAAGTGAAACATGTTGACAAACAAACTCTTTATACAGATTTGGTTGAGCAAGAGGGAAGGGGTAATGTAGGAGAAGAAGGCAGAAATATTAAAACCAATTTTTTATATAGTAATGTTTCTATGTTTCTTAGTTTACTGGCTTCAAAACTACTCTTCTGGCGGCATGGTGGCTCAACCTGTAATCCTAGCACTCTGGGAGCCAAGGTGGAAGGATCATTTGAGCTCAGAAGGTCAGACCAGCCTGAGCAAGAGCAAGACCCCATCTCTACCAAAAGAAACAAAACAAATCATAGGCTGACAACTAATTATATAGAAAAATTAGCCAGGCATGGTGGCATGTGCCTGTAGTCCCAGATACTTGGAGGCTGAGGCAGGAGGATCACTTGAGCCCAGGAGTTGGAGGTTGCTGTGACTAGGCTGACGCCACAGCACTACTAGCCCGGGCAACAGAGTGAGACTGTCTCAAAAAATAAAAATACATAAAACAACTACTCTCTAGTTTCTGATCGTGGACTTTTTAAGTAGTTGCATCCAATGTAAGTGAAATATATATTAGCTCACCATCAAAAATCGTAGTATACCTAGTTCTTCAAACTAACATATGTAGCTTATGGCAGATGTGTAAAAGTGTTCAGCAGTACAACTGTCAAACCAGTGTCGAATAGTACAGTCTGTCTTAAAGAGGCAGCACCCCATTAAAGGAAATTTGCAGCCACGCCGGGCGGTGAGCTCACCTGTATCCTAGCACTCTGGGAGTAAGGCGAGTAAGATTCATTTGAGCTCAGGAGTTCAAGACCAGCGCTTGAGCAAGAGCAAGACTCCGCGCTCTACTAAAAAAAAAAAAATAGAAAGAAATTGGCTGGACATCAAAAAATATAGACATATGTATGAAAAATTAGCCGGGCATGGTGGCGAGTGCTTGTAGTCCCAGCTACTCGGGAGGCTGAGGCAGGAGGATCACTTGAGCCCAGGAGT
>NC_033683.1:7552352-7565743 GCF_000165445.2 Microcebus murinus | reverse complement strand
GTGTGACCCGGGCCCTCTCTGCTCCCCACCCCCAGGTTGCTGCCTGCGCCCTTTAGCCTCTGCCCGCCTGTCTGCCCGCCCCTCTCTGCTGCCCCTGCTGTCCCGAGCCGGCTTTCCCGCCACCGCGCCTCTGCCCCGCCCGTTCCCTCCCCCTGCAGCCACCTCCCCTGCGCCACCTGCCCTGTGCCACCTCCCCCTGCACTACCTCCCCCTGCAGCCACCTGCCCTGCGCCACCTCCCCCTGCACCACCTCCCCCTGCAGCCACCTCCCCCTGCATGGCTGCCGGTGAAACCCTCCCCAGCCCTGGGGATCTGCCCCGGCACCGCCACTCCAGTGCCTCTCGGCTGTCCCCAGCCACGGTGACCGCTTGCTGTTCCAAGGACCCACTTTCTTGGGGACCCTGATCCCCTGCTTTCGCATGTTCACTCAGGAAATATGTAGTGTGTCGGGTGCGGCTCTAGGCCCAGAGGAATAGGGCGGACCGAAATCCTTGGCCTCGCGGGGCTGACAGCGTGTGGGGGAGATGGACGCGGAGCAACATAAATGAGTGACAGTGTACTTTGTGTCGTAGAGACAAAGAAGTGTGTGTGGGGGGGTTGGCACGGCTAGGCCAGGGGAGAGGGCTGCAGTTCTAAAGAGGGTGGTCAGGGAAGGTGACATTGGAGCAAAGATCGGATAGGGAAGGGGGAGGGCGTGGTGTGTGTATGTGCAGGAATTGCATCCTGGGTGGGTGGAACAGCCAGTGCAAAGGCCCTGAGGTCCATCGAGCTGGTTGCCCTGGCAACCTTTGTTTGATTTGACTTCTCACTGACAACCACGAGGAATCTGAGGCCCCAAGAGGTTAACTCACCTCTCCGGGTCACAAGGGAAAGGGGTGAAGGAAAGATTCATACCCACATGTGCTTCACTTCTGAGCCTTTGGTCTTTATGACCGTATGATGCGGCCTCCCCATCCTGCCTGCTCTGGAGCAATCAGGGCGGCTGCCTGGAGGAGGCAGGCTGGAGCAGAGGCTGGAAGGATAAGCAAAGGCACACGAGTGGGGTGAGGATGAGTGTGGGCAAAGGTTCGGAGGCTGGACTGGACTGGTTGGTTCGTGAGCATGACGGGCAGAATCTTTTGTCGGGGCAGAGGTCGGAAAGCCAAAAACAGGCACCAGTGTGACAAGCCTGGATTTAAAGTCAGGTGGCTCCGGGTTCGAATCCTTCCTCTGTCCCTGACGTCCTGGAGGACTCTGGGTATGTCATGACACCTTTGTGGCTTTTCTTAGTTTACCCAATTTAGTTTATTTCACTATTTTATTTTTAGTTATATATTTATGTTAGTATTTTCATTCATTTTATTGTTTATTTTAATTTTATTTAAACTCAAAAGATTGTTTTTAAGGACAAGGTTTCACTCTGTCGCCCAGGCTGGAGTGCAGTGGGGTCATCATAACTCACTGCAGCCTCAAACTCCTGGCCTCAAGCAATCCTCCTGCCTCAGCCTCCCAAGTAGCTGGGACTACAGGCATGCGCCACCATGCCCGGCTAATTTTTTCTATATATTTTAGTTGGCCAATTAATTTCTATTTTTAGTAGAGACAGAGTCTCGCTCTTGCTCATGCTGGTTTCGAACTCCTGACCTCGAGCAATCCGCCCGCCTAGGCCTCCCAGAGTGCTAGGATTACAGGCGTGAGCCACCTCGCCCAACCGAAATAGGTTTGCTGACACCACGGCACTTACTCTATCCTGGGCAACAAAGTGAGACTCTGTCTCAAAAAAAAAAAAGCAAACCTATTTCAATCACATCTCTCAAAAAGTGTGTGCAGCTTTGGGACATGGGTGTGTTTCGAAACGTTTGCTCTGGCGACTTGGGGGCGGGGCCGGTGTCAAACCTAACGCGCATGCGAGGGTCTCAGCCGGCTGGGGAGCCGGGGTCGGGCCGGCTGGGCTGGAGATGTCGCAGCAGATGGGAGGCCTGTGGTGTTGGGGAGCAGGGACATTGTCCTCCACCCCTCTCCACCCGGGCACCCGCCGTCCTCCACCTGCCCTTCCTCGGATGTCCAGGCAGGCAGCTGGAGTGCAAGTTCAGCTTTGTTCATCAGCCCCAGCCCAAGGGAAGACAGCAACACCACGTGACTGCGGGGCCTGCCTCCCGTGCCGGCCTCCCGCGCCCCGCCTTCCCTCCGCCTGGCCCAGGTGGCCACCAACACGCTCGGCCTCCCGTCACCTCCAGCCAGGTGGCCGGCTCGCCTGCACTTCTTTGTCCCTAAAGGGGGCTTCTTTCTTTGGTGCCGCAACTGGAGGGCGCCCTGCTCGGCTCGGAGTCCCTCTTGGGCCATCAACCCCTCTGGGCTCAGTGTTCCAGCCATAAGAGGCAGGCAGCCATGGGAGCTTTTGCCTCTCTCCTGATGCCCCCCCCCCCAACCCGTCTGGCTTATTTTCGCGGTTCAGGAAAATCACCACAGGTGGGAAGATTGGGGTCGGTAGAGATTCGTCAGACTCGCAAAGACCCTCAAAGTAGCTCATCTCGGCAATGTCACGCCCTCTCTCTCCTCCTGTCTCTCTAAAATTTTTCATTTTCAAGTCGCTCTTCCTTTAATTTGTCAACCACATTTATTTAGCAAAACTATGTGTGCCAGGCCCTGCTGTAAGGGCAAGATCAAGCGTTCAGCGGTTTCATGAAAACCCGAGCCACTTAGAAGGGTCGCCAACCCTCAAACTAAAATAACTCAAATCTCTGCTCTCTGCGAATCTTGGAATGTTTTTTTTGGTTTGTTTGTTTGTTTTTTTGAGACAGAGTCTCGTTCTGTTGCCTGAACTAGAGTGCCGTGGCGTCCAGCCTAGCTCACAGCAACCTCAGGCTCCTGGCTCAAGCGATCCCTCCTGCCTAGCCTCCTGAGGAGCTGGGACTACAGGCATGCGCCACCAATGCCGGCCCAATTTTTTCTATATAATATATTGTGTAGTTGGCCAATTAGTTTCTTTCTATTGTTAATAGAGACAGGGTCTTGCTCTTGCTCAGGCTGGTCTTGAACTCCTGACCTTGAACAGTCCTCCGGCCTCGGCCTCCCAGAGTGCTAGGATTACAGGCGTGAGCCACCACACCTGGCCAAATCTTGGCATTCTTAATACTTTTATTTATTTTTTTTTTTAACAAGGGACTTCCTATTTTCATTTTGCACTGGGCCCTGCAAAATCTATAGCCGGTCCTGCATGGGATACAGCAGTGACCAAGGCAGATAAAAATGCCTGCCCCTGGGGAGGTGACATTCTAGGGGAGAGACCAGGAGTAAACAGAATATTTTCTAAAAGATACATAGTATCTTAGTCGAGTGGTGATACGAGCAATGAAGGTTAAAAAAAAAAAAAAAGAAAAAAAGCTTTATTTAGGGGTGCTCAGAGAAAGAGTTGAGCTCAAGGAGCCAGCAGAAAGGGACAGTTCGGAGCAGGTGTCAGCAAACTTCTTCCTATAAAGGACCAGACGAGGTATTTTTGGCTCAGGGACCAGACCAGCCTCGGCTCTGCCACTGTAGCCCGACAACAACCATTGGCCACCTATAGATGAATGAGCAGGGGCTGCCCCAGTAAACTCTCTTTATCGACCCTGAGATGTGAATTTCAGATCATTTTCATGTGTCAGGAAGGATCTTTCTCCTTTTGATTTATTTTTTCCCCCCAACCATGTTCATGTGTAAAAACCATTCTCTGGAGGCCGGGCGTGGTGGCTCACGCCTGTAATCCTGGCCCGAGGCGGGAAGATCATTTGAGCTCAGGAGTTGGAGACCAGCCTGAGCAAGAGCGAGACCCTGTCTCTACCAAATATAGAAAAATCAGCCGGGCATGGTGGCGCATGCTTATAGTCCCAGCTACTCGGGAGGCTGAGGCAGGAGGATCGCTTGAGCCCAGGAGTTGGAGGTTGCTGTGAGTTAGGCTGATGGCACGGCACTCTAGCCCGGGCAACAGAGTGAGACTCTCTCTCAAAAAAACCCAAAAAACAAAAAACCATTCTCTGTACAAAAGCAGGCAGGATCTTGGCAGTGGTGGGCGGCTTGCGGTTTAGGCGGAGTGAGGTCTCCGGAGGCTTTTGAGCAGGAGTGAGCAGAGATCTGATGCAGGCTTTATAGGAAGCTGGTGGAGGAGGGACAGGAGGGGACAAGGGTAGAGGCCAGAGGCCAGGGAGGATGTGTCCCAGGGGTGGAGTCACAGTGACTCCACCTGGGAGTCCCAGGGCTGGACCAAGGCGGTGGCCCTCGAAGGGGCCAGAAGGCAGAGACTGGGACTGCTGGTGGGCACCGCTGGGGGACTTGCCGTGGGGATGGGGGAGGGGTCAGGGTGACGCCAGGACTTGGCCTGAGCCCTGGGGCGGGGGTGGGGATGGCGGTGCCCTTGTCGTGCCTGCTTTCGGTCTGAGCTGTAAAACACCTGGGAGGGCAGGTAGAGGGGACAGTGGGAAATCCTGAGCAGGGAGGTCCCCTAAAGTCTCTTCTCTGGACCAGCCTGGAGGACCCCCAACCCCAGCCCAAGGGTGGGAGGAGAAAGGACCCCTCAACACCAAGCTCTCCGTTTACCTGCCTTGGCCCCACCTCCTTCCTCCTGCGCAAAGGTGTCTAAGAATAATCGCAGACCGTAGCCAGCCCTAAGCCAGCGGTGTCAGTGGGGGGGACACTTGGCAACTTCTGGGGCATTTGTGGTTGTCACAACTCTGGGCAGCTCCTGGCATGGGATGGGGGGGCAGGGATCGACTGCTTCAGGCCTGCGATGAGCGGGCATCGTCCACCCCAGGAGAAAACGCTGACCCCCCAGTGTCGCAGCAGTGCCGTCAGTGGAGGAACCCGGCTCTGTGGGGCCTGTTCTGTAATCTGGTCCCATTTAGGGCAGCTCTGGGAGCATCGAGGCCCAGAGAGGGGGCAGTGCTGGTCCACGGGTCACACAGCAGGTATGAAATAACCAAACTGGATTCAACTTCCCCCGCCGCCCGTCTGCTGAGCTTTGCGGTTAAATTCAGGTTCTGGGAGGCCTCTTTTCTTCTCGCGTCCTTTCTCTGTCCTATCATCCCAACCTCTCGCCATCTGCCGGCTTCTCCCCTTGGTGTCCATGTGTCCCCGCAGTGGATGGCCAGCACGAACGCCTGGGCATCTTATTACCGTGGCCGTCAACACCCCCAGAGAACCCGGCCCACCACAGCCAGCCTGGGCATCTATCCAGGCTGGACCGCCCCACCAGGCCCCTGGACACCCAGCTGCGAGGTTTCGGAAGCTGAACTGAGCATCCTCCCCGCAAGGGGCTCCCCCAAACCCCCAGGTTGGAGGTGAACAGGTCCTCCCAAGGACCGTCACCCGAGTTCTGTCTCCAAGGCCCTCGCATGTCACCCACTTGACGATCCTGCACCCCCAGCCTCGTGCTACCCTGGTTGGCCTCCTCAGACTTCTCCTGCCCACCCATCACCCATGGCACCCCTGTCCAGGACCCAGGGCTGCCTTCTGAAGCGGCAACACGTGCGCAACACGCCACACACCGCTGGCACCGCTTGCGCTGTGCTCTTGCTGTGCTGCTAGGCGGGCATCCAGTACGTGCTCATTCACCTGTTAGGTGCATGACAGGAGGCCTTCCCAAAACGCTGGTCTCTGAGCGCCACTTTGTGCAAGCGTCTGCTGTGGCACACCTGTTCCAGGCATGGGAGCCCCTGGCAGGGACAAAGACCTCTGAGCAGGGCCGGGGCGCAGCAGGGGCAGCAGGGCGCCCGCGGCCCAGCTGGGTCTTTCCTTGGACGAAATGTCGCCGGTCGCCAGCTGCGCCCTGCCCGGCGCAAGCACAGCGCGTCG
The DNA here is from genome assembly GCF_000165445.2 of Microcebus murinus. Taxonomy (NCBI): domain Eukaryota; kingdom Metazoa; phylum Chordata; class Mammalia; order Primates; family Cheirogaleidae; genus Microcebus; species Microcebus murinus. The sequence goes on along the minus strand of NC_033683.1, from coordinate 7,559,938 downwards.
CGTGTACGTCGTTACTCTCCGCCCCACACGTCCCCGAACCGCGGCAGGCAGGTGTCTGCTGTTTTTCAGAGGAGCGGCAGAGTGCTCGTCCGAGCAGCGTAGTACCCGGCCCGGGCGTGCGGTGGACCCGCGGCCGGCGCTGGATTCAGACCGGTCAGGTCTGTGTGCTCGCGGAGCCGGCCCCCGCCCCGGCTGCGCACGAGCGACAAGAATTGAATGATCAACGAATGAATGAATGAAATGGAACGAGTGAATGAATGACAGATGAGCAGAATGAACGCCGTGAATGAAATGGAGTGAACGAACAACATACGCAGTGGACAAATGCAAATGAGCTTACTGAATTAATGGACGATGAATGGCTGAAATGAATGAAGCAGCTGAAGAATGATGAGTGACAGGACAGAGTGACTGCATGGCGGCCGAACCTGAATGGGTTAACGAGGACGAGGGTGCGGGGGCGACAGCGCCGGGTGCCTGGCGCAGGGAGTGGCGCTGAATGTGGGGAGCAGCCAGCCAGGAGACACCAGCTGCGCGCCCGGCTTGCTTCAGGGAGGCGGAGATTGACGCCGGTCCCCAGGCGGAGCCAGCGCCAGTAGAGCCTAGAGAGAGGTGGTGACAAGGTCAGAGAGAGAGAGAGAGAGAGAGAGAGCCCTCGAGAGAGAGAGAGAGAGAGACCCGCGCTGCCACCAACCGCTGGGGGAGGCGCGCGCGGACACGCGAGTAGGAGAGCGACAGAACGGGGCGGCCGGAGAGAGGAGGGAGAGCTCCGGCGCCCGGCCCGCTGCCCAGGCTCAGAGAGACGGTCCCCGTCGGCCGTCGGGAGCCCGGCCGCCATCGGAGCAGGCTGTGCCTGTGCGCGGCCGGCCTCCTTCGCGGTAGGGCCGGGAGGTTGGCGCGCGGGCGGGCGCGGGCCCTCCCCCTCTCCCCTCCCCTCCCTGCCCGCGGCTCGCCCCTCGCCGGACTCGCAAGACGATTTAGGGGCCCGAGGGGGCCGCGTCTGGAGGACGCTGGGGGATGGACGAGACCTTGGACGCAGACAGTTCTCTGAGGCGGCAGTGGGAACATTCTGGGAGACTTTAGAGGGGCATCCTGGCGAGACAGTTTAGAAACAACGTTTTGCGTAGACGTGGGTCATCCTTGGGGAGACACAAGTCGGAGCTGTTTTGGGGGGCCGTTTCTGGAGCAGACGCATCACTCCTGGGGAACCAGTTTCTGGGAACCATCCGAGGATGTGGCTGGGGTTCACCTGGGGGAATGTCACCGGGAGACATTTGGGGAGACATTACTTTTTGGATAGGACACATGCCCATGGCTCTGTCCTGTGGTGGACAGGGAGATAATTGCTTGGGCGGGAGTAGTACAGTGCTGTGGTGATTTCAGGCAGTCGTCTGTTATCGAGCGCGAGGATGGGTCTGAGCGACGTTACTGAGAGCCAGGATAGGGGACTCGTTTTAAGGGGTTTCAGGCTGGGGAGGAGGTGGGGGCAGGTTGGAAAATGGTCTAGAATATATTTGGGGTGAATCTTGTAAAGTCGGACTTTTCTACTTTCGGTGGAGTTGGGCTCTCGTGAATAGGGGGATCATAAATGTTCTTGGAATGCAGTTGCGCTGGGGCTGCTCGGGAGACGGTTTTACATAGGGATGGATGCCTCGGCCGTACTGCATAGTTTCGAGGGGAGACAAGGGTGACTGGGCCTGGGGCAGATGCAGGTGGTCGTTTGGCACAGGCTTGTGGACACACTGGAACTAGGCTGCTTCTGACCGCCCAGAACGCCTCGTTTGCTCCCCAGCAAGATGTTTTTGCGGCTGCAGCCCCGCGACCAAGCGGCTCCTCTGCCGCCCTGCGGCCGCCTGCCGCTCCGACCCGGCGGCCAGAGGCAGGCGCAGCAGAGAGGGAGGAGGAAGAGAGAAGAGAGAGACCCATGCGGGGAGGGGAGCACGGGATGGGACAAAGAAGAGAGGAAAAAAAAACAAACAACCAACAACCGTCGCGCACGCGCCCGAGGTGAGCTTAGATGAGACAGAGTAGAGAGAAGACAGAGAGAGAGAAAGAGGAGCACGAGAGACGGACTAGCTGCAGGCCGTGGAGCAAGCGCAGAAGAAAGAGAGCCAAAAAAAAAGATACTTACTAAGTAAAAAATCCAGATGGTCAGTCACCGCCCTCGCATCTCCCGCAAGCGGGCTGGTGCCCAGAAGCCTGGACCAGAGAGATGTACAGAAGAGATAGACGTGAGCAGTGAGACTCAGCAACACTCAGGTCATGGCGTGCGCGCTCAGTGCCTTGTCGGAGGCGCGCCTGCCGGCTGACACTATATCGTTACAGATACATGACCTGGCTAGGTTCCCAGATAACACTGGCGGCCCATCCAGCAGTGCGCGGAGGGCAGCAGATATGAAATATATGAGAATAGATTGCGTGGATGATGAATGCTCTTATACGCTAGTCATATAAGCACTCTCGGGCGCATGAGAGACAGAATTCCTGCTAAAGTACGGAGTCAATACACAAACACCTCCCACGCCAGCGACACCGACTCAGGGAGGGCTCACTACATGAAGTATATAGATTTGCCGCAACAGTACTATTAAACCGAACAACGAAAAAACACAACATGGAGGCTCAGAGGAGATACAGAAGACAGGATGCCAGACATGAAGAGTCCAGACGGGCCTGACTCGAGGGCCACATCACGCTGTTCCTCGCTGAAAAGGGGGATCATTACTAAAGCCATGCCGACGCCCGCCACAAATTAGACACCTCAGGGGACACGATATATAGAGAAGATATCGGCTGAGGTTACGTCAAGCGGACCATGATAGACGGCTGGCCGGCACCACCGGCTAGACAGCTAGGCTGGGCTCTCAATAACTTGTGTTGCGATCGAGCCGGAGCGGCAGGGTGGCTCACGCTGTCTAATATCCCTGAAGACTATCTTGGAGGCCCGAGGCGTGGCAGATCGCTCATATCATTGGGGTCATGTGTCTTGAAATACCAGCCTCTCGCAGCAATAGAGCGCCGACGACGTCTCTACTATCAAGAATTACGGCGAACGACGACGAAGACTATTTAATTGGCCAAGCTGATATATTAATATAATCACCACAATTAGCCGGGCATCCCGGTGGGCGCCGCCTGTACGGTCCTTCAGCTAGACTTGGAGAGGCCCGAGGCCAGGAGAATGCCACTTGGTCCCTGAGCGAGTATAGAAGAAGTATAGCTAGTAGCGGGCTGACGCCCGACGGGCGACCTTACACTCATTAGGCTCTGGAAACAAAGGAGACTTCTAACTGCTCTCAAAAAACTAATTATTTATAAATTCAGAAATAAGATTTGTAGGATGAGCGCGAAGTAACCAGGAATCGCAACTGGTTGAGTTAGATTAAGAGGAAGTACGCAATTGGATTACAGGGAAGTAGCTGGGGCTTGGGTAAGGCGCAGAGGGGGGAACCGGGGCTTGGGAGACTAGAGCTGGCATCGCTGTCGCGCAAGGGAGCTGCAGAGTAACGAGGCGACTTGGGCTGTGGGAAGTATCTTAGTAGATCCAAGGAAAGGGATTGAAGTCAGGGAAGTACCACTTGGAGTTTGGGAGAGAAGCCTGGGTTCTAGCGGGTAGTGAGCCGAAGGCTGGGAGTCGAGCTGGGAGCAGAACAATCGTTTTCGAACCAAGGATGAAGTGCTCGGACGCTACCGAACCTTCTCGGGATACTGGCGACCTGACGACGGAGATGAACGTGCATCGGCAGGGTGAGCAGTGGGGCGACTCGGGGGCATCAGGGCACGGGGCAAGTAGTAGGGCGCCGGCAGGCAAGGGAACAGCAGCTCTGGCTGTTGGATTAGCAGCGAGACGCGTGCAAGCAACCGCGCTGATAGAGCGAGTCAGTAGAGGCGCCTCAGCGAGCATGACTACACGGAGCAGCTGAGGACAGGAGGACGTGACACTGGAGTACAGGCGCTTGGGGGGGAGGTGGGAGTGGAGTGTCGCGTGGGATGGGATTCGTCTCGGAGAGTCTCTGGCGAGGAAGCAGCGCGGCTCCTGTTCATGGGACAGTCCGCAAGAAGCGCCAGTTTGGCCTAGAGACGTCCTTCTTTTCGGGCTAAGAGACCTACTCCCAGTATGGGCTTCCCTGGGGACTTGTAGACACAGGGAGATACGCATCACGACAGCTGACATCGGGTAGCATGGGGACACGCAGCCGGGAGCGGCCCCGAGCGTCATTTATACTGGGACTGCCATGGTGCGCCGTCATCTCCCTTCCCTGATCAGGCTACCAGCTGCTCTCCACCTGTAGCTCTGGCCTCGATGTACGAGGGCTCTCTATAGACCCGTTAGTGCTTGAAGGACGCTGCTTGCAGCTCATCACTTCCTTTCTCGCCTCAGATACTCCCTGAACCCCAGCTACCTCCCAGGCGGGCCCTACGCTGCGTCCTGATGAGTTCCCACGCAATCTCCGGTACCTCTTTACTCCAGGAGTCTCTGCAAATCCAATTAGTCCTCTCTCGCCTCTTGACTCCAGGGCGCAGCTACTCCCTGGGTTCACCAAGATACCTCTCTGAGCATTCTAGATTGCCTTCTTGCCCATCTAAGGACACTTCCGATCTGGGATGTGTTAACCCGAGTCCTTACTCCCCAGCTACCAATGTCAACTATCCGGCTGGGATGGTGTTTTTTGGGAGAGATGACCTCTCAGGTACTTTCTTGCCACCCAGGTACATTCTCAGGCCCCCAGTACTCCCTCAACGGCGCTCCAAGCCTACTCCCTCCTGTCTCTCACGCTTTAGGCGGTGTACGTAGGAGGGCGGAGCTCTCCTACGGACGAAGATAGCGCAGGGGGACAGGGGCAAGAGAGAGGCTATGAGTGCAGGGGGGAGCGGGAGGGGCTCTGTAGAGAACTATGCAGGCCAGCGCGGAGAGACGGCTCTGCTCCAAGTGCCCCGCCGACCTCCCGCAGGCTCTGCCATGCGGCCGGTATGGACGCTCGTGGGAGCACGCGCTGGGTGGGAGCGCTGCTTGGCTGCTCTAGCACCATACTGCAGGTATGTGTTGGTGGTTGGCTGAGAGTACCGCATAGTCACTGCCTCCGGGTCTCCTTCAACATATACTCCGGAGGGTTGCCGGGCTTAGGGGACTGTTGCACTCCCCAGGACCTGCAGACCTGGCTGTGGACACTCCTTGCCCCCTATACTGTGTGGCCCGGGACACGGGGTCCGCTGTCTCGCTGTGCCGTGGCACGACAGAACCTTATGAGCATCAGGCTGTCAGCAACACGTTGGAGAGATGAATGTTACGTGAGCGGTATACATGTCACTCTTGCCCACCAAGCAGATAAGAAAACAATATAGATACGGCGGATCCCAGGTCATCTTGGGACCCAACCAAAGCAGACATAATAAATAAAAATAAAATGAAGAACTTCACACTCGACTTTCTATGGGCAGTATGAGGGCCGGTGCCAGGGAGGTTCACTTGCATAAAAAAAGGAGAGAAATCTACGATAAGGACGATCCAAAGGCTCCAGGCACGCCAGCACCATGCCACTCCATACTCGAATATGACCAGCACCGGAAAAAAATCGAACTCCTTTTTCCTCCAGAAATTCGGCTTCGCAGAACCTATCACTTTATATAATATATATATACAAATTTAGACATGGTCATCATAATTTATGAGGTGACTCTTAGCATTATAGGCTTGACTTACAGCATCGCACTTCACCAGAAGGCGATAAAACTGTATCCTGCAGTATATGAGGAGTAAAGAAAGCATAGACCAACACCTAATAGTGGAACCGAGACCCCCTCGATAGACTTCCCCCCCCAACGAAGGACTAGCGCTCTTCCTGCGCTGTATAATATACGAAAAGAACTGCGGAGCATCATTGGTTATATATTATTAGATATCTCATAAAGACACATCTTTCTAGAACATACCATGCTATATGTGTATAGCGCAGTTCATTGTAGAGCGTCAGAACAAGGACCCTCATTTATTGATGATCCTAACAGGATATAAACAGGCAGAGATACAAGACAATACTAGAATAGAAAAGATAAAAAGTATTGTGTATATTTTCTTGACTGGATAAAAGAAACTAGGTCTCTGCTACTATTAATTACAGAATATAGAATAGTGCGGCTACAAAGTTACACAGAAGCTAGGGTTAGAAAGAAACAATGAAAAAAGAGATATATAAGGGCATAGAGCAGAAACCTCTTGGCTGAAGCCTCCCTTGCTTCCCACTACTGACACAAAAGATAAGGTGCCACTATAGTAACCTGCATAGAGTAGTGAATAAAGAAAGAACGAGGAGAAATCAATATCAAGATAAGAACACAGGCCAATCGAAAGATATCATATAGTAGGATCAGAGACCCAGAGAAGTTGGCCATGTATCTATACAATGGAACAACTGCTAACTCCCATCCGATTATATATCATCACTCGCATAGGAAACTCGGAAAAAATGGAAAAAAAACCATGTCACTCAAATACCCTAGTATCAGGCTAAAAGAGATGAATCTGCTCCATAAGTCAGAGAGCAAATCTGAACAAACCACTCAGCAGTATAGATCTGTGATAGACCACTTCTAGGGCATATATTCTCTCGGCGCGGACTTAAATACAACAGTGAGAGCTATAGACATACGCCCTAACCAGGCTCTGTATAATGTATGGTTAGCATTCGATTACTGAATAGCCCTTTTCTGCTAGATAGCATCTGAGAACGGTTGGGGCGAGCTCAAGGGCTTGTCCTAGGCTGTCCCTATCTCCCGGGGCGGGGCCGCTTCTCATGCATTCATCCGCTCGCTCCTACAGCGTCTGGTGGCACACGGCCTCATCTATACGCAGCCTCAGACTGGGTCACACAGACTGTTGCCGGCCTCCTCCCTGCAGGCGGGGGGCTGGCCGGCGAATGACAGGCGACCTGCAGGGCGCAGTGTAATCGCGGTCTCCCCCTCTCACGTTTGGTCAGCTGTGTGCTGTGTGACCCTGGGCACGGTCCTAACCTCTCTGAGTGGGGGATTAGTCGAGCTTTCTCATCCCAACCTGCGTGGGGTGCGTTCGAGGGGCAGTGGGGGCGTTGGGGGGACGTGCTGCCTCCTCAAGCAGCCCTCCGCCTGGCGGACGGCCCTGATGCTGGCTGCGAGGGGGGGCAGCCCCCCGAAGACCGTGGCAGGTGCATGCTCGAGGCGGGGCCCAGCGGCGCATCACCGACCGCCTGGGAACAGCCCACAAGGAGAGGAAGCGGCTCATACGGCGCCTGGCAGGGGACACAACTCATCCTCCACCTGCCTGCAGGAGGCCGCCGGCGCCCCTCCCACCGCCAGCCGCTAGCAGGCGCCCGGAGGGCCACTCAAGCACTGCGCCCCCGCATGTCCTTCTACGGCCAGTTTCTTGTCACCCTGTCTTTCCTGGCATGATAGTTTCAGGTCCCCCCAGTGTTGGCTGCCTTTCTTAGCAGCGTTCCGGGCCGAGTTATCTTGTCCCCCTCTCTTCTTTTTTTTAATTTTTAATTATAATACGTTATCACTATACATTTTATTCTTTTCTTTTTTCTTTTGTTTATCTTCCTAGGGCCCATCCA
>NC_033683.1:7452288-7517579 GCF_000165445.2 Microcebus murinus | reverse complement strand
AGGAGTTCAAGACTAGCCTGAGCAAGAGCGAGACCCCATCTCTACTAAAAAAAATAGAAAGAAATTAGCTGGACAAGTAAGTTTAAAAGAAAAAAAAAAAAAAAACCACACCAAAAGCAAAGTGAAAGATAAACGACAAAGTGGAAAGAAATATAGGCAACCACGTCACAGATAAGAGCTCCTAAAAAACAAGAAAGAAAAAGTCCAAAAACACAATAGAGAAAAGGTCAAAGATTATGAACTTTTGTCTTCCGAAAGACTTTGCTAGAATGAGAAGTCACAGGCTGGGAGGAAATATCTATAAATCACACATCTACAAAGGACTTGTATCGAGAATATGTAATAAACTCTGAGAAAGACCTGACTAGACACTTCACTAAAGAAATACAGAAAGCACACAAACACATGCAGATGCTCAGCGCTATTAGACCGCTGAGAAACACAGATGAAGGCCACAGTGAGGACCCCTGCCCAGCCCCCAAACACACACACTGGGGTGGCCACAGAGGACAGTGCTCAGCTCACGCAGTCAGGTCCCAAATAAGCGGAAGGGTATGTCCCATCATTTCCCATAAATGCTCTGAGAAACGTAAGTTTTCAACTATACTTTGGACTAAAGCACCACTCTCCAGCAAGTTGGGAACAGCACAAGGAGTTCAGAGGCCCCCAGCAGGGTTATGGCTCAGCAATAGAACACATGGCCCCAGGCAGCCTCTCTCTGAGGGGCGCCTCCACGTCACCCTTGGGAAGAACCCCAGGGACAGAGCTGGCTCCCCGCCTCGGTTCTCTTGTCTACAGTCTACATGCTGACGCCCTCCACTCACTGGAGGAGTGGGAAGGGCAAGGGTGTCCCCTCCCAGCATGAGGACGCCACGCCACCACTGTGTGGAAGTGCCTGTTGTCTAGACCTAGGCAAGGACCGATTATTGCCACTGGAGCAGTGAAGCCTCATCTCATTTTCTTCCCCTGGACAACTGTGACTGGGCCTTTGGATGCAGATGAAATGTCCCTCCAGGGAGGCTTTTCCTGATGCCCCAGATGAGGGCAGGTCCCCCTGGTCCCTCAGAACAGACGCTTCTGTCTCACAGCCTTGGCTCAGCTGTGACTAATCCCTGGTGTCCTCCCGAGGCAGAAGTGCATGGGCCAGGCCACCCTGCAGTCTCTCAGGACGCGCCTGTGGGGTGAACACACTCAAATTGAAAGGGTGTGATGAGACCCGGGGGTACGTACCACAGTTCGGGGTTATCGATGCTGTTTTCTATGCTGAATTGTTCTATCTCTGGTCCCACCTGAGCAACAAATCTGGCCAGTTTCTCCGCAGTCTCCATTGTTTTCATGTCAACTACAAAACATAAAGCATCGTCATGCATCACTTCTGAGCTGCTGCTTCCTGCACGAACGTTGTGGGGCTGTGGAGGCTGATTACGGAGATGGGCCCGAATGTCCTCCCACCTCCCGCCCCGCAGCCTCCCCCATCACATGTGACTGTAGCTCTGTCCAGCAAGAGGTGGACTCTGTCCCCCCTGAATCAGGCTGGCTGTGGAACTCGAATTGGCTATACAATGTGGTGGAAGTGCCAGTTGCCAGTTCCAAGCCTGGGCCTCAGTGGCCTCAAGCATCTCGACTGCCTTTTCTGGAGTCCCAACCCCGACCAGCAGGTGAACAACCTGGGGCTGGCTGCTGTGGGTGGAGACAGGGTCACGGCTCAGCCACCCGTTACCTCAGCTGACAGACCCAGAGAACCTGCCGCTGCCCACAGACACGTGTGCGGCCCAGATCTGCAGATGCCCCACTGTCAGCAGACGCAGAGCAGTACCAGACACCTATTTTAAGCCTCAGCTTGGAGTGGCCTGTGACATACCAATAGCTAGAGAATGTAGCCACTCTAGAGATTTCTTTGCCGTCTCCATTCCCACCTAGTGCTGAGTGGGAAGGGCTGGTCAGAGGTCAGGCCTACTATACGGAGGGAAGGTAATGGCTAAGTGACCAGGAGAAACAGAAGGGGTTAAGTCAGCTCAGAAGAAGCGGTGCAGGCCAACCAACCCTGAAGAGACCTTGGAGAAGAGGAGGTAGAACCTGAGAAATGTCAAGGGAGGCAAAGCCACGGTGAGACATGGGTTCCCAAGCACAGGCACAAGGCACGACTGCCCCAGCACCAGGACCCTGTTGGGGAACACAGAGGCCATGGGCAGCACCTCATGCCAGCTTCACGCACGAGAAAGTGCCTCTACATGCACCTGTCCTGGCCAGGTCTCTGTAGCTGCTGCCTCGCCCAGACTGCTGAGCCCCCGGCTTCTGAAGAGACCCTGCACATGGGAGAGTTGGGAATGGGGCCCAGAGAAGGGGGGCAGGAGTGAGCACCCACCGTCAGCAGATGGGCAGGGAGAGGAGGTTCGAGGGGCTTCAGAGATGTCCACTCCTGCTGGCTTGGGGGATGGGCCTGAGGCTTCTGGGGTGGGGTCACAAGGAGAGGGTCCGGCGGCAGGGTCTGGTGGGCAATCCTTCACAGCTTCGTTTCTGTCTGGCAGTGACGGCTTTGCCTGCAAGGGGCCTGGAGCCTGCCGGCTGTGGTGCTTCAGCCTTGTGCCCAAGGACAAGGGGGTCTGGGTCCCAATGCTCGTTCTCCTTGCCTTCCACCCCCGGAGACCTTGCGCACGGAGGAGACCCCGGCGCTGCCACGGAAGCAGCCTCTTCTTGAGGCTGCGGACTGCCCGGGCGTACAGCATGGCCCGCACGGCACACTCTGCTGAGGTTGGCTTTCGATCGGCTCCTGGCAAGTTCTGGCTTATGCGCTGCGTTTCTGCCAACTTCAGCTTGTAATATTTATACTCCAGACTATTTTCATCAGACAAAAACCTATGTGACAAAATAGGTATAACAGGACATTTATGAAAATTACTATCATGTACCAAATCATTGCTGCAATCACACCGCCGTTCTAAGTGGCGGCCTCCCCACCGTCCTCTGCTACCCACTGGGGACCCAGAACGCCCACCTGCCGAGAGAGGCTGCAGTGCAATCAGGAGCTCTGACCGAGCAGTACTCGAGTTCCTCCCTGATTTCCGTCAGTAGCAGCCATGAGAGAGCGCACAGCTCAGCTCGTGGTCACCTCGTAACACAAACCAGCCACCCCGGAGCCACAGCACGCTGGCACGCAGAAATGACGCCCTTCCAACGGCCCCGTCAGGCGGAGCACTCGGTGAGCTTTCAACTGCTTCGTTGAGGCAAGTGCGAGGGGACCCATAAGAGAATGGTAACTGAGGAGCCTGTGCCCAGGCATGAAATCTTATGACAGAGTCGTCATGATGAGAACCATACAGAAAAGGGAAGGTTGAGCTGTATCTCCTAACGTAAAAAGTCTATACTATAGCCAGAGAAAATGGCCAGTGAGGAGACCTACATCTATATGTATCACCTGAAACTGCTCTGTGTACATACTCACTCCAGGTATATTTGCTTTTTTACATAGACTGAAAGAAAATAGGCAAACTTAATAATTAGCTGTGGAGAATGGAATAGAAAGGGGTGTGGACAGGGATTTTCATGTTATTTATATATGTGTATGCATTTTTTTTCTCAAAAAACAATACTTTGTTTTTAATTTCATTAGCATCTTCTTTTATCTGTTAATCCTTCCCCTTCTTGTGTCTTTGAACTTTTGTAATGGTTTTCCTTCTAGCTTCATGAATTGAATGCCTTTTACCTCCATTCTATTTCTAATAAATGTACCTAACTCACTTTTCCTCCTAAGTACTGTTACAGAGACATCTGGTATGTAGTGTTCTCCCTGCTACTTCCCTCTAAATTGTGTCTAATTTCAGCTCTAATTACCTTTCACTCAAAAGTTATTAATAGAAGCACCTTTTATTTTGGTTGTTGCTGGTCTCTAGTTTGTTGCATTGCACAATGTGGCCCCAATTGGGGATGTGCTATGATTTTCTCTGTGTTCTCACACATAACAGACTTTTGTGAATGCTCAATTTCAGTTTGTGTTAAAGAAGAAGGAATATTATTTGGTGGGTACGGCAGTATTTCAGGTTGCTGATGTTAAGTGACCACACATTAGGTATTAGATGAGCTTCCAGATTACGAATGACACGGAAGCCGAATGGAAGGGAGGGCCATGTGTTGCAGGGTGCTGGCAGCACTATGTGCTGCTGGTGTTCCTGGCAGGCAGTTCCGTACTAAAGCTCCTGCTGACATTGTCAAGATCTGGCTGGACCTGAGAAAACAGGATGCAGCTGGCTCCACAGCTGCCCTGGCCACTCTGTCAGACTACAGCAGTCTCCTGCAGGATTGCACCCGAACAAGCAACAGTTCCTGGTTAAGAGAATGATGACCAACATTGGTGCTCTGGTTCTCAAGTCAAATGCAGGCCTAGCTAGGGCCAGCAAACTTCTCATCAAGGGCAGAGAGCAGAGTCAGTGCCAGGTGACCTCACAACCCCAGTCACCCATGTCTCTGATGGATTTCCTTTCCCCTGGATGGCTCTGATGCTAAATACAGTATGAGAATGTCAGCCTCAAATCTGTGTCCCCAAGTTCTAGTAGATCCTAAGAACACTCACAAGCCAGCCTGCTGGGTGCAAATCTCAGCATAGCCACTTAAGCTGCGAACCTGCCTGTGCCTCAGTTTCTCCATCTGTAAGATGGGGAGGCGGATAAGCAGCCACTTCATCATGTTGTTGTGAGACTTGAGTGATATGCTTTTACCATGAGGCAAATGCTCTGAACACTTCCTAGCAGTCATTAAATGTTCAACAAATATTAGCAGGTTATCTCTGTTTATGTTCTTTCACTGTGTCATTAAATCCTCCACGGCCTTATTTGGATTACATCATCTACTCATTCCAGAGAAACATTCACATCTCCTACTGTGGTAACGGACTCATCCATTCTTTGTATGGTTTTGGATTTAAACTGTTTCTTTTTTAAAAAAAAAAAAAACCTTAAAATCCTACTACCATTTTTATTACACAGGTAAACCCTAATCCTCGTGATGGGCTTATCGGTAAGATTTCTGGTAGCGAGCACGGGCACCAGGGCCTCCAAACTTTTTGGATTCGCAGCGACGGGGGTCAGCTACCAGCAGGGTCCAACCATACTGGGTGAGGATGTCTTTGATCTCCTTCTTGGAAGCCTCATCCACATATTTTTGGTAATAGGCCACCAGGGCTTTGGAGATGGACTGACGGATAGCATAAATCTGGGCCACATGACCACCACCCTTCACACGGACATGGATGTCCACACCAGCGAACCGCTCCTTGCCCAGGAGCAGAACAGGTTCCAGTAGCTTGTATTGCAGTGTGCGCGGCTCAATCATCTCCAGGGGCCGCCCGTTCACCTTGATGAGGCCATTGCTGCGTTTGCAGTGCGCCACGGCTGTGGCCGTTTTCTTGCGTCTGAAGACCTGCATGGACTGCAACGGGCCCTTGGACGGCATGGTTACCTTGGGCGTGGACTAAAGATCCTCACCGCATAAATCCACTACCGGAAAAGGCTAAACTGTTTCTAAATGTTGTTTGTCTACATAGTTCTAAGCTGTGTAGTTCAAGCATCAAGATTCATTATTTATGTTTGTGATGACTTTCTCTTTTGTCCATTTTAATGCTTTTCTCCTTGATGTCTATTTTGTCGGAACTAATTTTTTCTTTTTTTTGAGACAGAGTCTCACTCTGTTGACCTGGCTAGAGAGCCGTGGCATCATCGTAGCTCACTACAACCTCAAACTCCTGGGCTCAAGTGATCCTCCTGTCTCAGCCTCCTGAGTATCTGGGACTACAGGTACATACCACCATGCCTTGTGAATTTCTCTATTTTTAGTAGAGATGGAGTCTCATTCTTATTCAGGCCAGTCTTAAACTCCTGAGCTCAAGCAATCCTCTCACCTCAGCCTTCCAGAGTTCTAGGCTTACAGGCGTGAGCCACCACACCTGGCCTGAACCAATATTTCTCTACCTTCTTTCTTTTTGGTAGCATTCCCCTGCTATGTAATTTATGAGGATTCAGCCAGCTAGGGCTTAAATGAGTAACATGCTTAGAAAACTACCAAGTACACAAGCGTAAGTATTTGTTAAAAATATTCAATAAATGATGCTGGTACAATTATGTTATCTGGGGGATTTTTAACTTTTAAGTTATATGTCTACCTCATTTAATACATGAAAATAATCCAGATAAACTCAAGAATTTTATAAATATAAAACCATAACAAACTCTAACCCTCCCCTTGGTAAATCACACTGGATAGGACCAAAGCTCTGCTACTTTTAGATAGATATTAATGCCTTTAAAGCATCTTTACTAATTGTAACAGCAAGAATACTGAGTCCAGTATGGGTACAACTTTGAACCTGCCAAGTGGCATCAAGAGTGTCAATCAATACAAATTACCTATGGAAAATATCTGATGGTAAAGATCAATGGTCTTGGGCAAGTGTGGTGGCTCATGCATGTAATTATAGCACTTTGGGAGGATGAGGTAGGAGGATCACTTGAGGTCAGGAGTTTAAGACCAGCCTGAGCAAGACCCTTGTGTCTACAAAAAGATAGAAAAATTAGCTGGTCATGGTGGTGTGTGCCTATAGTCCCAGCACCTTGGGATAATGAAGCAAGGGGTGAGCCCAGGAGTTTGAGGTTGCAGTGAGCTATGATGATGACACCGCACTCTAGCTGGGGCAACAAAGTGAGACTTGGTCTCTAAAAAAAAAATATATATATATATCAATTGTCCCACTGGAGGCAACTCTGAGTCCCCAAGGGGACATCAGGCAATGTCTGGAGGCATTTTGGGTTGTTACAAGTAGAGGAGTCTCCTGACATCTGATGGATGGAGGCCAGGGATGCTGCTACACAGCCTATGTCCAGGACAACTATGCCATGACAGACAGTGATCCAGTCCCAAATGTCAATAATGCTGCAGCTGAGAAATACTGATGCAGATCAAAAGCCTCTAATAAGAGCTTTAACCCAGCAATTTCAATCCCAGATATTATTAATAATAATATCTGGGATATTAATAGAATATCCCAAATAATATCTGGGATAATAATATCTGGGACTAACAAACCACCAGAAATGTAGACAGAAATACAAGCAGAACATTGATCATCATAATGTGATTTATAGTGGGGAAAACTGGATATGAACTAGGAATGTACCAATGGGCAATGGCTAAGATATGGCATCTGGGTGCAATGGAATCTTTATGCAACCATTGATGATAAGGACAATTATGATAAATGACAGTCACAGGACACAACTCTAAAGTACACGCTGTGGGGGAAAGTGGCAAGGCTCCAAGTGACTGCACTTTACAAAGGGCACTTTTATAATTTAAAACAGTTAAATTTTTAATTTTCCACTGCTAACCATCTAATCTAGAGATAACCCTAAACGTAATAAAATGTGATGCATTAAGCTATTTACCGATGCAGTTTAAAACAGCATACAATTAAAAACATTCTAAAAGCCTAGCAAGAGAGGAATGGCTAAGTAAACTGACCTCCTACCCTATGGACTAGTGTTTGTGGCTGTCTAAAATAACATTTACAAAGAGTAGGTAATACAAGCATTTCCTCACATTACTATAAAGAATAGGATCTTTCATATCACAGTATAATCACAACTGTGTTAAAAGCAAAAACCAGGCTGAGCGCAGTGTCTCATGCCTGTAATCCTTGTACTTTGGGAGGCCAAGGCAGGAGGATTGCTTAAGGCCAGAAGATCAAAACCAGCCCGGGGAATATAGCAAAACCCCATCCCTACAAAAAATTGTTAAAATTAGCTGGGCATGGCGGTGTGCACCTGTAGTCCCAGCTACTCAGATGGCTAAGGGGAGAGGATCCCTTAAGCCCAGGAGTTCAAGGCTGCAGTGAGCTATGATCTTACCACTGCCCTCCAGCCTGGGTAACAGAGCAAGACTCTATCTCTAAAAAAGGGAAAAAACCCAAACAGTTCACGGTCACCAGAAAGACTGGAAGCAAACACATGAAAATATCAGCGGACATCAGCAAACAGGAGAGTTCCTTTACTTTCTGTTCTTTACGTGCTCTAATAATCAAGTACTACATTTAGGATGTGAACAGTGATTTTAAAAAGTTGCTCTATTCACAGGAAGAGGTAGTAAAGCAAAAGACAACAGTTTAACAATATTAGAAATAAATGGCAAACTACGGCTATGATGCATTATTTATCTTATTCCTCTTACTCCCTGCTCTTTGCATGCACATTTCATTGCACCTTGAAATAGCACGGCAGGGACTTTTGAGATGTATTCACAGAAGAGAGAAGGCCACCCACCCAGCTGGCCTGCCACTGGTCTGCAGCAGGAATTTATGGAAATTTATAGAAATTAACAAAAAAAAAATTCTAATTAAAAAAAAAAAAAGGTCTATAGTCTCAAGTTAGGTGTTCACAGAAAATATCTGCTGAGGGGGAAGGGGGCATGGGCAATATAAGTAACCTTAACACTTGTACCCCCATAATACGCTAAAATAAAAAAGAAAAGAAAATATCTGCTGAACACATACAAAGAAAAGACTGACCTGAACCCAGGTAAATCTGACCCACTCTTTTGTTCTTCCTGCCAGAAGACACTACTACCCAAAATCCCATCCTCTGCTCTCCACAGCATCAGTGCAACCCACACTTCCCCACTTGCTCTGGGAGGGGGGCAGGGTTGTGGATTGGACACTTAAAGACCTACCAGTAAGCAGGGTCCTCCTTGAGAACAGCTCTCTCTTTGGGAGACAGGCTGCCTTTGACGACACGTGTAACAAGCTGATCAATGGTGTCCACCACCTTGTGATCCGCTCGCTGGGGGACTGCTGGAACACACAGAACAGCTTTACTGAGAATCATGCCAACCTTGCGTCCTGGAAAGACCAGAACAGTGAGTTGAGGGCTCAGCATTGAACCCAACCAGGCACGGACAGCTGAAACCTCATTCACAAGACACTCATGTTGAAAAGAGGAAAACGGTATTTTATTCTAGAAATCAATATGCAAAATCTCTTCCTAAAAAACATAACGGCACGACCACAGGACAAACAGTCACAGCTTATGATAACTGGCAGAACAATTTATGTATATATTCTAGAAAAGGAAATGATAAATAGCAACGTTATATCATTTTCACGTATTACTGTATATAATAACCTGAATGTTCATAGTATTAAAGAGGAAAATATAAAGATATAAAATGTATCTAGGCCAGGCCTGGTGGCTCATGCCTGTATTCCTAGCGCTCTGGGAGGCCGAGGCGGTAAGATCACTCAAGGTAAGGAGTTCGAGATCAGCTTGAGCAACAGTAAGACCCCATCTCTTCTAAAAAAAAAAAAAATAGAAAGAAATTAGCTGGACAACTAAAAAAAAATATATATATGAGCTAGACTTACACCACGGCACGCTAGCCTGGGCAACAGTGATACTCTGTCTCAAAAAAAAAATTTATCTAGATATAAATACATTTAAAAAGTATCTGAACTATTATTCTAATATAAAGGTGGGAATACAAGATATATAAATATGGACACATAGAAAAAAAATTAGAAGAACATATACCATAATGGTAACAGAGTTTATCTATAGGAGATAGATTTAATCATGGATTTCATTTTCTTTGTGCTTTATCTTTAAAAAATAAACACACATGTGTTTTATAATCAGAAAATATATATATATGCCAGGCACAATGAATGGCTCATGCTTGTAATTCTAGTGCTTTGGGAGGCTGAGGTAGGAGGATTGCTTGAGGCCAGGAGTTTGAGACCAGCCTGAGCAAGAGCAAGACCCTGTCTGTCCAAAAAAAATAAACAAAAATTAGCTGGGTGTGCTAATGCACACCTGTAGTCCTAGCTACTTGGGTGTCCACTGCAACTCCAGCCCAAGTGACAGAGCAAGACCCTATCTCCAAAGAAAAAGAGGAAATTATCTATAAATTTACCAAAATATTTTTAATTAAAAAAAAAGCCAATAGTCCCAAGTTAGGTGTTCACAGAAAATATCTGTTGAATACATATAAAGATAAATATTTTTTAAGTGTGAAATCCCTCCAATAGGACTGTTTAAATTTATATTACCAGCAACACAGAAGAGCTTGTTTCCTCAAGTGATAAGATTATTTAGTTTCCTGATATTTGCTAGTTTTAATAGCACAGAATGGTCTATTTGTTCAGTCACTCAATTAAAATTATCATTGAAGAGACTCTGTTGAAGTGAAGAGAGTCTCCCGTTTGTTCTGTGAATGACTGCATGATCCTGTCCTGGCCTATGTCTGGGTTGCAGCATTGAGCTTATTTTAAAAACCAATGTGAGCTCCGGACACAGGGAAAGTCAATCCTTCGACTGTCATGTTATTACAAGTATGTGCCCTATGAAATTGCCATTTTTTTCCCTTGGGCCTCTTTTTATAGACTTGCTAGTTTTACACAATTATACAAAAGAATCAAAGGTTCAAAGTCAGAAGCTTTCCAAGATAATGAAATTTGGGGATCCCTTCAAATTTGGTCATCTCTAGCTAAGATGACCAAAAGTAAGGATCAGAAAATGGGTCACAGCTTTGGCCCAGCAATTCTATTCCTGAGGATATATCCTTTAAAGGAGAATTATAAAAGAAAAAATAAAACTATCGGCAATAACCAATACACTCAACCAAAGCCCTCGTCCCAGCGTTTCCAACAGGAAGGCAGCAGTGGTGGGGGGAGGGAGACAGCGCCATGAGATGTGGGCCCTGTCAGCTGCTACCCAGACACAGAGCCAAGACCTGCAGATGCCAGTTACATGTGAACCCAGCTGTTTGGCTTCAGAACCCTCTAGGAAAAGGCAGCATGAGTCCAACATCAAGGGAAAGGTGAGGTAATTTATTTTAGGACACTATCGTGATGTAGCAAATGCTGTAGGAACACAGAAGAGGGATGCTGGACAATCATCTAAAAGAACAGACGGTAGCATTTTCAGTCTAGCACACCAGGAGCTGCAGGAACATCACAAGATTGTGGGAGGGTGGGGAGCCACTTTAGGTTAGGGGTGACATTTTCCTCCTTCATTCAACATTCTTCAGTATACCCTGTCACTTTGCAGGGTGCGGGAGGAGGGCCCTGAAGCCCTGAGCCTGCTTCTGGAAGCAACCCTTTCTTTTCTTTTTTTTTTTGAGATAAGAGTCTTGCCTTTGGTTCCCAGGCTAATGATGCCGACTCGCTCACAGCACACCTCAAACTCCTGGGCTCAACGATCCTACTGCTCGCCTCCAAATAGCTGGGACTACAGGTACCACCATGCCTGCTAATTTTGGACAACAATATATATATTATTATTTCCAATATGTTCTGTTTATAGTAGAGACAGTCTCGCTTTGGCTCAGGCTGTTTTTTTTTTTTGTGAGACAGATCTCACCGGTTCCCAGGCTATTAGTGGATGCCGTGCTCAGCCGCTCACAGCAACCAATGCCCGGGGCCAGCGACTACTGCCTCCAGCCCCGAGTAGCTGGGACACAGGCAGCGCCACACGAGCCCGCTCCATTTTTGTATATATTATTTAGTTGGCAATTCAATTATTTCTTATTTTGGTAGAACGGTCTCCCAGGCTGGTTTCGAACTCCTGACCTTGAGCAATCCGCCCGCGCTCCCAAAGTGCTAGGGTTACAGGCGTGAGCTCAGGCTGGTTTTGAACTTCTGACCTCAAGCAATCCACCCTTCGCCCCCAAAGTCAGATTACAGGTGTGAGTCACCACGCCTGGCCATGGAAGGAACCCTTTCTGGGAGGACGTGTCCCACTCATATGCAGTGGGACCTATCCAGTGCCTGGTGTAGTCTGGGTTCCATGAGGGTGGTGAATGAGCCAAGAAAGTTAGGGATAAATGAGACTTCCCCACTGGGCTGGGGGCAAACTAAAAACCATGCTTGGGGAAATCGAGGGAGTAACAGACAGAACATGGCTACTGTGTGCTCATGAGCTCTGGGATGTCTGGGCTGTGAGAGCATCCATTCTGGGAGCTAAGGGGGAGGGAAAAGGGAAACCTAATGGCCCATTGTTTCTATTCCTCTTCCTTGGCCTTTTCTCTTCTCCAGAAAGTCCACAAAGTGTATCTAAGTGATCTGTCGACTTTAGCCAATCTAGAAAAGTATATGTGCGTTTTTCCTGGCAAAGGCCACACAGCTTTCCATCAGATTCCCTAAGGGGTCTATAACTTCCAAGTGTCTAAAGACTTCTGTGGTAAACAAGATTCCTAATATACGCTCACAAAATGAATGGCAGACATACATATTAGCCAATGTAAGTTTTCTACTAAAATCCTAATTTGTTCCCAATTGGCTAAACAACTTCCATGTAAAAAAATCTCAAATAGGAGACATTACCAAAAAACACGAAAAACAACAAATAGAAACTTTTGCTGCTTTCCTTACCTTCACTCAGACCACTCAGAGTCTTGGCCTGAATTTCTAGTTTCATAGGAGGAATTGTTTTCGCTTCCTCTCGCGTGGGCCCTGGTTCAGCTTTCTTGACCTGGAGGGGATACCCGCTGCTGACCAGCCAGGCCTTCAGGTGATCTATGTACTCTCTACCAAACAAAGTAGAGTCCTCAAAGTTTGGAAAAGCGGCAGGAGAGGGAGCTATATCTTGGAGGCCAACGGCTTCCAAGATTTTCTCTTGCCTGAATGAAGAGGCCAAGGAGAATGTCTGTCCCAAAAGGGCCAAAGACTTCCGACAGAGAGAATTGGTGGTCTCCAGGGCAACAGCCAAGTCCAAGGGGTTACTGAGGGTCTTCATCTTGACACTCAGCTCATAGGCATTGCAGGCCATGAGCAGAGGAGTGACACTCTTCAGAAGACGGTCTTGAAGTCTCATTATATACTTATCAAAGGGCTTTATGATTTCAAAAAAGCAATTTTTGGTCTTCACAGCACCTTTGTCTAGAAGCATGTTTAAAAATTCATTATCAACTCTGGGTGTTTTCAAAGCAGAGTGCTTTAAAAATTTGATAGTAAAAAAGCAAAAATCTCTGTGCTCTGGTTTTAAGGAGCATTTGAATGAGGCAAGCATTTTAGCACAAGTTTCAGTTTCAAGTTCAAAGAGAGTCTGGAAAAGCTGGGAAAATTTAACATCATCTTTTATGGTATGAAATCCTGCCCATTTGATTATTTCTATACCAAATCTTGAAAAAACATCAGACTTATCTATGAGGTCAAAGCTCATCTTTCTTCTGGGGAGCCGAAGATTCTTCAGATCCAGCCCCAAAGGGATCCTCTGAATGGGAAATTGGATGTCTTCTGTCCCTGGATTTGTCCCCAGGGTCACATCAGGACTTGGGGTGGTTTTCTGGATTTGGTTAGTGCCCTGAGTTTTGGGAGTGATACGATTTATAGCAGGGACTTTTTTTGTGCTCACACTTCTCAGCGTGACAAGTTTCCCGACGCCACCCTTAGCTGTGAGCAGGCCCTGAGTCTCCCCCTTTCCCAGGAGAGCACCTTCCTGATCAACGATGTTCAGAGCGCGGCCTCTGGCCGGGACCTGACCACTGCCCCTGAGCACAGAGTCACCCTCCCCTGGATGGTCCATGTCATAGTCCCGACTCTCCTTCTCCAAACACTCTTTCTCAATCAGCCTGGAGGAGCCAAAGTCCCCCAGTACTGCAGAGGGACCAAAGCTATATTCCTGTGACCAAGAGGACTCTTGAGAAACTGACTGGCCAAAGTCTTGCTCCCAAGAGCCACGGAGCGCAAACTTCCAGTCCTGAGAACGGAAATGTCCCAATTTTCGGTGGCCAATAACCTGCTCCCGGGAGTCAGGGTGGGAAAATTCTAGATCCCGGCTACATTCTTTGTGAAAGTAGTTGTCATCGCTGATGGAAGGGTTGCTCGATCTGAAGGAAGGCCCTGGAAACACATCACCTCTCAAGCTTTCTCTCCCCGTGTCTCGAGAGTGAGCTACAGATCCGCTGAGCGAGTATCTGCTGTCGCCATGAACGTCATCATACATATCTGCTCTGGATCTTGGGACCACCTTTAAGAGATCTGAAATAAATGATCCAAAAAAAAAAAAAAAAAAAAAAGAACATAAAAGGTACTTTAAATCAGTGGTTGCAAACAGCTGGTCCATGAACCACCAGCTTTATATGCCTGAGTACTTTTTGTATTAACAAAGTATCAACAAAGTATTAAAGTACTTTTCGTATTTGTCGCCAACATTTAAAATGTGTGTTGTGTCACTTAAAAATCTGGATTGACTTCTTATTAAAACTGAAGACTAGACAGGCACAGTGGCTCACACCTATAATCCCAGCACTCTGGGAGGTGGAGGTGGGAGAATCATTTGAGGCCAGGATTTAGAGACCAGCCTGGGCAACATAGCAAAGCCCCCCATCTCTATAAAAAATTTTAAAATAAATCAAGCTTTCTCTCCCCGTGTCTCAAGAGTGAGCTGCAGATGCGCTGAGGGAGTATCTGCTGTCACCATGAACGTCGTCATACATATCTGCTCTGGATCTTGGGACCACCCCTAAGAGATCTGAAATAAACAATCCGAAAAAAAAAACAAAAACATAATAGGTACTTTAAGTCAGTGGTTGCACGTGGTGGCACGTGCCTGGTGTCCCAGCTACTTAGGAATCAGAAGCAGACGATCATTTGAGCTCCTCTTAAAAAAAAAAAAAAAAAGAAAAACAAGCAGAATTATAAGCACTGGGCCTACCTTTGCCCTGATTGACAGTCCACCCAAGCTGGGCAATGCTGCCCCACAAGGTGAGACATGGACTCTCCAACTTGTCACCAGTGTCCCTCACCTGTTCAGATCCCCTACCCTGACTTTACAGCCATCTGAATTTACAATTCTTTTCATTTTTTAAGAGACAGGGTCTCACTGTAGCCCAGGCTGGAGGGCAGTGGCACAATCATAGTTCACAGCAGCCTCAAACTCCTGGGCTCAAATAATCCTCTTGTCTCAGCCTCCCGAGTAGCTGGGACTACAAGCGTGCACCAACATGCCTGGCTAATTATTTTGTTATTTTTTGTAGAGATGGAGTTTCACTATGTTGCCCAGTCTGATACTGAATTCCTGGCCTCAAGTGATCCTTACCTTGGCTTCCCAAAGTGGTGGGATTATAGGTGTGAGCCACTGCACCTGGCTTATAATCCCCTTTTTAGACTGAGGGAAGGGTGTTTGGTCCCCAAATAACCTGGACTTTACTGCAACTGGAATGCTTCTGTGTTTCTACTTCTATCTCACAGCAGACAGGTTTTATGCAGGCTGTCACCTTCAACTCCCCACCCACAGTGCCACCATAAGGCTGGAGCCACGGCTGACAGTACCCACAACACTGGACGCAAAGCTGGCTGAATCAATCCCTTAACAAGGTCTGCCAGGCTAATCAATCTCCTCTCTGGAGCTGAAAAAACAGAGACCCGGGAAGGCAGGAGCTAAATAAGCCATATCAAGAGAGGCCATGATGAAAATTGAACAGTGTCTACTTTTGTCATTGGTGTAGAAAAGGGGAAACGTACTTGCATTTGCTCATTTACATATAGAAACACTGTAAGAAGCTAGGAACAGAACTGAAGTATGAGCCTATGGGAACCGTAGGCCTCAGGGAGACTTCTCTTGGAGTGCCCTTCTACCTTTCTAGCTTTTGAATCAGCATCTATGACCCAGTTTTAAAAAATCAAATGAAAAGGGAAATAGAGGTGCCAGAAGGTAGTAATGGGCTAAGAGGTCAAAGGAAGCCAAAGTTCTGTGCAAATGCAAGTTCATTTCTTCAACAAGTATTTATTGAGCATGTACTTTGTTGGGCAACTTTAGACACTAGGCAATGAAATTACTGCAAGGAAAGGAGACCGCTCCCAGACTTCTCAGTTGAGGGAGCCAGACATAAAAATATATCAGGTGTGGCCGAGGCGGGTGGATTCCTCGAGGTCAGGAGTTCAAAACCAGCCTGAGCAAGAGCGAGACCCCATCTCTACTATAAATAGAAATAAATTAATTGGCCAACTAATATATATATATAAAATTAGCCGGGCATGGTGGCGCATGCCTGTAGTCCCAGCTACTTGGGAGGCTGAGGCAGAAGGATTACTTGAGCCCAGGAGTTTGAGGTTGCTGTGAGCTAGGCTGACGCCACGGCACTCACTATAGCCTGGCAACAAGCGAGACTCTGTCTCAAAAAAAAAAAATATATCAGGTGCAAGTAAGTGCCAAGAAAAAAATTTGAGCAGGTAGAAATGTGAATGCCATTTTTTATCTTTTAGAGAGACAGAGTCTCACTGTGTTGCCCAGGCTAGGTAGTGTACAGTGACTATTGACAAGCATGATCATAGCACACTACAACCTCGAACTCCTGGGCTCAAGTGATCTTCCTGTGTCAGCCTCCTGTAGCTGGCATATACCACTGCACCCAGCTGATGCCATTTTTAGACAGAGTGGTCAAGGACAGTAGCTCTGACAATAGGGCAGCAGCAGCCTGATGTGGGGGCCAGACCATCCAGGCAGACAGGACATGAGGACAAGGCCCTGAAGTAGGACCAGTAGGTGGCCAATGTGGCCAGAAGGGAACAGAAGGAAGGAGAGGCAAAATGGTAGGAAGGTGGTTCCCAA
Organism: Microcebus murinus; assembly: GCF_000165445.2. NCBI lineage: Eukaryota > Metazoa > Chordata > Mammalia > Primates > Cheirogaleidae > Microcebus > Microcebus murinus. The sequence continues at coordinate 7,500,993 of NC_033683.1, read as the reverse complement.
ACTCTGCTACTGAAGCCTCAGGGGACCCTCTCCCCAGACCTTATTGAATTAATTAGGATAGGGAGTGACCTGGACATCAGGATTTCAAATAGGTATTGAAACCCTCTTGTCCTGGCCCTTGGACAATTCTACTGCACATTCTGGGTCAGATAGAAAGCCACTGAAGGGTTCTGAGCAGAGGAAAGACTTCACTGGTTACAGTGTAGGGAACAGATTGCAGGGAAGGAGTGGATGTGGATGTTCCAGCAAGGAATCCACTGTGACAATGCAGGTATTGATTATTGGTACTGATGGTATAATTAGGGTGGGAGCATTAGAGACAGAGTATTGGCTGGATTCTGCACAACAGAATTTTCCAATACCCTGATTTAAGAGGAAAAGGGAAAGTTCAGAGTGGAACAGACACAGAAAAAGGCTGACCAATAAACCATGTAGCTTTGTGACAAAGAGATGTTCTACAACCACCTAGCTTCCTGCTAGGTTTCTAGTCTCTCATTCTTTCCCCCTAATCTTTCTTGAGGTAACTAAGATATGTTTCCTCTTGAGACTCTAGGTAAAGTTAAACCAAGACTTAAATCTTCATCTACATAAATACCTAAGTATTCCAAATTACATAAATGCATCATAAAAGAACTGAAAAATGCACAAAACACCACATATAGTTACCTGAGGAATAAGAAAGCAGTTAAGAGAACTTTTAATTTCCTCTTAACTGCTGAGCTCAAATGATCCACCTGCCTGGGATTCCCAGAGTGCTAGGATTACAGGCATTTACTTCTTCTTTTTTTTTTTTTTTTGGAGACAGAGTCTCGCTTTGTTGGCTGGGCTAGAGTGCTGTGGCGTCAGCTAGCTCACAGCAACCTCAATCTCCCGGGCTCAAATGATCCTCCTGCCTCAGCCTCCTGAGTAGCTGGGACTACAGGCATGCGCCACCATGCCCGGCTAATTTTTCCTATGTATTTTTAGTTGGTCAATTAATGTCTTTCTATTTTTAGTAGAGATGGGGTCTCGCTCTTGCTCAGGCTGGTCTTGAACTCCTGAGCTCAAATGATCCGCCTGCCTCGGCCTCCCAGAGTGTTAGGATTACAGGTGTGAACCACTGCATCCGGCCCTCCTCTTTACTTCTTATTGTTCTGATCTTTTATTTTTTATTTATTTATTTTTTTTGAGACAGAGTCTCGCTTTGTTGCCTAGGCTAGAGTGAGTGCCATGGCGTCAGCCTGGCTCACAGCAACCTCAATCTCCTGGCTCAAGCAATCCTTCTGCCTCAGCCTCCCAAGTAGCTGGGACTACAGGCATGCGCCACCATGCCCGGCTAATTTTTTGTATATATATTAGTTGGCCAATTAATTTCTTTCTATTTATAGTAGAGACGGGTTCGCTCTTGCTCAGGCTGGTTTTGAACTCCTGACCTCGAGCAATCCGCCCGCCTCGGCCTCCCAGAGAGCTAGGATTACAGGCGTGAGCCACCACGCCCGGCCTGTTCTGATCTTTTATAACAAGAATGTTTTCATGTAGTATTCAGGTAATTTTTGAAAACTCAAAATCTAGAGACAACTTCTGAGCCTTGGTTTCTCCAGGTCCAAGGTATGTTTATTACTCCTACTCCAAACACTTAGACTTACTCAGCCAACACTGAGGAAATCTCTACCCCATGGCTGGTGCAGCTGGGAGCATCACTGCATGGAGGAGGCAGGCCCAGGGCAGAGAAGTGAATGGTTGCAGTGTACGTCCCTGGAGTGGGGAAGTGCAATCAAATCAACCTCAAGGTATGCTGAGGCTTCCTAGGGAAAGGTACTGTGAGTCTGAGTCTTGGTACCTGAGAGAATTAACCAGGCAGAGCTAGGACAGGAGGGATTCCAAGCACAGACAATAGGCAGCACAGTAGCACTGAAAGGTAAGGCCCAAGGCAGGTGGTGAGGGACCTTCACATCATCCTGCAATCTGTGTAGACATTGTTTTTGACTCTGCTGGCATGGTGTGTCAAAACTTTCCAAAGAGAATGTTTGCAGGCAGTGCCTACACTCAGCAGCTCTACAGGCTTCCCATGCCCTTCTGTCTTGCACATATGCTATGACCTGGCTGCTCCCGTACTCATCTGAGGATGTAACCCTGCGACGGGGAGCCCCAAGAATCCAAGAAGGGCAGTGGCCCAGTGAGGTTGGCACTAATAGACATGGAGAGCAACTATATGGAGGGCAGATTTGAGGGGAATGAAGTCAGAAGCAGAGAGACCCTGCAGGAGGAAATTGTTGCAATAATCCAGGAGAGAACTGGTAAGAGTTTAATCCTGGGCAGCAGTGGCGGGATGGAGCCAGGAGAGCAATTAGAGAACCTCTCTTTAGGTATGGAGGATGTCTGGGTAGGAGAAGCTCCAGATAATGACAATACCACATTCCACACCATGATGTGACAGACAGGTGGGCCCAGAAAAAAACGTTACTACAAAATCCTTATTACAAATAAGGAAAGTAAAGATAAGAGGAGTTGCATAGTTTGCCTAGGTATTGAAATCGTCCTGCTCTGGCCCCTAAACAGCCTCCCCCCCACAAAATTTTACCTTGAGCTTTAAACTGAAGAGTTTCACCTACAGCCTCACCACTGGGGTCTATGTGATATCGCTTAGCTTTTTCTTGTAATACAGAATCAAAAGTCTCCTGAGCAATTCGCCTTGCTGCCATGTTTCTTTGACCTGTAGTGAGAGAGAGAGAGAGAGAGAGAAGAAAAAAACAAAAAAAAACCCACACTAAGAATTACAACTCACACTAATAGAGCCCAATCACTCTATTTCACCTAGTCCTCAAAGCAACAAGGCAGTAATCCATATCCTGGCATGGTACTTGGAGGCAAGCCGATTCTTTTAAGGGGGCCTCTGCCCGCATGAAGTTCACAGGTGTGTTGGCTTAGAAGGAGCGAGACAAACCTCTGAGTCTGTGTCCTCAGAATCCATTAAAAAAAAAAGGCTCTGCAAAAGCAATCCCGAGCCAACACACGGTAACCCAGCGTAACAGCAGAGGAAGAGCAGGAGCGCGATGCTCGCCAACGGAGGGTAGGAAAGACACGATCAATTCTTTTCCCATTTCGCAGACTGGGCAAAGAGGCTCTAAAAACTTACTTCCCCTCCTGAGAAAAGCCCCTCGACCAGCGCGTGGAGGAATCCCAGACCAATGACAGAGCTCACTGGGCACGCACTACTAGGTCCTTGCACGATCTGCTTCGCTTCTTGCAAGCAACCCCCCAGAAGAGGAGGGTCCTACTGCGAGTGACATGATACAAAGGAGGAAAAAGGGAGACTCAGGATAAGCGACCCACCCAAGGTCAGACAGCCTGGACTTGAACCTGGCAGCCAGGGCGCTTGCTTGGTAGTGGAGACAAAGCCCCAAAGAATGAGCAGGAAAAGACTAAGCAGCAGCACTGAGGAGTCCGGTGGCCCGTCACCTCCAACTTCAAGAGGCAGGCCTGTCCCCACCTTACAGCCATGCCCTATAACCATCGCCCCCACCCAAGGGCTGAAGTCCCCTCGGCCCTTTTCCCCGGGGCGCCCCCTTGTTCCCTGCTGGCGAAGGGCAGGGTCTCCGAGTCAGGTGACCCGGGTTCAAATCAAATGACCTAGCCTTCCTGCGCCTCTGTTCCCCACCTAAGGGACGGGACCCTAACAGTGGGGGCTGCTGTGGGGACTGGGCCAGTTCCCAAGAGGTCAAGGGCCCGAGGCGGCGCCCGGCCACCGTTATCACCCCAAAAGCAGAGGCCGCTCGGGGCTGAGGCGGAATGAATGAACCGGTGAACCGACGAGCCCTCTGCGGACGAGGCTCGCCTTCTCCCGGCCTCCCAGGACGAAGAAATGGGGGCGCCGGGCCTTGGAGGCCGCAGCCCGCCCCTCAGGCCAGCCCGGCCGGGACGCGTCCGTCGCCGCAGGCTGAGGGTCGAGCCCGCGACGCCATCACCGAGCCCGGGTCCCCCCGGGGCTGAGCCCGAGCCCCCCACCCCAGGGCCCACCCGCCGACGACGCCAGGTCCCGGGCCTCACCCCGAGCCCACCGCGCGCGGAGCCGCCCCCGCCGCCACCTCAGGCTCCTCACCAGCCGCCGCCGCCGCCGCCGCCGCCGCCGCGCGAGGCGGGGACATGCAAATGAGCCAACGGTCTCCGCAGCGCCGCGCCGCGCAGGCGCAAGCCGCCGCCGAGCCCAGGTGCGCAGGCGCAGGCCGCCGCTGCCGCGCTCCCTCGCGCAGGCGCGCTGCCGACTTCTTCTGGGCGGACGCTCCCAAGGCGAAAAATTTCCCTGGCCCGGGGGCAGCGACAACAGTGAGACGTCCGGAAAGGGCGGCAAAAATGCCTCCGGCGCGCACCAGGTGGCTTCACTTGCGTTCGCGGTCACCCTCCGTTGCCCAAGGAGCCGTCCGGGGGCGCTGAGGGAAGCCGAGACGAGGAGGCGCCACGGCGCCTGCGCGAGTACGGCGGCCGGTAGGGGTGCGCGGTCGCGCCGGGGGTGACAAGCCGCGAACCCCACCCTTTCCTCACGTGGCCCGCGGAGACTCGGTGAGCAGCGGCGGCGGCCACCGAGCCCCGTCGCGCGCGGAGAGGGGAGCGGGCGCCGCTGGATCGGGGTGGTGGCTGTGACGCGACCCTGGGGGACTCGGTGTTGGGGAAATGAAAGAATCTTACAGAAGCCGCCCGGGGACAAAAAGCGCCCGCTTCCCCCGGCCTTCGCTTTTATTTTATTCATTCTTTCGACACCTGTGTGCGGAGCGCCTGCTGCGTGTCGGGCCCGCCCTAGGCAGTGGAGGGAGGCAAGGAGGCTAGACGGTACAAACGAATGAGAGAGTGGTGCGATCGGAGCGCAGGGGCTGCGTTAGCCTGAGTGGTGTCCAGGGGTCTTCCTTGGGTAGCCGGGGAGGATGGGAACGAGGCAGGGAAGCCCCGGTGGGAAAGTCTGCACAGGGAAAGTGCTGGAAAGGGGGCTGGGTTTTCTTCTGAGTGGGTCAGGAAGCCAGCTGCACGGTTTCGAGCAGGCTACTGAGGTTGGGGTCTGTGGGCTTTCAAGGCTGCTGCCTGGGAAATGGAGTTGCAGGGTGCGGCAGGGAGGAGGCTGGTGAGACCGCCCATCGGGGAGGATGGTGCATGGACCAGAGTGGGTGTGGCTGGTAAAGGGGGATGGGGTCGTTAATCCGGGGTCCCCACATGTCATGGCACTGTTTTGTTAGTGAGCAGAACTGTGGCTTAGGGAGGGAAACGGGCTGCCAGCTGGGAGCCCTGCTAACCTTTCGCCTTACCCCCAGCACCCCCTGGACACATTCTGGGGACTGATAATGCTGTTTCCCACCCCTCTCCTGGCCTGGGCTGTTCCCCAGGTGGCTCCCACATGACCATCCCCAGGTACCCTCTTTCTCACATGTTCCAGATCTGTACTTTCCTCCTCCCACCCAGCCCTGTGCCCAACATAGGAGGATTCTATTCGGGGGTGATCACAGAGCCAGACCACCCCAACTCGGTGAGCTCCACAATGGGGCGGAGGTTTGTGGGGTTTGTGGGGCGGAGCTGGGGCCAGAGAGCATGGGATGGGCTCCGTCTGAGTGATCAGGGAAGGCAGCAGCCTGGAAGGGCTGGTGGAAGCTCCTCAGAGGACCCAGGGGAGGGATGATGATGTTACTGAGGCCGGATGGAGTGATGGGGTCCTGGCCAGGCCTCTTATTGCCTATGTGACTTCTGCAGGCTCTTCCTTCTCTGAGCTTCAGATTCTTCATCAGTAAAGTAGGCGTGGTGACATTCCCCCGTAGTGTTGTAGTCCAGTAGGGTTGTGTTGCCTGCTGCACAGAGAAGAGCCATTACACCAAGACAGCCAGAGTTGCAGCAGAGAAAGAGGTTGCTATCACAGAGCACCATGTGAGGAGATGGGAAGAATTTCTCAAATCTGTCTCCCTGAGAATTTGGGAGTAAATGTTTTTAAGGATAGTTTGGTGGGCAAAGGGTTAGGCGATTGGGTCTGCTGATTGGCCGGGTTCATAGGTGTGTAGAAATTCTCTTTGATGAGTTGATTCTTGAGGAGGGGTTGCAATACTAGTTGAGTCAGTTCCTTGTTATGGGCCACTGGTCTGGGTGGGTCAGCTGGAATGCAGGGCCTGAAGGATATCTCTAAAGCTAGCCTTAGGTTTCACAAGGCGATAGTATCTATGGAGAGAGTTAAGAATCTTTAGGACCATGAGCTAAGTGACTCCTGAGGAGCAATTATAGGCAAACAAACTAGGGGACAATGGCTGGTTATTATCATTATTATTAAGTGTGCCTGCGCCTTTGTAGAGTTTAGGGCCCTATCACAGTTCTCACCTTGCACCCCGTTATTAATTTATAAAGGGCAGTTTCAGTCACCCCTGGGCTTGATTCCACCTCATCCCTGAGGTGTGGGCTAGTGAGATGGAAAAGGGCAGACGACCAGTCTGGCTTCTTTCTGCCAAGGGAACAAGGGGCATAGTTGGGGATTGAGGCCAGGGTGAGAGGAATGAAACCATTTTGGAGTTGTCTGTAAGTATTCACAGGTGCTGGGTTTCAGATCTAAAATTTGCATGATGAGAACATTAGTACTTTCATTTACAGCCTTAGTGCAGTAGTCAGTGAACAATGGCCTATAAAATAGATAACAAGCCCTAGGATAAGGAGTGAGAGTCCCAGCTTCAGGGGTCCCTGCAGAACTGATCTGAAGTTCTGGGGAATTCAAGTGAATAATCCCCAAAACCAATCAGGTGTGGGGTCACTAGTAGAGACCTGTTAATAGCCACACAGTTTGTTGGGAAATTTTTTCTATTCGGGTTTCAACTTCTGAGATGTTTACATAGACCCAGCAGGTAGTGTTTAACGCTGTACAGACTCTCCCTTGTTTAGCCCACAGGAAGTCTAGCACCGCCTGATTATCTAGGACTACCTGAGCTAGCAAGTTGAGGGAGCTTTTTTGAGCCCTAAGGCTTTTTGTAGTTTCTTCTGTGATCAGTCCTAGACTCACAGACAGACAGACTTCTAATCGTGTCTCTATTGGCATATACGCTATATATCAGGCGTCCTCAAACTACAGCCCACAGGCCACATGCCGCCCGCTGAGGACATTTATCTGGCCCTCCAGGTGTTTTTGCCGCCTCTGCCTGTCCTGCTTAGCAGCTGACTAGTCCTGGGACCACAGTGCACACTTTCCAACGGTCTGAGGGACAGTGAACTGGCCCCCTGTTTAAAAAGTTTGAGGACCCTTGCAGTCTATACATAGGGACTACCGTGTTTCCCCGAAAATAAGACAGGGTCTTATGTTTATTTTTCCTCAAGAAGACACCCTAGGGCTTATTTTCAGGGGATGTGTTTTTTTTTTTAAGTATGGTACAAGAATCTACATTTATTCAAATATAGTTAAATTGTCTTCTTCTGGAACATCATCATAACTCTCCAAACCCCGAATTCCATTCTGAATTTCTTGTGATTCTATTTCCTTTAGAACCATTGGCCCCAATCTCTCATGTCGAGCAACGGAGCTATCGTGGGGCAGATGAGAAAGGCTGCTAGTCTTCTTTACCGCTATGCGATGAAATGCATGGGTTGTGCAGAAACGCTGCGTAGCCACGCCCATCACTAGGTCTTATTTTCGGGGTAGGCCTTCTATTGCACAAATGCTTAGAAATCCTGCTAGGGCTTATTTTATGGGTAGGTCTTATTTTCGGGGAAACACGGTAGTATTCCCAGCAGGCTTTGCCACCAGGTGTCCTGGTATCCTCCTGGCAGTCCTCTCTTAAGTCTGTCAGGCAGGGAGTGGAGACTCTGATTATTAGGGAAGGTAGTAAAAGGGGCTGTGAAGTGAGCTAGCAGGCGAGAGCCTCTGTGACAGGCTGTCTATATAACAGCGGGCCCAGCCCAGCGATGGAGGGTCAGACCCCATGCCACAGACAAAGGTATATCCCAGGGCCGTGCATGTAATGTCTCCGAGGGTGTATTCATTTATGGGTTTATTTATAGAGAGCTTAGCCAGCACAGAATCAAACCAAGGGTCATGATATTCATAAGCTTTCTAAAATCTATCTACATGTTATTTCAAGTGTGTTACCTGTTGGCATAAAGCCGACAATTCCCCATCCAATCCCGGTTACATTTGTTAGTCTAATAAGCTAAGGATTGAGGGGGTCCCATGGACCACTGTTCTCTGCGGACCTTGACGAGTTGGGACAAGTGGAGGGATATGGGGTAGGGGTACCCTGATGGGTGACCAACTGAACTTAAAAAGTAGTTAAGGACAGAGGAAGATCTAAGTGGGTGGTCACGTCAGGGACCTACAGAGTCAGTCACAGGGGTCACCAATGGCAAATATTTTTCTTGGTTGGATTTGGGAAGATGCCAAGAAATCCAACAATCAGACAGATTTCCCTTAAAACTATTTTGGGATAGTTTAATTAACTGTGTTGTCATGCCGTTCTAGGCTGTGTGACAAAAGAAGGAGGGATAAAAGTGTGGCTAAAGTCACAGCCCAAAAGGGTAGCATCCTCGATAAGCCTAAGTGTTCAGGATGTCTAAGCAAAGGCTAGCAGGGAACCATTATGGTGTGGCATAGACTAACCCAGACACGGATAACCCGGTAACAGTGATAATTACGGTGACGATAAAATAACCGTATGGATTTATCATCTTTTTCTCAGGATTCAGGCAGCACAGGCTTTTTTCCGTTATTACCTACTGAATCATAATCTTACACCTTTTCTCCATTGACTTATTTTGCCAGAGTAACAAAACACACAGCACGTAGGGGATCTCATCCTATTTTTCTTCCCTTCTACAGAATAAATCTAACTGTTCTCCTGACCCCAGCAAGAAGCATGGCCAGTGTTGTAAACAAAAGCTATTGGCGGGACATTGGGGAAAAGCTGAAGGACTCACAATCTTTGAGAAGGCGTCTCAGCCGGCTTCCTTCTGGCATGGCGAGTGCCTGGCTCCCCATACTGTTGTTCTGTTTCAAAAAGAGAGTCTCCAGGCTGGGTGTGGTGGCTCACGCCTGTCATCCTAGCACTCTGGGAGGCCAAGGCAGGAGGATGGCTCAAGGTCAGGAGTTCAAGACCGAGCCTGAGCAAGAGTGAGACCCGTCTCTACTAAAAATAGAAAGAAATTAGCTAGACAACTAAAAATGTATAGAAAAAAAAAATTAGCCGAGCATGATGGCACATGCCTGTAGTCCCAGCCACTAGGGAGGCTGAGGCAGGAGGATCGCTTGAGCCCAGGAGTTGGAGGTTGCTGTGAGCGAGGTTGACGCCACGGCAGTCTAGCCTGGGCGACAGAGTAAGACTCTGTCTCAAAAAAAAAAAAGAGAGGGGGAGTCTCCAGTAGTTTGGAGAGACACCCAGTGTGCTGGATTGGACCCAAATCAGACTTTCAATTTTCTTGGTCTGATAGGAAGCCCAGAGTGGCAGAGAGAAAACAGGACAGTGGGCACAAGTGCAGCCCCGGAAGATGGATCGGGGCGCTCCCCTCGCAGAGTAAGGCCACGGGATAATGCTTCCCAAAGCAGAGCTCAGCGGGATTTCAGCACGCACGCTCCCACTGGGATAGAGAGTCCTGTGATCCCCGGGTAGGCCCTTCACTGTGCAGCAGCTGCGAAAAGGCAGAGGTCAAGTGACCTGGGACGGGGGGCGCACTGCACTCAGCCCTTTACGTTTGAGCTGAGTGAGCCCGGATAGTCCCCGCGGTAGTGGGAACGGGGCCTGTGGGGGTCCCACTGGTCTCCTGGCGGTGTAGGCAGAGAACAGGTATTAAAACGAACAGCACGCGGTTCTCCAAGCACCTTCCCTAGCTCTGCAGGGGCGAGGTGGAGCGAGAAGACCCAGGTGAAGTGCAGGGACAGGCAAGGGAGCCACGATCAAGTAAAATGATAAGCGGCACACATACAACATCAAAGTTCAGGACCGTTCTAACAGACAGAGCTCCTGTGAAACGAGATAACATTATCTTCCGCTGTAATCTAGCAACTCTGGAGGACGAGGCGGATTGCTCGAGTCAGGAGTCAAAACCGACCCTGAGCAACGACGAGACGCCATCTCTACCTATAAATAGAAAGAAATTAATTGGCCAGACTAATATCATATTAGAAAAAATTAGGCCGGCGCGGTGGCCACCCTGTACAATCTAGCTTTAGGCCGAGGCGGCGATTGCTCAAGTCAGGATTCCAAACCAGTCCTGAGCAAGAGCGGACCGTTCTCTTACTAAAATAGAAAGATTAATATGGCAACTGTAATACCTGCTAAAAAATTAGCCGGGCATCTGGTGGCTCATCGCCTGTAGTTCCACTACTGGGAGGCTGAGGCAGCAGGATTGCCTTAGCCAGGAGTTTGAGGTTGCTGTGAGCAAGGCTGACGCACGGCACTCACATCTAGCCTGGCAACAAATGAGACTCTGTCTCAAAAAAAAAAAAAATACCCGGCATGGTGCTGCATGCTTAGTCCCAGCTTACTAGGGGAGGCTTGACAGCAGGATCCTTAGCCAAGGGTTTGAGGTTGCTGTGAGCATAGGCTGACGCCTCAGCGGCAACCTCCACTCTAGCCTGGGCAACAAGCGAGACTGCTGTCTCAAAAAAAAAAAAACATTATTCTTCCGATAAGCACACGGGACACCCAAGGCCGCTGCATAAGGAGCCACGGTGCCTCCAGCGAAGCCGTGATCAGGAGAAGGAAGGGGGTGCGGGATGTGTTTCCAGCACTCACCAGAGACACCGTCCATTTCCAGAAACTGTTTCTCCGCCCCAAACAGTTCCAGGCACTGTGGGTCGACCACGTCCCACTGGGAGGGGCAGTGCTGGAGATGGCCCTCAGCCCAGGAGGACGGAGCGGCCGGACACTGGGGCGCATCTCTAAATCTGTGCCACTGGCCAGAGGCTGCTAAGCCGAGGGAAAGTGTCCAGCAGGACGATCCCGGATGAGACCCCGGTTTATTTTGTTTTTGTTTTTTTTTTGTGACAGAGTCTCGCTTTGTTGCCCAGGCTAGAGTGAGTGCTGTGGCGTCAGCCTCACTCACAGCAACCTCAAACTCCTGGGCTGAAGCGATCCTCCTGCCTCAGCCTCCCAAGTAGCTGGGACTACAGGCATGCGCCATCATGCCCGGCTCATTTTTTCTGTATATTTTTAGTAGGCCAATTAATTTCTATTTATAGTAGAGATGGGGTCTCGCTCTTGCTCAGGCTGGTTTCAAACTCCTGACCTCGAGCTATCCACTGGCCTCGGCCTCCCAGAGTGCTAGGATTGCAGGCGTGAGCCACCGGGCCCGGCCAAACTAATTTTTTCTGTATATTTTTAGTAGGCCAATTAATTTCTATTTATAGTAGAGATGGGGTCTCGCTCTTGCTCAGGCTGGTTTCAAACTCCTGACCTCGAGCTATCCACTGGCCTCGGCCTCCCAGAGTGCTAGGATTGCAGGCGTGAGCCACCGGGCCCGGCCAAGAGACCCCGGTTTTTTAACAGCCCAGCCAGGTGGTATTGCCCGCTGCACAGGGAAGAGCCAGCACGCTGAGACAGCCGGGGTTGCAGCAGAGAAAGAGTTTTATGTAGCAGAATCCCAAGCGAGGAGACAGGAGGAATTTCTCAAATCTGTGAGAATTTGGCTGGGTTCGGGGCGGAACCACAGGCGTGTAGAAATGGAGTCGATTCTTGGGTGGGGGCACAAGACCAGTTGAGTCAGTCCCTTGGTGTGGGGCCACCGGTCAGCGGTCCCACCAGAATGCAGGCCCTGGAAGCTATCTCAGAAACTAGCCTTAGGTTTCACCAGGGTCATATTATCTGTGGGAGCAATGAAGAAAGCCAAGAATCTTTATGACTCCTAAGTAGTAAGCAATTCTAGGAAAGCAAGCTAGGGAACAATGGCTGGTTATAGATATGTTTCCCCCACCAGAGTTCTACCTCGTGGCCCTTTATTCATCTTATAAAGGGCTGTCTCACCAGGACATTGTTAATTAAGAGGTAATTTGGCCAGCTTATGCAGAAGGGTTAGGGCACCAAACCCCACACCTCAATCCTTTACAGATAGGTCCTCTGCTCTCTGGCCCTGAAGAACAGGGAGGAGCCCTTTAAGGGTTGCTAAGGATTTCAATGTCAAGGTCAAGGAAAAGAGTAACAGAGTTTTGGCTGGGCCCTGTGGCTCACGCCTGTCATCCCAGCACTTTGGGAGGCTAAGGCGCGAGGATCGCTTGAGGCCAGGAGTTCAAGAGCAGCCTGGGCAACATAGCAAAACTGCATCTCTACAAAAAATAAAAATTAAAAAAATTTCTCAGTGGGGTGCTCAAGGTGGTAAGTGGTTGGGGTGTCCTGGCCAGGCTGAAGGGCTGGAGCTTCTGGGCTGGGTGCTACAGGATGAACTCTGCTCCCACCACCCGGGCCAGGTTTCCACTGCAGCCAGCGAACAGTCAGTGGCCACCCTGTGACAGAGGCAGGGTCCTACTGAAACCGCCCTTTATAAGTTAATAAGGGTGCAAGGTGAGAACTGTGCTAGGGGCCTAAACTCTACAAAGGCACAGGCATAGTTAAAAATGATAGCCAGCCATTGTCCCCTAGTTTGCTTGCCTGTAATTGCTCCTCAGGAGTCACTTAGCTGGTGGTCATAGAGATTCTTAACTCTCCCCATAGATACCATCGCCTTGTGAAACCCGAGGCCAGCTTTAGAGATAAACCAGTGGCCCATGACAAGGAACTGACTCAACATGCCTGTGACCCCTGCCCAAGAACCGACTGGGCAAGAAGACAACTTCTACACACCTATGGTTCCACCCCAACCCAGCCAATTAGCAGACCCAATCGCCTAACCCTTTGCCTGCCAAACTATATTTATTTTTTTTATTGTATTGTATTTATTTATTTATTTATTTTGAGACAGAGTCTCACTCTGTTGCCCGGGCTAGAGTGAGTGCCGTGGCCTCAGCCTCCACTCACAGCAAACCTCCAACTCCTGGGCTCAAAGCGATCCTCCTGCCTCAGCCTCCCGAGTAGCTGGGACTACAGGCATTGCACCACCTTGCCCGCTAATTTTTCTATATAGTTTTAGTTGGCACAATATAATTCTTTCTATTTTACGTGAGACGAGTGCGGGTTCTCGCTCTTCTCGCTGGTTACGAACTCCGTAACATCAACGAGCCGGGATACAATTAGCCCACCTCACCTGGCAGTCTTTAAAACCCTTTCTCCCAAATGCTCGGGGACATGGATTTGACAACTTCCTCTTGTCCCCTCGCCTGGGGGCTGGTGGTTAACCCTCTTTCACTCTGCTGTGACCCTGCTGTACCCAGCGGAGCCTTATCAGCTCCTCTGGCGCGCTGCGCGGTCTGAGGAAGGGGAAGCTGGCTTGGTCATGTGGTAATACAGGACGCGCAAGGACACGCGCTAATGTTACTGCTGGTCGTGCGACCTTCCTCAGGCGCTTTATGGGGTTATGGTTGCATTTGCCACTGCTGCTTCCTGTGACAATGGGCCCGGTTTCCCTCACCGCGGTAGACTGAGGAAGAGTGAGGCCCGGGACTACGAGATCCGAGCGCCACGCCCTGGCTACATCTGCGTGGACACAGGTGGAATGCTCTCCACATCTTGTGCCGCCTCCCGCCAAGAGAAAACCTGCGGGCTCCGTGCCTGTTCGCACACGCCAAACTGATACCCAATGGATTTTTACATTTTATTATCTTAATTTTTATTATTTATATTTAAAAAATTATTTTTTTTTTTTTTTTTTTTATTTTGGACAGGAGTCTCGCTTTCGTTGCCCGGCTCGCGTGGCTGCGCTGGCGTCAGCCTAGCTCACGCTCCACTCCTGCCTGCTGTCTTCTGCCTCACCTCCCCGCCTCGCACCTTGGGACTACAGGCATGCCCACCATGCCCGGCTATCTTTTTCTTCTTCATAGTGCGCGGATAATCCCGTGGCTAATTCTTTCTATTTGTACTAAGTAAGCCAGCCGCGGGTCTCGCTCGCGCTGGTTTTGAACTCTGACCTTCGAGCAATCTCCGCCTCGGCTCCAAGAGACTAGGATTACAGGCGTCGGAGCCGGCACGCCCTCATCTCTTCAACTCTCTTTTGAGACACGAGTCTACTCTGTTCCTGGTTACGCAGTGCCGTCGCTGCATCGCTCCGCTTCATCAGCAACCTCAAACTCCTGGCCCAAGCGATCTCCATCCTGCCTCAGCCTCCCAAGTAGCTGGGACTACATAGCCATGCGACACCGTGGCTGCTCATATTGTTTATTGTACATATATATAAATATATACTACCATAATAATATAATTATATAATATACGTTCTTTAGTTGTCCAGCTAATTTCTTTCTATTTTTAGTACAGATAGGATCTCGCTCTTGCTCAGGTTGGTTTCAAACTCCTGACTTCGAGCAATCCGCCCACCTCGGCCTCCCAGAGCGCTAGGATTATAGGTGTAAGCCACCACACCCGGCCTCATTTTTATTATTTTTAATTTTTAAATTCTGTTAGAGATGGGGTGTCTCCACGTCGCCCAGGCTGGGGTGCAGTGGCCGTTGAAGGGCGCAGTCATTGCGCACTGCAGCCTCAGACTTCTGGGCTCAAGCGATGCTCCCACCTCAGTTTCCCAAGTACACACTGGGATTTTTGCCAGATCTCTGTACCCCTGTGCTCTTTTCCACCCCCCAACACTTTTCATGTGATATGTGATTCTAGAATGGATCCAGGACCAGGAAAAAAACACACACACACATTGTTTTAAAGGACAGTATTGGCCGGGCGCAGTGGCTCACGCCTGTAATCCTAGCACTCTGGGAGGCCGAGGTGGGCGGATTGCTCGAAGTCAGGAGTTTGAAACCAACCTGAGCAAGAGCGAGACCCCGTCTCTACTATAAATAGAAAGAAATTAATTGGCCAACTAATACACATATAGAAAAAATGAGCCGGGCATGGTGGCGCATGCCTGTAGTCCCAGCTACTGGGGGAGGCTGAGGCAGCGGGATTGCTTGAGCCCAGGTTGAGGTTGCTGTGAGCTAGGCTGACGCCACAGCACTCACTCTAGCCTGGGCAACAAAGCGAGACCCTGTCTCAAAAACAAAAGAAGAAAAAAAGGACAATATTAAGACAAATGAGAAAGTTGATCATGGACTATTAGGACTGTTTATTGTCTCAGTGTGAAATTTCATTTATGTTGTGGTTATGTAAAAGAATGTCCTTTCCATGGGAGATTGGTGCTGATGTCTTTAGGAAAGAAGGGGTCCAGGGCCTGGGACACACTCAAAGGGCGTACAAGCGCGCGCACACACACACACACACACACACACCCATAGATAAATGGGGCCAAATGTTAACAATCGATGATGCTAGGTGACGGGCATGGCGGTGTTCTTGCAACTTTACTACGTGTTTACAAAGTGATGTTTATTCAGCTGGGTGCAGTGGCTTGTGCCTGTAGGCCCAGGTGCTCAGGAGGCAGAGGTGGGAGGATCCACTTGAGGCCAGGAGTTCTAGTCTAGCCTGGGCAACACAGTTAGGACCCATCTCAAAGCAAAACAAACAAACAAAAAAGTGACATATTTCAAATGGAAACTTGGTATCAATTCCAGAATGGAAACTTGGTATTACTGTAGTAAACATTGTAGATATAATGAAACAATTAAATCGAAAAAGGCTGTTAACCTTTGTTAGGCTCTGGGCCTAAGGCCCGTTTCCCCCTTTGTCACACAGGAAGGTTGGCAAGCTTGAGGTGTTAGTGGCCCGCTTGCACCTGTGGGGACCTTCATGCTGAGATTCTGTACACCGGGGAAAGGGCATTGCTGTTGTTACTGAGGGTTTTGTCTTATTTAACATGACCTGTCTGCAGCCCCCCAGAAGAGAGGCTCTGCCCAGAGTTAATGGGCCATCTAATTACTGCGACCCTTCCCCTGGTTTCCAGAGTGTGCCTTACCGCATACTGGGTTTTTTGTTTATTTGTTTTTTGAGACAGAGTCTCACTCTGTTGCCCGGGCTAGTGTGTCATGGCATCAGCCTCGCTCACAGCAACCTCAGACTCCTGGGCTCAAGTGATCCTCCTGCCTCAGCCTCCCGAGTCGCTGGGACTACAGGCATGCGCCACCACGCCCGGCTAATGTTTTCTATATATATTAGTTGGCCAATTAATTTCTTTCTATTTTTAGTAGAGACGAGGTCTTGCTTTTGCTCAGGCTGGTTTAGAACTCCTGACCTCGAGCAGTCCTCCCGCCTTGGCCTCCCAGAGTGCTAGGATTACAGGCGTGAGCCACCGAGCCCGGCCTGCATACTGGGTTTTATTTGCTTCTTTTTTATGAGATTTTTTTTTTAATGTATGTGTATACACACACACGCACACACAGAATTTTTTTTTTTAGAGATGGGGTCTTGCTATGTTGCCTGGGCTACACTCAAACTTCTGGGTTCAAGTGATCCTCCCGCCTCAGCCTCCTGAGTAGGTAGGACTACAACTGCACGCCAACTGCTAATTTTTTTTCATGTTTTGTACAGACAAGATCTCGCTCTGTTTCCCAGGCTGGTCTTGAACTCTTGGCCTCAAGTGGTCTTCCTACCTTGGCCTCCCAATGTGCTGGGATTACAGATTACAGGCGTCCTCTGAGTCACCCTGCCCGGCCCCTTCTGTACTTTTAGAAGCTCTAAGGATATCAGGATACCATGCTTTCCTGTGATCACGGTGGTGACAATTTTCCAGAATGGTCACAAAATTTCAGTCCCTGGTAGATGCATCCTCAGTGGCATTTTCACGGTGGCCAGGGCCTGCAGTTGCCTGCCCTCCCGTCACGAAGCTTTCTTCTCACCCTAACTTCCCAGCTCAGGTGTGTCTGTCGGCCGCACATCAGGTGACGATGGCCTCCAGGTGTATCACCCAGGAGACCTTCGATGCAGCTGTGCTCGAGAACATCGAGGAGTTCGCCATGGGGCCGGAAGAGGCAGTGAAGGAAGCCGTGGAGCAGTTTGAATCGCAAGGTAGGTGGCATGACTGTCACCTGGCATGCCTGGCTCTGAGATGCAAGAGCGAGGGGGCCCTCCCTCCCAGTGCCTGGCGTGGCAGCCGGGCACTCGCTGGGCCCCATCCCCTCCCCACACGGCCCCAGGCAGGCCTGCCCCCCTGCCCCCACCTCATTCCCACCTCTCTCTGCTGCCGCCTCACCCAGGTATTTATGGGGCTGGAGCCTTCCTGGGGGTCTCACTGTAATTGCGACTCCCTCAGAGAAGCTTTCTCTGACCCTGGCTTGGGAAGCAGGGCCATCTGCCTCTCTGCCCCACCTGCACCCCACCTCAAGCTTACGGAGGCAAAAGGGGGTGTCAGTCACCAGCCGGTGGAAACAGGTGGCATCCCCACACCGGGCCATGGAGGAGAGGGGTCACCAGGGGGCTGTTTGCAATGGTGCACACAGGGTTAGGGGACCCCCGCCGGCCACAACAGGGACCCCAAGGGCCACAGCAGAGAGCAGGAGTTCTGAGCAAGGGTTACCTGACAGGTGGCAGGCCCTCAGGTAGAGGCAGGGAGCAGGGAATAGACACCGCATTTCCCTCCTGTCCCCAATCTCAAGTCCAGCTCCCCACTGCAAAAGCCCCATAACCAGAGGGCAAGGGCGCCAGGGGGTCAAAAGAAGTCAGAGGTCAGCCTCCCAGGGACAGAATGCGGTGTAGGCCCTGGACAGGGGCTGGCGGAGTGACCAGAAGTGTCCAGCACAGTAGGGGCTTCCCATGGGGTCCCAGCAGGGGTAAGAACACAGCCAGGGCCAGGAGGGATGGAGTCCCAAGGGAGAAGGCTGTGGGGTCCCCTGCCCTCTCTCAGCCCACCAGGCTGAATGCGCCACCTCGTGCACAGACATGGCGTGTGGTAACGCAGCCTTGCTTGGCGATGGCCTCATTACTACTCTGCTCCAGTTGGCTGGCCCAGCCACTCACAGCCTGTAATCCCAGCACTCTGGGAGGCCAAGGCAGGAGGCTTGCTTGAGGCCAGGAGTTCAAGACCAGCCTGAGCAAGAGCGGTAGCACATGCCTGTAATCCTAACTACTCAGGAGGCCGAGGCAGGAGGATCGCCTGAGCCCAGGAGATTGAGGTTGCTGTGAGCGAGGCTGACGCCACGGCACTCTACCCCCAACAACAGAGCAAGACTCTATCTCCAAAAAAAAAAAAAGGGGCTTCTGGAGTGAGGCGGTCCCAGCAGAAGGGACATGAGTCGTGACTCCAGTAAGCCCACAAGGTTGACAGCTGTCACTTGTTTTCTGACCACCCCCCTCCCCCCACCCTGGCAGGGGTCGATCTGAGGAACATCGTGAAGATGGCACCTAAAGTCTCCGCAGATGGACTCCAGGAGCCCGCGCACGGCATCCTGCAGGTAGGAGCGGGCAGCCCGTGCAGCGAGTCCTGCGTCATCACTTAACAGCCCGTGTGGGGACACCTCTTCCCTGTTTCCCGGACGATAGAACCCAGGCTCTGAAGGTTAGAGGACTGCCGGCATGCATGGGCAAGCTCGAGTTTGCAGCCAGGTCTCCCCGAGTCTGAGTCTGAGGGCAGCACACACTCCGAGCTGGGAGCGGACGGCATGCTCTTGGTTGTCCCCGGCGCTGGGAGCCTGGGGTCAAGGGCGCCGTGGAGAAGCCTTTCGGGCCTCCCAGAGAGAGACGGTAGTCATGAGGCGGCACGGCTGGGGGGCTGGCTGTTCGCTGGCACTTGGATGGCGGGTCAGCTCGCATGAACCTCCCCTGACTTAGTGGTGGGGAATTGGAGGCCAGCGGCTGGCAGTCACCTCTCTAGTGACCCAAACAAGGGAGGTACAGCTCACAGAAGCTCGGTGCTTCCCGTAAGGTCACCCACCAAACTCGGTCACGCGGCCAGAGGCCCTAGCGCTTGTTGAGAACTGACTGTGGGCCGGGTTCTGCGCGGGCACTCTACGCTCTTCCTGCCCTCTCGGTCATTCTTCAAACATCGTCGCCTGCGAGGTTGGGGTGATGATCCTCGTTTTACAGATGGGGAGATTGAGATCATAAGAGAAAAGAATGACTCCCTTTGGAGCTAGGGAGCGTAGCATAGAAGAGGAAGTTGGAGGAGACGCCCTTGACCGTAAACCCAGCTCTGCCTACGGTGAGGAGCTTACTTCTCCCCGCCTTGAAGAGGTATTGGTTCGAAACCGGCCTGACCAAGAGCGAAACTCCGTCTGTACTAAAAATTGAAAGAAATTAATTGGCCAACTGAAAATATATAGAAAATATGAGCCGGGCGTGGTGGCGCATGCCTGTAGTCCCAGCTACTCAGGAGGCTGAGGCAGGAGGATCGCTTGAGCCCAGGAGATTGAGGTTGCTGTGAGCGAGGCTGATGCCACGGCACTCTAGCTCGGGCCACAGAGTGAGACTCTGTCTCAAAAAAGAAAAAAAAAGAAAAAGAAAATTGCCTCCGTATGGTTGGGTTTTTTGTTGCGGTTGTTTTTGCTTTTGTTTGCTAGTAAAGATGAATGTATTTGAAAATGAATTTGTCTTCTGGTCCTTTTGGGTATTGGGTTATTCATCTTTTCCTTATTGATTTGTAGGTGAACTTTATATGTGAAGGATCTCAATAACGATAGTCTCTTGCACTCATTGCTTAAGTACTTTAGTGCTCAGCATTGTGCTAAATTCCTAAAATGTGTTCCCTCTATCTGTGATTAGCCCATTTTGCTGATGAGGGCTCTGAGGCTTCCCAAGGATCAGTGACTCACCCAAGGTCACAGAGAGGGGAACCTAGATCTAGGTCCCAAGGAAGCCACTCATTGAGGGACTATGCCATATACTACCAGCAGTACAAGAAAGTCCTTGTTTGTTTACAAACTTTGCACTTTTTTGTTATTAATTCTACTTTTTATTTTTTGAGACAGAGTCTTGCTCTGTGGCCCAGGCTGGTGTGCAGTGGTGTCACCATAGCTCACTGTAACCTCAAACTCCTGGGCTTAAGTGATCCTCTCACGTCAGCCTCCCAAGTAACTGGGACTGCAGGTGTGGATCCCACCATTCACTGTTAATTTTTTTATTTTTTGTGGAGACAGCATCTCTCCATGTTGCCCATGCTGGTCACAAACTCCTGGCTTCAGGCTGTCCTGCTTTGGCCTCCCAAAGTGCTGGGATTGCAGGTGCAGTGGTTCATGCCTGTCTTTTTGTGACTAGCTCGTTTTACTTAGTATAATGACCTCGAGGTTCATCCGTGTTGTACCATATGTCTGAATTTACTTCTTTCTGAAGGCTGAATAAAATTCCATTGTGTGGATGGACCATGTTTTGTTTATCCATTAATTTTGTTGATGGACACTTGGGTTACTTCCACCTTTTGGCTATTATGAATAATGCTTCCATGAACGGGGTGCACAAATCTCTCTTTGAGACTCCGCTTTCAATTCTTTGGGGTATATACCCAGAAGTGGAACTGCCGGATCGTGTGGTAATTCTATGTTTAATTTATTTTATTTTTTGAGATGGGGGTCTCACTGTATTGCCCAGGCTGGTCTCAAACTCCTAGACTCAAGCTATCCTCCTACCTTAGCCTCCCAAGTAGCTGGAACTACAGGGCACACACTACTGCACCCAGAAATTCTATATTTAATTTTTTGAGGACCCTCCAAACTTTTCCACGGCAGCTCCAGCATTTGACATTCCCACCAACAGTGCACAAGGGTTCCAATTTTTCTGTATCCTTGCCAACACTTGTTATTTCCTGATTTCTTTTGACAGTGGCCATCTTCATGGTTGTGAGATAGTATCTTGCTATAGTTTTGATTTACATTTCCCTAATGTCTAATGACCTTGAAAATCTTTTGTTTAGTGGCCATTTGTATGTCTTCTTTGGAGAAATGTTTATTCAAGTCACGTGCTCTGGCGTTAACTTGTTTTTTGACATTCTGTTGCATCGCAACATGCGCTCAGTTAAGTCCACAAATCTGAGCTCAGCGAGGGTTGGCCATCAGGCACCTTTGTTTCTCGTGTAGGTTAGGCCAAATCAAAGCCCTTTGTGCTGACGGTTTGTGCAGAACCAGCCTTCCGCGGGCTGGGTGCAAGTGATATGATCATAAGCTATGGGCGCGTGGATTCATCTTTGGCTCATGCCGAGGCATGTCCTGAGACCCTGTAGGTGAATGGCAGCGAAACCGGTCTGCCCTGTTCAAATTGTTTTTTCTCTCATTATTTTTTCCCCTGCAGCTTAGAGTTGAATTTAGGTAAATCAGCTCTGTGCATAGTATAGTTTCATTTGGCGAGTGCTCAGAAAATATTTGTGGAGTGAGTGAGAGAGACAAAAAGGAGACATCCAGGATGAGCAGGTCTGCTGAAGGTGGCTTTTCTCTCTCTGGTTTTGCCGGTTAGTTTGGGCTGCATAACAAACAACTTAAAACAATGGCTGTTTTGTTTCCTATGATTCTGCCTGGTTGACTGTGCTCAGCTGGATGGTTCTTCTGTTGATCTCACTTGGGGCTTCTTTTTTTTTTTTTTTGAGTCAGAGTCTCAACTCTGAAGCCTAGCTCACAGCAACCTCAGTCTCTTGGGCTTAAGCAATCCTCCTGCCTCAGCCTCCTGAGTCGCTGGGACTACAGGCATGCGCCACCACGCCCGGCTCATATTTTCTATATATTTTCAGTTGGCCAATTAATTTCTTTCTATTTTTAGTAGAGACGGGGTCTCGCTCTTGCTCAGGCTGGTTTCGAACTCCTGACATTGAGCGATCCTCCTGCCTCGGCCTCCCAGAGTGCTAGTCACTTGGGGCGTCTTAATAGCACTTAGGGCTGGAATGTTTCACATGTCTGCACTCATGGATGCAGCTCCCTGGCAAGGACACTGAGACGGCTGGGTCTCTCTCTCTCTGGCCTCTGAAGTTCAAGGCTCCTAAAAGCACGGCTGTGGAGGCTGCCAGGGATGGACCTGGCCCCACATCATTTGCCCACAGGCCCAGATCCCAGGGGAGGGAAGCCCACAGGGGTGCAGATGCTGTCATCAAAGCGCTGGGCCGAGCTGGCACTGAGGCTGCTCTTGTGTCCCCCAGGCCCTGGACGACCTCCAAGAGTCCGTGGCCTGCTCTCGCCCCCAGGAGGCGCTGGCCCACCTCACCCGCTTCTGCGACCAGTGCAAGCAGGACAAGGCCTGCCGCTTCCTGGCGGCCCAGAAGGGCGCCTACCCCATCATCCTCTCCGCCTGGAAGCTCGCTGCAGCGGGTGACCAGGCCCTCCTGCTCCAGGCCCTCAACGCCCTGTCCGCACTCACCGACGGCCAGCCAGACCTCCTGGACGCCCAGGGCCTGCAGATGCTGGTGGCCACCCTGGCCCAGCACGCCGGCGCGGCCGACCTGACCTGCTCCGGCATCCGCTGCGTGCGCCACGCCTGCCTGAGGCACGAACAGAACCGGCAGGGCCTGGTGGAGGCCGGCGTGCTGCCCCTGCTGACCGGCGCCATCGCCCGGCACGGCCGCCACGCCGACGTGGTCCGGGAGGCCTGCTGGGCCCTGCGCATCATGACCTTCGACGATGACATCCGTGTGCCCTTCGGCCACGCCCACGACCATGCCAAGATGATTGTGCAGGAGAACAGAGGTCTGAAGGTGCTCATCGAGGCCGCCAGAGGTAGGAGCCGGGGGCCAACACGAGCCCGTGAAAGCAAGGCGGGCGGACAAGCGTGGCAAGAGTGAGAGTCGGGGCCCGGGACCGCTTCGGGCGTGGCGGCTCCAGGCTCCACTTGCAGCCCCACCTACGTGGCAGCACCACTGGAAAAGCGTCTCCATTCCCCACTGGCTCCAGGAGGACTCCAGGCCAGCACTCGTTGGCCAGGAACAGGTCCCGTTCCTGTCTCTGGAGCTGTCTGGGGAGGGGCAGGGGGAGCTCCCCCAAAGGGAAACAGGAGGGATGGGGAGTTCGGCTGGCAGCACTCACCAGAGCAGCCTTCGATGGAGGTTTACACTTTTGATCACGTTCAGCTACCAATTCGTGTGCACGTACACGTGCCTGGCTCTAGGATGACCACCGTTAGCCATCCAAGGGGGGGGCCACACCCTGACCCCCGCACCCCCAAAGCCTCTGTCCCCACTCCCACCCCATCTGTCGCACCTACCAGAAAAGGCCTGCCTGAGCTCCAGCACACGGAAGGTGCTAGAAGAATGAGTTCCCCTTCCCTGCCTGCCCTGTGGCTCTTGCTCCATGGCCAGGCCTGTGTGTGGGATGCCAGCTCTGTCTGCCAGGGAGGCGGGCCTGCCTCAGTCTCCCTTCCACACCTCCAGAGAAGCTGGAAACGGGGCCCAGCCATCTTCAGAGTCGGGCTGCTTTTCCGGGAGGCTGTTTGCATCTTTCTTGTTTATTTATAGGAGCTCCAAGAGCTAGGGTCTCACTAGAGAAGCAGGATATGTATGTATGAAGGGACTTTTTTTGTTTTGTTGTTGTTGTTTTAAGAGACAAGGTCTCACTCTGTCACCCAGGCTGGAGTGCAGTGGCGCAGTCGTAGCTCACTATGACCCCAAATTCCCACGCTTGAACGATCCTCCCACCTCAGCCTCCCAAGTAGCTGGGACTACAGGCCTGGACCACCACGCCCAACTAATTTTTTTATTTTTTGGAGAGAATATTTTTTGGAGTCTCGCTATGTTGCCCAGGCTGGTCTTTAAAAACTCCTGGCCTCGAGCCATCCTCCCTCCTTGGGCTCCCAAAGTGCTGGATTACAGGTGTGAGCCACTGCACCCGGCCTCGAAGGGATTTTTTTTGTAAGGAATGGGCTTGTGCAGTTGTGAGCAGGTGAGTCTACAACCCACAGGGCAGGCTGGAAACTCCCGGGCAGTCCCAGGTGGAGTTTCTTCCTCAGGGAAACCTGTTTCCCGCCGAGCCTTCAGCTGATGGAGGGAGATCCCTCCACATCGCTGGGGGCCATCTCTTTTACTGAAAGGCAGCTGGCTGTGGGCACACACAGGACACCTCCCTGGCAGCACCCGGAGGAGCACTGGGTGGAGCACTGTGGCTGAAGGCCACAGCCCAGCCCGGTGGGCACACGGACTGACCGTCGCGGGGCTCTGTGCGAATCATGGATGTTTGCTTAGTTGGCCTCGGCGCGGGCGTCGGCTTCCCGGCGCAGTGCCTCTGCGCCCCGTCTGTGACTCAGTTTTGCTCACGTCAACCCGGTCCATATGTTCTAGAGTTTCCTGTTGCGCTTAGAAAAGCCATTCCTGCCCCAGGATCGTAAAAATAGTCTCGGATGTTTTATTTTGGTGCTGTTATGGTTTTCTTTTTTTAGGTGCCACCGTCAGTTGGTCTGGAATGTATCTGGGGCACGGCGGAGGAGGGAGGGCACAGGGTCCTGTCTTCCCCAGCGGCCAGCAGGGGGCACCGCAGGCCCAGGCAGTGCTCCCTGGCGTTGGGGGGGCCCTCCTGGTGCAGGGGCAGAGGGCCGGACTCCCCAGGCGGCCCAGCAGGATCCATGTGGAACCCAAGGGCACTGGGCTGGGTCTCTCCACTCTCCCCGGTCCCCTCACCTCTGCCTGTGCTTCCCCCCCGCCCGCAGCCTTCCCCGACAACCCCGGCGTCCTCAGCGAGCTCTGCAGCACCCTGTCCCGCCTGGCTGTCCGCAACGAGTTCTGCCAGGAGATCGTCGACCTCGGGGGCCTGGGCGTCCTGGTGGCCCTGCTGGCCAACTGCAATGACCACCAGGTGGGGGCCCAGAGCCGTCTCTGGGTGCAAAGCCCCTGGTGGCCCTGTGCACTCTGCCCCCCGGGTCCCGGCCAGCAGGCCGAGCCGCAGTCCCAACCAGCCGGCCCCGTCCGCCAAGCCCAGAGCCAAAGTGCAGCCTTGTCACTGACCAGTGGACAGGAACCGAAGCTGGGAGGAAAACAGACCCACCCACCCTGCCGCCGTGTCCTTTTGTACCAGGAGGTGGGAGGATCAGGGCCGGGGGTGTCGGCCAGAACTGGGCCCTGACCCTAGCGCATAGTGCATGGGCGAGGCCCCACCCTTCCCTGCCTCAGTCTCCCTGCCCGCAGAACAGGGTGAGGCCCTCTACTCGACTCCTTCATCTAGCAGCCACTTACCGACCCCTTCTCCGTGTGCCCTGCTCAGGGCAGACAGCAAACCCACACGTGCCTGCTCAGGTGTGGCTGCAGGAAAGGCCTGGGGCACCGTGGTCTTCTGCCCCCGAGCCCAGCGTGGACACCAGCCAGGGGCCCGTGCGGCTGCCAGGGAGCTGAATCTAAACTGGCTTCAGCACATGGGAGTGCTTTTGCTTGCAGTCCCGGACGGTTGGGGGTGTGGGCCTCGGTTTCCCTCCCTCTCTCTGCTCTGCTCCCCACTGGGGCGGTCAGCGGTTCCAGCAGCATCTCGTTGGCTGTCCCCAGGTCAGGCCGGTCAGCGCCCACCCTGCACCTGCAGCCGTAGCCGGGGGGCCCCGTGCGCTGACGCCGGCCCGAGTCACATGTCCCTCTGGCCCTACGGGAGATGGGGGTCAGGTCGCCCAATGGCACATCCTGGACAAAGGCGGCCGGGACCGCAGGCGTCTGTCTCCCTCCCCTTCCTCCTCCGAGAGAGGGGTAGCGGTCCTGCAGCCGCTCCTGGCCTGTGGGTCGCGCAGCACAGCAGCCCCAGGCCCCTCCTCCGACCCCCACCGCGGCCCGTGCCCGGCGCAGCGCAGGAAAGGGACGCCAGCTGCGGTGACCGCCGTGCTTTGCCTCCGTGCAGGACCTCGTGAAGCAAGTGCTGAGCGCCCTGCGCGCCATCGCGGGCAACGACGACGTGAAGGACGCCATCGTCCGTGCTGGCGGGACGGAGTCCATCGTGGCCACCATGACCCAGCACCTGGCCAGCCCGCAGGTACCCACCTCGGGACCACACAGGGTGGAGGGTGCTGGGGTCCAGGCCCGGTTTGCGCATCCGCGTGAAGCTCCTGCCTCAGGGCCGGGAGGTGGGCGTGGGGAAAAGGTCTGGCCGGGGCCAGCGCCCTCCGCACCCCTGAGAGCCGGGCCAGTGTTTTTGTCACCCAGCTGTCATGCTGCTGTTACACGTGAGCTGACAGAGACCCGCTGGAGGGAGGTCACGGGCACTCACGGGTGGGGGGGGTGGCGGCCACAGCAGGCCGACGGGACGCGGGGGTCTGTCTGCTGCGACTCAGCTGTCCCGTGACCGGCCCCGCAGGTGTGCGAGCAGAGCTGCGCGGCCCTGTGCGTCCTGGCCCTGCGCAAGCCGGAGAACAGCCGGGTGATCATGGAGGGCGGCGGGGCGCTGGCAGCCCTGCAGGCCATGAGGGCGCACCCACAGGAGGCCGGCGTGCAGGTGCGCAGGGGCGGACGGGGGGCAGGTGGGCAGGTGGGGCAGGTGGGCAGGAGGGGCAGGGCACAGGCTCTCCCTGTCCCTGTCCCTGCCTGAGCCTCACGGGGCCTCCTTCCTTCCCGTCTTCCAAGCTGTGCTGCGTGCTGCCCGGCACTGTCCCCTTCCTGTCCCCCACGCTCTCTGCCTTTACTCTTTTCCTCTCCTAACCTCTCCTCCTCCTCAGGCTGCCGTCTGAGCTCTGGGCATGGGACGTGCCGTCCCCACCTCCATGGCCGTGTGTGCCCCCCCAGCCCAGACCCCGCCCTGCCTCCCGCGCCCCAGCACAGGGTCCGCAGACACTCCAGGCCCCGGCCCCAGGAGCCTTTGCTCCCGCCGCTCCCCACCCTGCAGCACGGTCCCCTCGACTGCCCGTGGCCGCGTCTGCTCCTGAGCACCCTGGCCGGCAGCTCCTCGCCCACACCCGCTTCTCCTCCGCTCTCCGCTGCGGGCGGGAGCCACTGGGGCAGCAGCCTGCACCCACCCCAGCCGAGGCACGGGGCACACAGACAGATGTCCGCCCGACGAGTGTCCTGCTGACAAGCGGACCCCGCGCACAGCCACCCTCTGCCCACGGCCTGGCCGCCCCTCCCCTAGCTCTGCGCCAGCCTCGGGGCCCTAGGGTTGCCCCTTGCCAGCTTGGAGGCTGAGAGTCCACAGCCATGGCATCAGGCCCAGACGCTGCCCCCCGTGCCTGTGTCCTTGCCTGGGAGATGAGGGCTTTGGCTCTGCCTCCCAGGGCTGCCGAGAGGGTAGAAAGGGGAGCTGGGTCTAGGCTGGCACAGCACAGGCACCACTGAATGCCAGTCACAGTCATCCTCATCCCCATCCTGTTGTGAGGAGGGCCCCGAGGTCAGAGTGGACCCTCACAGCTGCTCTTTCTCCCAGAAACAGGCCTGCATGCTGATCCGCAACCTGGTAGCTCGCAGCCAGGCCTTCTCGAAGCCCATCCTGGAGCTGGGGGCCGAGGCGCTCATCACACAGGCCCGAGCAGCCCACCGCGACTGCGAGGACGTGGCCAAGGCCGCCCTGCGGGACCTGGGCTGCCGTGTCGAGCTCCAAGAGCTGTGGACAGGCCAGAAGGGTGACCTGGCACCGTGACCCCAGGCCCAGTCTGGGCCGAGACTCTGGGTGAGTCGTGTGACTCAGGAACTGGGTGGAGATCCACATTCTGCTACTCTCCCCTGCCAGGTCTACCCCGCCACAGCCAGAGGTGTTTTCTGACAGGCCCTGGGTAGACCCTGGGGGGAGGGGAGGTGGGGGAGGGGGCACCTGTAAGGCAGGAAGCAACCCTGGGTCCAGGCCTCCCCTTGCCAGCCGGCAGCATTGGCGTGATCGTCCTGCCCTTCCTCCCTGACCTGAGTCCCTTTCCTGCCACAAGGGGCGAAGGGCACGCCCCACTGCCCACCGTCCTGTCTGAAATGTGGGAGCCAGTGTGGGCCAGTCTTGGAGCAGGGCAGGACATCTTGGCAGAGGTGGGATCCCTGGTGCCTGCTCCTACGAGCTCAGGCCTCTGCTCCTCATTTTTCCCTCCTGTAAAATGGGTCTCAGATGCCTTGCTTAGCCGGCCAAGGGCCAGGGACCCCGGCTCGTCCGTCTCCAGGTCACAGGCCAGCCGCGGTGCCTGATAATAAAAGATCACTGGATGGACGTTGGAGGGGTCTCCTCCGTAGCCTGGGTGGACGTCAGGGGCTGCGGCCAGTGGGCTTAGAGGACAGGGAGGGACGGACATATGGGGAGGCCGTCCGGTCGGGAGGACAGCGAAGGGGTTATATGATTATATAGCTAGGATGCGCGATCTGCTGTCACCCTCAGAGAAGCAGGCCGCAGAGGCCACGCTTGGGGTCGCTGTTTCCGAGAGTGCATCCGTCTCCGGGGGGCCAGGGAGCTCAGCATCCAATCCCCAATCAGCTCTGTGGCCTTGAGCCAGTGACTTAACCTCTCTGAGCCTCAGTCTGATCCCCCTAAAATGGGGAGTGGGGCAGTGACGATCCCTCTCCGAGAGGTGATGGAGCTGAGCCGGGCACAGGAGGGACACGTGATTGTGTGGCGCACACACACACCCCCCTCCCCGTCTGAGCCTTACTTTCCCACCTGTAGGATGCACGTCACCATTGCTGCCCTCATGCCCACCACACCCCGCAAGTGTTCTGGGGGTCCCCAAGCAGCTGTGGCACTACAGACCCCAGCTCTCGTGCTCGGAAGTCACACTCCGAGGTCACACCACGGTCGCCAGGCAGCTTGTGTGGCCCGACTGGCTGGGGTGGGGGCAGGCTCAGGACCCCTGGTGGTGCCCGAGCATCAAGGGCCCCTCCTCTCTCCGCCCCGCCCCCACCGCTTGTCCCGTGCCTCCCTGAAGCCCAGGACAGCCTGGGCCCTGTCCTTGACCTTGGCGAAAGCTCTTTCCCAGAAGGCCCCTGGTTTCTGTGGCAATTGGCTGATACAAATAGCTGGGCTGTGGGGGGGGGGCATCGACCTGGTGTCACCTCCCTGTGGTGTCCCCATCCCCCCCAGTGGGGAGGGGTCTGCCCGCCCAGGAAGGCCACCGTGAACCTGTGACCACGTCACTGGGGACTCCCCCAGATGTGGGAGGAGGATCTGGAGCCTGCCCCCGACTGCCCTGGCTTGACTTCTGGGCCCCACATGTGTGTGACCTTGGGCAGTGCCATGACCTCAGGCACATGTTCCTGTCACGTGGCAGAGTGGGTACTACGGGCAGGCAGCCCTGTTGTTCCTGCCCCAGCCTTGCTCTCGAGCTGCCCATGGCTCCCCATTGCTCGCCACGTGAAACCCACCCACACCTCATGCCCCACAGGCCCAGCGTGGCAGGGCCCTGCCCCCCTCCCACCCTCCTCTTCCCAACGGCCCCTCATCCGCCGTTCCTGCCACGCTGGCCTCCCCGCCCTCAGACAAGTGCGCCCTCCGCCCGGAGCACCCTTCCTTGGCCCCCCCATGGCTGGCTCCTCCCAGCACCAGGTTTGAGCTCACACATGGCCTCCTCAGGGAGACACCCAGCACGTCACCCGACGGCTGTCTGACCTCTGGCTCCATCTGAGGTCACCCTGTTTGTGTCCTCTGCTGTTTGTCTTGCCCTCGCCATTGGCAGGCTCTCTGCGGGCAGCTTTCTGTCCCTTTCCTGTGCCCTGGCTTCCCGGAAACGTGTTTGAACTTGCACCTGAATAAACTGAGCGCCACACGGGGTGTCTGGAGGGAAGGCCTCTGCCAGCGGCCTCCCCGGGCTCCCCGCCAGCCGCTGGCTTCTTCAGGAAGGAGTGGCTTGACTTTATCTGTCCTTCCCACCTTAGCCTGAGGAAACAGTTGCCCTCAGAGGGGGCAGCTCCGCGTGTTTGGACAGCCCCAGGCTGGGGGGAGGCCCACCCCTGGCTGAAGACCCCACATTTCCCTGGGGTTGGTGGCCTGGGTTTCGGTTCCTGCTCAAGCACCTCAGCATGTCACCTCCCCTTTGTGAGCTTGGCTTCCTCGTCTGAGCCCAGCTTGGGTCTGTCACTGTGCAGGGCCACAGCCCCCAACAAAGCCCGGCTCAAGAGGTGCCCAGCACATGGCGCCCGCTCCTCTGACAGGCAACCCTTGCTCTGAGGAGCGCTCAGTGACCTTGTTAGTGACATCAGGATATGGGCCGAGGGGGAAACCGCTGCCGGGTGGCATGAGCACATTCAGGCTGTGCCTCTGCTGCTGTGCACTCTTGGTTACGTGGCCCGACTTCTCTGAGCCTTGGGAGGTGAATGAGACCACTTTGACCCCAGTTTGGCTTGGTGGTTGTCACTGCGTTTTCAGGACATCCCCCTCCAGCCAGGCTTGGTGTCAGGCTCCTGGGGCAGGAACGCAGCTGCCTTTTCATTAGGAACACCCAGTCTGAGGCTGGGCTATGATTCCTGTTTTCCAGATGAGAAACAGACTTGCCTGCATTCGAGCGGCTGCAGGGGGGTGAGGTGCCAGCTCAGCCTGCCTCCACACCCCTCCTCTTTTGCCAAGTCGTTAACCTGACCTTGGGCAAATGGCTTTCTGGCCCTGGGTGATTAGGCCCTGACAAGGCATCAGGGTCTGGCTCACAGACAGCCTTCTTGTCAAATGAGTCCTGGAATCCCCAAGAGGTAGAGGAAATAGGAGGGCAGAGAGGCAGTGTCCTGCCCAGGGCCAGGCAGGACAAAAAAAAACCAGAAGAGCTGGGATCCCGGGCACCCTAGCTGGGCTCAGGCGAGGCACACACGGTGGGGGTGTCATTTGCTGTTGCCAAGGGGTATTGCCTGCCGTTGTTGGAAGGCGGCAGGGAGTTTGGCTGGCACCAGCCTGCTAAGAAAATGAACAAAAGCCAGAACCCAGCCAGCACCTCTGGCACCATCGGGAGAGGCAGCCTAGTCCTGGGCCACTGCCCGACCCTTGCCTCAGTTGGCACTATCCCCAGGGGCACAGCGGGGCTTTCCAAGAGCTTTATTACCTCCCTCCCATGGCCCGGCAGGTGGGCACTGGCAGTGGGGGCTCCTCCAGCATAGATACCTCTTTCTTGATGTGGCAACCCATGCCCATAGTTGGTCTATGTCCATGAAGTGTGATTCACAGAGAGGAACAGTATGTCACCAACATCTGGCAAGTGCTTACTGTGGACTAAGCCACTGCAAGGATTTTGCTTCCACTTCTTCAATGCTCCCACCAGCCCTGGGGGACAGCTGGGGAACTGAGGCAGGGAGTCTGAGTCTCTTGCTGAAGGCCCCGTGGCCAGCAAGTAAAAAGCAGCAGGGATTCAAACCCAGCCCTGGCTCAAGTCACCAAAAGACACTCTCCACGAGAGGCTCAGTTTTCTCATCTGCTAAGTGGGCACTGTTGCCTCCACCTAGAAGTGAGGTGGTGTCGGGGAAAGGCCCAGCCCAGCAAGGACAGGGCGCCCCGTGTTTAACAGACCTCAGCTTCCTCCTCTTCTCTGGAGGCCAAAATGGGGCCGGGTCCTGGGAATTGCAGGAAAGCAAACCCCAGGTGGGAGGTATGCAAGAGGAGGTCCAGGTGGGACTCTCAGGAGTCCGCTGGTGCCTCAGACTTGTGGCTCCGAGGTGAGTCAAGTCCTTGCCATTTGAAATGTGGATCAGGCACTTAGCAAGGGGCTTCCACAGCCCTGAAATGTGAGCCCTTGCCAAGACCTGTCTCTGCCTTACTGCCTCCCAGAATTCCCTGTCTTTGAACTTGATCTCCACCAAGCCTGGCCTGCACCTAGAGGAAATAAGAGCCGATACATGGGAATGTCTGTGACCCCCTCCGCCCTGAAAATCAAGGGTGAGTCAGAGAACAGGGTGGGCTCAGGGGAGGGGCCAATGACACAGCCACCCACAGGACAGCAGGCATCTCCCTAAACTGCAGGCCTGTCTACAAAGCAACCTCAGGATCTGCACTTCACAAAGAAGCTGAGGTTCAAAGGCCCAATGTGACCTGGTAAGGGTCAGATGCTTTCCGAGAAGATTAAAGCGTAGCTGGGATATAAATTCTTCCAAGGGAGCAGCCCTAGAGAGGAAAGATCAAGGTTAAGGCATAGAAATCATTTTTTCCACTTCCCCAGTGAGGAGGCTGAGGCCTCACGAGCGCTTTGCCCAGGGTTGTGCGGTGGGCCAATGACTGGACACGGATTTAGACCCAGGTTACTCAGGCCTCCAGTGGCTGTTTTCTGTCACTCCCTTTCCAGAAAGCAGGCTGCTCTAGATTCATGTGCTGATTTAGCAAGTGAAGTGCTGTGTAACCTTGGGCAAGGAGCTTGACCTCTCTGTGCTCTGGGTTTCTGTAAAAGGCGGCCAGTGACCCCTTTGACCTCATAGGATTGAGGTTAGGGTTCAGTGAATTCACAAAAGGTTTAGCAGAAAGGAGCCCAACAGGGATGTCACTGGATTCCGCGGTGGAGAAAGCTGGGACTCAAGAGAAGCCAGACATTCAGAAGATTACACTGCGCGTTTGAGTAGGATTTCCCCTCTTATTTCCACGTCGTCACACCACCCCGAGAGATGCAGAGGGCAGCCGTGAGAGTGACCTCCAGCGAGTCTCTACCCTCTCCGTATCATATGCAGGGGATTAGTGGGGAGTAAGGGGATGGAGAATTATCCTTGAGTTCCTCAGGCGCTGTGGTCCAAGTTCACAGCCGCTCCTGCCCTGGGTGGCCAGAGGGCAGACTTCGCCGGAGGCCTCAAGGAGCCCTCCCCGCCAGGCCTCCAAGGCCACCTCCCGCCGCGGTGCTCCAGGCCAAACTGCACCTTGCAAGTTCCAGCCCTCCGTGTGGACGCACCGCCCACAGCCGTTGCGACTGGTCCCCGGGCCTGTCCGTCTACAGCTTCGCAGCCAATCTCCGTCGCCCTCCAGGATACGCCCTCTGATCCTCTCGCCTCCGTCCGGCCGGCCGCGCCAGCTACCTCGTAGCCCCGCCCTTCCTCCCCACCGATTGGCCGGCAGATCTGCCTGTTTTCTGCCGGGGCTCCAATCCTCGCCTGCCTCCAGGCTCTCTCCCCCCCCCCCAGCACCTAGCTCCCCTCTGGACCGCTGGGGAGACGGAGGGCCTCTCCCAGTAGCCCCGCCTATGCTCGTTAGCGATTGGCCTTGGGGCATGCCCGTCTGCTTGATGCTCTCCAATCACTGAAGCCTTTACCGCTGATTGGTCAGGGAGCGGCCAATCGGGGCGTGGCGTGGACCTCTCCCGTGGCGCGCGCTGGGGGTGCGCGAGGCGGGGCCGTGGCGTCTGGAGGTGGCGGCGGCAGCGGCGACGCGTCCGGGCCGGTGAGGGGGCGCAGGGGGCGCGCGGGGTGGCGCAGGCGTCGAGGGCCCGCGCCCGTCGGGCCGAAGCGAGGCGGGGCACGGGTCCTGTCACGGGCCGCGGGGGTGGCGGCGGGCGAGGCGGGGCTGTGACAGCAGCGTCGCGAGGGCAGGGAGAGGTGAAAGACCCCCGTGACCCCCACACTCCACGCCTGGTGCCCCTGGGGGCGCTCACTGCCCGCTCGGAGCCGCCTCACCCACAGTCCACGCGCGCCTGGCGCCGCGTCCCTCCTCGTGGACACCCCAGCCGTACACCCGAGACTTCTTGCTGACGTCCCCACGCCCGCAGGGCCGTGTCCCCCGCGCGGTTGGGTCTGACGTGCTCCCCTCGCGCCTGGCCCCGCGCCCCCACTCATGGACCCCCCCCCACGTCACCTGAGTTTGTCCCCGTCCGTGACACCCCCCAAGCCCGTGACTTCTCACTCAGGGCCCCCCCACCCTCCAGCCTCGCCTGGAGGTGTTCGGTCCCCTTACGGCCTTCCACATATCCACCTTTGTGTCCCCTGCTCTTCAGCAACCCGGGTCGGTTCCATCAGGCACTGCCCCTCGGCCACCTGCCGTGTGCTTCTGGGAGCCCCACACCTTTCTCTCTCCCACCTGTGCTTTCTTACACCTGCAGCTGTGCCGGGCTCCCTGTGTAACAGTCCTTCCTCCGAATCCCTCCCTCCCTGGGAGAGTCAACATTCATCCAGGCCTTGGTACCTCCGGATCCCCGTAGCTTCCCCTCCCCAAACAAAAGGCCACCCAAGTGTTCTCTTTTATTTTCTTTCTTTCTTTTAATTTCTTGAGACTCTGTTGCCCGGGCTAGAGTGCCGTGGTGTCAGCCTAGCTCACAGCAACCTCAGACTCCTGGGCTCAAGCAATCCTCCTGCCTCAGCCTCCCAAGTAGCTGGGACTACAGGCACGCAGCACCATGTCCAGATCATTTTTTCTATATATTTTTAGTTGGCCAATTAATTTCTTTCTATTTTTAGTAGAGACGGGGGTCTCGCTCTTGCTCAATATGGTTTGGAGCTCCTGACCTTGAGAGATCCTCCCGCCTCGGCCTCCCAGAGTGCTGGGATTACAGGCGTGAGCCACCGTGCCCAGCCTCTTTTAATTTCTAACAGTGCTTGACAGTATCGACTGATTTCTGGACTTTAGAATAATCCCATCAGCCAGACAAAGCCAGAATTATCTGCATTTTACCAGCAACAAACCTACATCCACTTGAATGTTGGAGGCAGAGCCCACCCCTTCCTGGGCATTGCTGACCCTCCTCTTTAGACCTCCCCCATTTTTGCCGGTCTGTTTTTGTTTACCTCCAAGGGATTGGCCAGGGAGGGAAACCACACTCCACCCTCTCGGGCTGTTCTCCGGAGTGGTGACTTTGACTTGGTCCTGAAAGGCTTAGCTGGAAGGGATGGCCCCTCTGCTGAGCTGTGTCTCTGGAGCCCTTGGCCAGGTGGGGGTGGAGGAGCTGCTGGAAGAGGGGGATCAACACCTGGGGTGCCTCCGGCCAGGGCCCCACCTCAGGGCTCCCGCAGACACGGGGTGGGGGTGGGGGGCCCTCTCTGAGAGCTCCTTGGGCCCCTGAAGCCGCCAAACAGAGAGCAAGGAAATTTCACTCTTCAGAGTGAAATGAGCTCATGTTTCAGCTGCTTAAAGCTAGTATGCAAAACTGGAGCCTGGTGTAGTGCTGGGAATAATGATTCTTCTGGAACTTTTCAAGTTCCCTGGAGTCTGATTTGCAAGTGTGCAGCACAGGAGCCTGGTGGCTTTGTTGTTGAAAAGCAATAATGTGTCGTTTCCTGTAAGGCTTGTAGGGCGCCTCTTGCCTCCCCGCCCCACCATCTCTCCCTTCAGAGATGGTGCCAGAATGTGCCAGAGGGTCATGTCACATTCAGCTTATCTTATGGAAACTGAAGCCACTGGGCTTTTGTGCCCTACTTTGAAAGGGATTGTTTAACACATATATGAGCATGTATATCTGTAATTTATATGTGTGTGCATGTGGGTGTGTGTTGTACACATATGCACTTATACATAGGTGCATGTGTACAGGTACATATTTTTATATATACATATATTGTGTGTATGTGTGTATACGTATAAACTTTGATAAGGTAATTGATGTATATAGTAAAAAAAAAAAAGTCAAACATTACAAAAGGGCATACAGTAAAAACCAGGCATGTACCCTATCTTCTCCAGGTGCACCTGCTGTTAATAATTTCTCGTGTCTTCTTCCAGAGGTAGCCTGTGACTGAGGCAGCAGAGAGAGTGGATGGGGGTGGGCAAGTGGATATCCCCAACCATTTTTAAACCACTGCTGAATTCTCATTGGACTTGACTGAACGGACATAGGGATTCTATGGCCAGTCCCTTACTGATGGCTATTTAAGCTGCTGCCTATATTTTGCTTTGACAGACAGAGCTGCAGTGAATAGATATAGATCCATACATCAGCAAATACCAAATACTTAGTGAACGTGTGTGGGCTCTTCATGGAGTTTACATCTGACTACAGGGGCTTCTCAGCAGTGGCCAGGTCAGAGAACATGTCCATTTAAATGGTTAACATCCTCCTCCTTCTCCTCCTCCTCTCAGCTGTGAAGTTGGAAAGCCTGCTTCCTCCTCTGATGCCAACTCAGTTATTACCAAGTGTTCTGGCCTGTCCGATCTGATATGTTAAAAATGGCACAAGAGATCCTTTTGAACATCTGTTTTGTGTGTCCTGCCCCTCCTTTAGGAGTTCTGGCTCATGGGGGTAGGGATTAAACATTAGACTTGTTTCTCCACCACAATCGGACTAAAGTTCAAGAAATATTTGAGTCCCTCTTCTGCGAAGCTCATCCTGGTGGCAGGGGGCCGTGGTGGCACAGAGATTTTGGCACAAGGTACCTTGGCAAGAACAATTGGCTAAAAGAACTATTTAGCTGTTGCTGATTTTTTTTTTCCCACTTGGACCTAGGCAAAGAAAGATGAGGGTATCATAAGAGACTGAGACGAGTCAGATGTTAAATCTGTTTGGGAAACTGTTTTGAGGGTCTCTCCAGCTGTCCGCAGTTTCTCACTAATGGTGCCAGGTGGAATGTGTTGTCATACCAAGGTCAAACCACTTCCCACCTGTCATCTAGTGTGTTGTCCATCTCTTCTATCTTCGCAGTTAGACATTTGGAGAGGTTTTTTTGTTCTTGTTTTCACAAAAAATAGGAAAAATTAGCTGGGCATAGTAGCATTGCTTTTTTTTTTTTTTTTTTAAGACAGGGTCTTACTCTGTCCCTTAGGCTGGAGTGTAATGGCATGATCGTAGCTCACTGTAACCTTGAACTCCTGAACTCAAGTGACCCTCCCACCTCAGCCTCCCAAGTAGCTAATAGCTGGGACTACAGGCATATGCCACCATGGCTGGCTAATTTTTTTTTTGATAGAGATAGGGTCTTGTTATGTTGCCCAGCCTGGTCTCAAACTTCTGGCCTCAATCAATCATCTAACCTAGCCTGCATTTTTTTATTTTAAGTATGAAATACTACTTCATAAAAAGTATAGCATGTCCAGGCGCGGTGGCTCATGCCTGTAATCCTAGCACTCTGGGAGGCCGAGGTGGGCGGATTGCTCCAGGTCAGGAGTTCGAAACCAGCTGAGCAAGAGCGAGACCCCGTCTCTACTATAAATAGAAAGAAATTAATTGGCCAACTAATATATATAGAAAAAATTAGCCGGGCATGGTGGCGCTTGCCTGTAGTCCCAGCTACTCAGGAGGCTGAGGCAGGAGGATCGCTTGAGCCCAGGAGTTAGAGGTTGCTGTGAGCTAGGCTGACGCCACGGCACTCACTCTAGCCTGGGCAACAAAGGGAGACTCTGTCTCAAAAAAAAAAAAAAAAGTA
The DNA here is from genome assembly GCF_000165445.2 of Microcebus murinus. Lineage (NCBI taxonomy): Eukaryota > Metazoa > Chordata > Mammalia > Primates > Cheirogaleidae > Microcebus > Microcebus murinus. The sequence continues at coordinate 7,464,057 of NC_033683.1, read as the reverse complement.
TAGAATGTACACATGAAAAGAAAGAAGATGTAAAGACTAATAAAACTAACACCCAGCTCAAGTAGAACATTGTCCCCAAGAGGCTCCACTCTGGTCACTGCTATTTTTATTTTTATTTATTTATTTATTTATCTTGAGACAGAGTCTCACTCCATCACCCTAGGTAGAGTGCAGTGGCATCATCGTAGCTCACAGCAACCTCAAGTTCCTGGGCTCAAGCGATCCTCCCGCCTCAGCCTCCCGAGTAGCTGGGACTACAGGTGCGCACCACAACACCCACTGAGTTTTCTATTTTTAGTAGAGACGGAGTCTCGCTCTTGCTCATCTGATCTGGAGCTGATCTGGAGCTCCTGAGCTCAATCCTCCTGCCTCAGCCTCCCAAAGTGGCAGGATTACAGGCGTGAGCCACCAGGCCCGGCCAACTGTGCTATTTTTAAAATAGAAAACATTTGTTTTCTTCACTGAGCACCTTTTGCTCCAACTGTCTTGGGCCAAGTGCTCAGAGTCCAGGGGCTTGATGAAGTTCTACAGAAGCCAGATTTTCTACTGAGGACTCTGCCAGCAAGCAGCCTGTGCAGTCCCGGGAGGGGGATGGTGGCCTCAAGGCCATGAGCAGGTCACCAGCCAAGGCACAGGCCAGCACATGGAGGCTTTGTCTTGGATTCCTTCTGTATTTGTTTCCTGTGGCTGCCATAACAAATTACCACAAACCGGGTGGTTTAAAAAACAACAAAAAAAAAATGTATTATTGGTGTGGAGGCCTGAAGTCTCAAATCGAAGTGTCAGTAGGTTGGTTCCTGCTGAGGCTCTGGGGGGAGGACCCGTCCCATGCCTCTCTCCTGGCTTCTGGTGGTTGCTGGAGATCTTTGGTGTTCTTGGCTTGTGGCCCCATCGCTCCAATCTCTGCCTCCATATTTGTGTTGCATTGTCTCTGTGTCTGTGTGTCCTCTCCTTTAGAGACAGGGCCTCGCAGTGTTGCCCGGGCTGGAGTGCAGTGGCACTGCGCTCAAGTGACCCTCCCACCCGGCTTCCCCTCTGTAGCTGGTACTGCAAGTGTGCACCACCACACTTAGCTCTCCTCTTCTAAGGATACTAGTCACTGGATTTAGGGCCCACCCCTAAATCTCAGGATGGGTTCACCCCGAGGTCCTCAACTAATTACGTCTGCAAAGACCCTGTTTCCAAATAAGGCCACATTCTGAGACATGAATTCGGGATGATACCATTCAGGCCCTGCACTTGCTGGTCCTCCATTTCCATCACAACTTTGGGACGCACTTGTCTTCCAGGTGCCTCTGCTATTTCAGGAAGAAGAGGCCACTGGGGTGGGAGCACATTTCTCAGCCCCTCCAGGTGGCCCATTGGGCATCCTGTGCCCTGGCTCACCCACCTGCCTCCCTTTTGGAAGGTGGGGGCGCCTGCTCAGAGCTAGCACGGACCCAGATTAGTGAGGGTGCACATCTTCATTTTGCTTTCCGCCACCCCTTGGCACAGGCTTTCTGGGCTGCGAGCTTGGTCCTGTGATCCTCCTCCTGTTTACACCGGGGTACAGGAGGTGGGGGGGACATGGACACACATCAGACCACCAAGTGCTCTGCACTGCTCAGTCCTGAGAAAAGGCTGGGGGTGCTGTGGTCTGCTTCTGGGGGCCGAGGCAGGCTCCAGGAGATCCGAGGTTAATATGGAGGTCACTGTTAATAGACAGCGGGGGCAGGCGTGGTGGCTCACCCCTGTCATCCTAGCACTCTGGGAGGCCGAGGCAGGTGGATTGCTCGAGGTCAAGAGTTTGAAACCAGCCTGAGCAAGAGCGAGACCCCGTCTCTACTATAAATAGAAAGAAATTCATTGGCCAACTAATATATATATATATAAAATTATCCAGGCATGGTGGCGCATGCCTGTAGTCCCAGCTACTTGGGAGGCTGAGGCTACTCGGATCGCTTGAGCCCAGGAGTCTGAGGTTGCTGTGAGCTAGGCTGATGCCATGGCACTCACTCTAGCCTGAGCAACAAAGCAAGACTCTGTCTCAAAAAAAAAAAAATAGTGGAGGACACACTGTGGGACCCAAGGGAAGGCTGGGGAACATGGGGGAGGGGGCTTCCAGAGACCTGGTGCACCATGCTGGTGCAAAGCCCACAGAGAGGGAGGGGCTCACACCAAGGCGGCTGTGGGCCAGGCACAGTCAGCAGACCTGAGCTCAGAGCCTCTGACAAGCACTTGTGAGGCTTCCAAGATAAAATATCCCAACACAGACAGAGCAAAACTCGCGACAGATGCCAAAGCTGTCGCACCATCTCCAGGCCAGATGCCTTTGCCTTGAGTTGAGTCCAAAACGTGAACAAGTACATTTCAGTCAAGTCTGAATTACAGCACTGCCCCAAGACCCACCTGCTCCACCGGATTTGTTAGTGCAGCAAGCCTCGTCCTCATACTGCCTAAAGGGCAGGTTCCCCAACTCCACCCTCTGGCAGTCTTGACTTGTCGAGTCTACAGTGGGGCTCAGGAGTCCTGCACAAATGTCCCTGCAGATTCCTGGGGCAGGTGGTCCTGGAAACACCTGGAAGAAGGGCTCAGCTCCAGGGGAACAAGCAAGACCCTGCCCTTCTCCTGCTGTGGACAAGTCCCTTCCGTTGTAGGGCTGTCTCCCCACAGGGCCACTCTGCCAGGGTAAGGGGATGGGGTGGCAAGCCCCACTTCTAGCATGATCAGTGGACACGAACTTCTGCCAGCCAGGCCTTACTTAGCAAGGTGGCTGGTTTCGCTCAGAGAAGGTGGGGCAGCCGCTGGCTACGGAGAGGGCAACGTTTGAACCAGGCCCTGAAGAACTGGTTTGGGGTCCGAAGGCGTCCCCAGGCGAGAGAACGCAGGCTACCAGACAAGACACGCATGTGTTTGGGGGCTCCGGGCAGCACCATTGCCTGGAGCTCGTGGGTCGGCGCCGGGCGACAGCGAAGCTTGAGCGTCGGAGTCTCGCTGGCCCTTTCCTTGCACCGAAGGGCAGTGATGGCACGGGCGGCGTGCTCGGCGGGCAGGAGGTGCTTGTACACAGCGCCTCTTTGATGAGCAGTGGGGCGATACCATCCAAGTCCCGTTTCACACTTCAGGGAGATTAACCTGGGGGGGGGGACAGGTGGGAGATGGATGTTCGCAGCCTGGGAGATGGAGGGTCTCCAGGTGGTGACACCGGGCAGCTGGAGAAGGGGCGTGGAAACATCTAAAGGCACTCTCAGGAGGGCTGGGCAGTGTGAAATGGGATTCATCCCAGCCCCGTGTGATTCCTCATCAGGGAGGAGGACGCCCACCAACACCTGCCACCCACCTGAGTGGTGCCAGCCCGAGAAGATAAGGACAGGTGAGGAAACTGAGGCACAGGGACGCTTAGTGACACACCCAAGGTCAAGTGCTGGACCCCGTCTTCCCACAAGAGAGCGCTCAAAGAGATCCATTCGTGCGTCTGTGGAGAGGATGCCTGGAGGGCGGGAGATGGGACGGCAACAGCGCTTGTCCTCGGGGTCCTGCCTCCGGCTTCTCGCTAGACACGGACACTGAGTGTGACCCAGGCCCTTGCCCTCCAGGGTCCCTCGGGCTGGCGGGAGAGGCGCGTGGAAGTGGCACCTCCCGGTGCAGCAGGGAGCCGTGGAAGTGCTCGGTGCGGCGCAGAGCAGCTAACTTTGGGCGAGGTAAGGCCCGGACATGTCGGAGGGCTTTGAAGGATGCAGAGGAGTTTGCCAGCACGGCAGAGTCAGCCAAAAGCAGAACTTGGCAGGTCCAGGGAATCCGTTCACTCATCCTGCAAGTAACTTTTTTTTTTTTTGAGACCGAGTCTCGCTTTGTCGCCCGGGCTACAGTAAGTGCCGTGGCGTCAGCCTAGCTCACAGCAACCTCCAACTCCTGGGCTCAAGCCATCCTCCTGCCTCAGCCTCCCGAGTAGCTGGGCCTACAGGCATGCGCCACCATGCCCGGCTCATTTTTTGTATATATATTTTTAGTTGGTCAATTAATTTCTTTCTGTTTTTAGTAGAGACGGGGTCTCGCTCTTGCTCAGGCTGGTTTCGAACTCCTGACCTCGAGCATTCCGCCCACCTCGGCCTCCCAGAGCGCTCGGATTACAGGTGTGAGCCACCGTGCCCGGCCTGCAGGTAACTCTTGGAGGCCAACCCGCTGTGCTGGGCTCCGTGTGGCAGGACGCTGGGCTTTTGGAGTGAGGCTCAGTCACCGAAGGGCATCCTCTTAGTGGGGAGGGGGGTGTGAGTGCCGCTCGGTGCCGTGCTCGGTTTTAGATCACATGTAAGGGCCTTTGGTGACAGGTGTGGGCAGCACTGTCTGCAAGAATGGAGGACAGTGATGGGCCATAGAACTTTCTGGATCTTTCAGGACGTAGCTGTGTGTGTTTAACCCGTGGAGGCTGCCGAGAGAGGGTTAGTGACCAAAGTCTGTGTGGAAGGCACGCAGCAGCAGAGGCAGCTCCCACGCGCCCCTGGGGCTAACAGGAGCCGCCGCTGTGTAAGCCCCGATCCCGCAGGCAGAAGTTAATGCCTATTAACTAGAAAAGAAAACAGCCTTTATCGATGCGCAGATAGGAGGTTAATTGGCTTTCGTTTACCCAGCGATTACAGGGTCCATTTCACCACTGCTCATAAACTCCATCCACCCAGAACAGCCCTCCTGTTTGTGGAAATATTTCGGCCCTCCTGTTTGTGGAAATATTTCGTATCCCACGGGGCGGAGCTGGCGGCCATAGAGGGGGGTCCCTGCCACACTCCATATGGGGGTCCTGTCTCGTGGCTGGACGGGGAGCTCCCGGGCAGCAGGGTGAGCGTGCAGGTGTGTGTGTGTGTGTATGCATGAGGGGTTTACAGCACACTTGGCACACGCCTTGCATGGGACATTGCCGTGTTTGGAGCAGAAGCAGCCTTTCCCGGCCCTGCCCAGTGCTCCTATTGCTCCGGAGGTTTTTATGCCAGAGGTGGTAGAATCAAGGGTTATCTAAGGGCTAGGCGTGGTGGCTCACGCCTGTCATCCTAGCACTCTGGGAGGCCAAGGGGGGTGGATCGCTCAAGGTCAGGAGTTTCAGCCTGAGCAAGAGCGAGACCCTGTCTCTACTAAAAATAGAAAGAAATTAATTGGCCACCTACAAAATATATAGAAAAAACTAGCTGGGCATGGTGGCGCATGCCTGTAGTCCCAGCTACTCGGGAGGCTGAGGCAGGAGGATCGCTTGAGCCCAGGAGTTGGAGGTTGCTGTGAGCGAGGCTGACGCCAGGGCACTCTAAGCCAGGCAGCAGAGTAAGACTCTGTCTCAAAAAAAAAAAAAAAAAAGGGTCACCTAAGATCCCCAATGTCTTAGTCTGGGTTTCCTGGACAATCCTGTTCAGTAAGGCATACCCACCACCGCCACCCGGCCTCTGGCTCTCCCCCTCACTCAAGCGAGGGGGTTCCCTCCCTGGCACCCAAATTCCAGTTCGGAAAGCACCGACGCCCTAGGTACTTGTGAAAGGTGCCCAGAGAGAACGCAGGGAGCCTGGGCCTCCCGGGGCTGTGGGATGCCGTCACCCGTAGTTGGAAATATGAGACAGGGCTGGAGGGGTGTAAGGGAAATGGGAACCCTAGCCGGGCGCTGGACGCGGAGACTCTGGGAGGTGCAGGTGGCGGAAACCCAACCCACACTGGCTGAACTGGAGCCGTGCTGCTCCTGCCCCAGGACAGCAAAGTCTGTGTGCTTCCGGCTTCATGGGGTTCCAGACTACCCCCCACCCCCAGCCTACAGGAACCCCCCTGTCGGCCTTGCCTCTGCCCTGGAACCTGACACCTTACCCACCTCCCTCCCCTGCAGAAAGAGGACTTCTCTGGCCCATGGTTCCCTCCAAGGTCCCAGGCCTCAGTCTTTGGGTCCAGCACCCTGAACCCAGGGCAGTGGGAGCTCTCATTACCTGACCAGGGTCACCTTAGTGTTGAGGGGAGGGTCAGCCCCACTCTCTCCATGGTGACAGAGAGTGAGCGGTGGTGGCAGTCCTCAGAAGTGGACCACTGTGCTTGGGGACACCTTCCTAGCTTGAATGTCTCCCAGGGACTTTTATTCAGTTGCTAAAATTACCAGCAGGTGTTCTCCACCCGTGGGGAGCTGAGCCAGTGGCCTTCCTGAAGCCCTTTCATCCCAGCCCCCTGCCCTGGGCCACCCCAGGCTCTGGTCACTCGGCCTGGGAGGAGCTGGGCAAGGTTTTCTTGTTTGGTTTTAATTTCACTGTTTGACCTTTTTTTTTTTTTTTTTTTTTTTGGTCAAGATAGAGTCTCACTGTGTTGCCCAGGCTGGTCTCAAATGCCTGGGCTCAAACGGACCCTCCTACCTTGGCCTCCCAAAGTGCTGGGATAAAAGGCATGAGCCACCACTGCGCCCGGCCTGTTTACACATTTTTTATGGAGGCGTGACTTACGTGCAGTAAAGTGAATGAACCCTAAGTGTGCGGCTCGCTGAGTCATTGCGTCCGTGTTTGTCCGTGTGGCCAGCTCGAGGCACAGAGACTTCAGGCCCTCCCACCCCGCGCTGGCTCCTCCGTGCCCCTTCCCTGATACACCCTCCAAAGATAACCGCCATTCTGATCTCCGCAGATGTGTTCTGTGCTTGAATTTTTTTATTTATTTTATTTTTATTTTTTGACGGAGTCTCGCTCTGTTGCCCGGACTAGAGTGCTGTGGCAAGTCAGCCTCGCTCACAGCAACCTCAAACTCCTGGGCTCAAGCAATCCTCCTGCCTCAGCCTCCCAAGTAGCTGGGACTACAGGCATGCGCCACCATGCTCGGCTCATTTTTTTCTATATATTTTTAGTTGGACAATTAAGTTCTTTCTAGTTTTGGTAGAGATGATGGGGTCTCGCTCTTGCTCAGGCTGGTGTGGAACTCCTGAGCTCCAACGATCCACCCACCTCGGCCTCCCAGAGTGCTGGGATTACAGGCATGAGCCACCACGCCCGGCCTGTGCTTGCAGCTTTTAAATTGCGATAAGATACACATGACATAAAATTTACCGTTTTAGCCATTTGTAAGTGTTCAGTTCAGCGGCATTAAGCACACTCACACTGTTGTGCAACCGTCACCACCATCCAGAACCCTTTGATCTTGCAAAAGTGAAACTCTGTCCCCATTAGACACTGACTCCCTGTTCGCCTCCCCCAGCCCCTGGCAGCACCCCTCTACTCCAGCTGTGTGAACCCCCGACTGCCCTAGGGCCCTCCTGTCTGTGGGATCACATGTCCTTGTGCGCCTAGCTCATCTCACTCAGCATGAGGTCCCCAAGGTCCACCAATGTGGCCGAGCAGGCGTCGGGGTTCGAATGCACGTCCCACGTTCTGTTTGCCGTGCTTGCATTCTGCGTGGGCAGCATCGTTCGGAGCCCGGTGTTCTGCGTCCGCCTTCTGCCTCCGCACCATTAGGTCTGTGAGACCCACCCGAGGGGCTGCGCGTAGCAGCAGGTTTCCGGCGTTGTCCTGTAGCGTCCCGTCGTGAGGCGTGCCACTCGCGTGTTCCTGTGGGTGGGCGTCGGGGCTGTGCCAGCGGGGAGCTCTTCCTCCCCGGGATGTGCTGCCGGGCAGGTGTTCAGAGCTCCCGGCCCTCCAGAAACGGTGGTTCGGCTGTGAGGCAGCCCTCTAGTAAGGCATTGGAAAAGTTACTGGATTTGGTTTGTTTTTTGTTTTTGTTTTTTGAGACAGAGTCTGGCCTTGTTGCCCAGGCTAGAGTGAGTGCCGTGCCGTCAGCCTCGCTCACAGCAACCTCAGCCTCCTGGGCTCAAGCAATCCTGCTGCCTCAGCCTCCCGAGTAGCTGGGACTACAGGCATGTGCCACCACGCCCGGCTAATTTTTTCTATATATATTAGTTGGCCAATTAATTCTTTTCTATTATCAGTAGAGATGAGGTCTCGCTCTTGCTCAGGCTGGTCTCGAACTCCTGACCTCGAGCAATCCGCCTGCCTCGGCCTCCCAGAGTGCTGGGATGACAGGCGAGAGCCACCAGGCCCGGCCTCGGTTTGTTTTTGATAAAAGTTGAATTGGGGGGAGAGGGGGCATGGGCAATATACGTAACCTTAACGTTTGTACCCCTATAATATGCTGAAATTTTTAAAAAATGGAAAAATTAAATAAATAGAAGTTGAAATAAACTATTTGAGTAATACAGTAAAATGTATATGTTAAGAGACGGACAAACTTTTTAATAAAATTGAAATAAATTAAAAAAAAAAAAAGTCCCAGGGACCTGAACGTGGCTCTAGGGCTGTCTACGGGGAGGCAGGAGGGAGAGGCGTCTACGGGGACTTTAGTTGTTTAAAGTGAACAACACAAGCCGGGCGCGGTGGCTCACGCCTGTAATCCCAGCACTCTGGGAGTCTGAGGCAGGCGGATTGCTTGAGGTCAGGAGTTCGAAACCAGCCTGAGCAAAAGTGAGACCCCGTCTCTACTAAAAATAGAAAGAAATTAATTGGCCAACTAAATATATATATAGAAAAAATTAGCCAGGCATGGTGGCGCATGCCTATGATTCCAACTACTCGGGAGGCTGAGGCAGGAGGATCGCTTGATCCCAAGAGTCTGAGGTTGCTGTGAGCGAGGCTGACCCCACGGCACTCTAGCCTGGGTGACAGAGTGAGACTCTGTCTCAAAAAAAAAAAGGAGCAACTATAGTGCCCTGTCATCAGTACAGTGATTGTCACCGTTGTCCTCAGCCCAGCCTGGCCCTCAGGAGCCAAGTGAGCCTGCCTCAGGCAAGCACCCAGGCTGCTCTGCTTCCCAGCTGTAAGGCAGAATGAGACTCCTCGGTTAATGCTGGGCGGACTCGAGCACTCCAGCGAAGGGACGTCGCAGTCAGTAGCTGGCGTGCATCGAGCTATGCGTATGCGCTCACCCCCTCCCCTCCCCTCCACAGGCAGGGGCAGGATGGACCCAGGCCAGGGAAGGAAGCCTTTGCCCGGCCTCCGCAGTCCCGCCCCAGGAGCTGCAGAGGTCGTGGGTCGGAGTTCCATGGTCACCTGGAGTCTGGCTGCCGTCCCCACCTCCGTTCTGCCTCAGACCGAAGACTTTTTTTTATTATATATCTCTTTTTGAACAGAGTCTCACTCTGTTGTCCAGGCTAGGAGTGAGTGCCGTGGCCGTCAGCCTCGCGATCACAGCAACCTCCGACTCCTGGAGCTCAAGCGATCCTCCCTGCCTCAGCCTCCCGAGTAGCTGGACTACAGGCATGCCGCCACCACGCCCGGCAAGTTTTTCCATATATTTATTAATTTTCTTATATATTTAGGGCCAATTAATTTCTTCCGTATTATAGAGAGACGGGGTCTTCGCTCGTGCTCAGGCTGTCTCAACACTCCGAGCTGAGCGTATCCGCCTCGCCTGCGGCCACACCGAAGACACTTTTTAAGGAACATTCCACACTAACACCCTGGCACTGCACCAGATTCCGTCTCCGCATTGGTGAAGCGGGCACCTGTCTCTCGCGCAACCAAACCAAAAGCAGGTGCTCCCTTGGAAGGGGAGCTCGGCCACGGCTCTGAATTCGAGGACTGTGCACTGCACTTTCCAGAGCTTCCATCATGAGTGAGAGCCACTGAGCGGTGGGCTAGCCAGTGGCTGGCCAGGGTTCCTCACGGAAAATAGCGACAGAAATAACTTCGCAGACCGAAGCCGGTCGCGGTCCCGGGTGTCGAGAGAGGTACTCGCTGAGCCGCCAGGTCCTGGATGCGAAAGAACGCCGGTCCCTGGGGCGGGGTCCTGGGCTGGCACTGGGCAACAGTCCGACAGCACTGATGTCCGTCGGGTGGGGTGGGTTGAAACACCCAGTGAATCCCACGGAGCTACGATCAAGGAAGGAGGACCTTGAAAGGTGTGCAGGCCGGTTTCTGATTGGTTTGTGTGTTTGTGGTTTTTTGTTTGTTTTTGTGGACAGAGTCTTGTTGTTGCCCAGGCTAGAGTGAGTGGTTCGTCGGCGTCAGCTCGCTCACAGCAAACCTCGACTCCTGGCTCAAGCCATCCTCCTGCCTCAGCCGTCCCGAGTAGCTGGAGACTACAAGGCAATCGCCTCCATGCGGGATATTTTTTTCTCTAATATAGTTGGCCAATTAATTTTAATTTTTAGGTAGAGAACGGATCTCGCTCTGCTCAGCTGGTCCTCGAACTCCTGACCTCGAGCGATCCTCCCGCCTCGGCCTCCAGAGGGCTGGGAATGACAGCGTGAGCCACCCGCGCCCAGCCTACGTTTCTCTCTGTTAGACGGGGGAGATGCGATCTGGGGAGGGAGGACCACAGGCCTCTGTCCACGTGACTTCTCCACCGCTCATACTGACCTGGATCCCCTGACCGGTTGGACTGTCCTGTCAGCCCCGCACCGTGGAGTCACTTCTCACAACGTCCCCTGCCATGGCATCACCGCCTTTTCTCTCTATATTTTAGTTGGCGATTAATTTCGTTTCTAGTTTTGGGTGAGAGATGGACGGGGCGTCTCGCTCGGTTGCTCAGGCTGGTGTGGAACTCCTTGAGCTCCAACTGAGTCCACCCACCTCGGCCTCCCAGAGTGCTGGGATTTACAGGCGTGAGCCACCGCGCCGGCTGTGGCTTGCAGCTTTTAAAATTGCGATAAATGAAACGATCGACATGAAAAGTTTTACGCGTTTAGCCATTTGTGAAGTGGTTCAGTTCAGCGCGCATTAAGCACACTCACACTGTGTGGAACCGTACACACCATCCAAGAACCCTTTGATCTTGCAAAAGTGGAAACTTCTGTCCCGCATTAGCTACACCTGACTCCCTGTTGGCTCCCCAGCCCCTGGGCGCAACCCCCTCTACTCCAGGCTGTGTGAACCCCACGACTGCCTAGGGCCCTCCTGCTGTGGGTCGCATGTCCTTGTGCGCCTAGCGTTACTGTCATCCTCAGCATTGAGGTCCCCAGGTGCCACCCATGTGGCGAGCAGGCGTCGGGGTCGAGATGCACGTCCCACGGTTTTTTTTGCTGTTGCGTGCTTGCCATTTTGGTTGGCAGCACTCGTCGGAGCCCGTGTTCTGCGTCGCGCCTTCTTGCCTCCCGCACCGTTAGTCTGTGAGACCCACCGGCTGAGGGCTGCGCGTAGGCAGCAGGTTTCCGTTGTCCTGTAGCGTCCCGTCGTAGGCGTGCCACTCCGCGTGTTCCTGTGGGTGGCGTCCGGGCTGTGCACGCGGGAGCGTCTTCCTCCCCGGGACGTGCTGCCGGCCAGGTGTTCAGAGCTCCGGCCCCTCAGAAACGGTGGTTCGGCCTGTGAGGCAGCCCTGCTAGTAAGGCATTGGAAAAGTTACTGGATTTGGTTTGTTGTTTTGTTTTTGTTTTTGAGACAGTCTGGCCTTGTTGCCACGGGCTAGATGGAGTGCTGCTGGCCGATCAGCCTCCGCTCACAGCGCAACCTCAGCACTCCTGGGCTCAGCAATCCCTGCTGGCCTCAGCCTCCCGAGTAGCTGGGGACTACAGGGCTCGTGCCCCGAGCCAGCTAATTTTTTTCGGTAGTATAGTATTTTAGTGGGTGCCAATTAATCTTTCTTCTATTTTAGTTAGAGATGCGTCTCGCTCTTGCTCAGCTGTGGTCTCGAAACTCCTGACCTCGAGCCAATCGCCTTACTTCGGCCTCCCAGAGTGCTGGATGACAGGCGATTGAGCCACGCCTCGGCCTCGGTTTGTTTTTATAAAAAGTTGAAATGGGGGGAGAGAGGGGGCATGGGCAGTATACGTAACTTAACGATTTGTACCCGCCTCAATATTGCTGA
>NC_033683.1:7350376-7375428 GCF_000165445.2 Microcebus murinus | reverse complement strand
AGACCCTATATACATGAACATACCAACCACACAATGACCGGGCATGGTGGTGGCATGGCTGTAAATAAAAAACACAGAGAAAGACTGAGAGCAGGAGATCACTCGAGCCCAGAGGTTGAGGTTGCTGTGAGCTAGGCTGACGCCACGGCACTCACTCTAGCCTGGGCAACAGAGCGAGACTCCGTCTCAAAAGAAAAAAATAAGATCAGCTGTTGGAAGGGGGCGCCTTCCGGAGTGGACCCCAGCCCAGGCTCTAAATTCCCTCCTCCCTGGCATCCCAGCACCACCCCGCCCAAGGCAGACCCAGGGGAGGAACAGAGGGGGCTTGACGAGCGGATCAATGTGAAAAGAGTGACAAGATGCAGATGGCTGGGGACCAGGGCGGTTCTGGGAGGCCTACACACTCCCCCAGCTGCGAGGTCTGGTCGGGGCCAGAGGGAGGGTTGGGAGGCTGGGACAGGCCAGAACTGGGGACCAGGGCTGTGCCGGAGGGGTCAAGGAGGGCTTCCAGAAGAGAGGCCATTTGTACTGGGCCTTCCAGTACGCGTAGGAGTTTGCCATTGGGAGAAGGGCTTTTCAAGAGGGAACAGCACCCGCAGAGGAAGAGCACAGAGCTTGCTCAGTGGGGGGCAGGGGCAAAATGAGGGAGATGAGGCCCCACAGCGGTTGGGAGCAGATCAGGGTGGGAGCACAGGCGGGGGCTGGGAGGGGAGAGGAGGGGATCCATGAGGGGCAGGTGCGGGGAGGCCAGCAGGCAGGTTCCAGTGGCTGCATGGTGTGCATCTCCTCAGGAGACAAGAGGTGAGCAGGCCCCTGGACTCAGGGGGACACCTGTGGGGAGATGCCAGTGTGTGGGGGACCCTGAGGCAGGGAACATGGGATCTGGGAGGCTTGTGCCTCTCCCTGCACCTCAGTTTACCTGCCTGTGACGTGGGCAGCTTGGGCCTCTGGTCTGCGTACATCTTTCTCTTTTTTTTTGAGACAGTCTCACTCTGTTGCCCGGGCTAGAGTGCCGTGGTATCAGCCTAGCTCACAGCAACCTCAGACTCCTGGGCTCAAGCGATCCTCCTGCCTCAGCCTCCCAAATAGCTAGGATTACAGGCATGCGCCACCATGCCCGGCTCATTTTTTTTTCTACAAATATTAGTTGGCCAATTAATTTCTTTCTATTTATAGTAGAGACGGGGTCTCGCTCTTGCTCAGGCTGGTTTTGAACTCCTGACCTCGAGCAATCCTCCCGCCTCGGCCTCCCAGAGTGCTGGGATTACAGGCGTGAGCCACCGCACCCAGACCATCTTTCCTTTTGGACATAAAACCCGGGGTTCGAGCCATATCATCAGTGGGTCTCCCCTGCCCCCTCCCAGTGCTCCGCGCCACACACGGGGAGCAGCCCGAGGACACGCCGGGCCCGGGCCAGGCTAGGGGCTTCCGCGCTGGCTCCGAGGTGCAGAATAGGGCTCGGGGAGTGTGAGGGCGGCTGGGGAGCCCGGGCCCTCCGAGGGCCGCTCTGTTTACCCGCGGCCAACCTCTGCCTCTGATGCAACAGGCAGGCTCTGGTTACGTGAGGGTGGCAGCTGGGCCAGCCGGGGAGCAGCCGGGGAGTGGCGGGAAGGGCCCAGCCGGCCGGGCCGCGCCTCCACGCGCCCTGACCCTCCATCCGCACCCCCCAGCGGATGGGGCTCCCCCTCGGGTTCCCGCCTCCCCACCCCACCGGCTCTCGCCCCCCCCCGCCCCCTCCCTATTCTGATCAGCACCTCCCACGTCACCAGTCGTGGCCCCCCCAGCAGGGCCACTGAGAGTCTCCATCCTTGGTCTTCTCAGGCGGGGAGACCCCGAGTTGCTGGAATAAGAGGTTGGACGCGGCAGCGAGGGTTGGGGGGGCGGCACGGGGAAGGGGGCCTGGGAGATGGGGGTGGGTGGAGGAGGCAGAAGTGGGAGCAGGGAGGTGGAGGCGCTGCTGTCCCCACTCCTCCGGTTCTTCTCCCAGCATGTCAGCGGGGAAGCCTTCGAAGGACCTTGCGTGGCAAGGATGGTGTGGCCCAGTGGGTAGGGAACCCTGAGTCCCCAACCCAGTGTTGCCACCCTCCCGCAGTGCCACCTCGGGCCAGCCGTGTCACCTCCTCTGAGCCTTTCTGCCCACGTGAGATGACGTGGGGACAACGGCAGCCCCTCCTCCTGGGGGGACTGGAGCATTTCAAGGCCACCTACAATGGCCTCTCCTGCAAAAGCCTTCCCCATCCTCCTCCCGTTTGGGGTCCCTCCACCGCATCCCTCCTTCCGGCCCAGCACTGACCCGGGCGGCAGGGGGGGGGTGCACGTCCAGCTTTGCCTTCCCCAGCTTGGGGGCCCCTCGGGGCCAGGCCCAGGCCATGATGGCACCAAAGGGGTGTCTCCATGGGTTTCTGAAAGAACTGGAGGGTCCCAGAGAGGGCGTGAGTGGCGGAGGGGCGGGGGGGGGCGCCAAGCTCGGGGCACCTAGGAGCCTTGTCGGGGGGACACAACAGGGCTAGGAAGGGGCTTCCCCGGGGCCTGAGTGTGCCGGACTCTCCAGGAGGGCAGAGCAGGCCTGAAACAGAAACCAGGACTTGGAAGCAAGGGCTAAGGACAAAAACCCACTGGTCCTGCCCGCTGCAGACAGACCAGGGCCAGGTCGCTGCCCCCTAGGCCCCTCCTATCACCACATCCAGAGATTTGAAGGGGCTCGTACTTCACTCAGGGTCGGGATCCCTCCCAGGTCATCTCTGGCCTCGTAGCTGCCGGGCTCCTACTTGAATGCCCCGAGGCACGGGCAGCTCACTGTCTCTTTTGTGGCTGGGAGCAAGTCCCACCGAGCAGGGTCTGGGAGTGCCGTTGCCCTAGCGGAACGCTGTCAGCCTCTTGGAGCCTCAGCCCACTCTCTGGAAAGCTGGGGTGAGGGTACATAGGGTGAAAGAGGGCGGAGAGTCACGACGTGCCAGCCAGGACCGCGGACAACGACGGCTTGCTTGGAGGCCCAGCTCCCGGCCACGGCTTTGCCTCTCGCGCCCTCTGGCGGCAGGACGGGGCGGGACGTCCTCCAGGCGGGAAGGGCGAATCGGACATGCAGATGACATGCAAATTAACCAGCACCCGGGAACCCTGGGAATCGGGGCGGTGAGGCGTCTGACAGCCCAGAGTCCTGCTCAGGCTCCTTTATTTTATTTTATTTTATTTATTTTTTGAGACAGAATCTCACTTTGTTGCCCAGGCTAGAGTGAGTGCCGTGGCATCAGCCTAGCTCACAGCAACCTCAATCTCCTAGGCTCAAGTGATCCTCCTGCCTCAGCCTCCCCAGTAGCTGAGACTACAAGCATGACCCACCATGCCTGGTTAATTTTTTGTGTATATATTTTAGTTGGTCAATTAATTTCTTTCTATTTTTAGAAGAGATGGGGTCTCGCTCAGGCTGGTTTTGGACTCCTGACCTCGAGCAATCCTGCCTTGGCCTCCCAGAGTGCTAGGATTACAGGCGTGAGCCACTGTGTCCAGCCCCAGACTCCTTTAAAAAGGAGAGGGCTATTAGCCGCTGGCTGAGGCCGCATCCAGAGCGACAGGGCACCCCACAAGCTCCCAGCTCCCTGGTTGCCCAAGGCAGCTGCTGGGATATATATGATGATCTCAGGTAGCTGCTTGCTTGTCCCACAGGCCATTAGAGAATCCCCCTGGCCCACAGAGGGGACCCTCCCTGCTCCCCCTAAGACCTCCCTCCTCCGACAAGAACCCTCCCAGAGCGGCGGGCCGGGACCCACCTTCACCACCCCCTGAACAACTCCATTCTGCTCTTTCTCATGCATTTTACTGGAACCAAGGACCCCGGGGCTGACACTGCGCTGGCTCTTGGAGGTGTACGAACCGCAGACACGTGACCACCCAGGCTTGGCATTCACAGGCATGAGGGCAGGCGCTTCTGCGCGTGGCCGCAGAAACACACTCAAAGCAAATTTTGGCAAAAATGGCCACAGAAACACACTCAAAGCAAATTTTGGCAAAAATGGCGATCTGGGGGCTCATGAAACTGAAGACTTGAGACTGGCTAGCGTCGGGTACAGCTGGGGCCGGGCCGCAGGGAGTGCTCTCAGGTGACGCCCCTTCTCCATGCTTCCAGCAGCATTCCCAGGGAAGCCCTCTTGTTGGGTCACGTGCCCGTCTCCAACCAATCACCGTGATCTGGGAGGTGGGGGGCTGTGACTGGCCAGGACACACGGCCACCCCTGGAGCTAGGGGCGGATTCCCCGTGCAGTCAGGGCCTGGGGCGGAAGCTGCTGCTTGAAGCAGAACCCGGGCTGGGCGGGCAGGTCCGAGCGTGTCCACCTCGTCCCGTGGAGAAGGCCCCGTCCAGGCAGAGAAAGACGGAACCCGAGAGGGCCAGCGCCAGGCCCCGGGTCAGGCGGCCCGTCAGAGGCAGGGCTGGGGCCGAGGGTCTCCTCTTCTCTCGCTGTGAGGCCTGGCGCCAGACGTGTGCCCTCTGGGAGCCTCCCTTCCCATCCGTGTTTGGGGCGAGACCTGCCTCGCGGGCTGCAGGTGAAACGGGAGGATCCTCACGCCGCCTCCGGCGCAGGGCTGGGCGCAGGGTCAGGACTGTGGGGGTGGCAGCCACTGGTCCCAGGGGCCACGTCCACCGCTGACGGGGGCTGGGTAAGAGTCCGGGAGCGGCAAAGCCGAGTCCGGGACATTCGCAGCTGGGCGTGGAAGCTCCAGGTGGGAGCAGGAGGCGCCGGTCGCGCTTGCTGGGCCTTCGGTCCCTGTCGGCCCACGAGGCCGTGTCCAGGCGCCCACTTTGGCCAGGCTGGGGGGCCGGAGTCGGGGTGTGGTCGTAGACGCGGACCCCGGGGGTGACCTGGTCGCCAAGGGGGACGCCCGGCTGGGGATCGGAGGGTCTGGGTGGGGATCCTGGCGCTCCCGGGCATGCGTGGTGACCCCATGCTGGCTGTCTCACCTCTCTGAGCCTCGGTTTCCTCTTCTGTAAAACAGGGTAGCGATTAGGGTCCTGGGGCTGGAGAGGCAGGTGAAGGTCAGGGGTGGCCCCGAGGGGAGCCGCTTTGCAGGAGGGCGGGGTGGGAGGCCCCGAGTGGGGCAGCAGGCGAGGCGGTGGTTCTGGGGAGAGGAGGGCGTCTGTGGGGACATGGGCAGGGTCAGGAGCATTAGACAGGCACAGCGGAGGAGAGAGCAGGTGGCGAGGAGCAGTGGGAGTGTGGAGGGGCAGTGTCTTTGAGGGACGGGTGGGAAGGACTGCGGTGTGGAGGGTGGGACGGTGGCGGGTGGGCCCAAGGCAGGCGTGGGGCACGGGCCGGCTGCCAACCCCCTGGGGCAACCCTTCCTGCTCTGGGCTCCCCAGGTGGCTCCCAGCCCCCCACTCAGCACATGGGACTCCTCCGCATCTCCACACTCAGAGCCGAGCCTGGGATGTGAGCAGGTGCTCAGCAAGTGCTCACCGACTGAATGCCTGTGGTGCCCAATAAGTGCTGGCTGATTGCAGTGTTGCCTAGTAAGCACTGACTGGACACAGGTGAGCTCTGCTGCCTCTTGGCTCTGGGGGTCGTGGGGCCCCACCTGCACCCTCCTCCCCGTGACCGTGGAGGGGCCTCCCTGGCACAGGGGACAAGCCAGGCGCCTGGCCAACGGGCAGGGGCCCCGGGAATCCCTGGGCACCTCGTACCGTCCCGCACCTGCCCTTCTGGGCACACATGCACCGTGCCTCAGAGCTTCCCGGTGCCGTGCCCTCCACGCGTGCTCGGCCACACGGCCCAGGCTTTGGGCCGCCCTCGTGCTCCTAGCCCTGGCCACGTGATGGACCTCGCCAGTGGGACACCCGCAACAGGCAGAGGCTGGGCGAGCAGTCTGCGCGGGTGCGGCCCTGCTGGAGAGGCTGCGAGGAGAACCTGACCCCCTGACCCCGCCCTGTCCCCCCACTCTGCTGCTGATAGCACCAGTCAAGGACTGGACCTGTGAGTGAGCCCCCCTCCGGGCTGCAGCCGGGCTCCAGCGAGGGCCACACGAGTGACCCCTAGATGAGAGCAGAAGAATTGCCCGGCTGAGCCCAGCCCAGACTGCAGGATCCTGAGCAGGCAAATCACTGGGGCTGTAAACCACTGAGCTTGGGGTAGTTTGTCATGCAGCAACGCTGACAGCTACAATGTGTATCCATCACTGTACCCTGTGCCCTCTGTCACCTGACGAGCCATCTGTACAGAAGGGCAACAAAGGGCCCAGAGGGGGGAAGGAACTTGCAGGGTCACACAGCAGGTAGGCAGTGGAGGGGGCGTTACGGAGCTGGGTGGGTGACTGTCATGCTGGGCTCTGTGTGAGGATGTGTTTGGGTAAAGCGGGCTGCGGCACCTGGTGGGACGGGGGGAATGTTGGGCGCCCTTCCCTCAGTCTTGGGGGTAGGGAATCCTGGGACTGGGGCAGGGCTTGTGGCCTGGGTAAGAGGCGGGAAGAAGGTGGAGAGGGAGCAAGGGAGATGGCTGACAAGGTCCCTGAGCAGCAGAGAACACAGAGCGGGCCACTCTGGGCCTGCGGACACCCCTCCTGTCCTCCCACCCCCAAAACCATCCTACAGATCCAGTGAGAAAGGCCGAGTGGTTAGACAAGCAGGTCCCTGCCTGGGCGCCAAGTGGGCAGGTTAGTTCAGAGCAGAGAGAGGCTCGCAGCTGCCCTCGGCACTGACCTGGGTTGGGGGAGGCACAGGGGCCCCCAAGTCTCTTTTGCCATCAGGCTGAGGAGGACGGGGGAGGTTCCTCGGGGCTGGAACAAAACACGGGCAGTTTCTATGAGGCCGGGGTCAGAGGCCCTGTGGCCTTCTCAGCTGGCCAGAGTGTAGGTTTGGTCACCCCCTGGTCCCCCTGTGGCCTTAGACTTTGGGAACCCTCTTTATTTTATTTATTTTTATTTTTTTATTTTTTGAGACAGAGTCTCGCTTTATTGCCCAGGCTACAGTGAATGCCATGGCGTCAGCCTAGATCACAGCAACCACCAACTCCTGGGCTCAAGCGATCCTCCTACCTCAGCCTCCTGAGTAGCTGGGACTACAGGCATGCACCACCATGCCCGGGTCATTTTTTCTATATATATTAGTTGGCCAATTAATTTCTTTCTATTTATAGTAGAGACGAGGTCTCGCTCTTGCTCAGGCTGGTTTCGAACTCCTGATCTCAAGCAATCCGCCTGCCTCGGCCCCCCAGAGAGCCGGGATGACAGGTGTGGTGAGCCACCGTGCCCGGCCTGCATGCCCATCCCTACACTCGCTGGAGGCCTTCTGGTTTTGGACGGCTCTCCTGTCTCAGTTATCAGAAACAGCAGCACGGACATGTTTCCCTCTTTCTGAATGCCTGTCGGGAGCCAGACACACCCCATGGCGACCTTGCGGCTCACGCCATGTGCGCGTACGTTCGTGTGCGTGTTTATTGCGTCGTGATGGAAACAAGCAATGAGAAGAAGAGCTACTTCTCCAAAAACCGTCTGCCCAGTGTGCACGGACCGTGAGTGCTTTTCCCTCCCAGGTCATCCGGTCCTCGGCGCAAAGCCTTGCTCTGCTCTCAAGGCTCGAGGCCCTGGGACAGGGTGGAGGGAGGCCCTGCCCGCCTCCCCGGCCCCATCTCTCCTCCTCGCCCGCGTGCCCGCTGCAGCCACACTGCCATTCCTCCAATGCCAGGACCGGGGCCTCTGCCCTTGCCACTCCGCCGCCGGGGACTCTGTCCCCTGATCTGCCTGCGTGTTGTTCAGGCCACCCCACCTCAGAGAGGCCCCGCACCCGTCTGCTTCCTCTGCGGCACCCCTGGTCTGGGGTGCGGGTTCACCTGGCTGGTTGCTGAGTCTCCCTGAGCCCACCTGTTACCACTGCGCCCCCAGCACCCGGCCCAGGGCCGGGCACACGGCAGAGTTCAGGATCTGGGTGCTGCTCGACTGAACTCGCCTGCTACCGACACCAAAGGACAAGAGGAAGTCGCCGGACGCCGCCGGCCCGTGAGACGAGGAAAGGGAGTTTCCTAACAAGCGGGAAGCCGCGGTTCCTGGCGGCGGGTGGGGAGGCAATGGGGGCCGCCCCCGGGAGCTACCTGTGGCCCTGCGCGCTGGCGTTCATGTGGTCCCGGATGCTGATGGCCTGCTTGAGCAGCCCCTCCACGCTGCGGAAGTAGACGCTGCTGTCCACCAGGTTCTTCACGGCGCTGAAATGGGAGGAGGGGCCAGGTCAGCTCCCCGGGGCCGTGGCGGCCGGTCCCGGTCCCCACGGTCTGGCACCAGAGGGGACCTCCGCCAGAATTTGGCGAGCACCCTGGCGATTCCATGGGCTTAAAGTCTCAGCAGGCATAAGCACATAAAGCTGGCCTCAAAAATATTTTGGGAATGATGGTGAAATGAGTAAAAAAAAAAAAAGAAAAAAGAAAAAAAATGATCTTGGTTAGGCACGATGGTACACGCCTATAATCTCAGTTACTCAGGCTGAGGTGGGAGGATCGCTTGAGGCCAGGAGTTCGAGACCAGCCTGGGCAACACAGTGACACCCACGTCTCCACGATAAACAGAAGTATTAGCTGCGCCTGTAGCCCCAGCTACTTGGGAAGCTGAGGCAGGAGGATCATCGCTGGAGCCCGGGAGTTTGAGGTTGTAGTGAGCTGTGATGATGCCACTGCACTCTAGCTTGGCCAACAGAGTGAGGCCCTGTCTCAAGAAAATAAATAAATAAAAATAAATTAAAAAAAAAAAAAAGAAAAGAAAAAAGAAAACAAGGCCAGGCGGGGTGGCTCACCCCTGTAATCCCAGCACTCTGGGAGGCCACGGTGGGCGGATCACTCAAGGTCAGGAGTTTGAAACCAGCCTGAGCAAGAGTGAGACCCTGTCTCTACTATAAATAGAAAGAAAGTAATTGGCCAACTAAAAAGATATAGAAAAAATTAGCCGGGCATTGAAGAGCATGCCTGTAGCCCCAGCTACTCAGGAGGCTGAGGCAGGAGGATCGCTTGAGCCCAGGAGTGTGAGGTTGCTGCGAGTGAGGCTGACGCCACGGCACTGTAGCCTGGGCGACAGAGCGAGACTCTGTCTCAAAAAAAAAGAGAGAAAAAAGAAAAAAAAAACAGCCAGAGAACCATCTCCTCTTTATAACCTGAAGGTTTAGAGAAAGTCAAACAAAATACAAAATAAACACCCATATTTGTGCTTTGGTCCTCTCTTCTAGGTGTCCCCCACCCCACCGGCCCATCTGTGGTCCCAGCTATGGCAAAGAAATGCCGCCCCCCCCCCTGCACTGGCTCCCTGCCTGGGTGGCACCTCCCAGAATCCTTTCACTGTCTCCTGTGACAGACGGGGAGGGGCTCAGGCCAGGGGAGGGGCTCGCCTGAGGCCCTGGCCAGGTGGGTCAAGATTTGGCCCACACGTCTCTACTCAGGTAGGTCCAGGATGAGTCTAGGAGGCCAGAGATGCGTAGGGGGCCCGGGATCGCGGAGGCTGTGGCTCTCACCTGCAGGCGTACTCCACAGTGTAGATGGCTCCCTGGCTCTGTTCCTCCCACCGCTGCATGTCGGCCTGCGGGAGGTTGGGGGGACATTTAGCCGGGGAGGGGCTGCCGCCTGGAGGGCTCTCCTCCCAGCGCTCTTAGTGGGGCTCTCCTGAGTCCTCGTGGTGGCTGCCAAGACCGTTCCTCCTGAACTCCCTGCCCTCTAAGGTCTGGCCTTTCTGTGATCACCTGGCCAACATGCCCCAGGGCATTTGCACTGGCTGTTCCCTCCGCCCCGCATGCCCTTCCCTCAGAGGGTCACACGGCTACCTCCTCAACATGCAAGTTGTTTCTTTTTTATTTTTTAGAGACAGAGTCTCACTTTGTTGCCCAGGCTAGAGTGAGTGCCGTGGCGTCAGCCTAGCTCACAGCAACCTCAAACTCCTGGGCTCAAGCGATCCTCCTGCCTCAGCCTCCCCAGTAGCTGGGACTACAGGCATGCGCCACCATGCCCGGCTCATTTTTTGTATGTATATTTTTAGTTGGTCAATTAATTTCTTTCTATTTAGAGACGGGGTCTCGCTCTTGCTCAGGCTGGTCTCGAACTCCTGACCTCGAGCGATCCGCCCGCCTCGGCCTCCCAGAGTGCTGGGATCACAGGCGTGAGCCACCGCGCCCAACATGCAAGTCGTAACTACGGCAGATCTTACTGTCTCCTTCAAAATCCACCCCAGACCTGTCCACTACGGGCCCCTCCCTGGTGTCCCGGCCTTTGCTCCTGCCAGGCAGCAGCCCTCGCTCCACGCGGCGGGCACCAGCTCACCTTGTGTTGGGCCAGCTCGGGCAGGGAGCGGCGCACATGCTCCTGCAGCCGGTACAGGGCCACTGAGGGCTCGTTGGCCAGGACGTAGACGCTCTCGGTGAACTTGTCTGTGACTGGGTCCAGGGTGGACGGTCAGCAGAGCAGGGGTCAGGGGTGCGGGGACAAAGAGACAAAAGCATCAGCCTCCTGATTGCTCAACTGTGAGTTTAGCCGGAGCAGACGGGAGTGTCCCGCGTCCTTCCCAGCAGCTGGGTCACCCACAGCGCGTGATGGGCTAGAGGACATGGTCACAGCAGGGCTTCACTCCAGAGGACATTAACCCTTCCGGTGAACTTTTTTTTTGAGACAGAGTCTCACTCTGTTGCCCAGGCTACAGTGCCATGGCGTCAGCCTCGCTCACAGCAACTTCCAACTCCTGGGCTGAAGCCATCCTACTGCCTCAGCCTCCCAAGTAGCTGGGACGACAAGCCTGTGCCATCATGCCTGGCTAATTTTATATATATATATATATTTCTTTTTTTTTTTTTTTTACTTGGCCAATTAACTTCTATTTTTTTAGTAGAGATGGGGTCTGGCTCTTGCTCAGGCTGGTTTCAAAACACTCCTGCTGCCCACTTGGACCCCCTCGCATTCCTTTCACCCCAGTGACCGCACCTGAGACTCCTGTTCAGGGAGTGCCACAGGACCTCAAAGTGCCTGGAAGTCTACATCCCTGGATGGGATGACCGATGAGTGACATGAAAGCCCGTGCCCTTTTCTGCACACTGGAACCACCTGGAGGTGTAACTCCTCCCGGTGAGCTCCCCTGCGGAACCCGGCTGAGGCCAGATATGTCCCTCCCTTACTCAAAGCCCTCTCACCTGCCAGAGGCCGACGGGGCCCTGCGTGTTCTGGCTGCTGTTGACCTCCTGCCCTCCTTGCCTTCCACCCCTGGCTATTCCTTGGACACTCCCAGCACTGTCCAAAAGAACTTTCTGAGATGATGGAAATAGTCTATAAACTTTTTTTTTTTTAAGAGTTGGGGTGTCACTATGTCGTCCAGACTGGACTCAACTCCTGGGCTCAAGTGATCCTCCTGCCTCAGCCTCCCAAGTAGCTGGGACCGTGGGCACCCACATGGCTACCAAGCACTTGAATGAAATGTGGCAAGTGTGACTGAGGAACTCAATTTTTAATTTTACCCAATTTTAGTCAATTTCGCTTTAAATACCCAGCTCCGAATACTTTGTCACCTCGGGGCCTTGGCACCTGCTGTTCCTTCCCCTGAGACATCCTTCTCTCACAGGCTCCTCCATACTCATGTCTCAGCTCAAATGTCACCTCCTGGGCAAGACTTTCCTTGACTACCAAGCTTAATCAGATCTCTGCCTCATTCAGGACCTCAGCATTTTTTTCCCGATTCTCTGATACCTATTATAATTTATTAGGTTGCATACTTCCAGAAAAAAATCTTAAAGCTTGGATACACGAAGGCAGGGAATTCTGAGCTTTAGCTTCCTCATTTGAAGAAAGGAGGGCCATGCACAGTGGCTTATGCCTGTGATGGTAGCACTTTAGGAGCCTCAGGTGGGGAGGATCCTTTGAGGCCAGGAGTTCAAAACCAGCCTGGGACAATAGCAAGAGACCTCATCTCTTAAACAACAACAACAAAAAGACCTGGGCATAGTGGTGCACACCTGTAGTCCCAGCTACTTGGAAGGCTGAGGCAAGAGGATCAATTGAGCCCAGGAGATCGAGACTGCAGTGAGCTATGATGAGGCTGTTGCGATGTAGCCCAGGCAACAAAGCGAGACCTTGTCTCAAAAAAAAGAAAAAGAAAGAGAAAGAAAAAGAAAAAAGGGAATGGTAATAGCACCCACCTTGGGGTTTGCGACAGAGATGGATCTAATGCTATGGCCCAGGGTGACAGCTGAGGAGAGAGAACCAGGTGTGTCTGAGAGTCAAGAAAGGCTGTAGGCCCGGCGCGGTGGCTCACGCCTGTAATCCTAGCACTCTGGGAGGCCGACACGGGCGGATTGCTCAAAGTCAGGAGTTCGAAACCAGCCTGAGCAAGAGTGAGACCCCATCTCTACTATAAATAGAAAGAAATTAATTGGCCAACTAATACATATATAGAAAAAAATAGCCGGGCGTGGTGGCGCATGCCTGTAGTCCCAGCTACTTGGGAGGCTGAGGCAGGAGGATTGCTTGAGCCCAGGAGTTTGAGGTTGTTGTGAGCTAGGCTGACACCATGGCACTGTAGCCTGGGTAACAGAGTGAGACAAAAAAAAAAAAAAGGCTGTACAGGAGTCTGTCATCTTACCACTGTGTCTTAAGTGGGCAGAGCACAGCCTGCCACCCCAAAACTGTGTGATATCTTACTCTCGAAGCCTCCTTGTTTTGAAAATGAGCATAGTAATATAACAGTTTATACCTCACAGTGTGGTTATGAAGGAGGAGGAATTAATTGTACTTGTGCTTTCTAAATAATTACCTAGAAGTAACTTGTGTAATAAAATAACATAAAAAATATATAATTCAAAAATAGTTTGTGGCACTTAGTAATTCCTATTAATAGTTACTTGATTTATAAATACAATTGTCCCTAAACATCTGTGAGAGATTGGCTCCGGGACACGCCCCCTCCGCAATACCCAAATTTGAGGAAGCTCAAGTACCTTATAATAAAATAGCATAGCATTTGCATACTTTAAACCATCTGTAGATTTACTTATGCCTGTAATACCTAATACAAGGCCTACAGGCCACTTTACTCTCCAGGATTCAAAGTAGTACTCGGTGGAGGGAAAATTTAAGTTTTGCTTTTTGGAATTTTTTTCCATCCGCGCTGGGTTGAATCCACCCATGCGGAACCCGCGGATAGGGAGGGCTTATTATACTTGATAAGTCAATGTAAACACACAAATGCGTAAGTAACTAAAGAAATAAGGAGACACCACGAATAGCAATGACAACACCCCACGCATTCTTCCAAAGTGTTATAAAAATCAGGTTTTTGTTTTTTTAAGAGACAGGGAGGGTCTCGCTCTGTCGTCCTGGCTCACTGCAGCTTGGAACTCCTGGGATCAAGAGATCCTCCCCTTTCAGCCTCCCAAAGTGCTGGGATGACAGGTGAGCCACCGCGCCTGGCCAGATTGTTGAGTTCTTAAAACAATCCAGGGGGATATGACACTCCTCGTTTTACAGATGACGAAACCAGGCACGGAGACGTTGTAAAGGCTTCAAAACGAATCACTGCTTCCCACACGCTCCCTCCGCGCCTTTGCCACTCCCGCCCTTTGTCAAGGAGCCCCTTCGCGAGTTCCCGGTCCCCTCTGTCCCGCCCGGGGACCTGCACCACCTTTCTTTCCCTTGAGCTGCATCTCAGGTTCCTCCATAATGACCGCGGCCCACCGACCCAGAGGACCGGACCCGGAAGTCCGGGGGCTGGGACAGCTGCCTAAGCCTTCCGTGCGGAAACCGCACGCCGGACGGTTCCAGTTCCGCTGGCAGTTGGCCTGCCCACCCCGCTCCCCCGTCTCCCGGGACAGGAGAGGGGCTGTGAGGGGGAGAGGGAGAGGAAGGAGGCACACCTGGGGGCGGGTGAAGACGGGGCGGAGAGCCCCACGAGGCTCCAGGGGGGACACCGGAGGACTCCCTGGCTTCCCGAACCCCCCTTTCCCGGGGCAGACGAGTTGGGGGAACATTCTTCACACTGCCCACTTCGGGCCATATAAACGCCCCAATCCCTCCACACGCTTATAAACCTCAGGGACCGCAGAAGGGACATTATAATGGAACCGGGTGACAACAGCACTTCGCCCCTTTAAACTCTGGAGGCCCCGCCCACTTCTTTCCGCCCTCTACTTTAGAAAGCCCCGCCCATCCATCCGGGGCTGGAACCCATTGGCTTCCGCTGGAAAAAGATATGGGCGGAGCCGGAGGAGGGGTGAAGGGACACACGAGCAGGGAAAATCTCAGAGCCCTTTGAGGCCCCGCCCATTCCCTCCGGAGCTGAGGGGCAAAGAACGCGCAGGCGCAATCGCACTGCCACGGCTCCAGCGGAAGCCACGCCCCTCCCCTGAGTCTTAAAGGACCAGAAGCAGCTCTTGCTGCTCGGGCCCTTCCGCACTTTTGGGGGGCGGGGGTGCGCAGGCGCAGTGGGGGAGCTCTGGGGGCCCGGGTAGCGGTCGCGTATCAAGTTGCTCCCTGTCCCGGCAGAGAAAGCTAGGGCGCTGAGCGTCCAGTCTCCAGCCTGCCCCCCACCATATCCGTTGGAAGAGAAAAGTTTGTGAATTGGGACCCCAAGTTTTGGGGAAACTGGGCTTGCGGCGCGGGGGGGACGGAGGAGACTCCTGGGGAGGTGAGTGGACCCTGGATCGGTTTGGGAAGCGCAGGTGGGACTGGGACCAATCGCATCTTTGTTGAGCCCTCACTCATCTTGGGGACCCCCCCTCCCCAAGTAAGTACAGCGACTGTTTATTAAGCTCTGCCCTTACCAGGCCCCCCGCTAATCTATTGACCGACATGATTTCTTTTAGGCCGCATTTCCCCATTTTAGTGAGGAGGAGGCTGAGGCTCAGAGGTTGTCACACGCCTGAGTTCTCACAGCCTACGGGTAGGGGGTTTTCAAACCAGGACAGCTGACCCAAGAGCCGGGCTTTTAAGCATTGCATGTTGCGTTTGCCTTGGTGGTGGGGAAGCATAGGCCTAAAAAGCAGTTGGACTCCGGTTTTAATTTCCTGGCTCTGGCGATTCACCCGAGCCTCAGTTTACCCACCCTCATGGTGCAAGGCCAGGTATGCAGTCAGTGCCTACTTAATAAGAGCTGCTGATAATTCTTGTCATCTTTTCCCTTCTGGTGCGTCCAACAGCTTCCCGCATGGAGCCCACTCAACCTGCAGAGGACCTCATCCTGACCGAGCAGGCCCCTGCCTCGGAACTTGGGGACCCCGAAGACCCCGGGGATGAAGCCCCAGACGGCTCAGAGACTGTGGTCCTCAGTCTCTTCCCTTGCACCCCGGAGCCCGGGAATCCTGAACCAGATGCCAGTGTCTCCTCACTGCAGAGTAGGGCACCTCCTCTGGGATTGGCCCTCTGGGACCGGATGCTGGTGCAATGACAGAGGACACCTCTGTCTTTGTGATCCTCTACCTGTGTCTTCCCTCTCTGCCCAAAAAGGGGTTGTTTTTCACCACTTTGTACGTTTTTATGTTGTGGCATGGGACGCATAACCTAACATTCACCATTTAAACCAGAACTGCAGTACAATTCAGCGTCAGAAGTGCATCCACAGTGTTGCATAACCACCACCTCTATCTAGAATATTTTCTCCACCCTAGAAGGAAACTCCACACCCATCCCCCTCTCCCTCCAGTCCCTAGCAACTAATCTGCTTTCTGTCTCTATGGATTTATCTATGCTGGACATTTCTGGAGTCATGTACTATGTGGCCCTTTGTGACTGGCTTCTTAGCGTGATTTTCAAGGCTCATCCATGTGGTAGCGGGTGGCTGGGTGCTCCATGCCTCTTCAAGGCTGCATAATATTCTGCACTATGGCTGGACTGTGTTTTGTTTATCCATTCATCCTTTGCTAGACCTTGCCTTTTTGGCTATCGTGGGTGATACTTTTGTATCATTTCTGTACAAGTTTTTGTCTGCACACCTGTTTTCAATTCTTCAGGGACAGATATTATACCTAGGAGGGAAATCGCTGGGTCACATGGCAATCCTATATTTGAGTTATTGAGGAAGTGAGGATTTATTTTTGTTTTGTTTTGTTTTCTTTTTCTTTTTTTGAGATAGAGTCTCACTCTGTTGCCCAGGCTACAGTGATTGCCATGCCGTCAGCCTAGCTCACAGCAACCTCAAACTCCTGGGCTCCAGTGATCCTCCTGCCTCAGCCTCCCGAGTAGCTGGGGCTACAGGCATGCGCCACCATGCCTGGCTCATTTTTTCTATATATATTAGTTGGGCAATTTCTTTCTTTTTTATATCGGCATATTATGGGGGTACAGATTTTAAGGTTTCAATAAATGCCCTTTTCCCCCCTTCCCCCACTAATTTCTATTTATAGTAGAGATGGGGTCTCGCTCTTGCTCAGGCGATCCGCCAGCCTCGGCCTCTCAGAGTGCTAGGATGACAGGCGTGAGCCATGGCGCCCGGCCGAGGACTTATTTTTGACTGGAGTCTTAGAACATGTCTAATTCAGTCCTATCCCAGGGTCTTTGTTCCTGCCATTCCTTCTGTCTAGAATGTTCCTTCCATACCTCTTCCTACGGCTGATTTCTTTTGACTTGCCGAGATCTCAAAGCGTCACCTCCAGGAGGCCCTTTCCCGACCGGCTTGTCTAAAACGGACTCACCCTCTTTTTACCGTCTTCTACCTGAATTTTTAATGCTGTGGAGCCCACAGCATTAGGTTTTCTATTCCATCTCAGTATCTGAAGCAGCCGCTTGCCCTTGGGCTCCCTTGAGGGCAAAGCCTCCGTCTCGTTTGCCAGCTGCCAGGCGTGGAGGGGAAAGATGCACCCTGGGCATCTGAGAGAGAGCAGTGAGGAATGTCGGGGTCTCGGGCACTGTCTGCGGTAGCTCCGAGCCCCAAGGGTCAAAGCCCCAGAGACATGTACTGGGGAAACTGAGGCCTTTCCTCTCTCTCCCAGCAGGCAGCTCCCTGAAGCACTCTACAACCCTCACCAACCGGCAGCGGGGGAACGAGGTGTCGGCCCTGCCGGCCACCCTGGACTGTGAGTGGGGCCCCCGTGGCGAGATGGGTAGCAGGATGGGACGGGCCGAGAGGAACCATTCTGGGTAGAGGGTAAACTGAGGCACGGAGAGGCGATGGGGCGGGTGAGGACTCTGCTTCTCTCCGGCCTGCAGCCCTGTCCATCCACCAGCTCGCGGCCCAGGGGGAGCTGAGCCAGCTGAAAGAGCATCTGAGGAAAGGTGCGTGTCCTCACGCGTGTGCTGGCGTGCCTGTGCCTGCCCGGGCTGTGCGTGTGGGCACCCTGTGCCCGCTCACAGCGTGGGCGTGTCCACGTGTGGCCTCCCGCACGTGTGCTTCCCTGCATGTCTGACCCCGGCCTCCCACCGCACCCCACCCCTGCTCTGGCGGCGCTGGGGAGAGGGCAGGGTGCATCCCGGTGGTACCACCTCCCCCCTGCCAGGAGACAACCTCATCAACAAGCCAGACGAGCGCGGCTTCACCCCACTCATCTGGGCCTCTGCCTTTGGAGAGATCGAGACCGTCCGCTTCCTGCTAGAGTGGGTGAGTCCCGGCCCGGCCGGGGGCTTCCCGGGGGGCTCTCGGGCGGGCCGGGGTCTCAGCTGCGGCTGCTGGTGACTTGCCTGCTGTGGGGACCCCAGAATCCCCGGGGATGCCCCTACCCCTCCTGTCGCTGTCCCCCTCTCCCCTCCAGGGTGCCGACCCCCACATCCTGGCCAAGGAGCGGGAGAGCGCCCTGTCGCTGGCCAGCACGGGCGGCTACACGGACATCGTCGGGCTGCTGCTTGAGCGGGACGTGGACATCAACATCTACGACTGGGTGAGGCACCTCCCGCCCCGGGCACCTCCGTTCCTGCCCGCAAACACACGCCAAGGCGGGCGTGGTGCCTCATACCTGTAATCCCAGCGCTTTGGGAGGCTGAGGTGGGAGGATCTCAAGGCCAGCATGGGCAATATAGTGAGACCTCCCCATCTCTACATAACAATTAAAAAATGTAGCCAGGCGTGGTGGTTCGTGCCTGTAGTCCCAGCTACTCAGGAGGCGGAGGCAGGAGGATCATTTGAGCTGGAGTTCAAGGCCGCAGTGAGCTATGATCATGCCACTGCACTCTATTCTAGCCTGGCCAACACAGTGAGACCCTATGTCTAAAAAATTAAAAATAAAACAAACCCAAAACATTTTTATCAAATGCCAGCAGGGCACCAGTTCTGCTCTAGGTGCTGAGGACTCAGGCCAGACCCACTCCCAAAGCCTCACGAAGCTCCCAGTTTGGGGGACGCAGACATGGAAACAGGCACAGGCAGCTTCAAACACACAAAACTTCCTGACCAGGGAATGTCGGGAAGGGCTTCCTGGATGAAGGAGCATCTAAGCTCGATACTCAAAGTGCAAGATAGACTGGCCAGGTGATGAGCAGGAGAAGGCACCACATTAAATTGGAGGCCAGAGAGTGAGGTGCATTGTGAGAACCGGGGAAAGATAAACCGCTGAGTTTCCCTTGCCCCCACCCCCGACAGAATGGAGGGACGCCCCTGCTGTACGCTGTGCGTGGGAACCACGTGAAGTGCGTTGAGGCCTTGCTGGGTGAGTGGGGGTAGAGACTAGCCTCAGGGGGCGGGCGGGGGGCCCAGACCCCAGCTGGCCCTGCGGAAGTCCCGAGGGCAGGGAGGCGCGCTCTGCTTGTGCTCTTCCTGAGCTGGGTGGTAACTACCTGCCACTCTCACAGTGGGCAGCGTGGGGACAGGGAAATGGCAGGGCAGCACAGAGGTCTGGCCAAGGGGTTGAACACCTCCACCCCTCCATGCGCCTCGGGGACCCCTGGACCCACAGTCTGCAGAGGAGACTGAGCCTTGGAGGGGCGCGGGGCTCTTGTCCAAGGCCACACGGGAAGGGCAGGCCCCGGCTGCATCGTGAGGGTGAGATCACGGGGTCTCCCAAGTCCCAGGTCCCATTCTGGGCTCGCTTGCCCCCTTCCCCCCTTCTGCTTTGCAGCCCGAGGCGCGACCTCACCCCACCGAGGCCGACTCAGGCTACACCCCGATGGACCTCGCCGTGGCCTTGGGATACCGGAAAGGTTGGCCTGAGCCCACGGAGCAGCAGTGGGGTGCCATAAGCAGGGGACCACCCGGGGGTACACGGGACACGCCCCTCAGTGGGCAGACGCTGGCAGCAGGAGTGTTCGTGTTAGCTGGCGTTAAGCGCCACCGGTGTACCTTGCCTGGGCGTGTCCCATTCCCTGGTTTTCGGGCTCCCCACGGCTGGGGTAGGGAGGCCAGTGTGTGTCAGTGACTAGGGCGTGAGAGGCCCAAAGGAGGCCCCAGCCCAGCCTCAGGATCAAGGAGGGCTGGGGAACCAGCGGGGCATCCAGGTGGGAGGACAGCACCTGCAGAGGCCTCACAGGGTGAGGGCCCCGAGAGGGAGGCAGCTGGGCCACACCGGCCAACCCTCTCCATGGCGGGAGGTGGCTTTGAGCAGGTGGTTCGACCCCCCTGCTTCTTCCTTCATAGTGGGACCTCAGTTTTCCCATCTATAAATGGGGAGCTCCTAACAGAAGTGACTCCCTGGGGTCATGGAGGGATTAAGGGCTCAGGGAATATCCCTTCCATTTCTTTGGAGTTTTATTCAATTTGGGACCAGAAATCATTCCTTGCCACCCCCTCTCTCATCTTTTCATAAAAGTCACAGTTCACCAATATTGTTTGGTAGGGAGTATTTTTATAACCCTGAAAAGCCCCACAAAAATGCATTTTTAAAAACTCATGAGGCCGGGGCGGTGGCTCACGCCTGTAATCCTAGCACTCTGGGAGGCGAGGCAGGAGGATCGCTCAAAGGTCAGGAGTTCAAGACCAGCCTGAGCAAGAGCGAGACCCTGTCTCTACTAAAAATAGAAAGAAGTTAATTGGCTAACTAAAAATATATATGAAAAGATTAGCCAGGCATGGTGGCGCATGCCTGTAGTCCAATCTACATCGGGAGGCTGAGGCAGGAGGATTGCCTGAGCCCAAGAATTTGAGGTTGCTGTGAGCTAGGCTGATGCCACAGCACTCTAGCTTGGGCAACAGAGTGAGTTCTGGGTCCTCCATCCAGGTGCCCCAAGGTGCGCCCAGAGGGGAGAGAGTGCGGCAGGCCCGTGCCTCTGCAGAACGCGAGTTCAAGCTCACGGCCACCCTTTTCCCTTGCCCCACCCTCTAGTGCAACAGGTGATCGAGAACCACATCCTCAAACTCTTCCAGAGCAACCTGGTGCCCGCGGACCCCGAGTGAAGGCCGCCTGCTGGGAACTCAGACACTCAGGGAACAAAACCGTGGACTCAGAGCTGGGGGCACCCAGAACCGGCTTCAGAGGCAGCTCTCGGACAGGCGGTGGGAGGGGACCTTCCCGACAGGAACCAATAAACCTTCTGTGCAGCGGAGCTCGGAGGAGGACTTTGCTGTGTTTCCCCGAGGGCTTCCCGGAGATCTCACACCTCCTTCTCCCCCAGCACCCGCAGGTGGTAGATGACCAGGCGGCCAAAAAAGTCAGTGGCGTCCTCAAACGTCACTTTCAGCCGGTCCGCCTCAGCAGCCGGCACGGGGAAGGTGTGAGCACGGACAGTCAAGGGAAAACGGGCGGCTTTTTGTTTCTCACCCGCCAACCTCGACCCTTCCCAGACCCAGACCAGGCAAGATGCCACCAATGTGCTGGGTGACTTGTGCAAGCTGTGGGCCCCTCTGAGCCTCTCACACAAAACAGGTGGTCACCGGCCTCGTTTTTTGTTTTTTTTTTTTTTTACAGATGGAGGCCTAGAGGTCACTCGTTAAAGGTCACACACACCAGAGTTCCCACTCAGCTCTGGACGAGCCCGGAGCTTTCAGAAGCCCGGGCTACCCTACCCGCAAAGGCCAGGGCAGGATATCTGAAGCGAGTTGTTGTCCTCGGGGTAGAAATCCACAATCTTGCTCAGAGCTCCGCTCCCCTGTGAGCCTGCAGCAGGGAAAGAGTCGGACAGTGAGCGGGCGTGCAGGGTGCCCCCCCAGAACCCCCACCTCCTCCCAGGGCCTGCCGGTACCTTCTAGGCAGCCCCGGCGGCTGGAGAAGCCCCCCTGGAACTGGATTTGAAGCTGGGAGACACGGATGCGCTGGGGGAACTCCAGTATCACCCACTGAGAGGGGCCCTGGAAGCAGACAGGGAAACTGAGGCCCACAGTCCAGGCTCAGAGCGCCTGCCACTTCTCTCTCTCTCTCATTCACTCAGCACATGAGGGGCAAAGGGGGGGCATTCGGCACACGTTCCTCCCCTGGCCCCCCACCCTCCGAAGTCCTCGAGGCACCCTGGCCTCCTGAATGTGATTCACTCCACGGACGTAGGGGCGGGGAGGGCCCTTACCTGATCCGAGTTCCAGCACGTCTCCTCGTCCTGATCGAACAGGTGCTTCTTTCCAAACTGCCGGGTGTTGCGGTTCAGCACCGAACTCACCCTAGGGGGCACCCCGGGGCCCAGGCGAGAAGGAGGGGTGCTGAGCCCGGCCTCATTAGGGCCCTGCCCGCGCCGGGCCCCCGAACCCCGGGACGGACTCCTCACCTGCTCACGGTGCCCGGGCAAACCAGAGAGTGGGTCATCGCGGCTGCACAGAGCTCTCAGGCGGCGCTGGGCTCGGGTTCGAGTCCCGACAGCCGCCGGGCCTGCACGTGCTCACCGGGCTCGCGGCTCACTGGGCTCTCGGCACTCTGGGCTCGCACGAGCCCCCTCGGCGCCCAGGACGCAAGTTCCCCGCCGGCTTGGGGGCGGCGGCTCCCTGCCCGAGCCTCCGCTTCTCAGCCAACGACACACAGCTCTGGGAACCGGAACCCGGAACCGCGTGGGCGCGGCGCATGCGCGGTGCACTCAGGCCCCGCCCCGCAGCCTGCTCCCGGGGCGGGGCTTGGCTTTTTTACCCCGCCCCTTCACGCCCGCTTCTTAAAGGGCCCGGGTTCAGTGATTGAGTTTTCTTTTTTTTTTTTTGAGACAGAGTCTTGCTTTGTTGCCCAGGCTAGAGTGAGTGCCGTGGCGTCAGCCTCGCTCACAGCAACCTCAATCTCCTGGGCTCAAGCGATCCTCCTGCCTCAGCCTCCCGAGTAGCTGGGACTACAGGCATGCGCCACCATGCCCGGCTCATTTTTTCTATATGTATTAGTTGGCCAATTAATTTCTTTCTATTTATAGTAGCAACGGGGTCTCGCTCTTGCTCAGGCTGGTTTCGAACTCCTGACCTTGAGCAATCCTCCCGTCTCGGCCTCCCAGAGAGCTAGGATTACAGGCGTGAGCCACCGCCCCCGGCCTCGAATCCATTTCCTAGCTGCTAATGCAACCTAGGACCCTTGAGCCTCCTTGCCTCCCAGAGCCCAAAGCAAAAGACAGACGTGGTAAAAGGCCGTGATGTTGGGAATATCAATCTCCTTTGTAATTTGCTGGGGCGCAGAAGGCCCGTGCTCCAAATCTGTCTCTCCCAGAAAATGCTGCCTAGGACCTCAAGGAAGGCTTCCTGGAGGAGGGGGGCATGCAGGTGGGTTTTGAAGCATGAACAGGAGTTTGCCAAGCCAGATCGCACAAAACCTCAGATACCAGGCTAAAAACTTGGTTCAGTGCTCCGGCTAGACAGCTCCTGCCGCCCTCTAGTGTCACACCCTTGTGCTTGGCCTGGTGCTGGGCGATGCAGAAGATGGCGAGAGACCTCAGCTCCAGCCCCGTCCCTGAGTGAGGAGCCCCCAGTCTGGGCAAGACAGAGACAGTCACACATTCCACACCCCACGGGGTGAGGGCTGAACCGCAGGAAGAGATACAGCCGGAGGAGCAGGCGTTCTACCTGGACAAGGTTGTCCTGGGAGAGGAGATTTTAGACCTGCACCTCTATTGCGTTGGCAGAAATTCACCAGGGCAAGAAAATCTGCAGGCAGGGAGAACAGCAAAAGCAGAGGTCTAGTTGGGTGAAAGACCATGAATTCGAATGAAATATGTGGAGCCATATCCTGCTTGGCCAGGCGGTGGGGGAAGGTGTTTGAGAAAGGGCGGGACACCCTCTGATCTGCATGAATGGAGGGCTCCAGGCAGAGCAGCCACTGGCAGGAGGCTGCCGTTCCTGGCTTCGGCTGAATGATCTGGCATCGAGCCCCTTTCTTCAAGGGCTGGGGGAACGGTCCTCCTGGCATCCTACTAGCGTCTGCCCGAACCCCCTCCGGGAGGGGGCCTGGCGGGGAAACTGGGTCACCCACAGAAAGGCTGCCGCATGAGCCCCTGCCTGCCAGGACGTTGTGCATTCAGACGCAGTCCTGGTGCCATCCAGCTCTGTGCTGGTCTCAGGGATGGGACTGGAGGTGACAGGGAACACCCCACCCTCACCCTCACCCCCAGAGAAAGTTAGGAAGAGCATGGACCCTGGGGAGCCCAGATCTGGTTCGAATCCGGGCTGGACCGCTCACGGGTTGTGTGGACTTAGACAAACATCTTGACCTCTCTCTGAGCCTCACTGTCCTCACCTGCGAAGTGTGTGTGGGGGGGTTCTATTTACGGGGCTGCTGGAGGATTCAGTGGGCTCTTTGGGTTGACACGTAGCAACAGTGGCTGGCATTTGTCGAGAGCCCACCGGGTGTCTGACTTGAAGCCACATTTTCTTCTCCACCCATTGGCTCGTTAAACCTGACCTGGCTGGTCCCTGTCACCCCTACTTTGTAGCCGAGGACCCAGCGGCTTGGCAAAGGGCCCCCAGTGAGGATGTGCATGGTCCCAGGGCTCGCCACCCCACTCCTGGCCTTGGCGTGGGGCCGCCTTGCCCACTGGGACTCGGCCAGCTCCATACTGTCTTCCCGCCTCCTCACCCCACTGGCGCCGGCATGAAAGGGCCTCCTGTCTCTCCGGGGAATTAGCGGCTCCGGGCTCCCAGCGGGGTGGCCAGAAGTGGTCCATTCATTCTCCCGAGTGAGCAGAGACTAGGAACTCCCAACCCCACCCCAGGGGATGGGGCAGGGAGAGCTCTAGAAGCTCTGAAAAGCAGCTCCTCTGGTTTGCTGGGGGAAACTGAGGCAGGGAACAGCAAAGTCATTTAGCCATGGTCACCTAGGGGGACTGGGATGCAAACCCTAGTCTGACTCTAGAGTTTTCCCCGAACCCACACCGAGTTCTGCATTTTTCAGGGGAGAAATTGGAGACTCAGGGAGGGCCAGGGACTTGCTGAAGTCCCCGGCAAGTTTGGGGGGTGGGGACTCTCTCTGCATTGGCCGTCTCTGGGGAAGCCGCCCCACCCGTGCAGAAAACATGCTTCTGTCGTCTGGGAGCAGGACAGGGAAAGGCTTTGAGCCTGGGGAACGGGTGTAAGGGTTTCCCCGACATCTCAGCCTGAGGCGACTGCACGGGAGGGAGGGTGTTGCAGGATCCCCCAAGCCTGGAACCCCCAATTGGGCAGGTCTGAGTCTGATTTCTCTGCCAGGGTGCACCTGGGTCCAGCAGGCCCAGCTCAGAGTAGGGTGCCTTTGGCCATGCCACGAGCATGACTTGTGCGTGGCCTGGCCAGGTGTGATGGGGCGTGTGGTCAGGTGTGGTCTTGTGTGGCCAGGTGTGGTTTTGTGTGGCCAGGTGTGATTGTACTCGTGGCTAGGTGTGGTTTTGTGTGGCCAGGTGTGGTGGTATTCGTGGTCAGGTGTGGTTTTGTGTGGCCAGGTGTGGTGGTACGTGTGGTCAGGTGTGGTTTTGTATGGCCAGGTGTGGTGGTGCATGTGGTCAGATGTGATCTTGTGTGGCCAGGTGTGATGGCACGTGTGGTCAGATGTGGTCTTGTGTGGCCAGGTGTGATGGCCGGGGTCTTCCCTGGAAGATACACCTATACTCTTGCCCAAAGCAAAAATGTTCCTGTGCCAACGACAGCCCCAGGTCTTTAGCCTGTGCTCCGTCCGTGCTGATTGGACAAAGGTGAGTGAATAAATGATGTCATCTGGCTGGAGCTGCTGGACACGTCTTGCAGAGTGTGACACACCTGGGCTCCCACCCTGCTGCGGTCTGTCACCAGCCGTGTGGCCAGGCAATCTTGCCATCTTCTCTGAGCCTGTTTCCTATAAACAGTCATGGCAG
>NC_033683.1:7330699-7350351 GCF_000165445.2 Microcebus murinus | reverse complement strand
ATGCGCGCGTGTGGCAGGTTGGTTTTGTGATGGCCAGGTGTGGTGGTATGCGTGGTCAGGTGTTGGTTTTGTGTGCCAGGAGTGTCTGTTGTACGTCGTGGTCAGTGTGTGGGTTTTGTAGGGCATCTGGTGAGCTTCGTGGCCCAGGTAAGCGTTGTACGTGGAGCTGACGTGCCTATCGCTGTGGCTGCAGTGTGACCGTGTTGTGCCAGTGCAGCGTGGTTGGTGACATTGTGCGACTGGTTTCGTCCATGTCCACTTTGGGGTCTTCGTTCCTGAGGCACCTTGGGGGCACACCCGTCCACTCCCTGAGACGAACCTGTCCCTGAAGGCCCAGCCTCCCTGCCTCCCAGCTCTGCCCACACCGGCCATCCACTTTGCATTGGCCCCTGCCGGGGCCCCACAGTGGTTGGGGTGGGTGGGACAGAGCAGGCCACTCAGGGTTCGGGGCTTGGGGGCGTGCTGCCGCAATCCCAGCTCAGCCTATAAACTGTAGCCTTTGACCCCGCAGATTCCCAGCAAGGGTGCCTCCATCTCAGTGTCCCCTGCAACACCCCGGCCGCGGCCTCCGGAGCCCAGCCCCTCTAAGCTGAGCCCTGGCACCAGCTAGGGGAGATGGGGGGCGGTTGTGTGTTGGGGGGGTAATACGGGGGTGGGGGGGCCAGCTCTCGGTGCCACAAACCTGCACTCCCACCAGGGTCTACACATGCTGGGCAACCCTCAACACGGGCTGGTGGTCCCAATGGCCCGGAGCCCTCAGTTTCGCCCAAGAAACTGTACACCCATGAGCAGCAGCCCCTGCCTATGTGTTAACTTCCCATTTCATTCTCCCAGCCACCTGTAAGATGGGGACGTTAATTAAATTAATCCATTTTCAGACGGGGAAACCAAGGCACAGAAAGACCAGATGGCTCAGCCGAGCCCACACCGGTAGTTAGCGAGGGGACTCGGAGGGGATGCGAACTGGGATTTTGTTGGGCGGCCCGAACCGCCCCGTTCCCACGCACAACAAGCCACACGGTCCACCGCGACCTACACTCAGCGGTGCCAGCCTGGATGGCCAGCCTCAGTCAAGACTCCCTGGGTGCTGGTGCACACAGCTGTTCACCCGGCGCAGCGGTCACTCCGTCGGCCTCAAACACACTCACAGACGAAGCCGTGCGGCGGGGTGGCAGGGACCTCCACCGGTCACGCCAAAGACTCACGCAGGGAAAAACAGGGGAAGGGGCCACTTCTCCAGGTTTTTTCCCTTCATTACCACTTTTTCTTATTGTGATCAACCCTATTCATAGACAGTTTTTTTTTTTTGAGACAGAGTCCTTCACTACCTGTTGCCCGCGGGCCTAGATGTGAGCGCCAGGCGTGGCGCCTCCAGCCTCGGCTGCAACACAACTCTCCAGACTGCCTGGGCCTTAAGCCTGATCCTCCTGCAGGCCTCCCGGAGTAGCTGGGACTCACAGGCATCGCAGCCACAGGATGCCCCGCTCATTTTTTCTAATATGGTGGCTCAGGCCTGTCATCCTAGCACTCTGGGAGGCCGAGGCGGGAGGATCGCTCGAGGTCAGGAGTTCGAAACCAGCCTCAGCAAGAGCGAGACCCCGTCTCTACTAAAAAATAGAAAGAAATGAATTGGCCGACTAAAGCATATATAGAAAAAAATTATCCAGGCATGGCGGCACGTGCCTGTAGTCCCGGCTACTCGGGAGGCTGAGGCAGGAGGATCGCTTGAGCCCAGGAGTCTGAGGTTGCTGTGAGCGAGGCTGACGCCACTGGGCACTCACTCTAGCCTGGGCAACACAGTGAGAGTCTGTTTCAAAAAAAAAAAAAGCTTATACTCTGTCTCCAAAAAAAAAAAAGAAAAAAAGATGCGATGGAAGAAGTCTTTGGAAAAATAAATTAAAATTAGAAAGAAAATATAAAATTATTTTTATAAATTAAAAAAAAAAAGAAAAAGAAAAAAAAACAGCAGCTCGAAGGTGAGCCCTGGAGAGCAGGCAGGCCGGGGTTAGAGTCCCAGTCCGCCCTTCCCTCTTGCGTGACCTTGGGAAGCGACTTTACCTCCTTGGGGCTCAGTTTCCCCACCTGTGAAATGGGGACACTTGGCGCGCTGGGGACACCTGGCGCCGTCCCGGGGCGAGGAGGACGGGGGAGGGGAGGCGGGCAGGTCAGGCACAGTCTTCCCCCGGGCGGGGCGAGTGTCGGAGAAGCGGGGGAGGATTCGGGGCTGGGGGAGCCCCTTCCTCGCGCAGCCCGAGGCCGCTGGCTGGCGGGGGCGCATGCGCACAGCGGCCCCGCGGCCCCTTTATAAGCGCCGAGGCGGCGCTGGCGCGAGCGGAGCGCAGGGGCTGGACCCGGCGCGGAGCGAGCGGAGCCCGGGCGTCCTTTGTGCCGGGCGGTTGCCCCGGGATGCGTCCGAACTAGCAGCCAGGTGGGGGGGTCCGCCGTGGGGAGGGGACCGCGTCGGGGGAGAAAACCTCGGGATTGGGGACACGGCCTGGGATTGGGGGCAGGGGCCTGGGATCAGGGAGAAGCCCCCAGAAAGAGGAGGGGGCTGATGGGGGAGGGGAGCCCCAGGCTGGGGAGGGGACACCAAGTTGGGGGGGGCTTGGGGATGTCAGGGGGACACGCATTTGGGGGGCAAGGTTGTCCAAGCGATGCGGAGACAACCCCAAGCGGGGCGGGGGGGGGGTGGAGGCTGGGCTGGAGGTTGGTCTCGGGATTGGGGAGGGGGCGATGGGAACCTGGGCTAGGGGAGGAGCACCCCGAGTTTGGAGAGAAGAGGAGGACACCCAGATGCTGGGCGTGGGATCCCAGAGCAGGGCGCACGCCCGCGTCTCAGCTGAGACACCCCAGGATTTTAAGTGGGGATTCCCAATTTGCAGGTGAATGGAGGAATCCCGGCTGGACCGCAGTGGGGAGGGGGCCCCCCCAGATCAGCCCGAGCCCAGTGGAGGGGGGTCTGTGCTAAAAGTGAATGGCCATGTGGAGACGGCACCCTGCTGTCTCCCTGTCCTTTGGGGCCATGTCCTGTCACCACATCCCGACTCAGGGGGGAGGCTCCGGGGGCCCCCATCCCAAGGTGGTCCCCGTCTGCTCCCTCCGACCTGGAGTTGAGGTGCTGCCCCTTTTCCCAGGGAGCACACTGGCGGCTGTCCCAGGTGAACACTGGGTGGGGGCCCCCTGGGACCCCCAGTTATGGATCCCAGGACCCATGAGGGACACCAGCCCAGAGAGGCGGGCTGCCCCCTCCCCGCACCTCCACATCTGCCCACACCCTCAGAGCATGGCACAGACCCTCCCCTCACCCCTTCAGCTCCCTCTGTCCCTGGGGGCGCATGAGGAAGCCCTGGCTTGGTTTGGGGACACAGACGTAGGGGGCTGGAACCCCAGGCCCAGCCTGGGCAGGAGCGCGCAGGGCTTTGTTCCTCTCCAGCAGCCTGGGTGGGAAACAGCCAGGACCGCCGAGGAGGAGAGGGTTGGAGGGTTGGCGCTGGGCCCCAGCGGGGGGCGGGGGGCAGAGCAGGGAGGGAGGGGCGGGCGCACCCTGGGACCCCAGAAACCAGCAGCCTCAATGGCTAGTGGACATTCCCAAATGGAATTTCCCCCTCAACGAGGCAGGCGGCTTTGTGTGTGTGTGTGTCTGCCCCGGGCAGGCAGGCAGGGGAGGGGAGTGTGCCCAGGGGTGCCCAGGGTCCCCCGTGAGTCTGATGCCACTGCGGTCGGTCGTGCCTTTGTCAGAAAACTTGTGCGGGGGGCCACATCGCCGTGTGGCAGAACGACGAGTGCCGGTCGGTCGGTCACTGGGCCCACATGCATCCATCCCGGTTTGTGCCGGGGCTGGCACCGCTGTGTTAAGTGTGAATCCGAGTGAGGAGCGGTGTCTGTCGGCAATCGGTTCTGGGGGGGGGGTGTTTCACGTGGGGTCGCCCAGAGACTGTGGGTGTGTGTCTTTGTGCGGGAGCCGCGCTGCCTGCCTGGCGAGTGCTCACACTGACTCCCTTTGTTAATGTCGCCGTGGATCTGTGTGAGTGTGAGTCTCCCCCGGGCTCCGTGTCTGGGGTGTGTGCCTGCGTGTGTGCGTGTGTGTGTGTGTCCTCCGTGTGTGCATGTGTGGGGCCAGGGTCCTTTCCCTGTGATCGGCACTGTGGTCCCTGGGCTTGGGGGTGTAGGACGCGGTCTGTGCGTGCAGAGTCAGGGAGCTTTATGGGGACAGGTTGGGCAGGGGTCGAAGTCCCCCAGGGGGCAGCCTGGGGTGATGCTTTGCCAAGCCGGTGACTTCATGACTTCCTTTCTGCCCCCAGGAGTTCCACGTTCACACCCGTGCACACTGGCACACGGCCGAAGGCCAGAGACACACACGTGGGGCGCACGGCCCCTGCCGAGGGGACACTCAGACCCACACATCCGGGAATCACGCCGGGTGCCCCCTGCACTCCACCCAGTGCTTGGGCTCTGTCAGCCCACACACGCCACGAGGCACAACTGCATGCATGCCCGTGCCTGGACACGGCACCGGAGACACACGCGCCCGGTCACAAACACACAGAAACCGTCTGCTGGCAACTCACCCGCACTCAGCGCCCACCCAGACAAGAGGTGGGAGTGAAGGAGGAGAGACACACACACACACACACACTCTCTCACATCAATCTGGGCCGCCCCTCCCCCAGCAACCCAAAAGGCCCCTGTTTGCATATGCATGAGGCTCCTGCATTATTCATGAGGGGACGGGCCCTAGACAGCTGTGTAAATGCTCACCTCTGGCAGCCCTGGGGAGGAGGTATTTTAAGAGACGGGTGTGGGCGTGTGAGGGTGCAAGTGGAAGGCCGTGGGAGGGTGTGTGCGGGGCGGGGAGGGGTTGCACCTGAAACCGTGTCTGTCACCATGTTGGACCACCTCACTCCGCCGGTATATTTTTAGTTGCCTACGCGAGGCTTTGTGCATAAAGAGCTGTTTTTAAATTTAACATTTCCAGGACTTTACAAGTCTTAGGTCATTTCATCCTCACAGCAGCCCTATAAGGTACTTGCAGGATCACCTCCATTTTACAGGTGGGGAAACTGAGGCACGGGCCTATTAAAGCAGCTCATCCAGGAGTAGAGGCAGGGCTGTCTGGATGTAGTCTGAGCTCTTAACCATATGGGATATGTGTGTGTGTGTAAGAATTCTCTGGCCTCGTCCCATCCTAAGCCCCTGCCGTGAGCAGGGGCAACCCAGAGTCCTGTGCCGGCCTGGAGCAGCCATCAGGAGGTCCCACACTAGTGCAGGGTTCCCAGGGGAAGAATTGAGGACAGCCCGGGATATAGGCAGACGCTGCTGAGGTTTACAGGTTGGTAGGTTGGGGACACCGGCCCAAGGCCTGGCCTGGACCTCAGCCCTGCTGTGCAGCCTAAGGCAAACCACCAGCCCTCTCTGGGCCCCGCCCCGAGGCACTGTGTCAGCAGGCAGGAGGCAGGGACAGACCCAGTGGGCTGTGCGGTGGCCCGCGTTGAAACCTCACAGTTCAGCACCACGGACAGGTCTCTGGCCGGCCTCCCAGCTGGGGACTCAGAGAGCTGGGAAGGACAGCTGTCCCCACAGCTTCCCATTCCAGACACTCTCCAAACCCCACTCCTCCGGGCTGTTTCCTTATGGGAGCAGGGTGCAAGGGCGGGATTTGCAGATGATGTTCTCATTTCCCATCTGTGCCCACCACCTGACCTCCGGTAAGAAGAACCACCCAGAAGGGTGGGAGGCTTTGGGGAGGGGCCCCCTCCCCAGGATTTCTGGTCTCTGGAAGAATGTGAAGTCCGGAAAGGCAATGCTGTATCTCGGCGCCTGGGAAACGGGCTTTGCTCA
This sequence comes from Microcebus murinus, assembly GCF_000165445.2. Taxonomy (NCBI): domain Eukaryota; kingdom Metazoa; phylum Chordata; class Mammalia; order Primates; family Cheirogaleidae; genus Microcebus; species Microcebus murinus. The sequence continues at coordinate 7,344,513 of NC_033683.1, read as the reverse complement.
CAGGAAGCTCTCCGTAACTGCCCACTCTATGCCCAGGGGTCACGGCCCCGATGGAGAACTGGACCTGCAGTTGAAATTTCTCCAGGGGCCTAGGAAAAATCTTCTTCAGGCCGTGTGAAGTCGGAAGGGAGGGTTGGGGGGGGCCAGGGCGAGGCCCCTTCCTCCAGCTGGGAGTTGGCAGCTCCTCAAAAATCCCAGAAACCAAGAATAGAATCTTGGTGACAACCAAATCCTGGAATTGAGGCTGAGAATCGTGTCAGTCAGCAAACCCAGACTACAGGCTGGCTCAGAGGCCAGCCTGCCGCCTGGACGGGGGACCCTGGGACGGAGACCACTGGCCACTGCCCTACAGGAGGCCCCGGTCTGATGGCGGGGAGGCTGACTTGGAAAAAAAATGGGATCTCAGTCTTGGCTGTGTCAAGGTCAACAGTAATAATAGCAACCGATAAAATGTGCTCCTCCATGCCAGGCAGTTAGTTCTAAGCATTTTATATGTATTGACTCATCCATTCCGCCCGGCTACCTGCTGTTATCCCCGTGTGACCCAGGAAGAAAGTGGGGCACAGAGAAGTTAAGCTGCTTGCCCAGGGTCACACAGCAAGGAACAGGTGGCCAGCCGACCCGGCTCGGATTCACTCCAGCACCCAGGCTTTGCTGCTTAGATCCTGAAGTCCAGTGGCCCTGGATTCAAATCCTTGCGCACTTGCTCCGTGACCTTGAACGATACACTAGCCTCTCTGATCCCTGGTTTCCTGACCTTTGTGTGTGTGGGGGGTGGTTCGACTACCCGAGAGGGCTCTGCCTCAGCTCACCCCTCCCTCCCTCCCTCTCCGTTTTGTTCCAGGTCCAGGATGGGGACCGTGTTTGTCTGGGCCTTGGGCCTTTTGATGCTTCAGAGACTGTTCTTTGCGGCCGGGGAACAGGGTGAGTTAGCTTGCGGGGAGGGGACGGATCGGGGCCTGGGAGGTGGCCACGCGGTGGGGCAGCTTTTTAACTCCAGAGGCTTCTCCTGCCGGTCCCCCGGCTTGGTTTAGAGAGCAAAATGAGAACGGATGAAAAAGGCCTTTGAACAGTCAGAGGAGAACGAGATACCTGAGAGGTTATTTTTAGTCGCTGTCGGCAGAAGCTGGAGGTTCCCGCCTCTCACCGTTTGCTGAGATGAGCTGAAGAGAGAGAAAGAGAGAGGGAGAGAGAGAGAAAAGTGGGGGGGGGAGAAGGAGAGAGAGAGAAGTGACACAGCAACAGGCTTAGTCTAAAAGAGAAAAGAAACAAAGCAAAAAATAAGAGAGAGAGAAATGAGAAGAGTGTGAAGATTGATTAATGATGTCTGCCAAGGAAGGGGCAATGGGAATGAAGGTATGTGTGTCTCCCCTGGCATCTCTGCAATAGTGTCAAGAGCCCAGGCTTTAGAAATCCCTCACTGATTTGCTCAGTGGCCTTAGGCAAATACAATTCTCTCTCTGAGCCTCTGTTCCCTCAACTCCCCCCAAAAGAGAATGAGACATTGCTACTGTGCAGATGGTTACGAAAACTAAACAAGGTCAGGTGTGGTGGCTCATACCTGCAATCCTAGCATTCCAGGAGGCCGAGGTGGGAGGATCACTGGACACCAGGAGTTCCAGCCCAGCCGGGCAACATAGCAGAGACCCCCATCTCTACAAAATATTTACAAAAACGGCCAGGGGTAATCACACACGCCGGGCAACATAGCAGAGACCCCCGTCTCTACAAAACATTTACAAAAACAGCCAGGGGTAATCACACACGCCTGTAGACCCAGCTAGTTGGGAGGCTGAGGCAGGAGGATCGCCTGAGCCCAGGAGTTTGAGGCTGCAGTGAGCTATGGTCGTGCCACGGCACTCCAGCCTGGGCAACAGAGCAAGACCCTGTCTCTCTCTCTCTTTTATTTTGCTCAAAAAAAAAAAAAAGAGAGAGAGAGAGAAAGAAAAGGACAATCAAATGGGCTGATTTACAGGCTGTAAAATGCCTGTTATTGCTATAAAGAAGGTACTCCACACACACCATTTCCCTTCCATGGGACGCTTGTTGCTTGACTTTTGGAGAAACAGGCTCAGAGAAGGAAAGTGACTTTCCCGTAGTTGTACAGTGAGGGAAACAGCGGTCGCTCCTGCATCTGAGTCGCCCTCTCTCTGCCTTCCCCACCCCAGGCACACGGGACGCCTCGGAGGCTGCTGAGAAGGGGCTCCGCATGGAGAAGGTGGGGTCCGGGCCGGTGCGGGCCGCGCTGGCCGAGCTGGTGGCCCTGCCCTGCCTCTTCACCCTGCAGCCCCGGCCAGGCGCCGCCCGGGACGCCCCTCGGATCAAGTGGACCAAGGTGCGGGCCGCCTCGGGCCAGCGGCAGGACTTGCCCATCCTGGTGGCCAAGGACAATGTGGTGCGGGTGGCCAAGGGCTGGCAGGGACGAGTGTCACTGCCCGCCTACCCCCGGCGCCGAGCCAACGCCACGCTGCTGCTGGGGCCGCTGCGGGCCAGCGACTCCGGGCTCTACCGCTGCCAGGTGGTGAGGGGCATCGAGGACGAGCAGGATCTGGTGCCCCTGGAGGTGACGGGTCAGTTGGGACCAGGGAGGGGCTGAGGCCGGGAGGGGGAGGCCCTGAGCCTAGAGCCCACCCACTGAGTGTCACCTCAGAAACACCACTCTGCACCAGGGAACTCCTTCTGTTAATCCACCTGTACTCTTTTTCAAGTCGTTGACTATACTATTGATACTTCACTCCGTCTCCTATTTTCATATCCTATCATACTATATTTTTTTTTTTTTTTTGAGACAGAGTCTCACTCTGTGCCCAGGCTAGAAGTGCCATGGCGTCAGCCTAGCTCACAGCAAACTCCAACTCCTGGCGTCAGCGATCCTCCTGCCCAGCCTCCCGAGTAGCTGGGACTCACAGGCATCGCGCCACCACTGCCCGGCTAATTTTTTTTTTACATATAATAGTTGGCCAATTATTTCTTTCTATTTATAGTAGAACGGGGTCTTGCTCTTGCTCAGGCTGGTCTCGAACTCTGACTCGTGAGCCATCGCGCGCTCGGCCTCCGAAGTCTAGCCTATTTTTTAACGCTTCTCTTTTTTAACCAAGAGGGAGCACCCTCCAGCACAGTCTCCTGTGTGCCACAATATCTAGGCAGGATTTTGTAAGTTTTCTTTAAAAGTCAATTTTTACAGTTACCTAATTTTACACAACACAATGGATATTGGCTTTCTATTTAAAACAGGAATACTTAGCCGGGCTTGGTGGCTCATGCCTGAAGTCCTAGCGCTTTGGGAGGCTGAGGGGGAGGATCAACTTGCGGTCAGCAAATTCTGAGACGGCCTGAGCACACGCGAGCGACGACCGCATTTTCTCACCAACAAGAAGGAAAGAAAGAGAGAGAAACGAGAGGAAAAAGAAAGAAGCAGAAAGCAAAGGGAAAAAAGAAAGAAAGAAAATTAGCCGGCGTGGTGCACGATGCCTGTAGTCCCAGCTATTCAGGAGCCTGAGGCAGAAAGATCGCTTGAGCCCAGGAATTGAGGTTGCAGATCGAGCTACTGCAGATGCCACTGCCAATCTAGCCGGGGCAACAGAGTGAGACCCTGTCTCAAAAAAATAAAAATAGGAATACCCCAGTGGTAAGGGGAGGAATAGAAAAAAATAATAATAAAATAGGAACATTCCTTTCCCGTCTTTATTATATTCTTTTTCTAATTCCTGGTTAAGTTCACACAAATTTCCATTTAAAATAAATTTGTTTAAGCTTTTTATAAGTGAGCAATTTTTAAAAAGCAGCTTGCGATTCGATCAATATATAGGCAGTTAGACACCGGCGCCGCCAACAGCACACGCTGGCTCATGCCTGTATCCAGCATTGCCTCTTGGGAGGCTGAGGCATAAGCCCAGGAAGTTTGAGACCAGCTCCTGGCGCAATATAGAGGGGAAAAATTAGCAGGCATGGTCGGTGCATGCCTGTAGTCCCACTACCCTGCAGGAGGCTGAGGTGGGAGGAATCGCTCCCAGAGAGGTCCAAGGCTCTGCTGAACTCCAGCTGGCTGAACGAGTGCAGACTTCATCTCTCTCCCAGTCGTCGCTCCGCCTTCTCTTCTCTATCTATCTACTCTAAATACGGATATCCCCATATATAACATAGATGGTATAATCACCGGTACGATGCTTAGACTATATTACCCTATACGCCGGATGTGTGATATATAATACACACACATAACACTTCTTTCTAATACACTCTTTTATCCATTCTTGGTCATTAAATTACTTCCTGTTGAAAATACTCAGTCACACATCTTCCTGTTTTCCTAACTGAACAGGTGGACCACAGTAAAATAAAAAATTAATGATTCAAACCAGCCAGTCTAGACAGGGGTGGTGGCCCACACAACCGCGATGCTCAACTACACTTTTTTTTTTTTTTTGACGACCAGGTCTACCTTTGTTGCCAGGGCTAAGTGACGCTGCCTGCGCCGCTGTCAGGCCGCTACGCTCCAGCAACCTCCCTCTGGCGCTGCAAGTGCATTACTCTCTGCCTCAGCCTCCCACGTACAGCGGCCTCTCAGGCATGCACGCCCTGCCCGGCTCATTGTTCTTTCTATATACCCCGACTCGACCAGGCTTGGCCACACTAATTCTCTCTCATTATAGCCTAGAGACTGGGGGTTCTTGCTCTTGCTGCAGGCTGGTTTCGACGACCTCCTGACCTTCGAACCGCCCATGTGGCAGCTCGGCCGCTCGGCTCAGCAGTGCTACGGATTCACTCCACGGCGCGTCCGACGCACGAGTCGCCGGCCTCGACTACCCACGTTTTTCAAGTGTGTGACTCAAACGAAGGTGGATTTTGTGGTATGGCGACAACACACTCCGGTCGGACTCTGGACTCTACTTGCCGATCAATTTTATGCTTGAACCTTGGCCAAGTCCCTACACTCCCGCTGTCCTGGCCTTAATCCCGCTTCCCCAACAACTGTTGGAAACTGGGGAACAATGCGTGCTTGCCGCCATAGTTTTCATGCACGTCCACCATCTACTCCCCGTTCAAGGCCTCCATTCTTCCAACTGCATAAAATCAGAAGAAACCTGATAATCAGATGAACAGAAGTATTTTACCTGTTATTCCTTTCACTTAAGCCAATAATCTGAGCGCACTGCAGCTACCAAGTGGTACTGACAGGGCCCTTGCTATGCTCTGGCCAGGCTGCGTCTCAATTCTGGCCTCAAGCAACACTCTCTCACCTTGGCTCCACTTGGAGTTATAGCCCATAAGATGCTGCCACAGCTCCTCGGTCCTGATTAGACTGAGCAACAGTTAATTTCTTTTCTTCTCTCTTTTTTTTCTTTCTTTTTCTGCAGACAGATTCGCATTTGTGCAGCGCTGAGTGACGTGCGTCGCATCAGCTCCGCTCACAGCAACCACCACTCCATGGCTTCAAGCATCCTCCTGCTCAGCTCACAAGTACGCTGGGACTACAGGCATGGGCACCCATGCCCCGGCTCATTTTTATTTCTATGATACTAATCATACCATATATTCCCATTGCAATTAACTCCTTTCTAATATAGTAGCGACGGGGTCTCGCTCTTGCTCAGGCTGCTTTTTCGAACACTCGACCTAGCACCATCTGCCCGTCGTCTCCGCCAAGTGTAGGATTAACGGCGTGCCCGTGGCCGGCCCAACAATGCTTTATTTTTTAATGGTTCTTAGCATTTCTCTTTCATGCTAAATCCGAATTTGAGCCTCGCACCGTGAAGCCTGTTACTGGTGCCTTCCCCGCGCGTCTGGCTTTCCCACTGTCACTCCTCCAGGAGGCCTCCTAGCCCTTTGGTGGCGCACTGTTATCAAGTTTCCCTCATCTGTGAACGCGGACATGTGGCTCTCACCTCCCACCATACCTAGCCGACTGCTGTCCTGGTGCCGACGGTAATGGGCGTGCGTAACAGGCACTGTAAGGGCTATTATTAGGGGTCTATTATTAGGAGACTGGAGGGGGGGGTCATCCTGTAAGAGGGCCGCCGCGCGCGCTCGCTCGCCTCGTTCTCGCTGAGACACTCGCGCCCGGTCGCGCGGGCGCGCAGCTCGGCGCTCGTGTGAATGTCCTCTACACCAGCGCGCTTGGTGTTCCATCAACCACCGCTCGAAGGCAGCCCGGGACCAGCTATGCCCTGCTGGCGCCAGCTTCGCTGCGCACCAGGCAGGGGCCGGCAGGCTCAGCTCGCCCACCCATCGCGGCCCGAGCCGACTCGCACCCTGCAGCGCCTGCCTTCGGGACGCTTCCGCACAACTCGTGTGCGCTGGCTCTTCTGACCGCACCAGCTTCGGCGCTGAGGGGGATACACAGGTATGAGGATGAGGAGGAACGTTCCCTGGGGAACTCCAGGACAAGACACACCGTGTGAGCCGCCGACCTCGCCTTGTGTGGTCAGGTACCCTATCACCCAGTCCCGCCCTGGTTGCTATGGCGACCGCAGCAGCCTCCCAGGGGTTCGGAGCTATGGGAGGCGCAACCCACAGGAACTCTACGATGTGTACTGCTTTGCCCGCGAGCTGGGGGGTAAGTCTGAAGTTGGCAGGACCCTGACCTCCGCCCCTCTCCCTGAGCCCCTGTCACTCTCCGCAGCTCCCATCCCTCCCTAGGTCCTTATGCAACTCTGCTCAGTCTCCTCCTCTCTGAACCTGCAGCCAGCCTCCTCTGAGCTTTCCATCACTCCCGGAGCGCCTGTCCCCTGCCTGTCCCTGCCTGTCCCCTCCCAGCCACCCTCCCCCTCCCTGTCCCTCTTCTCCCTCTCTGATCCCCCCTGACCAAGCCCTTCCCTCTTTCTCTGAAGCCTGACTCATTTGTAAAAAGAGGCCAGAGCCTCGTCTTGTTCGCTCTGCGTGATGCCCGGCTGCTGCTGTCACCGCCTCCGTTGAACTGCCCCCCAAACCCGGCCGGGCTGGGACCATTTGGAGGGAGAGCCCCCTTTCCCGGGTTCCCAGGGAGGGTCCCCCAGGCCTCCCTAACCTCCGCCCCGCACCCTCCCGCAGGCGAGGTCTTCTACGTGGGCCCCGCCCGCCGCCTGACCCTGGCGGGCGCGCGCGCCCAGTGCCGCCGCCAGGGCGCCACCCTGGCCTCGGTGGGGCAGCTGCACCTGGCCTGGCACGAGGGCCTGGATCAGTGCGACCCGGGCTGGCTGGCCGACGGCAGCGTGCGCTACCCGATCCAGACGCCGCGCCGGCGCTGCGGGGGCCCGACGCCAGGGGTGCGCACCGTGTACCGCTTCGCCAACCGGACCGGCTTCCCCGCGCCCGCCGCGCGCTTCGACGCCTACTGCTTCCGAGGTGCGTGCGCGGCGCTCGGGGCGCGGGAGGCCATGGCCGGGAGTGCACGTGCGCCCGTGGCCACGCCCTCAGGCCGTTCGCTTTGGTGAAAGCCACGCCCCCAAGAAACGTGCGTTGTGATAGGCCACGCCCGTGAGGCCACGCCCCTGAGAAACATGTTTTGTGGTAGGCCACGCCCACGGAGACCACGCCCCCATAGGACAGGCTTTGTGGTAGGCCACACCCCCTAGAAACGTGCTTTCTGATAGGCCACGCCCCCCGCGAGACAGGCTTTGTGATAGGCCACACCCCCGTGGAGGCCACGCCCCAGGAGAAGTCTTTGTGATAGGCGACGCCCCCACGAAACGTGCTTTGTGATAGGCCACGCCCGTGAGGCCACGCCCCTGAGAAACATGTTTTGTGGTAGGCCACGCCCATGGAGACCACGCCCCCATAGGACAGGCTTTGTGGTAGGCCACACCCCCTAGAAACGTGCTTTGTGATAGGCCACGCCCGTAAGGCCACGCCCCCTAGAAACATGCTTTGTGATAGGCCACACTCCCATGGAGGCCACGCCCCACGAGAAGTCTTTGTGATAGGCGACGCCCCCACGAAACCTGCTTTGTGATAGGCCACGCCCCCCACCCGCGAGACACGCTTTGTGATAGGCCGCGCCTGTGAGGCCACGCCCCCGAGAAACATGCTTTGTGATAGGCCACGACCAGGAGAGGCGGGCTTTACCATAGGCCACGCCCTTGTTGAAGACCACACCCCCCTGTAGGGGTCTTTCCCTAGGAGCTGGTCCCAGGGGAGGGACAGGGCTCTGGCTGGAGGCCAAACTCTGGCGCGGGGAGTCATATTTACCGGGTGGGCTTTGTCTCCTGAGGTCCTGGGGCTTGCTAACCCTAAAAGACACGCCCCTGGGCGGGGCATATTCTACGTGGGCGGGGCATATTCTACCTAGAGCCACGCCCATGGGCGCACGCCCTGTAGAAGGGGGAATGCCTCCACGTGCCCTGGACAGGTGGCCACACCAGAAATGACACTGGCCATGGTGCTCGGGAGGCGGGGCACAGGTTTGGAAGCTGCAAACCTCAGCTCCAAGGAGCCAGGTCCTCTGTGTGAGCTGCCTGCTGCCCTGGGTGGAAACGAAAAAGGAAACGCCTCCTCCCGCAGCAGGGAGGATCCAGGCCCAGGTGTAGCAGGGCCGTCCCTCAGGCTAAGCTGAGCCAAACTGTCTCTATTTTTTTTTTTTTTGAGAGTCTTGCTCTGTTACTCAGACTAGAGTCCCTTGGCGTCAGCCTAACTCACAGCAACCTCCAACTCCTGGGCTCAAGCGATCCTCCTGCCTCAGCCTCCGGAGTAGCTGGGACTACAGGCATGCGCCACCGTGCCCGGCTAATTTTCTCTATATATTTTTAGTTGTCCAGCTGATTTCTTTCTATTTATAGTGGAGACGGGGTCTCGCTCTTGCTCAGGCTGGTCTCGAACTCCTGAGCTCAAACGATCCTCCTGCCTCGGCCTCCCAGAGTGCTGGGATGACAGGCGTGAGCCACCGCGCCCTGGCTGCCCCGAACTGTCTCTTGACTCCTCAGTGGGATCAGTTGACTCCAACCCTGGGAGTGGGCTCAGTCCAGCCCCGGCCGGAACAGTGGCCAGTGATAACTTTGCACCTCTTTTCTCAGGCTGGGGGAGTCTCGGAAACCACCGAGAGAGACAGAGACAGAGAGAGACACAGAGAGACAGAGAGAGAGACACACACACAGAGACAGAGAAAGAGAGACAGAGAGACACACACATACAGAGACAGAGAGAGAGACACACACACATAGACAGAGAGACAGAGAGACATACACACACAGAGACAGAGAGACACACACATACAGAGACAGAGAGAGACACACAGAGACAGAGAGAGAGACAGAGAGAGAGACAGAGACAGAGAGAGAGACAGAGACACAGAGAGAGAGACAGAGACAGAGACACAGAGACAGAGAGAGACAGAGAGAGAGAGACGGGGAGGGGGTGCATGGAAGCTCTGTGCTGCAGCATTCTGGAATGTGTGTAGATTTCAAGCAGAACTTCCTGGGCCTAACACAACCTCTTCTGCTCTGTCCCACAGCTCATCACCCCACCCCGCAACACGGAGACCCAGAGGCCCCGTCATCTGGGGACGAAGGGGAGATCCTGTCGGCAGAGGGGCCCCCCGTCCGAGAATCAGGGACGGACCTGGGGGGAGAAGAGGCGGTCACTCCCGACTTCCAGGAGCCTCTGGTGTCCAGCGGGGAAGCAGAGCCCCTGATCTTGGCAGAGAAGCAGGAGACTCAAGAGACCCCCCGCCCTCCCCCCGGGGACCCCACGCCGGCCTCGTGGCCCACCGAGGAAGCGTGGCTGAGCACAGTGGCCCCCAGCCCCAGCAGCACGGAGGCGGCCCCAGCCGGGCCCACGCCCGGGAGGAGGGGGCGCTTCAGAGGCCTGAACGGGCGCCACTTCCAGCAGCAGGAGCCGCCAGAGGGAGGGCTGCAAGGGGGGCTCCCGGCCAGCACCCAGCCCCCCACCCCAGAGGCCGCGGGGAATCTCGTGGAACCCCCCTCAGCCCCCGGAGCCACAGAGGCCTTGGGGAGCGGCCGGAACGGGAGCCGCTGGCCGGATCTGACCAATGAGGTGGACATGCCTGCAGCTGGTGAGTGGGACCCGTGGGGGCGGGTTCCTGCCCGAGGATCTGGAGCTGGGAGGGGGCGATATGGCCACGGTCGGGACAGGGGAGGAAGCTCTGAACGCCAGCTGGGTCCCTGGCCTTGGAAGCCAGGCCCAGAGCGGAGGAGGGGACGGTGAACAGAGAAGGGTGCCGAGAGACAGTCACAGTCATGGTGGTTGATGTCGTTGCAGGTGCCCCTGGTGGCGGGAGCTCCCCAGAGCCCTGGCTGTGGCCCCCGACTGTCATCCCTCCCAGCATCCCTGGCCCGGAGCTGCAGAAAGCCACGGGCCCCCTCGTGAGGCCGGCTAACCCAGGCCTGCCCTGGTCTCCCTCAGAGACCACCGTCCCCGCTCCCAGCCCCTCTGAGGGCCCCAGTCCTGCCCCTTGGGAAGTGTCCCCCAAAGGCACGTCCCCGGACCTCCCTATCATCGCGATGCTGCGAGCCCCCAAGGAGTGGCTCCTGCCACACCCTACCCCCGTCTCCGCCGAGGCCAGTGGGGTCGAGGGGCGCGGCGAGGCCGTGGCCACTGCCCTGCTGTCCCCGGCCCCCTCCTTGGGCTTGCTGGGACAGGGTGGAGAGGTCAGGAGCACGGCACTGGACAGCCACGGGGAAGGAAGTCCCACGGCCCCCTCGGGGGCAGTCTCGGATACAAGAGCTGGGGCCAGCTCCGATACCCCCAGGGAGGACTTTGGAGGAATCGGGGAGACCAGCCCTACTTGGCCCCCCAACGCCGAGCACCCCAGATCCAGCCCCTGGGCTTCCGTGGACAGGACCGGAGTGGCGGGTGTTGCCTCCACTGAGCCCGTGGGCGTCAGAGGCACCTTGGGGCCTGAGTCTGGGGCCTCCGACACAGCAGACAGCCCCGCTCCCAGCCCCCGGGCCACTGCTGACGGGGCGCAGAGCCCCCGGCCCTCAGCCCACAGCAAAGGACTGGATGCCAGCTCTCCACCTGCACCCTCGGGGGGTCTCGGGGTCCTCTCGGTGCCCGGAGTCACCTCGAGTTTGCAGCCTTGGGCTGCAACGGGCGAAGGAGCCACGCTGGGTCCCAGGGAGTCCACGGCCACAGCGGGCTCCAGCCAAGCTGGTGGAATTTGGGAGCCCGGGTCCCGGGTGTCTGAAGGAGACGAAAGGCCCACCTTGGCCCCTCAGGTGGCCGTGGAGACAGGCATGACGATGTCCCCCACGTCCCTGGACCAGGGGGACGGGTTTGGGCTCCTGGCCAGGTCCAGGCTGGCCTCCTCCAGCTCCCAGCCCCTCCTGGAGCTCCGGCCAGAGGCCCAGGGGACCCCGGGAGCTCCAGCCCTCCCGCAGCAGGGCAGCCCCCTGGGGACGCCGGGTCTTCCTCCTTGGACGCCAACCGCAGCCAGCGTGGACGAGGCTGCCTCAGTTTCCTCAGGGGAGCCCATAGCGCCTTGGGACTCCGCCGGCACCCTGCTGCCCGTCTCCCTGGGCGCAGAGGAGTTTGCGCTGGGGGTTCTGAGCGGCAGCCCCTTCTGGGAAGAGGCGGCGAGTGGAGAGGAGTTGGCACTGCCGGGGAGCCCTGCGGATGGGAGCGCCGGGAACCGTAAGTTCCACGGCCCCATCCAGCTCGCTGCTGCTGCTGTGGTCAGGGCCTGGGGTGGCCGGGAGCAGGGAGGGAGGGTTGGGGTCCCAGGGCTCTGGGAGGCAAGAGCTCCAGATGGAAGCCGGGCGCGGTGGCTCACGCCTGTCATCCCGGCTCTCTGGGACGCTGAGGCTGGCGGATCACTCGAGGTCAGGAGTTCAAGACCAGCCTGAGCAAGAGCGAGACCCCGTCTCTACTAAAAATAGAAAGAAATTAATTGGCCAACTAATATATATATGGAAAAAATGAGCCGGGCATGGTGGCGCATGCCTGTAGTCCCAGCTACTCGGGAGGCTGAGGCAGGAGGATCGCTTGAGCCCAGGAGTCTGAGGTTGCTGTGAGCGAGGCTGACGCCACGGCACTCGCTCTAGCCCGGGCAACAGAGCAAGATGCTGTCTCAAAGAAAAAAGAAAAAACAACATGCATGAAGTCCTGGGAGGTGGTGGGCTTGGCCAGGGAAGGGCTGTAGGAAGTCTGTCCGTGAAGGGTGAACTGGGGGTCAATGTCAAAAGGTCAATGTCAAAAGAAACAGAGAAGGGGCTGCAGAGTGCTGGGAGGGAAACCGCTGGGGGATGGGAGGACACGGGGCTGCAGGGGCACCTGGTGCCAGGGCTGGGTGTGTCCTGGCGTTGCCAGAGTCCTGGCTCCAGACTGAGCCGGTGGGGCGGCGGCGCTGGGGAGACCCGGGGGCCTCCCGGCCCGCCTGTCCGCCACCACCGCCTGCCACCGCCGCCTGCCACCACCGCCTGCCACCGCTGCCCGCCACCACCGCCTGCCACCGCTTGCAGCAGAAATGCTAACGACGCCAAAAATAAACGCAGCGCCAGCGAGCGGCTGAATCACCGCCAGTCCGTGGGCAGGTGTTGGCAGCGCCGGGCACCTGGCGGGGCTCACGCGCCCCGTCCCGCGGGCCCCACGCGAGTGCGCGCGCACGTGCCCGCCCTGGTGCGGCCACGCGCCCCGCCACCGGACACCCCCCCACACACAGGCCTCGGCTGCAACCCTCCTCCGGTTTAGCAAGCAATTATGGAGCGCCTGCTGTGTTCCTGGCCCCAGCTGAAAACAAACCCCCTGTCCTCTGAAAGCTGACATTCTAGAACAACACGGCAGAGCTTTCTCCGTGATGGACATGTTCTCTGTCTACACTGCTTAACTTGAAATGCGGCTAGTATGACCGAAGAACCGTGTTTTTTACTTTCGTTTCTTTCATTTATTTATTTATTTATTTTGAGATGGCGTCTCAGTCTGTTGCCCAGGCTAGAGTGAGTGCCGTGGCGTCAGCCTCGCTCACAGCAACCTCAGACTCCTGGGCTCAAGCGATCCTCCTGCCTCAGCCTCCCGAGTAGCTGGGACTACAGGCATGTGCCACCATGCCCGGCTAAAGCCGGGCTCATTTTTTTCTATTTTTGGTAGACATGGGGGTCTTGCTGTTGCTCAGGCTGGTCTTGAACTCTTGACTCCAGTGATCCTCCTGCCTCGGCCTCCCAGAGTGTAGAATTACAGACGTGAGCCACTGCGCCCGGCCCACCTCAATTTCTTGTGAGGCCCGAGACGGAGACAAAACAGAAACAGATTCTAGCTCATAGCGACTAAAGCGAGCCAGGCTTTGACTCTGGCTGCTGCTGGCTTTTGGGCCATCCTGCTGTGTGACCTAGAGCCAGGCCCTGCCTTCTCTGGGCCTTGGTCCTTGTGTCTGTGCAGTGGGCTGGTCAGATGCTGTCCTGGCAAGGGACTGGCGCCAGCCGGGGTAGGGTGGGGATTCTTGCCCTCCCCTGCCCGGCTGCGGAAGGGGTTTCTTCAAAGGGGTGGAGACCGGCCAGACGCGGTGGTCCACGCCTGTCGTGCCAGCACTCTGGGAGGCCGAGGCCGGCGGATTGCTCGAGTTCAGGAGTTCGAGGCCAGCCTGAGCAAGAGCGAGACCCCGTCGCTACTATAAATAGAAAGAAATTAATTTGCCAACTAATATATATAGAAAAAATGACCCGGGCATGGTGGTGCATGCCTGTAGTCCCAACTACTTGGGAGGCTGAGGCAAGAGGATCGCTTGAGCCCAGGAGTGTGAGGTTGCTGTGAGCGAGGCTGACACCACGACACTCACTCTAGCCTGAGCAACAAAGTGAGACTCTGTCTCCAAAAAAGCAAACAAAAAACAGAGACGGATGCATGGCAGGAGTTTGGGGGCTGAGGTCTGGATTCTGATTCTCTCTTTT
>NC_033683.1:7283015-7315092 GCF_000165445.2 Microcebus murinus | reverse complement strand
ACAGGCATGCCGCCACCACCGCCTGGCTAATTTTTCTTATATATACTCAGTTGGCCATTAATTTCTTTCTATCCCTAAGAGAGACGGGGTTCATCTCTTGCTCAGGCTGTGTCTCGCATACTCCTGACCTTGAGCGATTCCGCCTGCCTCGCCTCACAGAGTGCTGGATACAGCGTGAGGCCACCGCCCCTGCCCTTTGCCAGGATTTTTAAAACTCACCTCTCATCTCTGTCCATCGCAGATCTGGCCTCTTTGTCTGAACACTACCGCCAACTCCTGCAAGCCAGCCTTAGCCCCACTGGTCTCCATTCAGTTCCTCAAACAGGACAAGCCCCGTCTTGCCTCTGAGCCTTTGCTCTCACCATTCCCTTTGCTGGGAACTCTGTTCCCTGTCTGGATCCTTCCTGTTCTTCAGTCCTCAGCTCTCCTGCTGCCTCCTCCGGGAAGCCCTCCTAGACTTCCAGGGCCGGGTCACTTTTGTTTAGCCTGTGGAGTTTCACAGGATCCCGTTGTAGCCGAATGGGATGAGCTAGTGGCGGGTTTAGGCCCCCGGGGAAGGGAGTCCCGGGGTGGGCAGTGCCAGACTTGGGCGGGCAGGGCTCTCCCAAAACATCTCACGCTCCAGTTCCTGAGCAATACAAACTGGCGGGAGAACCAGCCGCCATTTCTTCCGCGGCGGGGGAGGACTGCGTGTGACTGGTGCCCACGAGAAGCGGCGCGCTGGACGACGTCCTGCAACTACAACCTCCCCTACGTCTGCAAGAAGGGCACAGGTAGGCACAGCTTTCCCCTGTGCCCCACAGTTGCTGGGTTCCTGTTTCCATGTGTCAGCACACGCCAGCCAGGCCGCTCATCGTCCCGTCACATAGCCTGTCGCCGGCCGTTCCTCTCCCCGTTGCCAGCTAGCTGTTCTTGTCCATCTCAGGTGAAAAAAACATGTTCTCATTGTTTCTTAAGTCTGCCACATCTTTAGGATGAGATTAATACCAATGCTCTATGTGGGACAGGCTTATTTGTACGTACTTTGTGTCCCTGTCAACCCTGCCAGCTCATCACTTTGCCATAATTTTCTGTTTCTTTCTTCTCTTTTTTTTTTTGAGACCGTCTCATCTCTGTGCCCAGGCTAGAGTGAGTGCCGTGGGCGTCAGCCTCACTCACAGCAACTTTTCACACTCCTGGGCTCAAGCGATCCTCCTGCCCTCCAAGCCTCCCCGAGTAGTCTGGATAAGGCATGCACCCACCATGTCCCTAATTTTTGTATAAGGCAATTTTTTTCCTATATAGGCAATCTGCCCACCTCAGCCTCCCCAGAGTGTTAGGATTACAACGCGTGAGCCACCGCGCTGGCCTTTGCCTAATTTTCATCAAGCCCATTGATCTTATGATTTCTAAGCAGTTCTTTACACTATGGACGAAACCTTGTGTACATTGTCATGGTCACCTTCTCTTGTACTTTAGTTCATTCCTGCTTACATTTCTTTTCCTTCTTTGGGGGGACAGAGTCTCACCTGTTGCCCCAGACTAGGTGCCGTGGCGTCAGCCTAGCTAACCCGAACCCAGACTCCGGCTCAAAGGATCTCCTGCCTCCGCCTCTCAAGTAGCTGGTACTACAGGGACGGGTACCACTGCCTGGCTAATTTTTTCTACATGTATTCCTTTAGGTCGGCCCACTATATTTCTTTCCTATTTTTATAGAGATGGGGTCTTGCTCTTGCTCAGGGCTGGTTTTGCAAACTCCTGACCTGTGGGAGTGATTTCCCCACCTCCAGCCTTGCAGAGTGCTGGCGATGACAGGCGGAGCCACCGCCGCCGCACCGTGGGGCCACTGCTTCTGATTTCTATTGTCAAAATTTTCATGTCCTGATTTTCCTTTCCATTTGTTCAGATAATTATTCTTGCCTTGCATCTCCTTCTATCCCTTTGTGCCCCGTGCTTGGCATGACACTCGGGAGAGAGCTATGTCCAGAGGGTTCCTGCCCATAAGGGGCTCCTGATTTGGGTGGAAGAGACAGAGACAGACACAGTCACTTCTAGCCCCGTGAGATCAGAGCTGGGCAGAGGCAGGGACTTGATGACCTGCTAAGGGGACACATCACTCCCAACCACACATAAGACTAGATTGGTGGGCGGGCGCGGTGGCTCACGCCTGTCATCCTAGCACTCTGGGAGGCTGAGGGGGGCAGATCGCTCAAGGTCAGGAGTTCAAAACTAGCCTGAGCAAGAGCAAGACCCCCATCTCTACTATAAAATAGAAAGAAATTAATTGGCCAACGAATACATATGGAAAAAATTAGCCGGGCATGGTGGCGTGTGCTTGTAGTCCCAGCTACTTGGGAGGCTGAGGCAGGAGGATGGCTTGAGCCCAGGAGTCTGAGGTTGCTGTGAACGAGGCTGATGCCACGGCACTCACTCTAGCCTGGGCAACAAAGCGAGACTCTGTCTCAAAAAAAGGGACTGGATTAGCCGCAGACCTGGCCACTCCCCTAACTGGAGATTCCTCTGTCCCCAGTGCTGTGTGGTCCCCCTCCCGCAGTGGAGAATGCCTCACTCATCGGCGCCCGCAAGGCCAAGTACAACGTCCACGCCACGGCACGCTACCAGTGTGAGGAAGGGTTTGCCCAGCACCATGTGTGGCCAGCCGTGCGCGTGCCGCGGCAATGGCCAGTGTGGGGACCAGGCCCGCCCGCAAATTGTCTGCCCACCGCAAACGTAAGTGTGGACCCCCACAGGTTTCCAGCTGATGTTCGCGTCGTTTCGATTGGAAAACATCCTGATCGGGGCCGGGGTGGGTGGCTCCCGCTGGTATCCCCGGCCCACTCTGGCAGGGCGCAGGTGGGCGCGGTCCGGCTCGAGGTCTGGTCTCGAAGTACCGGCCTGGGGAAGCAAGGAGCCGGGACCCGTCTTTTTACTAAAATGCAACACAAAAGTAAGCTGGCAGCTAAGAAATCATTAGAGAGGGCCGGGCGCGTGTGGCTCGCACGCTTGTATCCTTCTCTCTGGGAGGCCGAGGTGCGCGGTGGTTTGCTCCCCAGGGTCAGGAGTTCAAGAACCAGCCTGAGGCAAGGAGTGACCCCCCATCGTCTGACGGTTATAATAGAAAGAAATTAATTGGCACAAAGATCAATCGTATATAAGAAAAATTAGCCGCGGCATGGTGTGGTGATGCCTGTAGTCCCAGCTTCGGGAGGCTGGGCAGGAGGATCCATTGTGAGCCAGGAGTCTGAGGTTGTGTTCTAGGGCTGACGCAACGGCACTCCTCTACCTGGCCAACAGGAGCTCTGTCTCAAAAATAGTAAAATAAATATTAAAAATACCATGGAGCCCGGTGGCTCTCGCTGTATCCTTGCCGTCTTTGGGTGCGAGGCAAGGGGATAAGTCCAAGGAGTTGACACCTGAGCAAGAGCGGCGAGCCGTCTTACTAAAATAGAAGAAAGAAGCCCTATTATGAGGAAAAAATGAGCCGGGGTGGTGGCGGCATGCCTTTAGTCCCAGCTACTTCGTGGGAGGCTGGGCAGGAGGATTGTTGAGCCAGGGTTAAGGTTGCTGTGAGAGCGAGGCTGGGACGCCACGACTCTAGCCAGGGCGACAAAAGATTGTCTCAGAAAAAAATCGAAACAACAAAAACAACACGTTTATGATACAGCGGCCCATTGGCTGTAACGCGACAGGTCCAAAACAGCCTGCGCAAGGGCAGCCATGATTCGCGACAGGCCCCCTGCTGGGCCACCTTTCAATCCCTTCCTCTGTCTTCTCCCTCCGTCTCTCTCCTTGAGCGCAGACTCACACGGACTGCGGCGCACCACCACCGCCACACCGCACCACCAACAATCCGCAAGGAGCAGGACACAAGAACACCGGGGAGAGGAGGGCAGACGGGGGAAATTCCGGCGAAGAAGACCAGGCCAGGAAGCAGCCCACGCCCGCACCCTTGTTCTGGCTTCTCCGAGACGGAGCCCAGAGGAAGAAGAGACCGGAACCCCGGCCTCGAGCGCCCCCCAACACACACATAATCCTTTGTAAAAAGCTCCTGTCTCTCCTTTCTAACGCACACGAGGTTCGCACACCAGGTCCTCCGGGCAGGCAGAGCCGGTCCGAACGGCCCCCTCCCACGAGGCTGAGGCCCGGCAGCGCCTCCCGGCTCGGGAAGCACAGTCAGCAGAGATCCTTCTTCCTACAGCTCTCGCCCCTCCCAGCCGGCGGCCAGCTGTCCAGATAAGGCTTTGATCCGTGCACCACGAGCGAGCGTCTGTTGGGATTCAGGCTGAGCGTCTGCTCTGCCCGACAGCAGCGGCCCAGGCTCGGTGGACGCCGGCTGTCCGGAGTCCAGGACGAAGACTGTTCACACGCGAGGCCGCTCGCCTTGCGGGGAGAATGGCCGCACGGAAGCACGCCGCTGGGGCTGGACTGCTCTTCCTTCACCCCGGACTTCTCCAGCCCCCCGCGGCAGTCTTCGGTGTTGGCGGACACACACGGTGTTTTGGCGCTCCCGCACGGACTACTGAATCTTAGGGGTGTTTCTAGTGTTTCCAGGACAGCCCCCCTCCTGCCCGCAGAGCTGGGGGTGAAAATAACCGGGCAGCATGTGGGTGGTGGGGGGAGAGCCTGCCGCTCACCAAGTCTGGTCCAGCACTGAGATTTGGGGGAGAGGGGGGGTCCGCGTGTTTGATGGATCTCTCCCACGCACGGATGACAGATGTCTTTAAGGCCAGGTGAGGCTAGACTTCTTCCCCCTCCATCTCTCAGGGAGACAAAAACCTCGTTCCTGGGCCAGGGAGATGCCAAGTTTTCTATTCCAGCGCCTGTGCCCATCCCTGAAGCAGACATCGGTAGTGCCCCTGCCCTGGCTCCCTCGCCTGTCCCCGCCCTACCCCTCTCTCCAGCCACTGCCTGGTGGACTAGAAACGCATAAAACTTGAAGTAGTGACGCTGACCTGCGGTCATATTGTAGAGAGATGAGCAAGGTTAAAACTGAAACACACACACACACGCACATACGCACTGAGTTTTCTCTTGTAGCTTTTAATGTTTTGTTTAAGTGGGAGAGCGCTCACCTTGTCTTCCTTCCTCCAAATCTGCAAGTTGCAAAACGCCTCCCCACACCAGAGGTCAGGGTCTAGGTCCCTGGTCTCTGGCAGGAAAGATCCCCAGTTTTCCCCTCCATGTCTGTTACCCACGCCGAACCCCTCCCTCCAGTCTGGGGAAAGTCTGTGGATTAGCACCGAAAACGCCCACGGTGGAGAATGAGCCCCGGCAGCAAAGAAAGATAAACAAATACGTCACCCTCCACCTAGGGGCTCAGTAAAGAAAGAAACGTGGCCCGGTGGCTCACGCCTGTCATCCCGGCACCCTGCGAGGCCGAGGCGGGAGGATCGCGCTCAAGTTCAAAACCAGCCTGAGCAAGAGCGAGACCCCGTCTCTACTAAAAATAGAAAGAAATTAATTGGCCGACTAAAAATATATAGAAAAAAAAATGAGCCGGGCGTGGTGGCGCATGCCTGTAGTCCCAGCTACTCTGGAGGCTGAGGCAGGAGGATCACTTGAGCCCAGGAGTTGGAGGTTGCTGTGAGCGAGGCTGACGCCACGGCACTCTAGCCTGGGCAGCAGAGTGAGACTCTGTCTCAAAACAAAAAAAGAAAAGGAAACGAAAGAAAAGAAAAGAGAACAGAAAAGAAAAGGAAAGAAAAGAAAAGAAAAGAAAAGAAAAGAAAAGAAAAGAAAAGAAAAGAAAAGAAAAGAAAAGAAAAGAAAAGAAAAAAGAGTTAGCTGAGCCTAGATCCCCCATGGGAAGTCCCCCCACGGTTGACAGCAATAGAACAGATACCACGCTAGGGACTTGCACACGATCTCCGTGAATCTTCCCAACAACGCAGTGACATCTTTGGGTCCGTTATTTTCCCACTTTACACACACGGAAACCGAGGCTCGGCTATAAGGGAGAGGCAGGGGTTTGAGGTCCCAGCCAAGACAGGAGTAAGGACTTGCTCCCGCTTTGCTCTGGACTTGGAGGGAAGAGATGGAAGGGTGACTGCGCTCGCTGTGCCCCCGGCCGCCCCTCACACACACACACACACACACACACACAGATTTAGGGCGTGGTTGAGTGTGCAGAGTGGACCCCTGAATCCTCATCTTCAATCTCTCCTGCTACAGTCGTTATGCACCCTACGGTTATGGCTGAGAAAACCCAGGGACGTAGGTTGGTTTGGCTTCTTACGTTGATAACTCTTCTTAGTTTAAAATAATAATAATATCTTCATTCACCCATGTCCCAAAAAGTCTTTCCTGTGTTTGGGGGGAGGAGATACTGAGGACACAGCTTCTTGGTGGAGAGAGGGGGGCATCTTGGTGTATGTTTCCTGTCCTTGGCCCCCTCAGCCCCTTGCCCTGCCCCCACCCCAGCTCCACGATGGGAGTGGGCTCCGGTCTTTTCTGAAGTGGGCAGTTTGTCTTTTGGCCTTTCCCTCCGGGACACACGTGTGTGTTCGCGTGTGCCAGGTGCGTGGCACACGTGTGTGTGTGCGTGCGCGCACGTGCAGAACAGCTTTGGGTTCCGGTATTGCCGTGAGCCGCAGTGTTCTGTGGGTCTGTGCTATCTGACACTGTGGACATTAATGTACTTCTTGGACGTTTTAATAAAAATTTTTTAACAGTTCGACCTGCCTGTCGCCCTCCTGACCCACCTTCCTTCCTTTATCCAAATTCACTCAGCAAGTATTTACCGAGTAGCCACGATAGAGCTGGGTGCTGGGGAGATCGTGGGGAACGGGACAGATTTGGTTCCTGGGGGCTGGGCAGGGAAGGCTTTCCAGAGGAAGGGGACAGGATCTAAAGGAGGAGCAGCATTAACTGGATGAGGAGGCGAAGAAAGGCAGAGTTTCAGGCAGAGGGAGAAGCAAAGCCCTCTTGCAGAAGGGAACGTGATTCGTCTGAGTCCACAGTGGCTGAAGCAGAGGGATGGAGACAGAGTGGAAGGAGATGAGGTCAGAGAGGCAGGGAATGGACCACTCGGGGCCATGCGAGTTGTCATGAAGAGTTTCGGCTTTAGGCCGGGCGTGGTGGCTCACGCCTGTAATCCCAGCACTCTGGGAGGCCGAGGCGGGCGGATTGTTTGATCTCAGGAGTTCGAAACCAACCTAAGCAAGAGTGAGATCCCGTCTCTACCATAAATAGAAAGAAATTAATTGGCCAATTAATATATATAGAAAAAATTAGCCGGGCATGGTGGCGCATGCCTGTAGTCCCAGCTACTCGGGAGGCTGAGGCAGGAGGATCGCTTGAGCCCAGGAGTTTGAGGCTGCAGTGAGCTGTGATGACGCCACTGCACTCCAGCCCGGGTGACAGAGTGAGAGCCCATCTCAAAAAATAAATAAAAAATTACGGAAGAGTTACTTAAAGGTGTATATGGTGCACTGATGTTCATAGTAGCATTATTCACAATAGGCAAAAGGTAGAAACGATCCAAACATTCATTGACAGATGAATGGATTGAAAAAATGTGGCATAGGCCGGGCGCGGTGGCTCACACCTGTAATCCTAGCTCTCTGAGAGGCCGAAGCGGGCGGATTGTTTGATCTCAGGAGTTCGAAACCAACCTAAGCAAGAGTGAGATCCCGTCTCTACCATAAATAGAAAGAAATTAATTGGCCAATTAATATATATAGAAAAAATTAGCCGGGCATGGTGGCGCATGCCTGTAGTCCCAGCTACTCGGGAGGCTGGGGCGGGAGGATTGCTTGAGCCCAGGAGTCTGAGGTTGCTGTGAGCGAGGCTGATGCCACGGCACTCACTCTAGCCTGGCAACAAAGTGAGACTCTGTATCAAAAAAAAAAAAAAAATGTGGCATATACACACCATGACCATGGAATATTATTTATAACAGGGAACAAAGTCGTGGTACTTGCTACAACATAGACGAACCTTGAAAACATGACGCTAAGTGAAAGAAGCCAGACACAAGGCCACATATTCACATATTGCATGATGCTATTTATATGAAATATCAAGAATAGGCAAATCCATAGAGACAGGAAGTAGATTAGCAGTTGCCAAGGGCTGAGGGAGGGAGGAATAGGGAGTGATTGCTTAATGGGTACGGGATTTTCTTTTGGGGTGATGAAAATATCTTGGAACTAGAGAGAGGCGGTGGTTTTACAGTATTGGGAAATGTACTAACTGCCCCCAAATTGTTCACCTGAAAATGATTAATTTTATATCATGCTTTTTATATTAGCATAGTTTCATGTTATGTGTTTGTGTTAAAATGGTGAATTTTGTTATTATTTTTAGAGGCAGTGTCTCGCTCTGTCACTCAGGCACGTGTGCAGTGGTGCAATCACAGCTCAATGGGGCCTCGATCTCCTGGGCTCAAGTGATCCTCCTGCCTCTGCCTCCTGAGTAGCTTGGACTACAGGTGCATGCCAGCACGCCCAGCTAATTTTTAAAATTTTTTTGTAGAGCTGGTGGTCTCACTATGTTGCCCAGGCTGATCTTGAACTCCTGGCCTCAAGTGATCCTCCTGCCTCAGCCTCCCAAAGTGCTAGGATGGCGGGTGTGAGCCACTGTGCCCAGCCAAAATAGTGAATTTTATGTCACCTGAGTTTTACCACAATATAAGAAAGTATAGGTTGCACACTATCATTTGTGTAAAAAAAATGGGGAGGAGAAGTATGCACGCATATTTGTTTGAATGAATATATAACATCTCTGGAAGGACATGTAAGAAACGGGATATTTCTGGGATGTGAACTGGGTGGTGGAGGACAGGAGAGAGACAGGAATGTTTTTCCGAATATCTGGCTTCAGGAAGAGTTCTGCTCAGGTTGCCATTCCTTAGCTGTCCCCAGATTGGCCTTGGAGATATCCACTCTGACAGAATAGAGACCTCAGCAGAAAGAAGGAAGGTTCTGTTCCTTTGGTCAAACCAGTCCACTAAAATCCCAGGGCCTGAGTCTCATTGGTCTACTTTGGGCCATGCCCACTCCTGGGCCAATCAGGGTTGCCCAAGAAGATGAGTCACAGCACTTCATTGGCTGAGCCAGAAGTGGGTGGAGTCAGGCCCACTGCCCCTCATGGGAAGAGAAGAGGGAAATTTACATACTCAGGGGAAAACCAGGGAGCTGGAATCCACAGAAGGGAGAAATGATATTGGCAAAAAGGCAGATGGAAGAGATCCCATGCACTTATCTCCGGAAACATGCCCCTTACCATTTTCCCTATTTAAAGAAGCTGGGGCCCAGCTGGAGACCTTGGTAGCCTCACCAAGGGGCTGGCCCCCTGCTTCAGACGAGGGATTTGAGTTTCTAGATGCCGCTGGGCAGGATGGCTCATGTAATCCCAGCACTTTGGGAGGCTGAGGCAGGAAGATCGCTTGAGGCCAGGAGTTTGAGAACCCCTCTTGCAGGTGGTATTGAAGGATGAGTGGTCACATTAAGTACTCCTGCAACCTCACCAGGACTTCACACTTTTTTTCTTATCTTGCTTTGTTTGTATTCTAGAAACTCGGATTGCTCTTCAGTCCCCACCACCCCGACACCCCCACGAGAGGGAAAGTGTGTGTGCAATCTCATTGCCTTTCTGGTGCATTGTCCATGACCTAGTCAGGACAGGGTTGATAAGGGGTGGACCCACGGGGGTGGCGAGAGAGAGAGAGAGAGAGAGAGAGAGAGAGAGAGAGAGAGAGAGAGCAGGAACAGGATGGAGGAGAGAGAGAGAGAGCAGGAACAGGATGGAGGAGAGAGAGAGAGAGATTGGGGGACAGGGGAGGGGCCTGAGGAATGAGGGGTGCCGCTTTGCCACCGAATCAAAACCAAGCACCCCCAGCTGCTAAACATTTTGTCCACCGAAGTGCATTTGTAAAGTAATTACTCACTGGCTGCCTCGTTTTCTCATTCATCAAAAGAAACAAGGATTTATTAAGCCCCTGCCGTGTGCTTTGCACTCACAGGGCCCTCAGAACAGCCCTGGTGCACAGGAGGGAACAGGCTCACAGGAGTTTTGTCACTTGGTCACACAGTGAGCAAGAAGAGACAGGATTCGAACCCAAGCCCCCCTGGTTCCAAACCTCAAGAGATGGGTTACCAAGAGATGGGTGTGACTGTAAGGAGGGGTCCAGGAGGGACTCCATGCTCCCCCAGGCAGGACCTCGGAGCCGGGGTTCCCTGCGGCTGGGGTGGCCTCGTCCGCGGACCATCTCCCGTGAGCTGGCTGTCAACCCCGGGGAGTCTGGCCGGGTCCTGACCTCTTGGCGCAAATCGCCCCTTAGAACCCGGTGGACTGTGAAGTTGAGGAAACATGCCACCCCTCCCAGGTCTCTAAGGAGAAAGGTGTGGGTGGGAGTCGGGGAAGGAGGGAGGAACTCGGTGAGGATGAGGACGAGGTCTCAGAGAGCAAGGGGGAGCTCAGTGCTTGCACGATGCGAAGGGCTGGGGCGCGCCAAGGCCTCAGTGTCCCCGTCCACAGGGCGACGGTGTAAGTGCCCAGGTGTTGCAAGGGCGTTTCGTGCACAGCTGCGGTCTGGCGTGTGGCTGGCGTGCAAATGGAAGGGGGCCAGTGGCTCTGAAGGCCAGCCCTGTCTGGGAATGCTGTCCGGGCTGAGCCCATCTGGGGAAGGGGCAGCCATCAGGCCCCAGACGGGGCACAGGAGGCAGCCCAGTGGGAGACACCAGGGACACTGGGCCCACGGTGAGACTTCCTGAGAGCTGGGAGGTCGGTTGTCATGGGGACAACACTGACAGTCTCTATGGTGACAGCTTGGCAGGGCTGGGCCCCGTCCTCCACAAGAAAAAGCCTAGGGGGACAGGTGTTCTGTTACCTCAGACACCAGAGTCTGGTCTCCATGGCAACGGCTGTGGGGTCCAAGCTGCCCTCCAAAGGGGCGGAGCTTGGGAGATGGCCTGGAACTCCAGCTGGCCCCTGGAAAGGGGCAGCCTGTTTCCATGGTGACAGCGGGAGAACTGAATGTCGGGTCGCCCTGGGGACAGCTAGGGGGTAGGGTGATCTCCCTGGTGGTCAGTCAGGGTGGGGACACCCAGAAGTAGAGTTGTAGGTCTTTGGCCTGCAGGGCTGGGTGAGATGGGAATTACTTGGTATCCATGGTTACAGCTGGAGGAAGGAGGCACCATCTCCGTGGATGTGACTGACTTGGGAAGGGGTGTGTGATTCTAGGTGACAGGTAGAAGCTGGACTGGTCACCATGGTGACAGTGGTAAACCAGCGCAGCTGGCCTCCATAAGGAGGAACATGGGTCTTATGGTCCCTGGGCCTCAGAAGATGGTCTCTTTGGTGACAGCCAGGGAGGGGCTGTCCGGGGCGGGGCGGGTCTGCCCTCCCTCCAGAGAAGTACTTGAGGGGCAGGGATGGCCGCTACATGCCAGCCGGCTGGGGCGTCACCATCTGCCTTTGAGGTGACAGATGAGACTATTCTCCCACGAAACTGGAGGAGTGGGGCTGTCCTCCACAGCCACGTAGGGATGGATTTCTGTCACCCGAAAAACTTCAGGGGACTCTCAGGGAGAAGGGGAGAATGGCAATACCCAGTCCCCAAGTCTCCATGAGGGACCGGAAGTGCCTGAGCCCAGAGTCCACGTGACCTCCACGTGACCTCCACGTGACCACGGGGGTGTGAACCCTGAGGCTTCTACAGTCTCTCCAGGTGGTGGTGGGGCCGGTGTCCCGGTGACCGCCAGGGACCCGCTTTCAGTGTCCAGGGAGACGCAGAGGGGGCGCGGCCAGTCTCCAGACAATCCCGGGGGGTCCAGCCTCCAGGAGGCCACAGGGGGGCAGTTCGTCTGATGCCAGGTGGTCCTGGGAGGAGACTGCGGGGCTCCTGCGGTCCTCAGGGCAGGTGGCCCTTCTCCTGGCGAAAGTCGGGGCAGGGGCAAAATCCGCCGTCCAGAAGAGACGGGGCTTGGCCAGTCTCCAAGGGATTCCAGGGTAACTAGTCCGCCAGGACTGGCCAGTCTCAAGAAACGCTAGGGGCGTGGTGAGTTTCTGAGGGACCACAGGGCATGCGGCCAGCCTCCAGGAACCCCAGGAAACTAGACCAGCGGCCAAGCGCCCCAGCCGCCTGCCTGCTCCTGCGCTAGACGCGCAGCGGGGTCCAGGCAGCTGGGTCGCGCGCGCCCCCTGCCAACCCGCCACCACCGGCCCAGCCCCAGCCCCAGCCCCCAGGTGCGGGGTCCGGGGCGCCGGGCGCGCGGTAGCAGTAGACGCCAAAGAGGCGCCGGGCGGCGTCCGGGAAGCCCGAGGCTGCGCACGCCGGGCCGGCGGCCTCCGCAGCGCGCGCGCGGGTTCACGATGGGGTAGCGCGCGCTGCCGTCGGCCAGCCAGCCCGCGGTGCAGCGGTCCAGCAGCTGCAGCTTCCACGCGGCGAACAGCTGCCCCACCTTGGCCACCGCCGCGCCCCGGGCGGCGCACGCGCGCGCGGCTCCCGCGAAGGGCACCGGCCGCAGCGGCTTCAGGAAGAACACGCGGCCTGAGGGGTGGGAGGGGGCGGGTTGCGGGTTGTTAGGACCGCTGCCCGGACTGGCCTCCGGGTCCGAGGACGCCCCCCAGCCCCAGCCACGCATCGCGGCTCCGGTGCAGCCCGGGACCCCATCTGGAGCCAGGGCACCGTTGGTGCCAGGCGTTTTTTTGTTTGTTTGTTTTTGGACACAGAGTCTCACTGCGTAGCCCGGGCTAGAGTGCCGTGGCATCAGCCTCGCTCACAGCAACCTCCAACTCCTGGGCTCAAGCGATCCTCCTGCCTCAGCCTCCCGAGTAGCTGGGACTACAGGCATGCGCCACCATGCCTGGCTAATTTTTTTCTATATATATTAGTTGGCCAATTAATTTCTTTCTATTTTTAGTAGAGCCAGGGTCTCGCTCTTGCTCAGGCTGGTTTCCAACTCCTGACCTTGAGCGATCCGCCCGCCTCGGCCTCCCAGAGAGCTAGGATTACAAGCGTGAGCCACCGCGCCTGGCCCTGTGCCTGGCGATTTTTGACTGCTGCGCTGCGGCAGTCTGGGGAGAGGGATCTACGGTTTCCAATCGCCCGGGGCTGGGTGGGGAAGGAGGGCCCCGGGTCGCGGGCTGGAGGGAGGGCGGGGTGGGGGTGGGGCCGAGACCCGTCTGGGGGCGGGGCCTACGCACCCGGGAGGTTGGACGTGAAGCAGAAGGCGTCGTAGCGTTCCCCCGCGTTATGGCGATACCCGTAGTTGCGCACGCCCCCGTTGGCGCCTCCGCTGGCCCCGGCGCTCCCGGCGCCGCCCAGGCCGCCGCAGGGCTCCCGGGGCTGGCTCACCGGGTACTGCACGGAGCCGTCGCGCAGCCAGCCCGCGTTGCACCAGTCCAGGCCGTCGCGCCAGGCCGCGTGCAGCTGCTCAGCGGAGGCCAGGATGCCGTCCTGCTCTGCGCAAGCGCGCTGCGCCTCCGCGAAGGTCAGCTTGTAGCGGCCTCCTCGGGGGTGGTAGGGAAAGACCACGCCTGCGGATGGGGGGGCGCCCGGAGATCAGCTGGGGCGTCCCAGCCCGTCCCCATCCACCTGATAGCCGCGGTGCCTGCCACGTGACTTTTCAAGCTGGACATTCTGATCTATCCCTCCCGTTGGCCTCAGACCTGACCATGCACCTCCCCAGCTCATACCCCTGTGGCTGGCCCCCTTTGCCTTAAGCTTGGGATTCACTTGACCTGTCTCCTTAGCATACTTAATCTTGTCCACCCCTCTTCCACTGCTGGGGACATTTGCTCGTGTTTTTTCCAGTCTATTCCACCCGTTGAACTCCTATTCATCCTTCAAAACCCAGCTCCCAAACTCTCCTCCATTCAGTCTGCCCTGCCTCTGACATCCCCCCAGGACTGGGTCTTTCCCTCTAGTCCAGTCCTGAGCCCACACAGCTGCGAATGTCTGCATCCAGCGCTGACTCCCACAGACTGGGAGCCCCTGGAAGAAGACCCCATTAATCTACCTCAGCATTGCCCAAGGCGGTACCCATTGGTGTCCCTTCCACCTTCCGTTTTCAGGAGTCTGGATCTTGTCCCTCATTGGGCTCACAGTCAGCTCAGCTCGAGTATTCCGTGTGTCTGTGTTTGAGGGCCGGGGCTTGGGGTGAGCTGGGACACTCAGCAGACCCAGGACAGAGGCAGGCAGGGGCCAGGCCCAGAGCCAGAGCCAACAGACGGGGGACTGAATCCTGGCTCTGCCTCTCACTAGCACGTGCCCCAGGCAGGGCTCTAGCCTCTCCGAGCCAGTCGCCCACTTGCTGGTAATAGCGTCTCCCTGGGAGTCTGGGGAAAATTAAATGAGACTCCAGAGAGCCGAGTGCCTGTCCCATTGAAAACACTCTTTATGGCCGGGCGTGGTGGCTCACGCATGTCATCCTAGCTCTCTAGGAGGCCGAGGCGGGTGGATCGTTTGAGTTCAGGAGTTCAAAACCAGCCTGAGCAAGAGTGAGACCCTGTCTCTACTATAAATAGAAATCAATTGGCCAACTAATACACATAGAAAAAATTAGCCAGGCATGGTGGCGCATGCCTGTAGTCCCAGCTACTCGGGAGGCTGAGGCAGGAGGATCGCTTGAGCCCAGGAGTTGGAGGTTGCTGTGAGCTAGGCTGACACCCCGGCACTCACTCTAGCCTGGGCAACAAAGGGAGACTCTGTCTCAAAAAAATAAAAAGAAAAGAAAATGCTCTTTATGGGGAGAGCTGCTGTTATTATTGTTGTCATTTGTAAAAGTTGGGGAGTCCAGCAAGGGAAGGCCCTGAAATCTCTCCTAGAAACTTCTAGGGTGGGCCGGGCGCGGTGGCG
Organism: Microcebus murinus; assembly: GCF_000165445.2. Taxonomy (NCBI): domain Eukaryota; kingdom Metazoa; phylum Chordata; class Mammalia; order Primates; family Cheirogaleidae; genus Microcebus; species Microcebus murinus. The sequence goes on along the minus strand of NC_033683.1, from coordinate 7,300,310 downwards.
CACGCCTGTAATCCTAGCACTCTGGGAGGCCGAGGTGGGTGGATCGCTCAAGGTCAGGAGTTCAAAACCAGCCTGAGCAAGAGCAAAACCCTGTCTCTACTATAAAGAGAAAGAAATTAATTGGCCAACTAATATATAGAGAAAAAATGAGCCGGGCAAGGTGGCACATGCCTGTAGTCCCAGCTACTCGGGAGGCTGAGGCAGGAGGATCGCTTGAGCCCAGGAGTCTGAGGTTGCTGTGAGCGAGGCTGACACCCCTGCACTCACTCTAGCCTGGGCAACAAAGCGAGACTCTGTCTCAAAAAATAAATAAATAATAAAATAAAACACTCTTTATGGGGAGAGCTGCTGCAATTATTGTTGTCATTTGTAAAAGTTGGGGAGTCCAGCACGGGAAGGCCCTGAAATCTCTCCTAGAAACTTCTAGGGCGGACTGAGGCAGGCAAACCAAGTGGGAGGGGAGTCCTCAGATAGAAACCCCACCTCCCAGCTCCTCAGGCAGCCAATCAGAGCATCCCATCTCTGGGGAGCTGCAGCCATTGGCTCCCACTTGGGCACGTGACTCAGGCTGGGCCAATGAGGGACAACTCTGGGACTCTAGCTGATGCTCTTCTGAAATCAGCCGCTAAGCTGGGAGGTGGAAAGCCTGGAACCATGTTTTTGGCTGCGTTAAGGGGAAGCTTGCCTCAGGGAAGCAGAGATGAGGGCCGGGTTTCTGAGTGGTGTGCATCTCATCGTGCCTGAATCCTACCCCGGGATTTCTCAAGGTTCCCACTGGTGGCATTTCCATTTCCAACTGGACCATTCTTTGCTGCGAGGGACTGTCCCTGGCCTCTACACGCTAGGAGCCAGGAGCAGCCCCCTTCTCCAAGTGGGGCGACCCCAAAATGTCTCCAGACACTACTAGTGTCCCTAGGGAGCAAGATCGCCTTGAGTCACATCTGGGCGAGCCCCTAAGCACCTTCGGGCCAAAGCGATTTGGTTTCTGTCTCTCGCAGTTTCCCCCACCGTGTTCCCCCCTCGGAAGCAAGCTTGCTCCTGCCCGCGGGCCGGTCACCTTCCAGGTCCAGCTTGACCATGCCCGCGTCGTCTTCCAACTCGTTGGTGACCTCGCACTCGTAGCGCCCGTAGTCCTGCAGCGTGACGTTGCGGAGGACCAGGGAGGCGTCCCCCGGCCCATCGCCCTGGAGCTCCGCCCGCCCGCGGTAGCTGCCGAACGCCCGGTGTTGGGGGCCCAGGGCCACGAAGACGTCGGTGAAGGCCAGGGGGTCCACCACCTTCGTCCACTTGAGGCGGACGCCGTCGTGGCCGTGGGCGGCTGCCTCGTAGTGGTAGCGGCAGGGCAGGACGATAGTGCCCCCTCGGTGGCTCACCACCTGCCCAGGCGCCGTCTGCACCACCACCGAGCCTGACTCGCCCTCTGCGGGCGACCAAGCAGGGTTCAGAGAGGGCGCTTGGGGGACGGAAGGGGGACCCTGGGGAAGGGGTGCGGGAAGACTTGCGTGGGGTCAGGGGCTCAGGGAGGGGGCGAGGGGCTCAGATGCAGAGGAACTGGGGGGGTCGTGGCGGTCAGGAACGCCCTCGCCCCTCCCCCTCCCCGCACCCGAGTGATCCGTCCTGGCCCCGGCTCCCGCGGGGCAAGACCTGCTCCGGTGGCCCCGACTCACCGAGCACGTGCACGACCTTCTTCCGGCCGCGCTGCGCCCCTGCGGGGGCGGTAAGCAGCAGGACTCCCCAGGCCGCCGCCAAGAGCGCTCGGGGACCAAGGGCCACCTGGGGGCACACGGCGGGCGTTCAGTCCAGCCTCCCAGCCTCTGCCCTCCGGAGGACCGGCTCCCTGGCCCGCCTTCCCCGAGGCCAGGGCCTCCCTCACTCCCAGGCCTCCAGCCTGGCCGGGGTTCCAAAGACCGCCCCCCCTTCCTAAAGAGAAAACTGAAAGTCACTCCCCACCCAGCCCGCACCCTCCAGGGACCTCGCTCCTGCGCGAAGCCCACGCCCCTGGGCTGCCCTCCCTGAGTCCTGCCCTGGCTCCCCGCCGGACCCCGGACCCCCAACACGCCAGGCTCGGAGCTCGCCCTCCCTCCCCCTCCGGCCCGGCCGGGTTGGGATGGGGGAGGAGCGGGAGCGGCGGCAGCGGCAGCAAGGTTATCCGTGCGCCAGGAGACTGCAGCAAACCGGGCTGGCGGGCGCGCAGGGTGCGGGGAGCTGGAGAGGCGCACGGAGAGAGAGGACAGGGACGGACAGAAAGCCAGAGGGACGGAGGAGAGAGTGCGCACGCAGGGAAGGGGAGACAGAGACGGAGAGAGAGGACAGGGACGGACAGAAAGCCGGAGGGACGGAGGAGAGAGTGCGCACGCAGGGAAGGGGAGACAGAGACGGAGAGAGAGGACAGGGACGGACAGAAAGCGGGAGGGACGGAGGAGAGAGTGCGCACGCAGGGAAGGGGAGACAGACGGAGAGAGAGGACAGGGACAGGCAGAAAGCCGGAGGGACGGAGGAGAGAGTGCGCACGCAGGGAAGGGGAGACAGAGAGAGAGACGGAGAGAGAGGACAGGGACGGACAGAAAGCCGGAGGGATGGAGGAGAGAGTGCGCACACAGGGAAGGGGAGACAGACACAGAGACGGAGAGAGAGGACAGGGACAGGCAGAAAGCCGGAGGGACGGAGGAGAGAGTGCGCACGCAGGGAAGGGGAGACAGAGAGAGAGACGGGGAGGGAGAGGAAGAGGGGCCCAGAGAAGACGGGGCGAGAGACAGGGTAAGGAAAGAGAGACACACGGAGAAGGAGAGAAAAGGGGGAGAAAGAGAGAGATGGAGAGACAGAGAGCTCGGAGAGAGTACCGGAGAGTGAGGAACACAAGACGGCGAGAGACAGCGGAGAAGCGAGAGACGGAGACGGCGACACACACGGAGCGACGCGGATTCCCAGACACGGAGACGGAGTCCCAGAGCGGGGACGCGGGGATGCGGGGACCCACGACGCGCCCGGGCCCCGCGCCCGAGCACACTCACCATCCTGCCCTCGCGCCCCCGGCGAGCGGCCCCTGCGCGCCGGACTGCGCCGCGCTCAGCGGGGAAGGACTGGGCAGGTCCCTGCGGGCGGGCGGCGCAATCCCGGCGTCTGCCTGCAAGGGGAGGAGGGAGGCGCGCGGGGGGGGGGCGTTAAAGGGGACGCAGAGCCCTACTGCTCCGGGGAGAGGTGGCCCGGCGCGTGGGGTGCGTGGGCCGAGTGAGGGAGTGCAGAGCACTTTGAGCGCAGAGCCAGGGATGTCCCTGCTGGCTGACCGTGGGCAAGGGAAGAACCTCTCTGAGCCTTAATTGATTTAATCGTCTTTATTTATTTTATTTTATTTATTTACTTATTTTGAGACAGAGTCTCACTTTGTTGCCCAGGCTAGAGTGAGTGCCTTGGCGTCAGCCTGGCTCACAGCAACCTCAAACTCCTGGGCTCAAGCAATCCTCCTGCCTCAGCCTCCCTAGTAGCTGGGACGACAGGCACGCTCCACCATGCCCGGCTAATTTTTTTTTCTATATATATTAGTTGGCCAATTAATTTCTTTCTATTTTATAGTAGAGACGGGGTCTCGCTCTTGCTCAGGCTGGTTTCGAACTCCTGACCTTGAGCGATCCACCCACCTCGGCCTCCCAGAGTGCTAGGATGACAGGCGTGAACCACCTGGCTGGCCGATTTAATCGTCTTTAAAATGGAGGGGGAGGAGGCTGCTGAAGGAGTCCCCAGTCTTTCATATTGATTACCTGGGTGTAGCAGGAGATCCAAGTGACCTGGTTAAAGGGATAGGCCTGCAGGCCTCAGTTTGCCCATCTGTCCAGTGGGTGACCATCGTGGAGTCCTGGGCTCCAGCACCCAAAAGGTGCTCACTCTGCAGGGTGGGCCCCCCCCCCCACCAATGGTCACACTTTGCCTAGGGGGCCTGGAGCCACAAGTCCAAATCCAGGCTGTGGAGCCCCTTGCAGGCTGTGGGACCTTGGAGGAGATCATCGGCTTCCCTGAGCCTGTTTCCACCCGCCAGGAAGCGGACTGCCGGTTCTCTGGTGCAGGTCCGATGGCCAGACACACAGTAGGACCTGGTAAGTGTTGGCAGGGCAGGGAGCAGGGATGTCAAAAACCAGGGCGGGGCGTGGTGGCTCATGCCTGTCATCCTAGCACTCTGGGAGGCAGAGGCGGGAGGATCGCTCAAGCTCAGGGGTTCAAAACCAGCGTGAGTAAGAGCGAGACCCCGTCTCTACTATAAATAGAAAGAAATTAATTGGCCAACTAAAAATATATAGAAAAAATGAGCCGGGCATGGTGGCGCGTGCCTGTAGTCCCAGCTACTCGGGAGGCTGAGGCAGGAGGATCACTTGAGCCCAGGACTTTGAGGTTGCTGTGAGCTAGGCTGATGACACCCACTCTAGCCCGGGCAACAGAGTGAGACTCTGTCTCGAAAAAAATTAAAGAAAGGAGCAACCAGGAAATGGTGAGGCCCTTCCCCCAACCCCTTGGCTGCCTCCCCAGCCTCAGTTTCCCCATCTGGAATATGGGGTGAGATTCAGTACACAGCACTGGAGGTGTCCTCAGCACGGGGCTCGGTAACTATGCCATGCTGTCGGTTATGATTGCCTGGCTGAGCAGGGACTTTTCTCTCCTAGCTGTGACCTCAGGCAGGTCCAGCCCGAGCCTCGGTGTCCCCTATCTGGGAGGTGCAGCCGTGTACCCCAACCAGAGGCTCACTTCCGCTGACCCCCCTGGCTCCCCACGGCCATGACCGCAGCGATGGGTGGGCTCCCTGAGGTCCAGGAAGAGGGTCCTTCACCCCTGTCCCCCGAAACACTCAGCTGGCAACGTTTTGGACGTCAAAAGAACTTTTACTAAAAGGCACGGAGGATAAATTCTGGGAGGGGGTAGGGGAGTCCGTGTTGGGGGGTGGTTGGGACATGGTGACAGCCGTGCAAGGCTGTCTTTGCACCTGGCCCCTCGCCCCCCCATCCCACCCTCTGGCCTCCAACCACCAGACCCAGGACCGAAGACATCTGGAGACGACCCCTCCTGCCCCCGAAAAACCCACCCCACCCTCCCCGCCGGGCAGGGCCGGCTGGGCCTGTAAACAGAGTTCTGGGGGGCCCACGGCCTCCTCACTGCTGCTTCTTAAGGTGCTCCGGGGGCCCGGCGGGTGGTGGCCGCAGGAAGAACGCAGGCCACCGCAGGCAGCGGAAGGCCAGCAGGTGGGGGCCCAACGCGTACAGCAGGTTGCTCAGGAAGAAGCAGGTCCAGGTGTCCTCGGGCACCCGGTAGGTGAAGGGCGTGCGCAGGTGCGTGGAGGCGCCCATGTGCGAGAACTGCGCCTGGTGGCCAGGCGGGAAAGGTGGGCGTCAGGGCCAGGAGGGGACTGAAGGCCCAGGACCCCTGACACCCCCCCCAACCCCGGGTCTTCCAACCACCACCCTCGCCTCGCTGGCTTTGCTAACCTGTCTCCCCTCTGTCTGTCCCTCTCTGTCCTTGTCCACCTGTCTGTGAGCCTCTCCCCAGCTACCTAACCAGAAGACCCATCTTCACCTGTCTGCCAAGCCCTGCACCCCAGCTCTCTGACCCGGGACCCGCCTCTCTTCCCAGTCGCCCCTACCCCCAAGCTCTTGACACAGATCCTGTCGATTCTACCCCGTAGACGGCTGGCTGGGCCCTACTGCCCTGGCCTGGGCCCAGGCCTTAGCCCTCTCCATCAGGAGCCCATACAACAGGCCCCCGACTCTGAACAGGCCCTCCACTGCTCAAACACCCCCCATGGCTCCCTGTTTACCCCCAGCACAATCCCCCTCCAATCCCAGAGTTCAAAGCCTTCACTATCTAGCTGCCAATTTCTCTCATCTCTGCCTTTACCCACATTGTAGCCCTGCCAAATCACTGTTCCCTGTTCCCCTCTGTGCTTTTCCTTATGCTGTTCTTGTTCCTGGAATACCCTTCCCTGCCTGGAGAACTCATCTTCATACGTCAAAGCCCAGCTGCTATGCCCCTGCTTCTAGGAAACTCTGGAATCCCTCTTGGCCCCTGTCCTTCCTTCTCTCCCATTTGTTTTGTTTTGTTTTGTTTTGTTTGTTTGTTTGTTTTGAAACAGAGTCTCCCACTTTGTTGCCCAGGCTAGTGAGTGCCATGGTGTCAGCCTCGCTCACAGCAACCTCAAACTCCTGGGCTCAAGCGATCCTCCTGGCTCAGCCTCCCGAGTAGCTGGGACTACAGACATGCATCACCATGCCCGGCTAATTTTTTTCTATATATATTAGTTGGCCAATTAATTTCTTTCTATTTATAGTAGAGACAGGGTCTCGCTCTTGCTCAGGCTGGTTTTGAACTCCTGACCTCGAGCAATCCACCCGCTTCGGCCTCCCAGAGTGCTAGGATGACAGGCGTGAGCCACCGCGCCCGGGCTCCCTCCCATTTCTGACCCCAATTCTGTCCGTGGCTCTGTGTCCCCCACACTAGAGAATCCTGGAGTATTGGGCCTGGGGCTGGGGTCTCTTGGGGGACTGCCCAGGGAAGACAGAAAAGCGGTTGATGGGCAGGCAGAAACTACCTCCCCTGCATGCCTGCTCACCCCCTCGCCCCCCACCTCCCTGCTCACCTGGCCGAGGGCCCCAGCAAAGACCAAGGCCCAGTCGGGCAGCCAGGAGCAACCAGGGAAGGTGAGGGCGTAGGCCGCCAAGCCGTAGAAAGGAAGAACGTAGAACATGCACACCAGCATCTGTCGGGGGGTGTGGGCAGGACAGTCTGTTGGATGAACGGCCACCCCAGCTGGTGGGGCCCAAGGGAGGGTCTGGGCAGCCTCAGGCCCCACCCAGGCCCTCTGCAAAGTGCTCCTCTGTTTCCCTTGGGGATCCCTGTCCCCGACCCCCCCACACACATACACACAAACCCACCTTTTCCCAGAAGTGGCACGGGACCCTGGCCTGGCCATTCAGAACATTCTAGCCCCTTGGCCGTGATGACCAGTAAGAGACGGGCACGTGACTCAGGCGGGGACAGTCCAAGCCTGCCTGAGACTTGTGCTTAAGGTCTGGGGCAGGAAGGGCTCATGTTGCTCTGGGGTGCCTGTTGGGTCCTCCAGGTGAATGGCAGCCTGGAGCTGCCCTAGGTAGGCTGGCCCCATCTACCCCACAGAGGGACTGCCCGAGAGTGGAGCCAGACAAAGAAAGCAGAACCCAGAGACAGAGCTCTCCTCCAGCTCCTGGATCCAGCCATACCTGAAGACCATAACTGTATTTTTTTTTTTTTGGTAGGATAACACATTCCATTTGTGCTTTTGGCACTTCACCCCTACCTACAGGCAGGAGTAGGGCCCTCTCTTTCCCCATCTGCCTTCTCACCTGCACCTTTGGATAGGCCACGGGGTCCCGCAGGTATGGCTCATACTGGTAGATGTAGGCAAAGCAGGCATCCATGGGGCAGTCAAGTACCACCTGGGGCAGAAAGACGAACCACCGCCCGCCTCAGACGTCTCTCTTATAGGAAGCCTCCTCCACCCACCTGGGCAGGGACAACAGCCCTCGCTCTGGCCGCTCTCAGCCAGGCTCAGCCAGGTCACAGGGAAGGGGGCTTTGTCGTGGAGCGCTCAGGTCAGACTTGATGAAGATCTTTTTTTTTTGAGACGGAGTCTCACTCTGTTGCCCGGGCTAGAGTGCCATGGCGTCAGCCTCGCTCACAGCAACCTCACACTCCTGGGCTCGAGCGATCCTCCTGCCTCAGCCTCCTCCCAAGTAGCTGGGACTACAGGCATGCGCCACCACGCCCGGCTAATTTTTTCTATATATTTTTAGTTGGCCAATTAATTTCTATTTTTTTTTTTTTTTTTGTAGAGACGGGGGTCTCGCTCTTGCTCAGGCTGGTTCCGAACTCCTGACCTTGAGCGATCCTCCCACCTCGGCCTCCCAGAGTGCCGGGATGACAGGCGTGAGCCCCTGCGCCCGGCCGGTGAAGAACTTCCCGGGTTGATCAGACAGCAGAGCGGCGGCTTTTCTGCATGGGCGGCAGAGGTGGGCCAGGCGAGGGAGGCAGGAGGTGGGCAGCGCAGACTCACCAGGCCCCGGAACAGGGTGAAGAAGCCGGCGAGGATGAGGTATGCGACGAGGGCCAGGTCCGCCGGGCGCTGCAGAAGGCCCTTTCTTTGCTCCTGCTGCACCTGCCCCAGGTGAGGGACAGACAGACAGACAGCACAAGAGGCAGGGACAGCGTGAGAGGCCTGGCACCCCATAGGCACCCCACAAAGGCTCCTCCCTTCTCGCCTCGTGACCAAGGAGACAAATACTCTGACCAAATGGGGGAGACATGCAGGCGCCCCGGGACAAGGCCTGCGGGGGGTGGGGGGCACTTACCGCGTCGGGGGTGCAGCAGGGAGGCGCCCGGGACTGGGTGAAGACCCTCATGCCGGCCCAGCACGGGGCCAGCACGTAGGGGACGGTGAGGAAGAAGGACGGCCTGACCTCGGAGCTGTACTTGCCTGCCACGGTGGGGGAGAGGCCATCACTCGGCAAGGGCTCCCTGGCCCGGCTGGGCCGTGCCAGAGCCCTGGCTGGGTATCTTTCTTTTTTTTTGGAGACAGAGTCTCATGCTGTCGCCCAGGCTAGAGTGAGTCCGGTGGCGTCAGCCTAGCTCACAGCAACCTCAAACTCCTGGGCTCAAATGATTCTCCTGCCTCAGCTTCCCAAGTAGCTGGGACTACAGGCATGTGCCACCATGCTCAGCTAATTTTTTCTATATATATTAGTTGGCCAATTAGTTTCTTTCTATTTATTGTAGAGACTGGGTTTTGATCTTGCTCAGGCTGGTTTAGAACTCCTGACCTTGAGGGTTCTGCCTGCCTCGGCCTCCCAGAGTGCTAGGATGACAGGCGTGAGCCTCCGCGCCCGGCCCAAAGTTGAGTCCTTACCCAGAATGTTTCCTGGGAGGAACACCAGGACGCTCATGACAAAGGATCCCAGCCAGTAGAGTCCAAGGTTCCGGTATCTCTTCCTGGGCAGGGGACCGAGGGTGACCGGCGGGCAGCCGCCCCCAAACCCAGAGCCCCAGCCGGGGGCCCAGCCTGGGTTCCCCAGCTCCCTCTCAGTTTTGCCCAGGATGGAAGGGACGGCAGGGAGCTGAGCTGGGGAACCCACCTGGGCACAGGTTGGGTACAGGTGATGACCGGCCACCGGCACCCACGCTTGATGGCATTCCCCGGAACCTTCTCCCTCCACCCCTGGCTGGAGCCCCAGAGGAAGCCCTCCGGATTTCCCCTGTAGACACCCCCGGCTCCACCCCGGCCCGGCCCCCCACCTGAGGACTCGACCTCCCTCCCAGGGTCAGGAACCGCCCCGCTCAGCCCCGCACCTGCTGCGGATGGCGCCGGCCATGGCCAGGTAGAGGAGGTAGTGAACGGTGCCGTCCCAGTAGCAGGTGAAGACCCCGTGCGCCGTGCGCAGGTAGGGCTCGCCCTGTGCGGGCAGGTGCGGGCAGGTGCTCAGACGGGCGGTGGGGCAGGGGACACCCCCGGCCGCCCCGGCCGCCGCGTACCTCCTTGGTGTAGAAGTCCACGAAGCCCGTCACGTAGCCGTCTTCCTGCAGAGCGATCATGAGGTCCACCGCGGAGGTGAAGGCGAAGACCGCGAAGACTGCGGGGAGAGGGGGCGGGGCTGGGTGGGGGGCGGGGCGGGGCCGCGGCCGTGTGTGGGCGGGGTTTAGGCTCAGGCCAGCTATAAGGCGGGGCTTGAAGTGAATTTAAGATTCCAGGCCGGGGACGGTGGCTCACGCCTGTCATGCTAGCACTCTGGGAGGCCCAGGCGGGAGGATCGCTCGAGGTCAGGAGTTCGAAACCAGCCTGAGCGAGACCTCCCCACCCACTAAAAATAGAAAAAAATTAATTGGACAACTAAAAATATATATACAAAAAATTAGCAGGGCATAGTGGAGCATGCCTGTAGTCCCAGCCACTCGGGAGGCTGAGGCAGGAGGATTGCTTGAGCCCAGGAGTTTGAGGTTGCTGTGAGCGAGGCTGACGCCACGGCACTCACTCTAGCCTGGGCAACAAAGTGAGACTCTGTCTCAAAAAAAAAAAAGAAAAAAAGCTTCCAGGCAAGGCCTCCAGCCCGGTCCCCGGCAACACGCAACAGGGTACATGACCACAGCCCCGCTTCATGCCACGTGTCTGAAGGAGGAGGCACAGCTTGGCCCTCAGAAGTCCCCGGTCTGGCGGGGGGCACAGTCCCTGCCTTTGGGGGCCCTGTCTCATGTGAGAGGCCCCTGCCCTCCGGAGACCTCGGAGGGATGCAAAGGCCTTTCAGGGGCTGCCAGTCTGATGGGGGGACACAGTCCCTGTTCTCAGACACCCCAGGTCTCAGGGCGGAGGCTCTTCCAGGTTCTGCACCCTAGCGGGGGTGTCCCCGTCTCTTTGGGGTCTCTAGTCTGAGGGGGAGACGCAGTCCCTGGTCTCAGACGCCCCAGGTCTCAGGGCGGAGGCTCTTCCAGGTTCCCCACCCTAAGGGGGGTGTGCCCGTCTCTTTGGGGTCTCTAGTCTGATGGGGGAGACACAGTCCCTGTTCTCAGACGCCCCAGGTCTGAGGGCGGAGGCTCCAGGTTCTGCACCCTAACGGGGGTGTCCCCGTCTCTTTGGGGTCTCTAGTCTGATGGGGAGACGCAGTCCCTGGTCTGAGACGCCCCAGGTCTGAGGGCAGAGGCTCTTCCAGGTTCCGCACCCTAACGGGGGTGTCCCCGTCTCTTTGGGGTCTCTAGTCTGAGGGGGGAGACACAGTCCCTGGTCTCAGACACCCCAGGTCTGAGGGCGGAGGCTCTTCCAGGTTCCCCACCCTAACGGGGGTGTCCCCGTCTCTTTGGGGTCTCTAGTCTGATGGGGGGACACAGTCCCTGGTCTGAGACGCCCCAGGTCTGAGGGCGGAGGCTCTTCCAGGTTCCCCACCCTAACGGGGGTGTCCCCGTCTCTTTGGGGTCTCTAGTCTGAGGGGGCTCTTTAAGCCGCTCCAGTCTGATGGGGGAGGCTCTGCGAGGGCCCCAAGTCTGCAGTGGAGGCCCAGACCGTCTTCCTCCCCACGGCCTCGCGCTGACTCACCGGCGTAGAGTGGGTCGTGGGAGATCTCGCTATGCGACAAGCTGTAGACGACCACAAAGAGCACAGCTAGGATCAGGCCGCTCATCAAAGCCACCGCCAGTGGGCTGTGGGGAGGGAAACCAAGTCAGGGAGGCCGGGGCCCCGTGCTGAGGCCTCACCCCAACCTTTTCCCTGGTGGGAAAAGGGCAGGCTCCAGGAGATGAGGCTCAACTGTCTGCCCGTCAATGCTGTCCCCAAAGCTGCTCTTGCTCGCACTGTTTCTTCCTTCTGAAAACCACTTCCAAAAGGCTTTTCCAGTTGGCAAACTCCTATTCATCCTTCATGGCCCATCTACATTGTTCCTTGTCCAGGAAGCCCTCTCTGAGCCTTGCCCAGCCTGGGCCAGGTACAGAGGAGACGTTTGTTCCGTTATTTGCTGATTCGTGTTTGACTGGGTCTGCTCAGCCTTCAACAACACCAAGCCCCTCTGTGGCCAGGCCCGGCTCCTGTGCTGGAGGGTTCCTCGCGCTCAGTTCTGTGGACCTTACAGAAGCTCCCGGCTCCTCCCTGCTAAAGTCCAAATGCCTCCATCAACTCCACCCTCCCGCTGCCCCGCTCTTTCCCCACCAACCTGATAAGACAGGTCGACTCACTGTGTAGATAACAGGTCTCTGGGCATCCCTCAACACAAGTGGGCAAACCAAGGCCCAGAGAGGGCAGGAGTGGCACACAGCAAGTCTGCCCATCACTTCCCCACGCTCTCCTTCTCACGAACCCCTCTGCCCCTGAGATCTCCATCCCGGTCCCATCCGACCAACAATGACAATTACAGGACTCAAGATTAGACCAGGGCACATTTGGCAAAAATTCTTAGCCATAACTATGGGATGAGATCTAGGATTGCGCCCATTCTACAGATGAAGCAACACAGGCTCCAGAGGCAGCTGGGGTTACCCAGGGTCCCAGGAGGTGGAGACAGGAATTCCTACCCAGGGAGCCAGGCCCGTGGTCGAGACTCTACCCCGGGGCTCGGGTTGAGCTGGGTGTGGAAGAGAGTCCCAGGCCCGAGGTGGAGGGCATGTGTGGCACAGGACCTTGTCTGGGACAATACTTTGGCCCTTGGCGACTTTGGAACCTTCTCTGGGAAACACACCCAGAAACCCTCAGGGGGTCTCTGCTCCTCGACACCCCTTCTACCCAGAGCCCAAACGTCCCCAGAGCGCCCGCAACCCCGCAGGAAGGGGGCTTCCGGTTACAGGGGGGTACTCCTGGCCCAGCCCCCCATGCGCCCTCGCGGGTGGGTCCGCCGGGCGGGGGCGCAGGGACCCGGCGGGGACCCTCCCCCTCCCGCCGCCCCGCCCGTACGCACTGCGAGAGCGCCGACACGCGGCTGAGCGCGTAGGACACCGGGAGGGCGCCCAGCGACAGCGCCGCGACCTTGCCGGCCAGCGGCGGGGCGTCCATGGCTGCGCCGTCGGGACCCGGCTCGGCCCTGGCGCGGCCTCCAGGGCGCTCGCTCGGCTGCTCCGCGGCGCCGCGTCCGGGCCGGAGTGGCCAGGGCCCCGCCCCGCGCAAAGGTCGCCCCGGCCTGGACTCTGGGGGAGCCTCCCGGGCCCCGCCCGCTCGCCGCTCCCCTTGCGCACCCCGCGGTCTCTCAGCCTCAGTTTCCCTATCCAAGGCTGGTAAACAGCAATTCTTGGCGCTTCCGCTCCGCTCTCAGCGCCAGGGCTGCGTCCTGGAGGTCCCGGGGCTGCCCCAGCAACTTCGTTCTATTTAGGTCTCCTTTTGCATTTCTTTTTCTTTTGAGACAGAGTCTCACTCTCTCCCCAGGACTAGAGTGCCGTGGTGTCAGCCGCGCTCACAGCAACCTCACACTCCTGGGCTCAAGCGATCCTCCTGCCTCAGCCTCCCAAGTAGCTGGGACTACAGGCATGCGCCACCACGCCCGACTAATTTTTTTCTATGCCTCCCCGAGTTCTGGGGTTACAGGCAGGCGTGAGCCACCCCGCCCAGCCACCTTTTGCACTTCTGACTTGTCAAGTCAAAGAAGGCGTCCCGACCTTTTTTAACTTCCCACATTGCCCAGACACCCTCCGGCCCCAACTCCAGGCCTGGCCCGTGGGGGCTGTTGCCGGAACTTCGTCTGCATGGGCCCAAAGTGCCCTCCAGTGTGCTGAGATGTGAGTTTTCACGCAGTGGCCACTGAGGCACTTGTCCAGGTCACGTGAAGATTTGACTGGGGGGGTGCTGTCTCAACGCAGGAGGCCCGAGTTGGGGGGTCATTCCCGAGGGAAGGGGGTGCGGTGAAGGGGTCCTAAGGAGGAGGGGTGGCAGTTAGCATGTGGGGATGAGCCCGTTTGGTGAAGAGTTTGGGAACAGTCTTCCTGGCAGGCTGACGCAGGCTCAGAGCTGAGCAGTGGCAAGGAGGCCCGCGGAGCTGGGAAGTGGTGCCAGGTGGGGCAGCTGCCGGGAAGGTGCTGGAAGCTGGAAGGAGGCTGGGCAGGCTCCAGGGAGAGGCAGGTGCAGAGAGAGGAGCTGGCCGGGCAGGGGCTGCGGCGTGAGCAGAGTCAGGAGGCCATCTCTCTGTCACCCGCCCCTGCCAGCCTTGGACTCTGGCTCATGCTCACCTCGGCCCCCCTCCCACCCATCCCCGCGGCAGCCCACGGCTGGGCCCAGTTCTAACCCCCTTCCCCTGGGGCCCCCTCCTCCGCCGTGCAGCGCCTGGCCTTATGCCAAACGGGTCTGCCCAAGCCGGGCCGCCAATAGGACCCGACTCCATCACCTTCCCCACGTGCTTGTCGCCCCGGGGTGAAGTTCAGGTTCCTCTGCGCTGACCTTCCCCGGGTGCCAGGACCTCACAGGCCTGTTTCGTGTCTGCCAGACAGACCCTGTCGTAAGCGGGTCGTCTCAGTGTCCCCTCCTCCAGGCAGCCCTCCTGGCCACCCCCGCCCCACTCCTGGCCAGGACACACCTACACACCCACATGGCATTTGGAGGCCTCCTCTTCCCCCGCCTGGGAGTAAAGTCCATGCCCTGGGCCTGGTGAGCCTCCGGGTCACTGGGAGCAGAGTGGTGACTTAGATAGCTGGGTGCCCGGGACTAAGCCCCAGGGTCCCGTCTCCCGGACCATGGACCGCCCAGAGCTAACACCCCCGGACCCCGGGCCACTGCCTGTCGGTAGCCCCACGCGTGGGCACCTGGGCCAAGCCCACCGGTGCGCTTGGCCCGGCTCAGAGCCAGCATCCAGGGAGGGGTGACAGGTAGCCTGGCTCTGCCACCGCCTCGTAAACCTCTTTGGTCCCCAGACCCCCTTAAGACAGTCCCCAGCTGTCTCCAGCAAGGCGCCCCGGCTCCTCTGGTAGCATTCGTCACTGCGTCACTCCTCACGATCACCTCAGCCTCAGCCCCAGCAGACCGGCCACCTGGGGGCAGGTGCTGTCCGCCTGGCTCAGCTGGCACTCGGTGTTTGCTGAGTGACTTTGAGAGTGCTCGCTGGCCAGGGGCCTGTGGATAGGGAGACCCTGGTCCCCGCAGGGCAGCACCTGCCAGGTGTGTGGGGGCAGATGCACGAGACCCCCCGTGGGACTGGCTACCCACTGGGGGGAGTGAGGATTCCCAGGGCTGTGCCCCACCCCCTGGCTCAGCAGTTGCAGCTGAACGAGCCCCTGGGGGGGGGTTCTGCACAGATGCTGAGGCTCTGGCCCTGCGAAAACGTGGGAAGTCTAGGCACACGCCTTGGCCTGGGCCACCATCCTGCCTCAAACCCTCCTGCTCTGAGGCTGCCTACCCCCCCCCAGGTGCCTGATGTGTCAGTCGGCGTGGCACGGCTGCCTCCCAGGGCGTGGGCCTCGGGGACCCGCGTGCCACGACACAGCTGCTGGGCCGGCCGAGGTGTGTGTGCTGGGCCCTGCCTGCACGGCCTGCCGGGGGGAGAGGGCACAGGCGTGCTCTGCAGGCCTGAGGGCAAACGCTGGACGCTGCGTGGAGAGCCCCCAACCTCCTCCTGCATGCGGCACGGAGCTCGCTAGGGGGTCCTGACGCCCCTCTGGCCCAGGCGCGGCCACGTCTCGAGGTTACTGTCCCGAGAAGCCTTTCTCTCCGCCGGAGGGGCCCCGAGGGTCCCCACTCAACGGCAACGCGGACGGCAGGGACGGAGACCCCAGGCAGACGAGGGCCGACGGCGCTCTGGGATTCCGCGGGTGCCGGAGCCTTCCAGACACCGTCCCGCCCCACCTGCCCGGCCCAGCCCCGCTGCTGAGGAACTGGAGGCGTTGCCGGCGGCTGGCAGCACCAGGCTGCTGCGGTGGGTGAGCACTGGGACTTTAATACACAGCATGACACGGGGACAACAGGAGGACGGGCAGAAATGCAGGCCGGAACATTCCACAGTCCAGGGACCAGGGATGGACGGTCAGCCAGTCGGTCAGTGTGTTTTTCCAGAAGACTCAGTAGTAAGGCCGCCGGGGATTGTTCTACGGAAGGCAAAGATAAAAAGGGGAGGCTTAGCGCTGAAGAGAAGCAGTTCCTCCTGTCCAGAACCTTCCGGGGCGGCTAAGCTCACCTGGGGGTCGGAGTGGGGCTTGAGTGCAGGCAGAGTGGCAGGGGTCCCTGTGAGACTGGCCTGCTGAGCCAGGTAGGGAGGGACCCTCCTGTGACTGCACCACCCGCGACAGGCAACTGAGACGGGCAGGCCCGGCGCAGGGACAGTGGGGACAGGGCTCACACACCAGGAGGTGGCGGGAGGGCAGTGGGCAGGGCACACACCAGGGGGTTGGGCCGGAAGGGACAGTGGGGAGCAAGCTCACGCACAGGCGGTTGGCGGAGGCGACAGTGGCGGGAGCAGGCTCACGCACCAGTGGCGTTGGGCGAGGACAGTCGGGGAGCAGGCTCACGCCAGGGTGTTGGGCGGGAGGACAGTGGGGAGCAGGGCTCACGCACCAGGTGCGGCGAAGGAATGGGGAGCGGGCTCATGCACAGGGTTGGTGGGGGGATGGGGGAGAGGGCTCACGTACCAGGGGGTTGGGCCGGAAGCGGTAGGCCAATCATCCGTTTCTCGGAGCTCTCCTCGTCGTCTTCCTTGGAGAGTTCCCCGCGGATCACTGCCGGAAGCAGCGCCGTCCACTCGTCGGCGCGCCTTGTGGGGCGGGGCGGCCGTGTGAGCAGGCGTGTGGAGCAGGGTGGTGTGAGCAGGGTGTGTACAGCCGGGCGGGGACGCGGCGCCGGTGGAGCAGGTCGGCTGTCAGGGCGGTGTGCAGCACGCGCCCGCGCTGTGAGCCGGGCTAGTGTGAGCAGGGGTGGTGTGAGCAGGGTGGTGTGAGCAGGGGCATTGTGAGCAGGGTGGTGTGACACGCTGCGGCTGTGACAGCGGCGGTGTAGCACGGGCTGTGTGAGCAGGGGCGGTGTGAGCTTGGGCAGCTGTGAGCCAGGCGGTGGTGAGCAGGTGGTGACTGCCGGTGACAGGGTGGAGCAGGCTGTGTGAGCGGGCGTGTGAGCAGGGTGGTGTGATCAGCCGGTGTGCCAGGGATGGTGTGAGCACGCGGCGTTGGGGGGCGTGTGGATGCAACCGGCGGTGCAGGGGCGGTGTGAGCTGGCAGTGTGACGGGCGGTTGAGAGGGGGTGGTGACGGCGGTGAGCAGGGTGGTGTGAGCAGTGGCGTGTGAGCAGGCAGCGTGTGAGCCAGCGGGTGGTTGAGCAGGGCGTTGACAGGGCGTGGTGGCAGGCGGTGGGACAGGGGCGTGTGGAGCATGGCGGTGTGAGCAGGGGCGGTGTGAGCAGGGGGCTGTGTGAGCAGGGGCGGTGTGAGCAGGGGGTTTTGTGAGCAGGGGCGGTGTGAGCAGGGCCCGCTGCCGCCAGGAGGAAGGGGGATGCAGGGCCTGGACTTGGGGTGGGGAGGCCCCTCCTAGAGCTCGCCCCTAGGAGCCTGGGGGCCATCTGGGCAGAGATGACCTTGCATCACGAGGGAGGAGCCTCTCCTCCTCCTCTAGGATGACAGGTGGTGGCTCACGCCTGTCACCCTAGCACTCTGGGAGGCCGAGGCAGGAGGATCACTGGAGGTCAAGAGTTTGAAACCGCCCTGAGCAAGAGCGACTATAAACCAGCCTGAGCAAGAGCGAGACCCTGTCTCTACTATAAATAGAAATTAATTGGCCAACTAAAAATATATATAGAAAAAATTAGCTGGGCATGGTGGCGCATGCCTGTAGTCCCAGCTACTCGGGAGGCTGAGGCAG
>NC_033683.1:7229753-7253720 GCF_000165445.2 Microcebus murinus | reverse complement strand
CGCTGGTCACCTGGCTGCCCGGCCCTCCCCCGCCCGGCCCCTCGCACAGCGGAGAGGCTCCAGCCTGGCCACCGCCTCGCTGCTGACACCCCTCCCCCAGCCTCATGCTCTTCTGATGAGGCCGGGAGATGCGCGGCCACCCCGCTCCCCGGCGCCCGCCTTATGGATGCGGAAACCGAGGCCTCCAGAGGGAGACTCAAGGCACAGGTGGTGGGGCCGGGCTCAGGTCACAGGGCCCGTGAGAGGTGGAGGCAGCTCCGTGGCCAGTGGCCCTGACCTGTCTACTTGCTGATGACACCGAGTGACACTTGCAAGGGGAGGCTGAGGCCAAGGTGGGCTTTGAAGAAAGGTTAAGTTTCCAGAAAGATCTGCTTGGTTTGTCCCACTAAACAGGACAGACGCTGCACACCCGTCGGCCGGGGGAGGCCCCAGCCCCCTGCACACATTGTGATGGGCCCGAGCTAAGCCGAGTCCCAGGAACCAGAGGAGGGGCTGCTGCCAGGCAGGGCAGCCCAGGCCGGGGCCGAGGACACCCCCGCAGCGGCCACGGGAACACTCGCGCCGTGGCTGGCCAGGTACCAGGAGCCCAGACAGCAGAGCTGAGCGGGGGAGGGGCACACGCTGCCAGGCGTGTCAGGGAGAGCCAGCCCCACCTCTGGCTTTGGGGCGCCCCCTTGCTTATTTTTTTTTTTTTTTGAGACAGAGTCTCATTCTGTTGTACGGGCTAGAGTGCTGTGGCGTCAGCCTCGCTCACAGCAACCTCCAACTCCTAGGATGAAGAAGCAATCCTCCTGCCTCAGCCTCCCGAGTCGCTGGGACTACAGGCATGCGCCACCATGCCCGGCTCACTTTTTCTATCTATTTTTAGTTGGCCAATTAATTTCTTAATACATTTTAGTAGAGACAGGGGTCTCACTCTTGCTCAGGCTGGTTTCGAACTCCTGACCTTGAGCCATTCTCCTGCCTCGGCCTCCCACAGTGCTGGGATGACAGGCGTGAGCCACGGCGCCTGGCCTGCCCACTCGCTCTGGCCGAGTCGCTCGGCTACGGAAAGCGCAAGCAGAGGCCTGGCTGAGGGAAGCCGGAGCCGCTGCCAGCGGTGCAGAGGGTGGTCCCTGGCCTCCCACTGGAGCGAGGTCCCCACAGAGTGGCTGGTGGCCAAGGCACACAGAGGGGTTTGCCCACAGACCCCGCTGGGCCGGGGACCGATGACCCTGCCTGCTGCCCAGCCCTGGGGCTCACCACGGCCAGGTTGACCCAGGCGGTGGCAAGCTGGGTGAGGGTGGCGTCCTCGTCCTGGTCCTGCATCCTCTTCAGCTCCTTCCTGGGGGCGGGCGAGAGGACAGGAGGGCGCTGAGTGGCCACGGCAACACCCGGCGCACTCCACCCCCTCCTCAGGGCGCGGAGCCTCGGAACTCCGGCCACACGCTCCCCTGCACACTCATGTGCCTGTCCCCACCCGCTGCCCCCGAGGGCACCCAGCACTGGCGGGCGGGCGGGTGGGGCTGAGGGGGACTCGAGAACTGAGGAGGCAGAGACGAAGAGGAAGGCACGGTGCGAACAAGTCCCGGGCCAGGGCCCCGGGCCTGCGCGAGCCGAGTCCCCAACAGCCGCCCACGGCCTCCACCCAGCCATGCCAGCTCCAGGCTGTTCTGAGAGGCGGCTGGAGTCAGGGACTGCACCGAGTGACCAGTGCTCACAGGCACAGCCTCCCCGTCCCCACCTCACAGGGGGACACTGAGGCACCCACAGCAATGCCTCTCGCCCCCCGAGACACACTGCAGAGAGGTGAAGGACAGCCCGCACCCTCACGGAGCGTGACAGGGAGGAGCCATGGAGCAGCAGGGGGCTCGGGCCACGTGGGGTCCCGAGGTGGCCGGGCGCCCCAGGTGGAGGTGTGCGGGGAAGCTCACCGGGCCAGGTCCAGGCGGTCCAGCTTCAGCAGGATCTGCACCGTCATGGCCGAGCTGCGGGACAGGACAGGACAGGGCGGGTGGCGCTACTCAGCAGGGGGCTGCAGACACACCCAAGGGCCCCCTCCCCGACTGGGGGCTCCCTCCCTGGGTCCGAATGTTCCTAATTTCTCTAAGGGAGTTCGGCCCCGGCCCCACCCTGCAGGGCGGCACCCTCACTCCCACGTTTCTCCTCGGAGCCTGCTCAGGCCCGGGAGCCCCGGTGGGTGCCCGGGGTGCGCACCCAGACTCCCGGCCGGCCCGCTGCCCACTCCGAGGCGGAGCCGCAACTGACCCCGTCTGCAGACAGGGACCCGCCCTGGACTGGCCAGCAGCCCCGAGAGGGTGGGCGCTCAGGGACACGCTCCACAGCAGGGCAGGGACCCACGGTCGCGCCTGGCTCGGGTGCAGGGCCCTGGGGGCCACTCGCTCTCTGTCCCCTCGTCCCCGGGCGGCTGTGACTCATGGGGCCACCTGCTGCCGTCTTCCCACCAGAACCAGAGGCGGCACCGAGACCAGCGCTGAGTGCTGACTCGCTCGCCGGGCACCGTCCCTATCTCCAGGCCCCTGCAGGTCCCTTTGCGGACGGAGGTGGCACGTGAGGGAGCACACGATGACTGTGTGACAGCCAACTGACAGCTCGAGGAGGCAGGCGGGCACTGTGGGGACAGCTCAGGGGGCAGGGCGGGCATGTGTTCTGTGACCGGCACCCTGGACACAGCAGGGGCCCAGGGGCCGTGCCGGGTGGAGGGTGGCGCCGGCTACCCCGCAGCGAGCTCCAGCACCCTGACTGCAGAGAGCCTGAAGCCGGGCTGGCCTGGGGGGCCCAAGAAGGCCTGAGGGACCCGGCCCAGGGCCTCGGAAAGGAAGGCAGCGGGACGGGGGATGGAAACCAAGAGCAGAGACAAAGGCGCTTTCTGCTCTGCCCTCGGGGACAGAGGGTTGCAGCCCCGGGCGCTGTGGGAGCTGGAGCGCGGACAGGAGACAGGAGACTGGGCCTCGTGTCAGGGCTGCCTCATTCACCGCTGCCATGACGACGGCCAACGAGGCCGAGTGCAGCCTGGCAGTGGGGGCTGCTCACCACTCCAGGCTGTCCCCCTGGTGCAGGGCCCGCAGGGCGGCGTCCGGGTTCTGGTCGTGGAGGTAGACCGAGGCGGCCATGAGCAGGAAGGTGGTGTTGGTCACGTCCACGCTCTTGCTCATCTCGCGGTCCAGCTCGGCCACGATGGCATCCCTGCAAGACGCAGACGCTGAGCAGCCACACCCGGGGCCAGGAGGGGGCCGGGTCCCCAGGTGACCTCTACGAGAAGGTGAGCCAGGCCCCAGGGCGCCCAGCAGCACCCGCCGCTCACCTTCCCACGAGGCACTGCTCGCCTTGTACAGAAGGGGACACTGAGGCCGGGAGAAGGGGGGCCAGGTGCTGCAGGCCCAGAGGGGCTGTGCCCAGCTCTGTCCGGGAAGCAGCGTGAACGACTGCAGAGCCCCAGCGTCCCTCAGCGCTCAGGGGCTATGGTGTCCAAGGCACCCCGGGCTCAGTAGGAACTGGGTGGCACGGCAGGTGCCCCCCGAGGGGACATGAGAAGCACTGTGAGCATCACCCACCTTCCCCGGGAGGCTGGTGGTCCTGGCAGGGACGCCCGACCATACTGGGTCAGCCCTGTGGGCCTCAAGGCCAAGGGCTGGAGTGGGACCTCGGCCAGGTGTTAAGGGTGGCTATGCGGGAGGACAGGAGCCCCCAGATGACAGCCAGCGGGGAGCCCTTGGACACCCCCACTGCCAGGACAGCCACCTTTGGTTTCTGAGAGCCCAGCCTGCCGGCTGCACCCGGACAACGTGCCAGGGGCCAGGCCTGGGCTCGAGTTCCGGCAACGCTGAGGACCAGCTGGGCGGCCCCCCAGGCCACAGGTCGCCAGAGCTTCCGTCCCCCTAGCTGGAAAACAGAGCCACGGCCCACTTGCAAGGGCTGCTGAGCCGCCCACAGAAGGCAGGCAAAGGGGTCACTGCCAGACCAAGGCCTCCACTCCTCTGGGCCACACGGGGCTCTGTGACCCCATAACAGTCCGCACGGGTCTCCCTGGGGGACTGGTCACCAGGCACCTGTGTCTGAGGTCCCCGAGGGTGGGCCACATCTGCCACTATCCAGGCTCCACCGAGAACTGGCTGCACCGCCAGGCCCTGATGGACAAGTGGCTTCAAGTCTGAGCCTGTAGCGCATCCCGGGGGCTTTAGACAGCAGGGATTTGTTCCCTCTTGGTGGCTCCGGAGACCAAGCTGGCGGCAAGGCTGGATCCCGCTCGGGGCTCTGAGAACCGTCCCAGGCCCCTCTCCTGGGGAGAGGCCACTGGCGACCTGTGGTGACCCATGGGTTGTAGGGGCATCACCCCATCTCTGGCTCCTTTTTCACACAGGCTTTCTCTCTGTCTCCTTCTGTCTCTGATAAGGACACCAGTTGTTGGTTTCAGGGACACCCTAAATTCAGGGTGACCTCATCTGGAGACCCTTACCTTACTTTCATCTGCAAAAACCCTTTTTCCAAGTAACATCCATAAGTACCTGGGATAGGACAGGGCCGTATCTTCTGGGGGGCCACCAGTCACCCCACTGCACCACCTTTGCACGTGGGTCGACTCCCAGGAGCCTCTGGGCTCCTCAGGTGAAGGGAGATGGCGCTGGGGGTGCTGCTTCCAGGGGCAAGGAGGGGGCAGGGCAACAGCGGGGTGTCACCCCAGCTCTCCTTAGCAGGAGGGGACTCCTGGGTCCCCTCTGCCCGGCCCCCTCTCACCCCGTGGCTGCCACCCATGGGCGTCTGAGCAACACTGGACTGTGACTTGGGGGCAGGACTTGGCATGGCCTCACCCGCCCCCATGGGGCTCCGGAGCAGACAATCCACAGGTGACTCGGCCCCCTCTGGGCAGACCTGGAGCTGGCGGGAGGGGCCTGCCCGAGCGCGGGGGTGAGCGGCGCTGGTCAGAAAACCGGAGAAGCCACTGCCCTCACCACAGCCTGCACTGTCCCGGGGGACACGGGGCTCTCTTGGGGTGCCCAGCGCTGTGCAGTAATTGCCACCTGCAGCAGCAGGTTCCGAGAGCACCTCCTGGTCCCCGAGGTATCTGTACACACATCCTCGTCTCCCTGACCCCTTCCTCTGAAGCAGGGGCCATCTCTCCCCCTCTCCTGTGCAGGCAAGGGAAACTGAGGCACAGAGCAGTGAGGGGACGGGGGGAGTGACACCCTGCCTGAGGGACATCAGAGGATGGGCGCTGTGCCCTCTGCATGCACGCCCAAGCTCACGACAGACAGGCCTGGGAGGCGACCCCGTGCCCAGGCTGGCCCGCCCTTCCCGCTTGGCCTCACCTGCGGCTCTCGTGGGCGAGGTACTCGGCGAACAAGCGCACGGCCTGGAGCTCGGGGGCCGAGGAGGGCTTGATCTCATCCAGCACCACACCGTACTTCCTCTGCAGTGGGGACAGACACGCGTCGCTGCGCCCGCCCTCCCGAAGGATTCCCATGCCCCTGGCCTGGCTGCCAGCATCGCCTTGGCAGAGCCTCCGCCAGGGACCCCTCTGCCTGCCAAGGGCCACCACCACTGCGACGCAAGGAGGAGGCCGGCATGGCGGGGCTGTCACAGGTAGCAGGTGTGCCCTGTCAGGTCACGCTGCCCAGTGCCCGAGCTGGAGGCCCTGGCGGGTTGCCACCCCTGCTGTCTGCCTCCGGTGGTGACAACAGGTGGGGGCGGGTGAGCACCTGGGGGACGCAGCGGCCGTGGGGGGGTGGGCGCGTGCTCCCATAAGCAGAACGAGCCCCCGCCCTGGCCACAGCCCCTCTTGCTGACACCAGACTGCTGCCTATGGCCACCCGGGAGCCAGGGGGCCTGTCCCTTGCTGTGCCCCTCCCCAGACGGCTTCCATTCTTTCCTTGCCACTCGCACGTGCTAATCTCCAAAACACATGTGCGTACAGGTGCGCACACACGCACATGTGAGAGTGTCTAAACCACCTGGGAGACCTGCCGAGGGGACGCCGGCGGCACACGCCACCTGGGGCTGGGCTCGGCCCTGGAGGTCCAGGCACAGGGGCAGGCCCGTCAGGCTCCGGAATGCTCCGAGGGGAAAAGGCGCTCACAGACCCAGGAAACTGCTGATGACGGCGCAGCATCGCTGGAGTGTCACCGAACGCCACTCGCTGGCGTGAGCCGTCAACAAGGGGAGGAACCGTGTGTGTGTGTGTGTGTGTGTACGTAGGGAACTCTGTGCACCGTCTGCTCAATTACTCTGCAAACCCAAAACTGCACTAAACAAGTAAAATCGATCAGTTTTTTTTTAAATCAAGAAACCCCAACACAGGCCTCCCCGGCCTAGGGGCCCAGGATCTCGGTGACACAGCCATCTACCTGTGGCAGTCACCTGTGGCAGCCACACTGTCACTGGACCCTGCAGGCCTGGGGCCCCTCTCTGTGGCCCCTTGTGCACTCAGCCCCCGCCCCAGCACTCTGGTCATTACTCTGCCGCCCAACCGGTCACGGGCCAGCTCTCACCTGTGCCAGGTACGCTCTGTACAGGAAGACGTCCCTTTCCACGTCTCTCTCTGGGCTCGACAGCTGTGGGAACACAGGTGGGTCAAGGGGCAGGCCAAGGCACGGCAGGCCCACATGGGCCCCCAGAGGCTGGGGGCAGGGGGCCTACCTGGCAGGGCCCAGCCCTGGTCTTCCACTGCTTGTAACTTCCGGTCGTGTGACGTGGCCACCCTGCGTGGAGGGCACCGCTCTCCTGCCCAACACCACCCTGGGAAGGGGGCTCGACCAGGCCTCCTGCTTGTCCCACAGTGCTGTGGCCGCTCCAGCCACAGTGAGGAGCCAGCGCCTCCGGCCGCAAGCAGGCAGGGCTTGTTCCCATCCTGCCTGTGCTTCATTCAGCACACTCCGAGCTCAGGGTGGCTGCCCCAGGGCAGTGACAACTGCACCCAGCGAGGCCACGGGAAACCCAGGGACTGCCCCGTACTTGGGCCATGCCCCCCTGGCCCGGCCACTGCACAGAACTAAGGAGCAGAAGGCAGGTGACCACCACAACGTTCGGTTGAGAGCTGGGAGGAGGCTGGGGGCCCTTCCTTAGGGGGAACAGCTCTGGATGCTGCTCCGGGTGCTACCTGACTTCTGAGTGGGCACAGGGTAGCTTAGCCCGTGGCTCAGGGCCTTGGCACAGGCCACCTGGGGCTGGGAAGGTCAAGAGCATGTGGGCCCGGATACCTCAGGGTTACCACACAAACAGTCTCCAAACTGAGAGGCCTGGGAAAACACACAGCCAGATGGCCTGCCAGCTCCCAAGGCATGGGGACAAAGGATCCAGCGTCCTGTAGCTGGGGGCTCACCAGCAATGCCACCCCCAAGGCTGAGAACCACAGGTTCCAAGCCACCGTGCCCTCTTCCTCTGCCCCAGCCCGGGGCAGCGGTGTGGGCGGCAACATGTTCTCACCCCAGGCCGTGGGAAGCCTGGCTCCAGCCCAGCTCAGACAGGTGTCACCAAGGGGCCCTGGTGGCAGGCTGGGCAGCTGGCCGTGATTGGGAACGTGGTGCCTTCTAAATAAGTAATAAGTAACTCTCAGGTGACCCTAAGAGGTGGACATCAGCAAGGAGGGCCAGCCTGGGGCAACATGCTGTCCCCTCAGTTAAAACAGACAAACACCAGCTCTTGGGGTATTTTTTTTTTTTTTTTTTTTGGAGACAGGGTCTTGCTCTGTCGGCCGCCCGGGCTGGCTGGAGTGCAGTGGTGCAGTCACAGCTCACTGCAGCCTCACACTCCTGGGCTCAGACAGTCGTCCTGCCTCAGCCTCGCAAGTAGCTGGGACTACAGGAGCAAGCCACCACGCCTGGCTAATTTTTGTGCTTTTCACAGAGATGAGTTCTCACTCTTCCAGATATGAGATCATGTCATCAGGAAAGAGCAGTAGTTTGACCTCCTCTTTCCCTATTTGGGGGTCTCGCTCTTGCTCAGGCTGGTCTTGATCTCTGGACCTCCAGTGATCCTCCCACCTCGGCCTCCCAGAGTGCTGGGATTATAGGCGTGAGCCACCGCGCCTGCCCAGGGTCTTGGTGAGGACACAGTGGGATGCCACAGGGGTACGAGAGTGGCCTCAGCTGGCCTGTCCATAACACCCACAGTGCACCGGCCCTGCAGGACTGCCAAGTTGTCCGCGAGGCCCTGGGTGCAGAAGCACAGGGGCCGCTCCGTCCACCCGAGACAGCAGAGCGCTGGGAAGCGAAACCGGACAGGACACAGCAGGGACCCTGACACGAGGCTCTGGAATGATCCCACGGTAACAGGAAGTGACGGGTCTCCCCAGGGCGGGACAGGATCTGGTCTTCAGCCCCAAAGGCTCCTTATAACCCCTGGGTGCTCAGAGACCAGCCAAGCCAGGAGGGCCACGTCCACCAAGGTTGCCTGCCCCCAGGGTGGCCCCAGCACTGCCCCCAGGTGGCTTGGAGGTGTGGCCAGGGCTGCAGACTCTGGGTACTGGCTGGGAAGGCCAGTGGCGGGGTGGGGGGCTCTACAGCCAGAAACCTTGCCGGTGGTGTCCCCTCCCTCTACTCTCCATGTGGCCAGTGAAGTCACCTGACCATACTGCACCTGAGCAATTTGAGGCTTTGCTTCCTGCTTTAACCCCAACACCTGGGTGGTGCCTGCCATCTTGTGGGCACTTAACAAATGTCTGACAAAAGGGGAAATGGCACGATGGTGCTACCATCGATAAAAGACAATGACACTACAGGTGGGCCTGAGTTGCTGGGGCTGTGGCAATGAACTGCCACGGCCTGGGTGGCTTGAAATTATGCTCTTGCAGTTCTGGAGGTCAGAAGTCCAAACTCACGGGGTCGGCAGGGTTGTGCCCCTCCAAAGGCTCTAGGAGGATCCTGCCTTCCCCTCCCAGCGTCAGGTGGCTTGTGGCCACACCCCTCCAACCTCCCTTTGGATTTAGGGCCCATCCTAAACCCCAGGCGATCTCGCCTAGAGACCCGTCACCTGATTACACTCACAAAGACCCTTTTTCCACATAAGCCGCATTCGCAGGTTGCAGGTAGACCTGTGTTTTGGGCCCCGTAGGACGCAGGTGGCCCGTGGACCAGAACTAAACCACATTGATGGCTCGGCAGGGACGGGAGCCTCCTCCTCCTCCTCCCGGATGCACCAGGGAGAACATCTCAGCTCAGGGCCGGCCCATTCTTGCCCCACATCCCTCCGGCCCAGGCAAAGTGAGACCGCTAGTCTGGTACCCATGACTCTATTTTTGGTCACCGTCTACGTGAAGCAGGTCACGCTGGTTCTCCCCTTCAGCGGCAATACAAAGTCGTGCCATTATGACACTAGAGCAGTCTAACGGCACGTGGCTGTGACATGAGCAGAAACAGATTCACGGCAGAAGCCAGGCGGCTGCGTGCCAGCCTGATGCTGCACCTATCCCGTGACCCTGATGAGATGAGCGTCATCATTTCCCATTTGACAGAAGGACAAACTGAGGCTGAGAGGCGCAGCGACACACACAGCTGGAATCCAGGTCTAGGTCTCCATCAGTCTCGTATCGGTCTACAGCACCCCAGCAAGGAGGTGATACGATTGTGGTGGTGAGCTGAGTGAGTGGCCCCCGCAAGAGGGGGTCTGTGCCATCACCCCGGAACCTGTGCACAGTCCACATGACACGGCAAACGGGACTTCGCAGATACGGGTGAAGCAGCGGCCCCTGGGATGTGGAGATCATGCTGGGGCATCCGGGTGGGCCCAGTCTAACCACACAAGCCCTCAACAGCAGGGGGTGGACAGAGGGGATGGACCAAAAGGGGAAGTCCGAGAGATCCCAGGTGGGAGAAGGATTTGACACCCCGAAGCTGGCTCTAAGATGGGGGCCCAAGCAGGAGGTCTAGGGCTGGAGACAAGGTTCTAGGAGCTAAAGGTGGCCCCCGGCCAACAGGCCGCAACCTGAATGAGCTGGGAAGTGGATTCTTCCCCAGAATCTTCAGAAAGGACACGTCCTCACCGACACCTTGATTTTAGCCTGGTGAGAGCCATGTTGGCTTTTGACCCACAGAAACTATGAGGTAACAAATGTGTTGTCCCAGCCCAGTACCATGGCTCATGCCCGTAGTCCCCACAACTCTGGAGGCTGAGGTGGGAGGATAACTTGAGACCAGGAGTTCAAGACCAGCCTGGACAACAGAGGGAGACCCCGTCTCTTAAAAAATAAAAAATAAGGCCGGGTGCGGTGGCTCATGCCTGTAATCCTAGCACTCTGGGAGGCCGAGGCGGGCGGATTGCTCGAGGTTGGGAGTTCGAAACCATCCTGAGCGAGACCCCGTCTCTACTAAAAATAGAAAGAAATTAATTGACCAACTAAAAAAAATATATATATACAAAAAAAATTAGCCGGGCATGGTGGCGCATGCCTGTAGTCCCAGCTACTCGGGAGGCTGAGGCAGGAGGATCGCTCGAGCCCGGGAGTTTGAGGTTGCTGTGAGTTAGGCAGATGCCACGGCATTCTAGCCCGGGCAACAGAGTGAGACTCCCTCCAAAGAAAAAAAAAGAAAGAAAGAGACCGCCCCTGCTGCCCTCTCTCCTGTCCCCTGCTCCTCACAGCTTGGCTTTGCCACAATGGGCTATTTTCTGGTCCTTCAACAACCAAGCAAATTCCCCGCCCCTCTCCATCACACCAGTCTCTTGTCGCTGCTTGTGGCTTCTCGTTCATTTGCTTGTTTGCTGTCTGTCTCTGTCGCTGGGCTGGGGTTTCCAAGAGGGCTGGGAGTTTTTTGTCTATTTTGTCACTCTCTGAGCCCAGCCCAACGAATACCGGGCCTGGCCCATAGCGGGGCTCGAGGAGGAATGGGTGAATGGGCGAGCTCTGGGGAAACAAACGGGGGGTGGCAGGGCAGGGCAGGGCAACGCTTCTCTCTCTGGGCCTCGGTGTTCCTATCCGTAAAACGGGGATGAACCCCGGCCCCTCTCTCGCGGGGACTGAGCGCGGGATTGTTACTGCAGCGGCACAAACACCTTCCAGGGCGCAGTGAGCGCTAGGTGAGGAGACGGAAACTGTCACAGCCTCGGGTTTCGTCACGGGACAGTGACCGTTCCCGCCGCACTCTGAAGACGCGCGCGCGGAGGAAAAACTCCAAGAGGAGAAGATGGAAAGTCCTCGGAACCAGGAAGCGCCCTCCGCCTCCGCCCCCAGCGTCCCCACGCCCCCGAGCGGCCGCACCTTCACCCGCTGCGCCTCGTTGATGCACTGCTGGTAGCTGCCGATGTAAAAGGCGTTCTTCACGTCGAAGAGCTCATCCACTTCCCCGGAGCCGCCGGACGCCGGGCCGGGGGCCGGAGGCGCCATGTCGCTACGGTCTCGCCGGCTCCTCTTCCTGACAGACACGTCGGCCGGAAGCAGAGCGCCACGACCGGGCACGCTGGGAAATGTAGTTTACTCATTTCGAGTGGCAGGGAAAGAAGCCAATGGGGAGTCTCTCTCCATGGGAGCAAGGTGGGGTGGGAGACGCAAGTGCGTCTCGCAGGGCGCCTCGGGAATTGTAGTTTGATTTGATACAGCGAGCCAATGGGATCTAGGGAAACATGATGAGAGGCTATGGTCCGGGCTGGGATTGGCAGAGTGAGCTGGAGAAGGTGGGACCACATGGGAGGCCCGATCCAATAAACTGGAAGGAGGTTTCGTGACGTCGTCGGGGCGCGCCGGAAGCGCGATTCACAGCCTCCCACACACACACACAGACACACGCACACGGCTGGTGGCGTGGATGGCCGGCTTCGCGGAACTCGGCTTGTCTTCGTGGCTCGTGGAACAATGTCGGCAGCTGGGTTTGAAGCAGCCTACGCCCGTGCAGCTCGGCTGCATCCCCGCCATCCTGGAGGGTGAGTGTGGCCCGGCGGCTTTCCCCAGAGGCGTTATGGCTCCTCTCGCCCGCCTTCCCCACTAGTGGCCTTTGCCCACGCCGCTCCCACGCGACGAGGGCAGCCTTGGGCGTTGCGGGGAGCCTGGGCTCCGGAGGCAGGCTGGGCGGTGTTGGCGTTTGGGAAACTTTCCGTAGCCTCAGGACAGCGAGGGTTTGATGGATAACTTGTCCCCATAGTGCTGTGAAGATTCGGCAGAGCTGGCACGACTATCTTCATTTTGCAAATAGGAACCGGGGCTGTCAACCCTGCTAGTATATCCAGGGCTCCGCGGTCTTGTGACTATTCTTCTCCCCGCTCTTCTGGCTCAACCCAGTTTTGCTGTTAAAAAGATGCCCACAGGCCGGGCGTGGTGGCTCACGCCTGTAATCCTAGCTCTCTGGGAGGCCGAGGTGGGTG
Source organism: Microcebus murinus (assembly GCF_000165445.2). Taxonomy (NCBI): domain Eukaryota; kingdom Metazoa; phylum Chordata; class Mammalia; order Primates; family Cheirogaleidae; genus Microcebus; species Microcebus murinus. The sequence continues at coordinate 7,241,438 of NC_033683.1, read as the reverse complement.
GATTGGTTGAGGTCAGGAGTTCGAAACCAACCTGAGCAAGAGCGAGACCCCGTCTCTACTATAAATAGAAAGAAATTAATTGGTCAACTAATATATATAGAAAAAATTAGCTGGGCATGGTGGCGCATGCCTGTAGTCCCAGCTACTCGGGAGGCTGAGGCAGGAGGATCGCTTGAGCCCAGGAGTCTGAGGTTGCTGTGAGCGAGGCTGACGCCAGGGCACTCACTCTAGCCTGGGCAACAAAGTGAGACTCTGTCTCAAAAAAAAAAAAATGCCCACAGAAAGCTTAGCGTGTGAGAAGTTGAGGGATCAAACAAACAGAAATGAAGGTGAGAAGTTGAGGGATCAAACAAACAGAAATGAAGGAGTCAACAAGGCGCATAGGCTGCTGTACTGGAGAAGGGGATTCAAAGTCGGATTCTCCAGGAGGGATCGGTATGAGGGTGGTAAGCTTCAGGCATCTTGGGTCAGATGGATAGGGGTCCCAGTCCCGCCTGCTACTCGTCGGCTGTGTGTCTTGAGGAAGTCCCTGAGACTCAGTTTCCCCTTTTGTTAAATGGAGGGGATGATGGCTCCTTCCCTTCTATGATTTGTTACTTGCCCACGATGGAATGTGGCCAGCGTGCCCGCAATGGAAAAGCCATAGGCCAGGACTGGGCTCGCAGCAGCTGCTCATTAAACGTAGGCTGTCATAAACTGTGTCCAGTGGAACAGCTGTCCACACGTGGAGTGTGTTGATGCCGTGTTGCTCTCCGCCCAGGTCGGGACTGCTTAGGCTGTGCCAAGACAGGCAGCGGCAAGACAGCGGCGTTTGTTCTTCCCATCTTGCAGAAGCTGTCTGAGGATCCCTATGGCATCTTCTGCCTTGTCCTGACACCCACCAGGTGAGCCTTCGATGGGTCCCCTGGGTGCACGTTAACCAGTGTCGTTCTCTTGGGCTAGAGATGCACTTGCCCCATGTGTGAAATGGGGACAGAAATCGTGGTCACCTTTTAGGATGGGCTGCAGCATTAAGGTGGTGTGTGTGACCATTTCTCAGCATTGACTTAGGGCAAGTGCTGGTCAGAAGGGAGCTGCCAGTAGTCTTATAGTTCAAGAAATAGACATGTCGGCCGGGCGCGGTGGCTCACACCTGTAATCCTAGCACTCTGGGAGGCTGAGGCGGGAGGATCGCTCAAGGTCAGGAGTTCGAGACCAGCCTGAGCAAGAGCGAGACCCCGTCTCTACTGAAAATAGAAAGAAATTAATTGGCCAACTAAAAATATATACAAAAACGTAGCCGGGCGTGGTGGCGCATGCCTGTAGTCCCAGCTACTCGGGAGGCTGAGGCAGAAGGATTGCTTGAGACCAGGAGTTTGAGGTTGCTGTGAGCTGGGCTAACTCCACGGGACTCTAGCCTGGGCAACAGTGAGACTCTGTCTCAAAAAAAGGAAAAGAAAAAGGAAAGAAAGAAATAGACAGACACGTCCCCTTCTTGGACAGCCACGCACAGCAGTTTACATAATAAGTCTTATAACAGCAGTAGGAGAGATGGGCACGGCATTCCTTGATGGTGTGGCTTGTGGGTTTGGGGGGCAGGGGGGAGTCGAGGAAGACTTCATTCAAGGGGTGCCTTAAAGATGAAAAGGGCCTTGTGAAGGGACAGGTTTGGGGAAAGGTGTTCCAGGCAGGAGGGGCCTGCTGGCTCGCAGATGCAGAGGCCTGAGAGCTGCGAGGAGCAGGAAGGGTGCCGGGGGCCAGGCGTGTCAGAGACAGTTCGAGAAGGGCCTTGACTGCCAGGCAGAGGGTTAGAATTGATTCTGAGGGTGTGTGAGCAGGAGAGGGCAAGACGGGAGGCCAGGGAGAGGCGTGAGCAGAGCTCGTGGACAGAGAGGGTGCAGAGCTGCAGTCTGACCCAGCCTGGCCCCTTCGCACCCACAGGGAGCTGGCCTACCAGATCGCGGAGCAGTTCCGGGTCCTGGGGAAGCCTCTGGGCCTGAAAGACTGCATCATCGTCGGCGGCATGGGTATGGGGCCGGGAGGCTGGGGGACCCTCCGGGTATAGGACCTCTGCAGCCCCGGACCACTCGCCCAGCCCTGCCTCTCCCCCTCTGCCCCCAGACATGGTGGCCCAGGCTCTGGAGCTCTCCCGGAAACCACATGTGGTCATCGCCACCCCGGGGCGCCTGGCCGATCACCTCCGCAGCTCCAACACCTTCAGCATAAAGAAGATCCGCTTCCTGGTGAGCCGGCCTGGCCCTGCCCTCTTGGACCTCGTGAGCTGGGGTCGGGCCTCTGGGCCCAGCGTCGGCCTGGGGTACTGTCTCATCCGATTGGGAGCCGCGTGTCCCCTAGACCACCCGGTCAAGTGCTAGGAACAGTGACAGGGACTCTTCAGGGACCCAAACGACGGGCTCTGTGCGAGCTGGTGGAGACAGGCCCCAGACCTGAGGCTTCATGTGTGCGGCACTCCCTATCCTCCTCGCGCGCTCATCCATGTTGTGATGTGGAGGCTATGAGGTGACTAGGCAGGATTTCCGACATGTTTACTGTTTGTGATGTCTCTCTCAGGGTAACTTGCATAGACCCTTAAGCGAATGGGAAGGGCTCTGTCATCTCGCCTTGCATGTAATGGTTTGGTTGTGTGATCTCCGATAAGGTCTTCTTGATCCTGTTCAGCAGGCAGCGCTGGTTGTCTCACGCGCTCCGGAAGAAGGAGTCGTACAAAGGGCCTGGTGTTCTATCTTCTCTGGTCGGCTATTCTTTTGCTGTTGGCACAGGGGAACCCTGTTAGCGCACAATGGGCCGTGCCAGGGGCTGGGCCGCTTGGGGCTGGTGGTATTGGTACAGGATGGCGGGCTGTTTGATATCCCGGCGGGGTGCGTGGCTGAAGGGGGGAAAGGCTCATTATCTCCGTGATAATGTCCTTGGCGAAGGGAAGAGCCTCTCTGCCGCGAGAGGTGGTGAAGCACTCTCCGGGTACGAGCAGCTGGACCCAGCGCTTACTGCTGCCGGGTGCACTCGAGTGAGCAGTCTCTATGTGTGGCAACCGGACGTGCTCGTTATCCTGGTTGTTTAGCTCCTACTTCTGAGCGGAGTAGCTTTCTCGCTAGAGATGGAGAGCGACTTGTTAGGTAATCGTGGTCCATCATCATCTTCTCTCGCCTTCCTCGTGGTTCTGATAACAGACAGAGTGTGATTGACTGGGCGTGGTTGTTCATGTGGCAGTGAATTCCATTCAATGGAAAAGTTTTTTGAAAGGGTGGGCTCGTAAGTCCTCTTGTGTTGTGTGATCATCCACGAATGAGACTCTCCGTGCGAGGGGTTTGGACCTCGCTCTCGGGTGTGGGCATGGAGTGGAAAACACCATTTGGTGGCAGATACACTCAGGATGCTGTGGAGGACAACGCATATAGCTGGTGCCTGTCTCACGCCGTATGTAAGTAAATTGCTGGTGGCGCCCTACTCCTGCCCGAGATGCTCCTTTTAGTGTGTTAATCTGCGCTTCCGGACAGAGGGTTACTCGGGGGCTTCCTTGCAAGTGAGCCGGGTCAAGGCCGGGCGCGCGGGCGGGCTCGCCTGTCATCCCAGCACGCTGGGAGCCCTAGGCGGGTGGATCGCTCAAGGTCAGGAGTTCGAGACCAGCCTGAGCAAGAGCGAGACCCCGTCTCTTACTATAAATAGAGAGAAATTAATTGGCCAACTAAAATATATAAGAAAAAAATAATCAGGCATGGTGGCGCATGGCCTGTATCCCAGCGTACTCGGAGGCTGAGCTAGCGGAAGATCGCTTGAGCCCAGGAGTCTGAGGTTGCTGTGAGCGAGGCTGACGCCCACAGCACTCACTCTAGCCCGGCAGCAGGGAGTGAGACTCTGTCTCCAGTTTAAAAAAAAAAAAAAAAAAAGCTGGTCAGCCCATCTGAAGGGAGAGCCCTCTGGCTTCAGGGTTCCTCAGCCCCGCCCTGATGAAGGGCCGAGAAAGCCCTGCAAGCCGCGGTTTCTGCAGCCTCGTCACCGTGCTCTGGGGCGTCACTGAGCTTTCCTGGGCCTCCAGTCCCGTGTCACAGGGAGTCGGGACAGTTAACTGAGGCCTGGTGTGTGTCAGCAGCCACATAGAGACCCGCGGGGGCAGCCTGCATCCGTTCCTCCTTTGAGCTATTCGGGGACGTCATCAAGAAGCCGTGGGCTATTCCAGCATGAGCCCGGACAGCAGGGCAGAAATCAAGACAGTTCAAACGTGCTGGCTCCCAGAAGAGCAAAGTTTGGCTGTGAGGTGGCTGTCAGGCACAGCAGGATCCAGCAGCTTACGTGATGGTTCCAGAGTTCTCTCTGTGCCCATCTCTGAACTCTGTTTTCCTCTGCTGCCTCCCTCTTGGGAGGCCCTGCCTTCTTGGTGATAGTACCTGTCCCTAGCAGCTCAGTTTCCAGCCCTAGAGACCCAGCAGACAGAAAGAGAGTACACCTGTTCCCAAGCCCCAGCGGCAGTCCCGGGCCTAAGGAGGGAGAGGACATGGGGCAGGCAGGACGGCTGACGCCCCACATCCTGCCTTTCCTCTAAGCTGAGCAGGGCCACCTGCCTGGGCTCCAGGGGTGCGTGGGGGCAGGAATGCCTCCCCAGGTCCCCAGAGCCCGGAGGGTTGACGGGGCGCTCCCTTCCCGCCAGGACCTGCCAGATCTTGTGTATGATGCTGCGCAAGTTCAGCTTCCCCGCCGTGGCTCTGCATTCCATGATGAAGCAGGTGAGGCCGCGCCGTACCCACCAGCCCCAGGGCCTTTGCGCGGGCTCGTCCCCCTGCCTGCAGCCCTCTTCCCGCTGCCTTCTCTCCCCTGGTCCCTAAAGGTCGCTGCTCGGCGAGGCCCTCCCCGGGTCGCCTCACCCAGCCCCTGTTCGGTTGTCCCTGCCTGGCCTTTCACGGCCACCTGCTTCAGCGCACTGCGCCCCGCGGGGGCAGGGCCCGTCCCCTCCCCCCACCCACTCGCACGTCTCTCCCCGGCCCGTGCAGAAAGAACGCTTTGCCGCCCTGGCCAAGTTCAAGTCCAGCATCTACCGGATCCTGATCGCAACAGACGTGGCTTCCCGGTGAGTGGCCGCAGGGTCCGGGTTCCACTCCTGCCTGGCTCCCTCCGTCCCTCCCTCCCTCCCCTACAGCGGCCCAGCCAGGCCCCGAGGCAGGGACAGAGGCAGGGTCACAGGGAGAGGCTGGCTTTGGGTCCAGGTCAGGCGGCCCCAACTTCCGAGGAGGGGGACCTCGGTGGACATCCCCACAGTGCAGGTGGTCATCAACCACAGCACCCCCGGGCTCCCCACACGGGCGCTGGGCTGACGGGCGTCTGCCTGCAGGGGCCTGGACATCCCCACAGTGCAGGTGGTCATCAACCACAACACCCCCGGGCTCCCCAAGATCTACATCCACCGAGTTGGCCGGACTGCCCGTGCAGGTGAGCGGCCGGGCAGCCCCGCACCTGTCCCTCCAGCAGGTCGTGAGTGGGTGGGACCGGGTGGGGTGTAGCCCTCCGGTGATAGCTGCCAGGGGTAACAGTTTGCAAGTTGGGGTGACCGTCCTTTCAAACGCAAAGGCGAGGGGTGCTCTGCCGTCCCCACATGGCCTGGGTCGTGCCGAGTGGCACGTGGCCGTCCTCTGGGAAGGTGGCACACACCGCCCCAGCCCCCTTTTCCTGCCGGAGTTCTCAGTCGGAGCCCGGCAGCCAGGAGATGAGAAGCCCCGAGGGTGAGAACCTGCCCCTCCGGACGGGACGGCCAGTTTGGATGAGGGTGAGAACCTGCCCCTCCGGACGGGACGGCCAGTTTGGGCCCAGGGTGAGAACCTGCCCCTCCGGACGGGACGGCCAGGTTTGGGATGAGGGTGAGAACCTGCCCTCCGACCGGGAGGCCAGTTTGGGATGGAGGGTGACGAACCTTGCCCTCCGGACGGACGGCCAAGTCTGGGCCCAGGGTTGAGAACCCTGCCCTCCCGACCGGACGGCCAGCTTGGGCCCAGGGTAGAACTGCCCTCCGGACGGGACGGCCCAGTTGGCCAGGGATGAGAACCTGCTCCGGACGGGACGGCCAGTCCTGTTGGCGCGAGCGGGAAGTACACTGCCCCTCCGGACAGGACGGCCAGGTTTGGGCCCAGGGTGAGAACCTGCCCTCGGACCGAGACGGCCAGTTTGGGCCCAGGGTGAGAACCTGCCCCTCCGGACGGGACGGCCAGTTTGGGATGAGGCGATGAAAGAACCTGCCCCTCCGGACGGGACGGCCAGTTTGGCGAGGGTGAGAACTGCCTCCGGACCGGAGACCGCCAGTTTTGGGCCCAGGGTGAGAACCTGCCCCCTCGGACAGGACGGCCAGCTTTGGCCTCCTCATGTGACTTGGCCGGGTCTTCTCATCATGGCCAGCCTGCCGGAGGGCACGTGTCGGTGAGATTCTGTCACGCCTGGCACCCGGAGAGATGTGTCCCTGAGGACAGACCGGGCCTGGCCCTTGTCTCCTGACCTCATGGCGCCGGGCAGGTCACGTCTGTTCCCTGGGCCTCACGTGGCGGACAGCAATAACCATGATGCATTTTGGGGGCTGCCGTGAGGGCCGTGAACCTTGTCAGCGCTATTCTAGCCCGAGTCAGTCGCAGAAATGGGGAGCAGAGGCCCATGGGGACTAACTGCTTAGAGATAACTTAGCCCGGGCTCCTTGGCAGCCAAGCGGAAAAGGGAAATCAGCCAGTTGCCAGCTTGTGTGTGAGGCCTGGCTGGCGGGAGCTGCCACTCTGCAGCGTCTGCAGCTCCTCGGGGACAGACAGATGACTGCGCTGCGTCCCCACAGGGCGGCAAGGACAAGCCGTCACGCTGGTGACACAGTACGACATCCACCTGGTGCACGCCATCGAGGAGCAGATCAGTGAGTGAGGCGGGGGGGGGGCCTGGGTCACGCACCCTGCTCGCCCCCGTCTGAAGTTCCTCTTGCCTCGTTCTTTTTTTTTTTTGAGACAGAGTCTCACTGTGTTGCCCAGGCTAGAGTGAGTGCCGTGCATCAGCCTCGCTCACAGCAACCTCCAAACTCCTGGGCTCAAGCAATCCTCCTGCCTCAGCCTCCCGAGTACTGGGACTAACAGGCATGCGCCACACGCCCGGCTTCATTTTCTATATAATTCAAGTTGGCCAATTAATTTTCTTCTATTTTTAGTAGAGACGGAGTTCGCTCTTGCCTCAGGCTTGGTTTTTGAACTCTGACCTTGAGGGATCCTCCGGCCTCGGCCTCCCAGAGTGCTGGGATGACAGGCGTGAGCCACCGCGCCCGGCCCCTTTTGCCCAGTTCTTGAAACAGAAGCTCCCCACGGTGGCCAACAGCAACTGAAAGCCACCTCGGGCGGGAGGGGTCCTTGGGTGTTCAGACTGAGGTGTGCGGATGGTCCCTGAGGCCGTCCAGCGTGTCACACTGAAGGCCCCAGTGACAAAACGTAGGCCTGGGCCTGTTAAAAACCCTTTCGAGTGGTTTAATGTGTAGCCAAGACAGAACTGCTGACTGGGGCATGTCTAATCGTGGCACAGACTGTCCTAAAATTCACAACCGTTTTGACTTTAGAAGACATTCTTTCTGGCCGGGCCTGTGGTCTTGCCCACCTACCTCTTACTTGATATGACCCCATGTGAACTTGCACACCCCACTGCACGGGCAGCTCACTACATGACTGAACTCCCTCCTTCCCCGTTCTGTTTCCCCCCTGCCCCTGCCTGGGGCTCGGTCATCCTGTCCGTCCTCCCCCCCCCCAGAGAAGAAGCTGGAGGAATTCTCGGTGGAGGAGGCCCAGGTGCTGCAGATCCTCACGCAGGTCAACGTGGTTCGGAGGGAGTGCGAGATCGTAAGTGTCAGAGGCGGGGCCTGGGGGGCTTCCCCGGAGACGGGGAGCCCCTGACCAGCCTCTCCCTGCCCCCCAGAAACTGGAGGCGGCCCACTTTGACGAGAAGAAAGAAATCAACAAGCGGAAGCAGCTGATCCTGGAGGGGAAGGTGAGGGCGGAGCTGGCCGGGCAGGGGTGGGGTGGGCCGTGCGGGCAGGTCCCCGGCGCCCGGCTCAGCCACCTGGTCCCCACGCCAGGACCCCGACCTGGAGGCCAAGCGCAAGGCGGAGCTGGCCAAGATCCGGCAGAAGCACCGGCACTTCAGGGAGAAGGTGGAAGAGACGCTGCGGCGGCGGAAGCCAGCAGGGCGGGCTGCCCGGTGCGTCCCTGGGGGCCCAACCTGAGCCCCACACGGCCCCGCCTTCCCCGTTTGAGGGACTTCTCCTGGGGTCTGCCCGGTCCCCCTCGGCAGACCCTGTGGGCAGCCAGCCCCTCGCCCCTGTGCCCCCCAGCTGCCCCCTGCCCGGAGCCTGGGCCGAGGGGCCGCAGAGGAGGAAGGACCACAACGCGGGCCATGAGGCCGGACTCGACGCCGTGGAGTCACCCGGGCCAGGGTCACCCGTGCAGCAGGCGCTCAATAAATGGGTCTTTTTGACTTGCTCGGTGTGATTCTCCGAGGACGGAGGGGGGCGGTGAGAGGGCGTGGCCTGGCCGCCTGTGCCTCCCCGGCACCCCCAGCACCCGCGCACTTCCGGCAGGCAGGCGGCCCCTGAGCCGCGAAGACGGACCAGCAGCCCGAGCTCCGGACGCGCTCCGAAGGCGCCACGAGGGTTCAGCGCGGTCGCCCCGTGCCCGGGGCACGCAGCTATGTGCTGAGGCTTCCCCGCCCGGCCGCACCTGGGGGTGGTGGCCAGAGGGAAGGGGACTTCTCCGGGGCTGAGTCCAGACCCGACCAGACGGCGCGGGCTAAGCCGAAGGGCACGGGCGGGCGGAGGTGCGGGGCGCGCACGCCCTGGGCTGCGAGCAGGTTCACTCCGCACCCGCCCGCGGCTTACAGTTGCGGCGCGGACGCGGGGCCAGCGCAGGTGCACCCTGGCGGGGGAGGCGCGTCAAGAGGCCGGTGACAGGTGCCACACACCACACGTACACAGCCAGGCTTAGAAATGTAATCCGGGCATCGGTACACGCCCCGGGATCTAGAAATTCTACGCAACGGAAAGCTCAGGCACAGCCCCCAGCTGCGCGGGCCTAAATTCTCTTAGTTTAAGAAAGAAATTAGATGAACTAGAAGCCTCTTCCAGGTTCCCTGGTTTGAGTCCCAGTTCTGTTGGCCACGTGCTCTAGTTTTGAATGCACCTTACTCTTCTTCGGGGTATCACATGAGTGCCTGGGCTGGGCTGGGCTGGGCACACACCACCAATACTGCATTGTCCAGCACCCTCTGCCATCTCTATAACTGTCCATATTCATCTCTTTTTTTTGAGACAGAGTCTCACTGCTGTTGCCCAGGCTAGAGTGAGTGCCGTGGCGTCAACGCCGCTCACAGCAACCTCAAACTCCTGGGCCAAGCGATCCTCCTGCCTCAGCCTCCCAAGTAGCTGGGACTACAGGCATGCCGTCACCCCACGCCCGGCTCATTTTTTATATATATATTAGTTGGACAATTAATTTCTTTCTATTTATAGTAGAGAGGTCTCACTCTTGCTGCCAGGCTGGTTTCAAACTCCTGACCTTGACAGCGATGCTCCCGCTCTCGCCCCCAGAGTGCTAGGATTACAGGCGTAGGTCCGCGACGCCCACGGCCTATACTCCATATTATCGTATGTATCATGATTCTCTTTGATGATTAGTGCCTTCTCCTGTGCCTTGCTAGTCATGAAGATTTTTTTTTCTCCTTTGTTTTGTTCTAGAAGCTTTATAATTTATCTTTCTCATGTAGGTCTTGAATTGGATTCATATTGTCAGGTATACGTTCTGTGGGCGTAGAGCAGGTAGGGGTCCAGGTTCACTTTTTCCCCACATAAGTGTTGAGTTGCTTTTGGACCATTTTTGTTTGTTTTTGTTTTTTGAGACAGAGTCTTGCTCTTTCGCGCAGGCTACAGGTGCCGTGGCGTCAGCCTTTGATCATGGCAACCCTCCAATCTGGGCCAAGCGATCCTCCTGCCTCAGCCTCCCGAATAGCTGGCATATGGCACCTACAGCCTGAGTTAATTAGGTTCCATTTTTAATAATGACCGGGGTCTCACTCGTTGCTCAGGCTGGTCTCAAACTCCTGCCCTGGTGAGTGCCGAGTCCCCATCCCACCCGAGCCTCCCCCGCAGATGCTGGGATCATAGCGTGAGCCACCGCGCCGCATTAGGACCGGTTTTTTTGAAAAATCATTTTCCCTCATGAATGACACCGATGCCTTTTGCACAAATCAAGTGGCTATTTGTTAAGATTTTCCTTAACAAAATTATTTTTAAACTAAGGAAATTTATTTTAAAATGGGGGAAAAAATTGTATCCTATCCCTAACTGGAAAACTGGTGTCGGCTCTTCATTCAGCTCTACCACTGGGTGTAAATGTCTAATCATGTTGTGGCAACGAACACAGGAGTGGAGATTATTCTCTCACTGACTACGAATGCTTCTCAGAGCCCAAGACCCACTCTCTCTTTAAATTTGTCCTTGTGTCACCTTTCTTTTTTCTTTTTTTTCCTACTCTTTCGTTATAAACGGATTTTTTTTGTGTGTGTGTGTGAGACAGAGTCTCACTCTGTTGCCCAGGCTAGAGTGCCGTGGCGTCAGCCTCACTCAGCAACCTCCAAACTCCTGGCTCAAGCGATGATCTCTGCCTCAGCCTCACGAGTAGCTGGTATACAGGCGTGTCCACCATGCCGGCTCATTTTTTCTATATATTTCTTCATTTGGCCAATTAATTCTTTCTATTTTTAGTAGAGACGGGTCTCGCTCTTGCTCAGGCTGGTTTCCAAACTCCTGACCTCGAGCGATCCTCCCGCCTCGGCTCCCCAGAATGCTGGATGACAGCGTGAGCCCACCCGCGCCCGGCCCTGAGTCTCTCTTTGTTGAAATAAGTCAGGTAGGGAAAGGGAATCCATTTGTCAGTGTGCCACCTCTGTGATTTAGGGCCACCAGCAGCCTGCGTAATGCCCCCTCTGCTGGAACATCATTTTGCAGACCTTCTTGTGTTCTTCCAGTTTGTGTGATGAGGGGATGGTTTCAGTTCTGAAAGATTATTTCGGAAGCGACAGGGCTGTCCCGGACGGGGTGACTGGGGGGTGGACCTGGGGTTTGTTGACTGTTTCTTCTCCTTTCCCTCCTCCGGCTCTCCAGTTTGCTTGAGAAGTTCCAGGAAGTGAGGAAGCAGCCAGGCTGGCCCGGGAGAAGCTCAGGATGGGCGGGAGCTCACCAGCCCGGCCCTGGGCTCGCCTTCCCACCAGGTCGGCATTCTTGTCCTGCCATGCCGCCTGTACCTGGGGAGGGGTCTGAGCGCCATGCTGGTACCCAAGACCACAAGCTCCCAGATGACATAAAGTTAGGCCGTGGCAGTGACACAGAAGAGGGAGCATGTCATGGGGCCTGGGCCTAGCCTGGGTCTGGCGGGGGGGGGGGCACCCAGTAGGTGCCCATACAAAGCCAGCTCAGAGGCCGGGCGTGGTGCTCACCGCTGTAATCCCAGCACTCTGGGAGGCCGAGCGTGGAGTCGCTCAGGGTCGGAGTTGGAAACCAGCCTGAGCAACGAAGCGAGACCCGTCTCTACTAAAAATAGAAGACATTAATGGCCAAACTAAAAATACATAGAAAAAAAATTAGCCGGGCGTGGTGGGCAATGCCTGGTAGTCCACAGCTACTTCCGGGAGCCTGAGCAAAGA
>NC_033683.1:7166635-7214854 GCF_000165445.2 Microcebus murinus | reverse complement strand
TCCTGTGATGCTGCCATCCGAGCTGTTTTTTTTTTTTTTTTCTTTTCTTGAGACAGAGTCTCACTTTGCTGCCCGGGCTAGAGCGCCCTGGCGTCAGCCTCGCTCACAGCAACCTCAAACTCCTGGGCTCAAACGATCCTCCTGCCTCAGCCTCCCGAGTAGCTGGGACTACAGGCATGCGCCACCATGCCCGGCTAATTTTTTTTCTATGTATTTTTAGTTGGCCGATTAATGTCTTTCTATTTTTAGTAGAGACGGGGTCTCGCTCTTGCTCAGGCTGGTTTCCAACTCCTGACCTTGAGCGATCCTCCACGCTCGGCCTCCCAGAGTGCTGGGATTACAGGCGTGAGCCACCGCGCCCGGCCTCTGAGCTGGCTTTGTCATGGGCACCTACTGGGTGCCCCCCCCCCCGCCAGACCCCAGGCTAGGCCCAGGCCCCCATGACATGCTCCCTCTTCTGTGGTCACTGCCACGGGCCTAACTTTATGTCATCTGGGAGCACGTGGTCTTGGGTACCAGCATGGCGCTCAGACCCCTCCCCAGGTACAGGCGGGCATGGCAGGGACAAGGAATGCCGACCTGGTGGGAGGCGAGCCCCAGGGCCGGGCTGGTGAGCTCCCCGCCATCCTGAGCCTTCTCCCGGGCCAGCCTGGCTGCTTCCCTCACTTCCTGGAACTTCTCAGCAAACTGGAGAGCCGAGGGAGGGAAGGAGAAGAAACAGTCAACAAACCCCCAGGTCCACCCACCCCCAGGTCACCCCCGTCCGGGGACAGCCCTGTCGCTTCCGAAGTAATCTTCAGAACTGAAACCATCCCCTCATCACACAAACTGGAAGAACACAAGAAGGTCTGCAAAATGATGTTCCAGCAGAGGGGGCATTACGCAGGCTGCTGGTGGCCCTAAATCACAGAGGTGGCACACTGACAAATGGATTCCCTTTCCCTACCTGACTTATTTCAACAAAGAGAGACTCAGGGCCGGGCGCGGTGGCTCACGCCTGTCATCCCAGCATTCTGGGAGGCGAGGCGGGAGGATCGCTCGAGGTCAGGAGTTTGGAACCAGCCTGAGCAAGAGCGAGACCCCGTCTCTACTAAAATAGAAAGAATTAATTGGCCAAATGAAAAATATATAGAAAAAATGAGCCGGCATGGTGGACACGCCTGTAGTACCCAGCTACTCGGGAGGCTGAGGCAGGAGGACTCGCTTTGAGCCCAGGAGTTTGAGGTTGCTGTGAGTGCAGGCTGACGCCACGGCACTCCTAGCCCAGGCAACAGAGTGAGGACTCTGTCTCACACCACAACAAAAAAAAAATCCCGTTTATAACGAAAGAGTAGGAAAAAAAAGAAAAAAGAAAGGTGACACAAGGACAAATTTAAAGAGAGAGTGGGTCTTGGGCTCTGAGAAGCATCCGTAGTCAGTGAGAGAATAATCTCCACTCCTGTGTTCGTTGCACTAATGATTACTACATTTACCCCACTGGTAAGCTATGACAGATCGCACACACGTTTTTCCAGTTAGGATAGGATACAATTTTTCCCCCATTTTAAAATAAATTTCCTTAGTTTAAAATTAATTTTGTTAAGGAAAATCTTAACAAATAGCCACTTGATTTGTGCAAAAGGCATCGGTGTCATTCATGAGGGGAAAATGATTTTTTCAAAAAATGGTCCAATGGCCGGGCCGCACGGTGGTCACGCAATATGATCCCAGCACTCTGGGAGGCCGAGGTGGAGGATCACTCAAGGGCAGGAGTTTGAGACCAGCCTGAGCAAGAGTGAGACCCCGTCTCTATTAAAAATGGAATAATTACTCAGGCATGGTGGTGCCTATAGTGCCAGCTATTCGGGAGGCTGAGGCAGGAGGATCGCTTGAGCCCGGATTTTGGAGTTGCCTGATCAAGGCTGACGCACGGCACTGTACCCTGGCGAAAACAAGACTCTGTCTCAAAAACAAAAAACACAAAAATGGTCCAACAAGCACTCAAACATTATTGTGGGCGAAAAAGTGAACCTGGACCCCTACCTTGCACCACCCACAGAAATCAATTCAAGACCTACATGAGAAAGATAAATTATAAAGCTTCTAGAACAAAACAAAGGAGAAAAATCTTCATGACCTCAGCAAGGCACAGAAAGCACTAATCATCAAAGAAACAATGGATAAAGATAATATGGAAGTTAGCGCCGGGCGCGCGGTGCCACACCTTGGTAATCCTAGCACTCTGGAAGGCGAGGCGGGATGCATCACGCCAAGGGTCAGGAGTTTGAAACCAGCCCTGACAACGAGTCGAGTCCCGTCTCTATCTATAATAGAAAGAAATTAATTGGGCATAATATATATATACAAAATAGGCCGGGCGTGGTGGCGGCATGCCTGTAGTCCCAGCTACTGGCAGGGCTGAGGCAGCGAGGATTGCGCTTGAGGCCGCCAGGAGAATTCGAGGTTGCTGTGAGCGAGCTTGCGCCACGGACTGCACTCTAGCCTGGGCAACAGGTGAGAGCTCTGTCCTCAAAAAAAAGAAAGATAATATGGAAATTATAAGATGGCAGAGGGTGCTGGACAATGCAGTATTGGTGGTGTGTGCCCAGCCCAGCCCAGCCCAGGCACTCATGTGATACCCCGAAGAAGAGTAGGTGCATTCAAACTAGTGAGCATGCTGGCCAACAGACACTGGAGACTACAACAGGGAACCTGGAAGCAGGCTTCTAGTTCATCTAATTTGCTTCTTAAAACTAAATGAATTTTTTTTCAAGAGATGGGTATTGCTATGCTGTCCAGTCTGGCCTTGACACTACCTGGGCTCCAATTTGATCCCTGCCTACCTTTGGCCTCCCAAAGTACTAGGGTATTACCAGGATGAGCCCCCACACCCGGCATTCTGCTCCATTCACACTCGCCTGCCTCATTCCTTCAAGGAGATAAGGCGCGGGACCTGGCCTCGGCCCAGGCCGCCCGGAGGAGGAGAAACCTGGGCCCAGCCGTCCTCCTCCACCCGTCTCCGGACCCACCTGGAAGTCAGGTGCTGCTGCGGAGGCAAAGCCGAGGGCCGAGACAACGTGTTGGCACCCGACTGTCGCCCACTGCCCGAACTTTCTGCGAGGTTTTGGTGAAGGTCATGTTGGGCGGTGACGGATCGCTGTTGATGATCGCTGGGCCGTGCGGCGCGAGAACGAGTTTCGAGGTTGAGCGGGACTGATCATAACACAGAACAGGAACCCCGTATCACCTTGCGTCAGCGGCTCGGCAGCCCTGAGGCCATTTCAGGAGGAGAGAAACTGAGCGCGGGGAGGCCCAGTAGTTTTCCCATCCCCCTGGGGCCCACGGCAGCAGGGGCCGGTGTCCCGGGACCTGGTGCCCCACGCCCGCACAGACGCCCGGCGGACCTTGGCCCCGCCGATGCTGATGATGCGGTAGACGTTGCGGGTGGCACTCGTACGAAGATACGGAGACCGGTGAGCCTGCGTGCTTGCCCGCCGCGGGATCCAGTTCCGCTTGGTGGCGGGTCGATCTGGAAGCACGTGCGCCCAGCGTGCTGAAGATGGGGCTCTCCCCCTGCCCAGGGCAGACGGGTGGCTCCAGGCGGCCGGGAGGAACGCCCGGCAGCGGCCGAGGCGCAGAGCGGCGGGGGCGGGGCTGGGGCTCAACGCATGGCCGTGGACATTGGTCAGGCCGGCTGGGAAGGCTCTAAGCGGCAGCCGAGGGTGGCAGGAGGCCGCCGCTTCGCGGCCCCTGGGGAGAGAGGAGCGCCCTGTGAGTGTCCCCGGGACTGGTGGGCAAGGCAGGCGTGTCAGCGCCTCATGACCCGCCGGCGGGGGCGCGCCCATCAGCAAAGGCGAGGATTAGACAGACCACTACGCCAGCCGCGGGACCCGGCTTTTCTCCTCCTGGGAGAAGGCCCCGAACACCCCGGGCGGGAGGAAACATGGCTTCTCGGCAGAGCCAGACCAAGTGCTCCCCCAAATTTCTTCGGCTCGCCAGCGAAATTCTCCACTGTGCGCGTTAAGGGAGCCAGGGTGAAGCCCCTCCGCCCTGGCCGGGAGGCAAGGCCACACTGCAAGTTCGGCCACTTCACCCGTCGCGGCCGCAGGGTGGGGCCCTCCGTCCAAAAGTGGGGCGTGCGCAGCGTGCTTACTGGAGAGACAGTTCCCCTTCTGCCTAAACCGGAGAGGAACCTCAGCCCCACTGGGAGCAGGGGGACATCTTTGGAGGCCGGAGTCCCAAATCCCTAGGGATAGAGCCCCCACCCAGTTGAAAAGACAAGAGTACCAGCCACACAAGCCACCCCCCCAGTCCGCGTGGGGTGGTCAGGGAAATCCAGGATAAGGAAGCACTGAGGCTCCGCCCACGATTGCGGAGACTGTCCCCCCGTCCCCGAGCGTGGTTCCCCTGGCCACCAACCCAGGAAGCCAGGAACTGATGCTGGGAGGGGACTTCCTGATCCTCCCCTGTTACCCCAAAACCCTGCCTCTAGGGGATCTGCAGGGACGCCAGGAGCTTGGGGGAGGGGAGGCCCCAGCCCAGCAGCCTCCGTGGTCAGAGGCGGTGCCCCCCCCATCCTGTCCTGGGCAGCTGCAGTCCGGTCACAGGGCTCTGAAACGGGGCCCCCGGGTGGACGGGCGGGGCGCCGGGGGCGGGGGCCAGGCCTGGGGCAGGGGTGGGGTTGGAGAGGCTGACATCCGGGGGAGAAGGGGACCCGGGCGGCGGGGACGGGAGGCACACGCACGGAGATGCGACCTCGGCCTCCTGTCGCCTTCTCAGGGGCAGCCCTCACCTTTCAGGTCGCTGTCACCTCTACCTGGGGTCATGACCTCGGGCCTGCGGGCGGGGCAAGGCTCCTCCTGGCCGGGGTCTGCATACAGCAGGCGCTCAGCGTAGAGGCCCCAGTGGGGAGGGGACTGGAAGCCTGGAAAGAGAGGGAAGCCTCCCTACCTGTTCTTCTGCCCGGCCTGATCCGGGCGCAGGCACACCTGCCCACCTCTCGCGCCCTCCCAGGGGACCGATAAGAATGCCAGCCCGGGGTGGGTGGAGGCTGTTACTGCTGTTGCCGTGGGGGAGTCCGGAATCCAAGGGCCCCGGGAAGGGCCGGGTCCGGTGTGTCCCCTCAAGCTCTGCTGGCCGGGGTTTGTCACCTCTGGTCACAGGCAGGCCCCCTTCCCACACGTGGTCCTGCAGGGGCTGAGCTGGGACCCACCTCCCCAGGCCCGAGCCCACCCAGGGCCCCACGTGTCAGTCCCGTTCCGGCCCTTTCTCTGGCTTCTCCCCCAGAGTCACACGGTGCCATCGGGTTCGTGGGCAGAGGCCAGGTGGGTCCTCAGAACCCGGCCTGCCTAACCCGGAGCTCTGAGCCTCACCGTTGGGTTTTCCAGCAACTTCAGAGGTTTGTCCTTTTCATGTCTGAGGCCTCCTTTCCCTGGTTTGTTTGTTGGTTTGTCTTCAAGACAGGGTCTCACTCTGTCGACTGGGCTGGAGTGCAGTGGCGTCATCACAGCTCACCCGCAGCCTCCAACCCCTGGGCTCAAGCGAGCCTCCTGCCTCAGCCTCCCGGGTAGCTGGGACCACAGGTGTGAGCCGCCATGCCCGGCTCATTTTTCTGCTTTTTGTAGAGACGGGGTCTCGCTCTCTTGCTCAGGCTGGTCTCGAATTCCTGACCTCCAGTGATCATCCTCCTGCCTCAGCCTCCCAGAGTGTTAGGATTACAGGCGTAAGCCACCGCGCCCGGCCTCCTGTTCTTTTATTTCTGTTCCCTCCTAACAAAAATCACACGCCTGTGCAGGTAGGTTCCTTCAAATTACCTGCAAGGCGGGTTCCCAATCATGTTGTCTCTCTGGACACTTACTCCCAGGTCAAGGTCTGAAGCTTCCTCCTGCAGGTGTCTGCCCAAGCTGTTCCCTCCGCCTGGAATGGCCTCGCTGCCGGCCTCAGCCCCTCCGCTTCTCCCGTCCTCCGGGAAGCCTCTCTGACTGTCCTGGGCTTGCACGAGATCTTGCCCTCCCCTGCCCCACGTCCCGGTCCCTTCCTGTGACTCCTGTAGGGCTGGCCCTTCCATCCCGGAGCCCCCGTCTGACCCAGCACGAGAGCGACTGTTTGTCCCTCAGCTGGGGGAAACTGAGGCACAGACTCCATGTCCCCGGCTGCTTTCTAACTTCACGAGGCATGTGCACAAGGGAAGAATTTGGCTTCACTGTCAGGCCCGAAGCCACGAAATACTTGAACACTGTGTGGAACAAAGAAAATACCGTCTGTTCTGTGCAGAGTGACTTTTCCTTATTACCAACAAAATAATTAAAAAAAAAAAAAAAAAAGTATCTGGGAAAGCTGCCAACAGGGCCGAGGCTTCTGGAAGCCGCTCAGAGTTTGCTAAGTGCCCGGCGGGCTGCAGAGCTGGGCCGTGTGGCAATGGTACGGGGCGGCAGGTGAGGGGCCCAGGGTTGCCCCAGGTGTGGGCGAAAGCAGCAATGTGGGCCGGGCGCGGTGGCTCACGCCTGTCATCCCAGCACTCTGGGAGGCCAAGGCAGGCGATTGCTCGAGGTCAGGAGTTCGAGACCAGCCTGAGCAAGAGCGAGACCCCGTCTCTACTATAAATAGAAAGAAATTAATTGGCCGACTAAAAATATATAGGAAAAAAATGAGCCGGACATGGTGGCGCATGCCTGTAGTCCCAGCTACTCAGGAGGCCGAGGCAGGAGGATCCCTTGAGCCCAGGAGTCTGAGGTTGCTGTGAGCTAGGCTGATGCCATGGCACTCACTCTAGCCTGGGCAACAAAGCAAGACTCTGTCTCAAAAAAAAAGAAAGAAAGAAAAGAAAGAAAGAAAAAGAAAAAAGAAAGCAGCAATGTGAGAGAGGAACAGGCCTCTGGGAGAGGCCCGGACAGTGCTGGCCTTGAACAGCCCCGACCTGAAGCTGTCTCAGCCAAATCCAGGCCGAGGGATTGGCCTCCTTGGTGTGGACCTCAGTTTTCTCACCCAGAGAATGGGCTGATGCTTGCAGAGCTGGAGAGATGGAGGGGCAGGGAGACAACACCAGCAGCTTCTCTGTCCCCTGGGTAAGTCAGGTAGAGGGCTGCCCTGAGCTGCGGTTCCCACCCCAGCCGAGCCCTCTTCTGCCTGGGCCTTGAGGCCTCTCTTCCAAGGAGCTGGGAATGTCCCTGCCGGGCAGACAGAGGCAGGGCCTAAAAGCGACAGTTTTCCTTGGAACCTGAGGAATGGTGTTAAGGAATGAGCTTCCCGTCACAGGAGAGACCAAGCAAGGGGCCAGGACAGGTTGCTTAGCACTAGGGAGGCTCTGGTCTCTGCCTCAATCGGAACCGACTTTGGGCTGAAGCTAAGCCGGCTCTCCCACCACAGGGCTCCCACGCCCGCAGCGCAGACCTGTCTGTGGCGGTCCGGCGCCTGCTCGCCCCTCACACGGCTCTGCCCCAGCTCCCAGATTAAGCCTGGCACCGCAACGTCCCCATGAGCGCCTCTCGAAACAGGGGACCCCCGGGCTCCAGCCTCCCGAAACAGGGGACCCCCGGGCTCCAGCCTCCCGAAACGGGGGACCCCCGGGCTCCAGCCTCCCGAAACGGGGGACCCCCGGGCTCCAGCCTCCCGAAACGGGGGACCCCCGGGCTCCAGCCTGGGACCTGGGTGGCCTCTGGAGTCACAGGAGCCAGGGAGTGGGTCCCAGCCCTGCCTCCTCTCACCAGCAGCGCAGCCCTGAGGAAGTCACTTCCCCTCTGTTTCCCTGTCCGTGAAATGGGCATACGATTGGTGCCCGCTTCTGAACTTGACTGCAAAGGTCCAGTGAGTTCTTGGGACCGTAGGCGCTTAATAAGTGCTTGCTGTTAGAAAGATTATATTCATTCCTGGTATGTGGTTTTGATCCTGAGCCAAGTTCTTACAATTTCCTTTTTTAGAAGCTGAAGGGCCCCAACCAGGCATGAGCTCTTGAGGGTAGAAGTGGGTCCAACCTGACATGATATCCTCTACATCTTTGGCTCCCAGACTCTCATGTGCCTCCTTCCAGCCACCCTCTTTTTCCTTCTCCCCAGCCCCCCAGCCACAGCTAGTCGGGCCAGCCTCCAGACCTATCCTCCTTGCAAACTCCTAATCATCCCTCAAAACCCCACCTCCAATGCCCTCCTCCCTCTTCCTCTAGACCCTCCCCAGTCCTCTTTTCTCCTTCTGGTCTAGCCCTGATCCCGCAGGGCTGGGAGTTTCTGTGTCCAGCTCTGCCCTCTCCCCACACACAAGCCTGCGTGTAGTACAGGGATGGGGTTTCTTGTCCCCCAGCACAGGGTGGGCACACGGAGCAGGCGGAGGGAAGTTTGATGACACCGTGATATTGGTGACTTTGCATCACTTAAAGGAGACCCTGCCTTTTTTTTTTTTTTGAGACAGAGTCTAACTCTGCTGCCCGGGCTAGAGTGCCTGTTTCACCAGCCCAAATTAGAAACGGTTTTCTTTTCTTTTCTTTTTCAGTCTCACTGTGTTGCCCAGGCTAGAGTGAGTGCCGTGGCGTCAGCCTCGCTCACAGCAACCTCAGACTCCTGGGCTCAAGCAATCCTCCTGCCTCAGCCTCCCAGGTAGCTGGGACTAGAGGCGTGTGCCACCACGCCCGGCTAATTTTTTCTATATATTTGTAGTTGGCCAATTAATTTCTTTCTATTTTTTAGTAGAGACGGGGTCTCGCTCTTGCTCAGGCTGGTTTCGAACTCCTGACCTTGAGCGATCCTCCTGCCTCGGCCTCCCAGAGTGCTGGGATGACAGGTGTGAGCCTCCGCGCCCGGCCGCTGTCTTGAATTCAGAACTCGACTTCTGCGCAAGGCCAGAGCTACTTCATTCAACGGACAGCCCCCGGGAAGCCAGGGAGCCGTCTCCCTCCGGCCAGAGAAAGAAGGGGTCAGAGGGGAGGCCTCCGGCACTGGGTGGTGAACTTGGGGGACCAGGACCGGCGTGGGCGGGGGGGTGAATGGAGGCGGCACTGGGGACCCCCGTGGGCACTAAACCCGGATGGGAGGTTGGGTTCCCGCAGATCTAATTACCCTAATTTGCCACGTACACTAATTACCTCCTGGGTGCCAGGTGGCTGGGCGGGGCTGCCCCATTTTCTGGAGGTAGGTCGGGGCCCGATTATTTTTGGCTGCGCCGTCCTTGAAGGCTCCAGCACCTGCCTGCAGGAAGGGCAGAAAGTGGGGCGGAGAGATTGCGGCCACGTCCGGGAGGGCGCCCGGGGCGCGGGGCGGTGGCCTGGCAGCTCCCGAGCAGGGGGCTTGGGGCCAAGGCCGGAGGGTGCCTGACGCCCAGCCGGAGGCAGCAGGGTCCGGAGGGCTATCAACGGCCAGCTCCGCGGGCGGTGCCCCGGTTGTTATCGTGACATCATTGCTGGAAGAGGGGTCGTGGGGGGCGGGCGTTAGTCAGGCGAGCCTGGGTCCGAACCCCCAAACCCACCAGCTTGCTGTGTCTCCCTGGGCAAGGGACCTTTCGGGAACTCCTGGCACTTTTCCTGAGGGATGGAACGGGCACGATCGTTCTCTAGGGGTGCTCTGGGTGGAGGGCACGGTGCGCGCAAAGGCCCTGCGGTGGGGCCAGCTGGGTCTGCCGGAGGAACAGTGGGGAGCTGGTGGGGGCGGGGCGCAGAGCAGAGTGAGTGGGAAGAAACTGTGGGGGTGCTGAGATGGGGGTTGTCACAGGAGCCGAGCAGAGCAGAGCCCCGTGTCGTGGGCCCTGGTGAGCTGTGTGGGTTTTGTGCTGGGGTGCTAGGGAGCCATGGGGGAGTGCGGAGCCAGCGAGAGAGAGGCAGCAGTCAGAGTTACAACGCAGGCCTCGATGCGGGCAGGGTTTCAGCCCTCAGGAGAGGACGAGGTGCCTGTTCCTGTGTGGAATCGGGGCAGACCCTGCCGTCCTCTGAGCCTCAGTTTCCCCATCCTGGGCGGAGTCCCGAGACGCGGTCGGCCCCAGGACTTGCCCAGCGGAGCCAGGGAGGCCCCGCCCCGGAGCTCCTGGGTTCTGGCTGAGCAGCCGAGGCGGCCCCCTCCCCGCCTGTCCCCTCCCACACTCCTTCTGTGGCCTTGAGGGAACAGCTGCCGGAACAGAGAGCGGGAGGCCGAGGGGAAGGCGGCCGGGGCTCTGGGGGCCGTGTTCCCGCGGGGAGGCAGCCCACGCGGGGCGCCGAATGTTCCCGCAGCGGCTGGGTGACTCAGAAGCTGCAGCCTCTTCCCTCGGTTGTGCCAGAGAGCGACCACGGCGGCTGGGATTGGCCCCCTGAGGCCTGGCGGCCCTTCTAGGACGTGCCCACGCCAGCCTCCCCAAGCCCCGGTCCTGAGCACTCCCCAGCTCTAGCACCTTCCATGCATCTCCTGGACGCCCCGGAGGGAGAACCAAGGTCCTTCCTCACTGCCCGTGGGCCCAGCCCCACCTCTGGCCTTCTCACGGGCTCCCAGCTGTGGCTGGGGGGAAAGCCAGCTCCAAGACGCCTCCTCCGGGAAGGCTGCCAGCTCTCCCCCTCACTCCGGGATGGGGGTGTCTGGATCCAGCTGGGTCTCCGCCCCAGACTGAGGACCCGCGGGAGGCCGGGCCCCACCGTCCAGCACTGGGGTGCAGAGTGGAGGCGCTGCAGGAGGAAGACGCCCCCTGTGGCAGCTCCAGGCCAGGCCCCATGGCCTGACCTTTCACTTCATTTTTTTTCTAGAAGGGGAAACTGAGGCTCAGGGAGCTTAAGTCAGTTCCGCAAAGTAAAAGTCAGCAGAGAGGAAAACTGGCCTCGAACCCGGGTCTGGGAGGCCAGGCCTGCTTCCTGTAGCCCGTGGAGCCTTGTCTGCCCGAGTCAGGGAGCGGGGGTTCATTCACCCACCTGCAGGGAGGTGTGGTGCAGTCTGGGCTGCACTGAAGGGGTCCAACAGCCTGTTTCTATGGAGGCACCAGGGGGCCTCCCTGGGCCTCTGTTCCCTCCTCCATAAAACAGGCAGTGCTCACCAGGAACTTGTGTTTATCAAGCACCTACGACCCCAGCACTGCCAGGCACCCCGTCCGTGGGCAGCTCACATCTGGTGCGCAAGATAGATGATAAACAACAAAAGACGGGGAGGCTGGGCGCGGTGGCTCACACCTGTCATCCCGCACTCTGGGAGGCCGAGGCGGGAGGATGGCTCGAGGTCAGGAGTCTGAGACCGGCCTGAGCAAGAGCCAGACCCCGTCTCTATGAAAAATACAAAAACTACCCAGACATCGTGGGTCCTGCCTGTAGTCCCAGCTACTCGGGAGGCCGAGGCAGGAGGATGGCTTGAGCCCCAGGGGTCTGAGGTTGCTGTGAGCGGGGCTGACGCCACGGCACTCTGGCCCGGGCAACAGAGGGAGAGTATCTCTCGAAAAATAAATAAATAAAAATAAGAATAAAGAAAAAATAAAAATAAACATGCTGGCACAGGAGACAGACTAACAAACTGAATTCGGATGCGGGCCCTGCCCTTGGCCCTGGGTGACACACACCGGTCGCTCTGGAATATGTTGAGCGAATGAAATTTTAAAAATAAAATCAAAGCCCAGAAATAACTATTACTAACATGAGGGTCTATTTCCTTCTAGACTGTTTTTCTTTCTTTCTTTCTTTTTTTTTCTTAGCCAAAATGGAATCATGCTAGTCACATGATTTGTCAGTCAAGGCCAAATTTCCACGCCGATGCATTTCAGTCTCTGCGCTTGAGTTGGGAGACTTCGATGTCATCTACCTGAAAGCTCTGCTATGACTTATTAGTCTGCTCTCCTATGGGTGGCATCTAGGTCACTCTTTGGGGACAGCCTAACACGTGGAATTGTGTGTTTTCAACTCTTGTTTTTTTTTGTTTTTTTTTTGGAGACAGAGTCTCACTCTGTTGCCTGGGCTGGAGTGCCGTGGTGTCACCCTTGCTCACAGCAACCTCAAATTCCTGACCTCAAGCGATCCTCCTGCCTTAGCCTCCCGAGTAGCTGGGACTACAGGCATGCGCCACCATGCCCGGCTCATTTTTTCTATGTATTTTTAGTTGGCCAATTTATTTCTTTCTATTTATAGTAGAGACGGGGTCTCCCTCTTGCTCAGGCTGGTTTCGAACTCCTGAGCTTGAACGATCCTCCCCCCTTAGCCTCCCAGAGTGCTGGGATTCCAGGCGTGAGCCACCGCGCCCGGCCTCAAAGCTTTTGATAGACATTTAGCTCCCGGGTTGAGGTCCACACGGGAGACCTCCCTGTGTTCCCGGCAGTGATGAGTGAGTGTGTCCACTTCTCTGAGCGCCTGCCATTTGCAAATAAATATTACAGACATTTGCCTTTGGAGACGTGGATCAAAATCAGATGCCCCTCCCCTGCCTCAAGGGGGGATGGGGAGGGAGAGCTTAACGGGTGCAGGGCTTCCTTCCCTCTGGGGTGATGACGACGTTCTGGACGGTTGCACAACGTTCTGAATGTACAGGGGACCCCTGAACAATGTGGAGGTTGAAAATCCACACGTAACTTCTGACTCCCCCGAGACTTAACTGCTAATAGCCTCCTGTTGGCTGGAAGCCTCACCAATAGCACAAACAGTTGGTTAACACAGATTTTGTATGCTGTATCTATTATACACTGTTTTCTTATAAGAAAGTAAGCTAAAGAAAAGAAAATGGTATTAAGAAAATCATAAGGGCCAGGCGCGGTGGCTCACGCCTGTCATCCCAGCACTCTGGGAGGCCAAAGCAGGAGGATCACTCAAGGTCAGGAGTTCGAGACCAGCCTGAGCAAGAACGAGACACCCCCCCCATCTCTACTAAAAAATAGAAAGAAATTAATTGATCAACTAAAAATATATATACAAAAAAATTAGCCGGGCATGGTGGCGCATGCCTGTAGTCCCAGCTACTCGGGAGGCTGAGGCAGGAGGATCACTTGAGCCATGGACTTGGAGGTTGCTGTGAGCCAGGCTGACGCCACGGCACTCCAGCCCAGGCAACAGAATGAGACTCTGTCTAAAAAAAAAAAAAAAAAAGTTAAATGAGAAAGAACCAAAAAATCTTGAAATAAAATTGAGACAAGTGAACCTATTATATTTTTGATCTGATGGCTTAACCACATTAACAGGAATTCTTTCAGGTGACTTTAAAACACAGTGATTTGAACACAGTACATTCCCTGGTGAACTGTACTCCAAGGACAAAAAGAATTGCCAAGAAATCTTAAGCTGTTTTGACGATCATGGTGCTAGTTGCTACTCTCAAACTATTATATATATTTTTGGATAAAGCAAATAAGTGATGTTGTTAGAAACCAAGATTCTCTGTTAGAAGAAAGGTGTATAAATGTACACCAGTTGCGTCGGCTCACGCCTGTAATCCCAGCACTTTGGGAGGCCGAGGAGGGAGGATTGCTGGAGCTCAGAAGTTCAAGACCAGCCTGGGCAACATAGCGAGACCCTGTGTCTACAAAAAATAGAGAAATTAGCTGGGTGTAGTGGCACACGCCTGTAGTCCCAGCTACTCGGGAGGCTGAGGCAGGAGGATCGCTTGAGCCCAAGAGTTCGAGGCTGCAGTGAGCTATGATTGTGCCACTGCGTTTCAGCCTGGGCGACAGAGTGAGACCTTATCTCAAAAAAAAAAAAAAAAAAAATACTGAGAAGGAAATCCTACAGGAAATGGGGGGTGGTACGGAGAGCATCCGGGGGTGGAGGCCACTGTCTCTGGGGCAGGCAGGGAGGCCCCCACTTGAGCTGATGCCCGAAAGAGGAGACGGAGCCAGACTCGCAGAGATCAGGGGACAGCACACGAAAGGCCTCGGGGGCGGCTGGGTGTGTCTGAGGAACAGGAGGGTGGCGGCCGAGCAGGGGGAGCGAGAGGAGAGGCGCCCGGGGAGATGGGGAGCAGCTGCCGGAATAGGACCGAGGTTCTGCTGGCATTATAGGGAGATGGGTCTATTGTAGGAGCCATGGGTGGTTTTGTGTGTGTGTGTGTGTGTGTGAGAGACAGAGTCTCACTCTGTTGTCCAGGCTAGAGTGAGTGCCGTGGCATCAGCCTCGCTCACAGCAACCTCCAACTCCTGGCCTCAAGCGATCCTCCTGCCTCAGCCTCCACCAGAGTAGCTGGGACTACAGGCATGCACCACCATGCCCGGCTAATTTTATATATATATTAGTTGGCCAATTAGTTTCTTTCTGTTTATAGTAGAGACAGGGTCTCGCTCTTGCTCAGGCTGGTCTTGAACTCCTGAGCTCAAACGATCCTCGGCCTTGGCCTCCCAGAGTGCTGGGATGATAGACGTGAGCCACCCCGCCCGGCTCCCAGGTGGGTTTTGAACTGGTTAAGTTCTGGAATGCTCCGTGCCTGCCGTAGGGAGCAGGGACCGGGGGACAGTGGTGTCAGAGAGACCCAGGATGACTTGGGGCAGCCTCCAGGGAGCAATAGGCTGCCCGGTGGAAGGGGACATGAGAAGTTGGCCGAGGGGGGGAATGTTCTGGAGGCTGATGGAGGAGACCCCTGGATTTTCTGGGTGCCTGACGGAGCCTCCCCCTGATTTGGGAAGACGTGGGGAACCCTGGGAAGGTTTGAGAGCAGCCTGGGGGGCCTGGCTATGCCCTGTGGTCCTGACCCTCTGGGACAGGCTGTCGGGTCGCGGTGCCAGGCCTGAGGTCACGGCCGTTCTCCTGGCGGATTATCTCCCAGTGGACAAGGGTGCTGGGCGTGGGCATGAGCTTGAACTTCCCTTGGCAAGGACCTCCCACAGGGGGGATGCACACACGTGGCCTTCTCCCTTGGAAGAAGGCAGGAAAAGGAAAACAGTATTAACATACAAAGGTGGGGTCACGGTGGCAGCAGACAGAATGGGACATGTGGCCGTTCATGCAGGAAGGAAGCCATGAGCTGACCAGTGCCTCCCACCCTGCTTCCTCTGGCAGATGCTCGTGACTTTAAAAATACCCCGCTTTGCTGATGTGGCAAAGCACGCTCAGCTGGCTCTTAGGACGGGCCCACTGGGGACTTGGGGAATGTTCCAGATTGAATCCCATGGATGTGGCTGGAATCCCTGCTATGTCTCTAGTTACCTGCTTGAGCTTGGACAAGGACGGGCTTTTTAATATATGGTTCTGGAGCAACTGGACGAACCTTGATCCCTACCCCACACCATATGTATATAAAAAAATTCAACCTTGGAGAAAGCCCTCTCTCATTCTGAGCCTCCTCTGGGAAACGGTTCTTAACTCACAGAGCTGTGGGGTAGGGTCCCAGCAAGCCTGTGGGACACCTGGCAAAAAGTAACTGCCAAGCTGGGTGTGGTGTGGCTTGTGCTTGTAATCTCAAGGCTTTGGGAGGCCCAGATAGGAGGACCACCTGAGGCCAGGAGTTCGAGACCTGTCTGGGCAATACAGCAAGACCCCATCTCTTTGAAAAATGAAAATAAATTAGCTGGGCATAGTAGTGCACACCTATAGTCTCAGCTACTTGGGAGGCTGAGGCAGGAGGGTCGCTTGAGCCCAGGAATTGGCGGCTGCACTGAGCTGTATGATCGTGCCACTGCACTCCAGCCTGCGTGACAGACTGAGACCCTGTCTCAAAAATAAAAATAACCATAAAAAACCCAAGGCCAGGCGTGGTGGCTCCCGCCCGTAATCTGAGTACTCTGAGAGGCCGAGGCGGGAGGATCGCTCAAGGTCAGGAGTTTGAGACCAGCCTGAGCAAGAGCGAGACCCCGTCTCTACTAAAAATAGAAAAATTA
Source organism: Microcebus murinus (assembly GCF_000165445.2). Lineage (NCBI taxonomy): Eukaryota > Metazoa > Chordata > Mammalia > Primates > Cheirogaleidae > Microcebus > Microcebus murinus. Next base: position 7,199,161 of record NC_033683.1, on the reverse strand, counting down.
GCCAGGCCTGGTGGCACACACCTGCAGTCCCAGCTACTCGGGAGGCTGAGGCAGGAGGATCGCTGGAGCCCAGGAGTCGGAGGTTGCTGTGAGCTGTGATGGCGCCGCCTCTGCACTGCAGCCCAGGCCAACAGAAAGAGACTGTTAAAAACAAAAACACACGAAAAATATTAAATGGAAAATTCCAGAAACAAATAATTCGTACATTTTAAATCGCATGCCATCCTCAGTAGCGTGATGAAGTCTGCCCCGTCTCACTCCCTGGCAGGGTGCGAGTCGCCCCTGCCCGGCACGGCCACGCTGTGGCCGCCGCTCGCCCAGCAGCGGTCACCAAGGAGCCGTCTGGGCTGTCAGGTCAACTCGCTGCAGCTCGGCAGTGCTCGTATTCGAGCAACCCTAATTGTTCTGCTTTATTGTAAGTTGTTAGTCTCTCGCTGTGCCCAATCTATGAATTACACTTTATCATACGTATGTATGTATGTATAGGAGAAAACACAAGTGTGTGTAGGGTTTGGTACTACCCGTGGTTTCAGGCATCCACTGGGGGTCTCAGAACGTATCCCCTGTGAATAAGGGGGGACTTCTGTATTATTTTTTATTAGAAGTAAAATAGTGGCCGGGCGAGGTGGCTCACACCTGTAACCCTGGCACTCTGGGAGGCCGAGGCAGGAGGATCGCTTGAGCCCAGGAGTTGGAGGTTGCTGTGAGCGAGGCTGACGCCACGGCACTCTGGATCGGGCAACAGAGTGAGACTCTGTAGCAAAAAAAAAAAAAAAGAAAATAAGATTGTAGATTTTAGGTGATGTATATTTCACCATCAAAAAACCCACTATAGAATCATCAGCATCATCCATGGCAGCGAGGTGCGGTGCACTCGCGTCTGGATCTGCCGTGCGCCGCCCGCGGGGACCACTCACAGGTCGGCTCGCTCTGTCTGACGACGGTCCCTCTTGCTCAGGTAGGGGCGCGAGATTCGGTGGTGGCACGTCCTGCAGCAGGTTGGCTCGGAGTCCTGGCGGGGACCCTGCTCTCTCAGCCCCATCCCCAAGACCCTCCACCCCAGAGGGGCGCCCTCGGGCAGACCTGTCACCTCTGTGTCTCTGAGCCCCGACTTCCCCTCTGCGAGGGCGCCCCATCCCTGGTGGGGCTGCTGGGGGGGGGCCACCGCAGGACGCCCGGCCACTTCCGAGGACAAGAGCCTTCCGTGTGGCCAGGGCAACCTCTCGGAAGAACGCGGGACTTTCCAGCTGTCCTCACTCCTGCAGAGCGTCCGGTCATCGCGCACGGAGGATTCCGGGAGGAAAGGAATCCTCCGCGACAGGTCCCGGCGACTCCCTTTCCGCTCCCACGGGGCTTTTACGCTTTTCACACACGCCTTGGGGGAGAGCTGTCAAACCCCAGCAAGTCAGAGGAGAACCGGACTCCCGGGAGAGTTTGGAGACGCCTTTCGAAGGGTGGAGGCCGCAGAAATCCAGTCCCAACTGCAGATGGGAGGGACGCGCTTGGGGGTTGCGGGGCAGCAGGGGACAGATAGTGTCCCGTCCCCGTGGGAACATCAGAAGGTCTCACTGGGAAACAGGGCAGGGCCCTCCAGGGCAGGGCGAAGGGGCGTCTGCCCCAGCTCTCCGCGGCCCGACTTCCCAGCTACGCGTCTGTTCAGTTGACAATCCCGACCAACATCCAGCTCGGGAACAAGAGGGGGCGACTTGGAGTGTGCCCCTCAGGTCACCAGCCCTAATGATGGGGCGTGTGACGCTCTTTTCTTTAGAAAAGTGATGAGGACGCGGTCAGCCCTAGGTGACGACAGGGCCTTCAAAAAGCCCCCAGCTTGGGGAGACAGAACCAGACACAGACACTCCCAGAGGGGAATGAGTGCTCTAAGGGGAAGGGAGGGGCTTTTCAGAGGTGGGGCCATTTGAGCGGGGTTTTGAAGGATGGGTAGGAGCTCCCTAAGCACAAAGGTGGAGGAAGGGCCATCCAGGCAAGGGAACAGCTTCTGTTTGGAAAAGAGTGAGCTGTGAGAAACGGACAATTGGCAGGAGGGCTGGGATGTTCTCCTGAGGACAGCTGGGAGCCATGGAGAGTGTGAGAGCAGGGCGGGCCCATCATGGCCACAGTGGTGTGTTTAGAAAGATTCCTCTGCAGGCTGCTGCGGAGGACGGATGGGCGGAGGCGGGGAGGGTGGAGGGTGCGGGGACGGCGGTCTAGACGAGCCACTGGAGGGCCGGGAGGGAAGTGGGTCCAGCGTCTCCACGGTCCGTCAAAACGCCGAGCTGACCTGTCATCCCAGCACTCTGGGAGGCCGGAGGCCGGGGCGGGCCAATTGCTCGAGGTCAGGAGTTCGAAACCAGCCTGAGCAAGAGCGAGACCCCCATCTCTACTATAAATAGAAAGAAATTAATTGGCCAACTAATATATATAGAAAAAATTAGCCGGGCATGGTGGCGCATGCCTGTAGTCCCAGCTACTCGGGAGGCTGAGGCAGGAGGATCGCTTGAGCCCAGGAGTTTGAGGTTGCTGTGAGCGAGGCTGACGCCACGGCACTCACTCTAGCCTGGGCTACAAAGCGAGACTCTGTCTCAAAAAAACCCAAAACAAACAAACAAACAAAACTCCGAGCTGAGAAGGGAAGTCGTCCTGGGTCCGGCGTGATGCTTGAAGGGTGAGAGAGTGACGAGGCAGCTCTCGGTGCAGTCACCCTGCACAGTTCCCGGAGGGGCCTTGCTGGAGGAGATGTGGACGTGGAAGTGGCGCAGGCACAAGAAGACGCCACCCTCACAGCCCCACACCGCAGAGAGGGAAGCACATGAGAAAATAAAACCGTTTCTAATTCGGGCGGGTGAAACAGGCAGTGGGGCAGACTGAGCAAGGTGGAGAAAGAGCTTCCTCTAGGGAGCCACGGGGAAGCTGAGCCCTGGGGCACGAGGAGCAGCCGGCCCTGGAGAAAGCGGCGGGAAAAGCATTCCAGGCAGAGGGAACTGCCAGTGCAAAGGCCCTGGGGTAGGAAGGAAGGAACTTGGTGCGTTGGGGGAATGGAAAGATGGAGCCCCTTTTCCCTGGCAGGCTGCCTCCGCCCGGCAGGTCCCCGATGGTTGCATGGGGGCCCTACGGGGTCAGCTTGTTGACCTTGTGTAGCCCACGGCTGTCACGCCGGATGGCATCTGGAACCTCTTGAATCTGCCCTACCCCCATCCATGCAGCCCCCTTGCCATTTCCTGTGAGCACTCAGGCGCTGAGCCCCACTGCCCTCCACCTGCAGTCAGTTCTGCAATGGTTCCTGAACCTCACCACCCCGCTCCTCTCCTGCTCTAATGCCTACCGTGGCTCCCCGTCAACCCAGGCAAAGCCGAGCTCCTTGGCTGGACTTGGAGCCTCCCCCGCTCCGTGACATCACCTCTGTCCTCCCACAGGTACCCCCCACCTTGTCTGCCCTGTTTGTCTCCCATCTGGCTTCCGGCCTTTGCCCTTGCTCCCTGTGTTCTCTCGCTTGGGGTGGGGGACGTCACGGAGGGCCTCTCAGAGCAGACAGGCTCACAAGGGTAGGGGACAGGGACGTGCAGGCGATGGCTAAAACTTATGTGTCTGCCTGGCCAGGCTACGGGGCCAACGGTTTGGTCACGTGCTCCTCCAGACGCGGCCTGGGAGGTCTTCTTTTGTTTTTGAGACACAGTCTCGCTCTGTCGCCCGGGCTAGAGTGAGTGCCGTGGCGTCAGCCTACCTCTCAGCAGCCTCAGACTCCTGGACTCAAGCAATCCTCCTGCCTCAGCCTCCTGAGTAGCTGGGACTACAGGCACGCACCACCATGCCCGGCTCATTTTTTCTATATATTTGTAGTTGTCCAGCGAATTTCTATTTTTAGTAGACAGGGTCTTGCTCTTGCTCAGGTTGGTCTCGAACTCCTGATCTCAAACGATCCTCCCGCCTCGGCCTCCTGGAGTGCGGCTGCCACCGCCAGCGGGCTGACCTAAAGTACGGGAAGCAGGAAGTTCTCCATACCCAACGTGTTCCTTATCTAATCAGTTGAAGGAAGGCCTTTAGAGCAAAAACTGAGCTTCCCGGGGAAGAAGGAATTCTGGCATCTGCAGCGGGGACCCCTCCCTCAGCTCCCAGTGCTGCGGTGACCTGTGCAGTTTGAATTTCCCAGCCTTCCAGACTGCGGGCTGAGTCCTTAAAATAACTCTCTCTGTAGATGTGACAGGCGGGGCCCTGCAGGTTCTGCTTCTCCGGGCGAACCCACAGGTCCAGGTGCCCAGAGGCCCAGCGGGCAACGGGGAGGGGGGCTACTTTTTCTGGGCGGACTCAGGGAACTTCCGAGATAAAGCAAGAGCTCCCGGTGGCAGGACCTTGGACGCAGGCCAGGCCCCCGCAGCCCAAGGCCAGGCGCTGGAGGCCTGGATTTGGGGTGCCGGGCGGGGAGCGGCCGGCCCGAGGTGCTGACCAAGCCCTCTCACCTCGACTGAAACAAACCCCGGACAAGGCGACCCCCCCCCGGCCTGCCACCCCAAACCCTCGTGTCCTGAGTCCGGCCACAGATGTGGGGGTTGCCAGCCCGTGGACAGGGGGCTCCAGGAGCATTCCAGATCCGAGGAGCAAAAACGGCCCCCTTCAGAGATGCGGGAGCCGGGGCGGATTTCGAGGCCCGTGGGATTTGATCTGGCATCTACCCAACGCGGTGACTATCTGGCTGCAGTCTAAGAAGTTTGGAAATAGGCACCAGACATTTACTGACCCTGCTCAGGCAGTGCCCCAAGGAAGGGCAGGCGCGCCCACACACACACTTGTCCGTGCGTGTCCGTGGCGGCTCTGCTCACGCTTCACGAAAGGTGGAAACACCCCAAATAAGCGCCCATCGCCCGGCGAGCGGATAAACAGACGACGTGTCTGCACTGGGGAATACTACTCGGCCGTGAACAGGCGAGGCACGAAGCTCTGACGCCTACAACACGGATGAAGCCGGGAGACGCGGTGCTGAGCGAGAGGCGCCGGGCACAAGAGGCCACGCGGTGTGTGACTCCATCCGTGTCAGACGTCCAGAACAGGCACATCCACAGAGACAGGAGCAGATGGAGGTGGCGGGGGAGGGGGGCGGAGGGCGACTAATGGGGACAGAGAACCTTTAAGGGGCAATGGGATGCTCTGAAACTAAATAATGGGGATGGTTCACATCTGTGAGTAGACCAAAAACACCACTGAATTGTGCACTGTGAATGGAAGAACTGACTGGTAGGTGAATTATATCTCAATAAAGCTGTTTTTAAAAAATTTCTCCCCAAACTCCACATTTACTGATTATCCGCTGTGTACCAGGCACTGAGCGGAGTGTTTGAACAGACCCCAAATTGGGAGACACAGTCATAAACAGAGGATCACAGTGCCAGGACATCCCTGTCCTTACAGCACAGGGAGGCGAGAGATGTAGCATTTGTGTGAACGTGGGAAGGATGGAGGAGGGAGTGTGGGCATTGGGTTTTGAAGGATGAATAGGAGTTCACCAAACTGAAGAGTTGGGGGCTGATCATGAACTTGACTTTATAGAATCTAATCAACATAATAAAATCAACCTAATCTTCAAAATTAAAATGAAAGCGAATGCATCCTCAATTGTCTGCGTGAAATGAAGGGGTGCTTCTAGGCGGACACTTCACAAGCCAGCCTGAACCGTGCCTGGCTCGTGCTGGCCCATTCCTCCCAACAGTTGCTCACGTTTGCTACGGAGACAGCGCTAAAATCAGAGTATCCGCCTGTTTATTCACTAGCAGAGAAATCGGAAAGCTTGGGCTGCCAGAATTCCTCGTGGTTGTCTATGAGGATGAACAGAAAGTGGAAATCTAGGCCTGACCGAGAACCTCCCCCAAGGGCTCGCTTTCCGGAAGCCAGGTTAGATTCTCTCTGGCCTCCTTTCTCCCACTGTGACCAGGCTGTGGCTCTGGCGGGTGGCCACAGAGAGTGAGGAGGACGGACATTCTCGTCTGAAAATAAACTGTGGCCCTGAATGGATAAACGAGAAACTAGGGCAGAGCAGGGAGCCAGGGAGGGGCCGAGGGCAGAGCGAGAATCGTGCCTGTCCTGGGAAGATGGACGGATGCCAGTGCTGCTCCCAAGCGCCTGGTACCCGCCGCACCTGCCCCGCTGAGTCCTGACCTCTGGGTCTGCTCCCTCTCCCAGCCTGGGCCCAGCCATCAGTCACAAACGTCTCTCCCTTGTTCCTTGGTCTGCATCTCGCTTTCTGTAAACCCAGTGTGACGCTCGACCATTCAGTGAGCGCGAGATGTTCCCGCTGACCCATTTTACAGATGGGAAAATTGAAGCTCAGAGAAGGGGAAAGAGCAGGGACTGGGACTCGGGGGTGCGGGGTCCCAGGGGTCCTCCTCAGGCCTGATTGGTGGCACTTTTGAAGCAGGCGGTGTCTCAAAGGGTGAAAGTGCCCAGCAAAGCAGCCGAGAGCAATGTAGCGCGGGCGCGAAGGCCTGAGCTCGGCTCCGGTGCTGCCCACCCGCGGGGTGTCTGCCCGCTCGTCTGGGAACGGCGAGCTTAGTCAGGCCCGGCCTTCTCCCGTCTCGGCAGAGGCCGGCCAGGCCCTGCGGTCGGCGCGGTGGGCTCTGGCTGCTGTGACCGGTCCTGAGAGGGCGTGGGCCCCAGGCTGGCCAGCACGCACAGTCCTGTGCTTTGCTGCAGCGTCAGGAAACAGCTGTTTTCACGTCTCCTAAGTGCACGCAGGGCGGCTCGGAGCTGCTGGCTGCCATCTCCCCTGCCTGGGGACGAAGGGCGGCACAACCAGGAAACAGAGACGCTGCCTGGGGATGTGGCTTGAGCACCGTGATCAACCTAGACCCGAAGCTAACATTTCCAATTCCATTAACCAATTAAATCCCTTCTTGGCTTCCCCTAGCCAAAAGAGGTCTTGTGGGTACAGCCTGTTAGTGGTGTGGTAAGGGTTGCTGACCAACCTCTCTGTGCCTCAGTTTCCTCATCTGTAAAATGAGCTGAGATTGTCTAGGGTGAACGGAGGGTGGGCACCCAGTGCCTGAGCTGTGCCTGGTGCTACAGTGTCCAGCGCTGTCTAGGGCTGCCCCCCGGTGCCGGCCTTGGGCTCCTAATTACTGGGACACAGGAAGGTTTCCAGCGGAGCCCAACCGTCCCTGCCGTTGCCACAATCCACCAAGAACGCTGAGGGCCAGAAGAAAAGAGGGAGCGGACATCTTAGGACAGAAACAGAGAAAGCGCCAGAGCTCCAGCATGGGCAGGGGGAGACCAGCCGCTTCCAGGAAGGGCAGGCTGGCTCTGGTGCTCGGGAGAGACCCCCGGGGCTGAGGGCTACGGTGGGGTCTGCGCCCCAGACAACTGCCGAGAACAAGGCTGTTCTGACGCGGCCGGCCTCGGCGAGACAGGGCGCCGATGCCTGCAGGGAACTCTCGCAGGGAAGCCGGCAGGCTGTTCTGCCAAACAGCTGTCCCGCATTCGGGGTCTGTGTCCTTGTCTCCCGGCTAGGGTATTCGCACCCCACCCTCACCAGCCGTTGGTGGCCCCGGGGAATGGCAATTCCCGGCACTTCTGGGTCCGGTGGGCATTCAGGCAAAGGGTAGTTCCGCAGCCCGGGGAGCTGAGACAAGCGACAGGGAAGCCTGCGGGTAAATGCGGGAGGGATCGAGCACTGTGGATGGAGCGGCTTGGAGCCTGCTTCCATTACCCAACTTCTGGGCTGCTCTTTCACAAGCATAAGTCATGGGCTGGGCTCAGTGGCTCACCCCTGTCACCCCAGCACTTTGGGAGGCTGAGGTGGAGCTCGAGACCAGCCTGGAGAACATAGTGAGACCCCATTTCTACAAAAAAAATAGAAACATTAGCCGGGTGTGGGGGGTGCCTGTTGTCCCAGTGACTTGGGAGGCTGAGGCAGGAGGATTGCTTGAGCCCAGGGGTTTGAGGCTGCAGTGAGCTAGGACTGTGCCTCTGTACTCCGGCCTGGGGGACAGAGTGAGATATTATCTCAAAAAGTAAACAAAGAATTAACAACAAAAACAAGTATAAGTCAGAGAAGCCAGACGCAAAAGGCCATCCAGTGTAGCACTCCATTGGTGGGACATGTCCAGAACAGGAACATCCACAGAGGCGGAAAGCACATGGGTGGTTGCCAGGGGCAGGGGGAGGGGGAGTGGGAAGTGACTGCCAATGGGGACCGGGCTTCCTTCTGGGGAGATGGAAACGTTCTGGAACTAGAGGCGATGGTTGTACAACACTGTCAGTGCACTAAATGCCACTGAACTGAACACTTTAATTTTATGTTATATAAATTTTACCACACATAAAAAAGCTTAACTAGGGCTATGTTCCTACTGAGCTCTGAAACCTCCCATGGCTCCCCATTGCCTCGGGACAAAATCCACACTCCTCCCCCAGCCCAGGAGACCCTTTGTGGTCCCACCCCCAAAACCCCCACCCTGTTTCTCTCTCTCTCCTCTCTGACAGCTGCAACTCCTCTGACAGCCAAGTTTATTCTCACCTCAGGGCCTTTGCACCTGCCATTCCTTCTACAAAGCATGCCCTCCTTCATCCTTTAGGTCTCCAAGAACGCCTCACCTCCCAGACCCCCACTGTCGCCTTCTCCTTCTACTTGGGATGTCACTTTCAGATCACAGACTGCAGTGTATCATTTCATTATGGTTTCAGATGTCAGCCAGAAAATTCTACCAGGAAGCAGCAGTTAAGTGCTCCTGAAACGTGAAAGAACGAATGAACGGGTGAACAGACCGACAGACGGACAGAGGCTCTGCCAGGGAAATGCCGGAGGGACATTCGCCACAGCCTCGAAATTACAGCCCTGGGAGGAAGCAATGCTTACTTACCCGTTTGACACAGGAAGAAACTGTCTGGGTTCAAGTCGGATGCTTTTCTATCCTAAGACCACAGCTGCCTCCGAAACAAAGAGCGACAATTGCTGCCAGCTTGTGCGTCGTCAGTTTTACTTCCTTCGAACATTCTTTGGTGGATCTTCCTTTCAAACTGCTTAGGCAAGTGTTCTCGGTGCGATGAGGCCCATGGCTGGCGGGGTGGCGGGACCCACCCCATTCCCCACGCGGCGGACGGCTTGCAGCAGAGCTACCCTGTGTGCTGGAGCACAGGCCAACACTCCCGTGTTCGCGGGCGTGTCTACGTTTTACGCAGTTTTTACAAAAATGACACCATGTTTTGCAACTGGATTTTCTCTTCTAGGGTCTAACTCATTTCTTAAAAGCCCAGTTATGCTTCAGACCCAAAGGCCTTTAACATATCCCTGCATTTGCTTTGTCCCCAAGATGCTGCCTGTGCAAGCAGGCCTCCAGAAGCAACTGTGGACGCAACTTATGTTGAGATTTTGGCCTTACTGGGTTTGCCTTTGATCTCAGTGGGCAGAGAAACACGAGCTGCTATTTATTTATTCGTTTAAATTGTTTTTCGATTTAGAGACAGGGTCTTGCTTTCTTGCCCAGGCTAGCTAGAGTGCAGTGGCATCATCGTAGCTCATTTCAGCCTCAAATTCCTGAGCTCAAGTGATCCTCCTATCTCAGCCTCCCGAGTAGCTAGGACTATAGGCATGCGTCACGATGCCTGGCTAATTTTTTTTTTTATATAGTTTTAGTTGGTCAATTAATTTGCTGTCATTTTTAGTAGAGACGGGGTCTCACTCTTGCTCAGGCTGGTCTGGAACTCCTGAGCTCAAACGATCCTCCCGCTTCGGCCTCCCAGAGTACTTCTGCACACATCCAGGTTGGGGTTTCTTTCGCCTTTTACTATGAACACATACGCACGCGTTGTGAGCACATGCACGTGGGGACGTCCGTACGTGGGCACGCAGGCGCACCAAAGGCCCTTGCTCTTGACACCGGAGCGTCCCGGCAGCACCCTCTGCCTGTCAGTGGGCGCCGCTCGGGGAAGAGAGGCCAAGGGAGGAATGTTTCAGTTCCAGTCAGCACTAAATGACAAAGTAGCAGGGAGAAACTTTACCTTCCAAATGGGAGAAATCCTTCTCAGTTTGCAGAGGAGAAACTGAGGCCTGAGGTCCAGTGGCCTGCCTGAGGTCAAAGCCAGGACGGGCGTCGTGGGCTGGACACGCAGCCTCCAGTCCTAAGTGGCCTCGCCGGCCCCAGGGCCGTGTCGACCAGTTCCAGGTGACTTTCTCAGGAGTGGCACTGACGCTGGTGGCCAGACACCACCACCAAGGTAAACGTGTGAGTCTGGGCTGGCAGCAGGGCCACTGCCACTCCTGAGTGCCCTGCAGGACGCCGCGGGGAGAAGCGAGGCTGGGTCCTGCGTCAGCTTCCCAAGTGGCCCTGTGGAGTCTCTCTCCCTCTAACCCGGCCACCGGGCCGTCCCAAATGCAGACTCACCTGCCCTGTGCAAGCGCGCACAACGCCCAGCCCCTCCCCTTCACACTTGGGCAGGTGAGCATCCGCAGGTCCCACAGGTGCGGGCTCATTGCCCGCCGTGCCCTCTGCGCCCCTCACCAGCAGAAGGGCCGAGGGGCTGCGGTGGAGCCCCGGGCAGGCTGGGCAGCGCCGGGAACAGCAGGGAGCTTTGCTGCTGCCTGGGAAGCTGCTCCTCAGGCAGGGGAGCCCAGGCGGCCTCGGTCTTGCTCTGGCACGGAACCCCAGCCCTGGGGTGTGGGGCAAGGCTGGGGGGAGTGGGCAGGGCTCCTTCCTTCTCTAAGGCAGGTTTCTGACTCAGTGGTCTGCTCCCCCCCCCGCCAGGCCTCCCAGCACAGGGACTGCCCTCCTCCCCATGCTCGGCTCTGATCGCCGCCCGCTGTCTGCACCCTCTGGCCGCTCCCGGTGACGCAGGGACTGGGGCGCGCCAGGCAGGAGAGGCACGCCCCGGGAGGCCGCGAGTCTGCACTGTCACCTGCGTGCGCTCAACTGGTCTGGTGTTAAAAGCACATCAATGGAGACCGTGGAAAATTGTGTTTCCTCTACATTTATTGCAACTGCTAAATGATTAACAACATTCACAACTTCTTAGATTTATAAAACAGAACTTCCATTTTGTAACATCACAAATGTCTTCTAGGTTTTACCAGAGACCAAAAACACTAAGATTCTCTAAGTGATCTCCAGTGATGGAAACAAGCCACAGACAGTGAGCACCCAAAGTGGCGAGTTAGCACTTTCCGGATGCCTGTCGTCCTCACGGAAGAGACCCTGGAACTAGAAGGACAGAAAAGATGCTGTGACTGTGACGAGGCCGTGGCCCAGCAGGTCGCGCTTGCACGCAACGTCTCTGCAGGGCGGCCTTTGCGCAGAGCAAGGACAGCGCTGGTTAAGGCGGGGGAGGGAGGACACGGAGGCCAGCAGCGTCTCGTCCCCAGCCGACAGCTGGAGGGAGGACGCACCGCCACACGTGACCCCCCACCCCCGGCTCCCAGGACACCCTCCCTGCCTCGGCGTTGAGGCCACAGGAAAGGCGTCCTGAGTGCTCATGGCACTTTCTGGTCTCAAGAAGTAGGTGTTCCCTGATGCCTGCCACGGGCTCCCAGAAACCAACTCAGCTTAACCCTGGGCGTCCCCAGCAGGAACGGCAGGAGGCTGTGGGGGTCGGCGCCCCCACAGCAGGAATTCCTAAAGCACTTGGCTTTTCATAAGCAGAAGTGGAGGAAGTCAGGAACGAGCAAGACAGGACACGCGCACACCGGCTCAGAGCTGCGCGACGGCCGACCCTGTACTCTGAGCTCTACCCATTCGTCCCAACATGGAAGCTGTTGGAAGGACTGGGAAAGAAGAGGAACCCCGGTACCTGGGGTCCCCCCTGAACCAGTCTCAGCCCAGACCAGCACAGGCTGGCTCGTCGAGAGTCGGGTTGCAAACCTGAGACCCATCCTCAGTGCCGGCAACACCAGCACCTCCCATGGCCATCAAGAGCTGGCTGCCAAAGCAACAGAAGAGACCAGAAGCAAGCAGAGCCTCGGGGACTGCAGCGCTGGGCAGGCTGGGGGTGTGGGGGGGGTCAGAGAGACCAGAGAGAACCTGAGGAGCTGGGACGACAGCCTGAGAGGTGTGCGCTTAAAGAGAGCAAGGATGTCGTCACAGCCAATGGCTGTGAGTGGCTCTTCCCACTCAGTTCTGCGGCTGACATCCTAACCCTTTGCTGAGTCCCCCAATCCTGGAGTCAGCAGGATCCCAAATCTTATAGCTTTTAGCAGGTATTTAAAACTTCAACACTGCTGCTCTATGAAGGGATGAGATTCACACAGCCTTAGAATTTCACGTGTCGTTACAAGCAGCGGGGCTCTGGGGACGCTGGGAGGCGGCGGCAATCACCCGCCTTGAAATAGCTTACAGCTGCAGAGCCCAGCCCAGGCGGAGCCGTCCTCCTCTTTACAAAGGCTGTAATGACACAAGTCTTTACACGGCCGCACGTGCAGAGAATGAAGAGTCTTGGAGGGTTTACAACCCCCACCCCTTTGTAGGGAGAGACTCCATGTGTTTTTTTTTTTTTAAATCATACTGTAGTTTGCTTACATTGTAGATTCTAAAGTGGCATAGATTTGAGGAAAGTTTAATTTGTGGAACGATTACTCCCACGGAATACAGCTATACTGTACTGTCGCTAAGATTCCATTAAGTCTCTCGGGGCGCATTTAAGAGATGAGACACCGTTCACTCATTCATCCAATCACGTATCTTGGACCATTCAGAGTGCTTTGGAGCTCTGGTGCCAGGTGTGGACCGGGCACTTACTCATGTCTCCCTCATGTAAGTTCTGGGGAAAACAAGCAAACGCCATGCGTTTCTGCAGCACACTGGCTAACGGCACTCTGGAGACTGGCCCTCAGACTGGAAAACCAGCCGGAGGAGCTGGTGCTCGGCACTGACGGGCCAAGGTCCCTGTCGGGGCAGCACCACCTTCTGAAGAGAACCCAAGACAGACCTGGAGGGATCTGCTAAAACCATTTGCAAGAGAGAGGAAAGGCAAAAGCATATTGAAAATGGTGCGTTCTTTTTCTTCAAGAGAAAGAAAAGCCAGGGAAACCTCGGCCCCAGAGACTGCAGAGATGTTTGTTTTCACGTACACACCAAACCGTACTTGGGCACTGGCTCCAGGCAGGTCCGGGGCGGGGCTGATGTTTTAAGGGTAATTGCTGCTTCAAGGCTTATCTTTCTCACCAGTGGTTTTGATCTATTCAGGAAGAGAACAATTCTGTTCAAAACTGTGAGAAGGGCAACTAAAAAAAGAGTAGAAGGATGAGGACATCAGCCCAAGGCCCTTCAGACCCTCAGAAAGGTGGGCAGCCAACTGCCGTCCTTCCTGGCAGTGGCTTCTGCGCCCCTTGTGACTAGGGAAGGGTCTGTTTACTGGCACGTCACCACGGCAGGTGGCCGTCCCTTGTGAGAGAAAACTCGAGCAAGAGAGGAGCCAGGTAGGGGCTGCGGCCGGGGCAGGCTGGGCAGCAGGCTCAGGTGCGCCTGGCTAGCGGGAGGCTCGCTCCTCAGCGAACCTGAAAGGTGAGAAGCGGGACACATCCACAACCAAAGACCCTTCCTGTTTCCCTCACAGAATTTTGTGATTGTTTTTTTGGTAGTGTTTTGATGTTTGTTTTCAGGGGAGTGGGGAACATCACCTATTTAGAGGGAAACGTCTTTGCACCAGGACATCGGCACGGGCAGAAGTGCGCACGCGCGGGCTTGAGAACATACCTATTTGTTGGCCCGCTTGTGCCTGTACATCTGCATCATCCTCTGCCGGAACACGTCGAACGTGTCTTCTTTGTGCTCCTGCCCGTCGGCACCCAACCCCTCCCCTTCCGAGGCAGTCCCCCTAGGGAGCGAAATGGACAGTCAGTTGTGGGCCTGAGTGCAGGCCTGGCCCATTGTGAGATGCAGGTACCGGGACATACGACACAGACATCCGAGAAAGGGAACATCAAGACAGGATTCACATGGAAAACAGGGGTACTCACCGCGGAGAAGCACCAGCTTTCTGAGGGGAGCCCTGGAAGCCCTGACCATGGCAGAAGCCTCACCCGTAGGGCTCGGCTCAGTTTTAGTGAAATGCCTGCCGGATGCTACTAACGGGTCCAGCACCTCTGGGCCTGTGATCCCTACCCTGGCCGCCTGCTTATGGGTTCCTGGAAAACGGAAAGTGGTTCTAAGCTAAAACTACCCAGAAATACCACTGGCTTTTATGTTGATGATAAATGTGGCTGAAATGACCAGGGCCAAGAAGCCGGTTAATGGTCTACACAAGTGCAGAAAGGAGCCGTGTGAACACCTGCATATGTAAATGACCAGCTTTTCATCTGAAGACTCCGTTTGTTAAAAAACCAACCCAATTGCCAGCTGTAAGCCATCTTCAAGGTGAGGGGAACCAAGACTCAGGCTGCAGGTCAGAGGATTGGGGCCAGAACCCGCCCGCCCGCCCAGGCTACAAGTGCCTGCTGCGTACACGCTGACGGGCTCCCGGATGCCTTTCCCGAGCGAGCCCAGGCCGTGGCCCTCCTTCCAGCCCATCTTCTGCAGCATCTGGAAGCCCAGGTTCTTGTCGGTCAGCTTCTGCTGGGCGAAGTCAAAGTCCTTGGGTTTCTGCGGAGAGAGGAGTCCAGCATGTGGGCCGCAGAGAAGTGCCTGGAGCAAGGGTCTGTCCTGGGCAGCACCTGGACACGCCCCGGCAAATGCCCGCCTCACTTCCCAGATGCTCAGGATCAAGCTGTGGTCACCTCCCCAGTTCCCTGAAACATTCCCAGGTGGGGGGGGCACTTCTAAAGGTCAGAGGCCCCCAGGCTGAGGTTCACCCCTAAGGCTGGAACCTGATGACTGGCTCTTGGTCCTGCCTCTCAGATACACTATTGCCCTGTGCTAAGACTGTGAGAAAAACTGGGTATGGGAATGGCAGGTCCTGGGGCCAGGGAGTCAGCAAGAAGAGCCCTCAGTGGAGATGGGATAAAGTCAGGGGACACCAGGGAACAGGCCTGGAGGCAGCAGAGCAGGAGGGGGCCAGACAGATGGCAGGTGAGAATTAGCTGGTAGAGCCCTTCCTGAGCCTTCACTCATTGCTTCATTCACTCTCTGGCTGCCTTCCACGTCTGTCTGTCTGTCCCAGAACTGCGTTCTACTTAGTTGCTGGGGTCCGTGTTTAGCAGAGAGCAGACCTTGCTGAGGCTGCTGTAGCTGAGAAGGGGCCTGCAGGTGGTGGGGAAGCTCAGCACCCTCTGGAGGAGCATGCACAACTCTAGCAGGACTGTCCATTCATTCACTTATAAATGCACATGGGCACCCCCTTAGTGAGGGAACCTAGCTGGGCAGCCCAACACCTCACCCTGTGGTTCTTTCTTTTTCTGGCTCCTCAGGAGGTTTCTCTTTCTTTCTTTCTTTTTCTGTAGAGATGGGGTCTTGCTATGTTGCCCAGGCTGGTCTCGAATTCCTAGGCCCATACGATGCTACTGGCTCAGCCTCCTGAGTAGCTGGGATTACAGGTGCATGCCACCATGCTGGCTTTTGATGTTTTTCTTTGAGACATTAACTGAACTACCTGGGGAGACTGAGAGAGCCTTGCGTGCTCTTTAGAGTGAGGGAGGGAGGCGCTGAGGAGGATCAAGCAAGGCAGCCGGTGCTGGGCGTCTGAGCAGGGGACAAGTGTGGGCACAACTAGGAGAGGGCTGGGTGACCCTGTGTGCAGGAACCAGGGGAAGGAGGGTGTGCTGAGTGCTGTGAGCCCAGGGCCTGGGGGGCCAGCCCTCAGTAACTCAGCAACCTGCCCCGTCATGTCCTGCAGGCCTCACAATGCATGATTCCAGCAAAGGACAAGCCTCCCTCCACCTGCATTGAGGTGCCCAGGAAACAGCTTCCCCAACACCAGGGCACATGGAGGAGGCACTCTGGAGACAATGGAGCTCAGAGGAGACCAGGCAGAAAAGGCGGCCTGGGGGGCCCAGCACCCACCCCTGAGCATGGGATGACAGGGAGAAGGGAGGTGAGCACAGGATCTCAACTCATGAGAGAGGGAGGGAAGAGGGAGTGAGTGCTCCCACGAGGAGGGTCTGGATCCCAGGGTTTCTAAGAGCCTTGATGTTCTCACCATGGAAGGGGACAAGACAACCTGGAAAGGTGCTGAGCCTTCACTGACATGAAGTGAGGTCATAGGGCTCATAAATCAATACCCCAAAATACAGTGGGACTGTATTTACCATGTGGGACTCAAGAAGAAGCAGCCTCAAGTTCCCTCTGACACCCACCCCCTGCCTCTCGCCAAGCATTCAGGGAGGCTGCTCTCTGAAGTTCCCTTGGCTACCTAGAAACCTGAACATAATCGCCTTCAAGACCTTCCCTGGAATGTCTTTAACCAGAGATGAAAACTCACAACACTGAGGTGATGGCTGAACATTAACCACCACACCCACAGCCCAGCCCCGGGCTGCTCTCCCATTTAAGGCATGTGCCTCCGGGGCCATTCACTTCTAAAATCGTTTGCTTTCCCACTGCAATTAATTGCCCAGAGCCCTCACCTGCCCTCTCCTCCATGAAGAGGATATTTTAGCTTCAACCTTTTTTGAGTTTTCATATTGTTTTATTATTTTTTTCATTTTTATAAAATGTGACTCAATTCATATTGTTTTATGTGGCTTCTATACTTATGCCTGTTAACAATTTTTTTCCTGTTAACCTATTGTCAATTCATTTTGACAGACTTAGACTCTAAGCTTCAGAGAAGATAAATTCTTTTTGCCCCTTCTGAGGTGCTCCCTAAGGTATAAAGCAGCTGTGTGTGCGTATGAATCTCCGTGTACGTGTGCACCTGTGTGTACTTGTGCATCTGTGTGTGCATCTGTGCGTACATGTGCATCTGTGCGTATGTGTTCATCTTGTGTGTCTGCATCTGTGTGTACGTGTGCACCTGTGTGCACCAGTGCATACGTGTCAATCTGTGTGTGTGTGCATCTTATGTGTCTGCATCTGTGTGTACGTGTGAATCTATCTGCATCTGAGTACATGTGCATCTTATGTGTCTGCATCTTTGTGTATGTGTGCACCTGTGCATACGTGTGCATCTTGTGTGTGTCTGTATCTGTGTGTACGTGTGTATCTGTGTGTACATGCATGAATTACTCAACACAGGCGGCCCCTTCGCAATGGCACGTGGTGGGCTTGGCAAGGTGGTGTGTGCAGAAGTCTCTCTACAGGACGGCTAAGGAGGGAGGCAGACAGCAATGCAAGGACATCTTGGCAGGCCAGGGGAACACCAGACAGGAGCTGCCACACTGGGAGGCCCCTTACCAACAGGAAGTGGCCTGGAGAACAGAGGAGGCAGAACCCGAGGACTGAGATGAAAAATGGCGACTTGAAGGGGGGATTGTGAACTAACGTACAATTTTAAGGCTGAACCCCCACTGGCTGACTGAATGGACCCCTCGTGGCCAAAGGAATATCTTAAAATTAAATTGTCTGCCAGGAGGAGGGCAGTCAGACAGGCCTCATCATGCCCCCTCCCTTCTTGAGGACTTCCTTTGGTAACCATTAACAGGCCTGAGGATATGTAAGACAAATCTGCAGGTCTTCAATTTACACAACAAATCTATGTTAAAACATTCCGAGCCTCTAGACAAAGCTTCATGTCTTTAACCAGTTACAAGCCAAAGAATCTTTAAACCCACCTATAACCTGTAAGCCCCCCCACCTTCGAGATGTCCCACCTTTTTGGGCCAAACCAATGTATACTTTTCACGTATTGATTGATGGCTTTACCTGTAACCCCTGTCTCTCTGAATAACCCAGCCACAGTGAGTCCACTTGCCCAAGGCTCTTGACAGTGGCTACAGGTAATGGTCCTCAAATTTGGCTCAGAATAAATCTCTTTAAAATTAAAAAAAAGAAAAATGGACATCTGTCAGGACCTCCTGGAAGATACACACAGCCTGGGCCCTGGGATGGAGGGTGGGAAAGGCAGGGAATGACTGGTCATCGGGGGCCAGGGGTCCCCAGACAGCAGGCCTGTACCCCCTTACCCCTTCAGGAAGGCTGCTTGGGGACACAGTGGGAGGAACAAGGGCTGGCTTGGCCTGGAAGGATTTTTGTGAATGTTCATTTGGGTTTTGCAATATTGATGTCTGGCTTCCTGCACAGCTGGAGGAAAGCAGTGCCCCATGTGTCAGGGTGGTGTACACAGAAGAGAGCTGCAGCCACCACAGCCTCCTCCCCACCTGCAGTCCCCTTGCAAAACAGGACAGGTGCAGAGCCCCAAAGAGAGACAGTGTTTGTAGGACACCAGCCAGGAACTGGGTAAAGTTTAATCTCACAGTACCTGCTACCTGCAGGGTAGGTGTGGCACCCCATTTTACACATGCAAACCTGTGGCTCAGGAGTTACATGTCAAGTTTACCAAACCACTAGGCAGCAAGGCTGAGCTTGAATCCATTTGCGACTGACTCCCAGGCCCAGCTGCCCCCTCACCTGGCTATGCCCTTAACTGGCTACACAAAGGGGGCTTAAACCCAGCACACCATTCAAGACCATGAGCTTCTGCCTCAGGAAGGTCACTCCTACCTGCTGTGATTGCGGTCAGACTGACCTCTTCCAAGGAGTACTTGGAAGGGGTCTGAAACACCACAGCACTGCCCAATACCAGCAGAGAAACCTCTCCTGGCTCCCCGCCCTCCTCCCTGACCACTAAGGAGCTACAAAGTCTCTCCACATGTGTCCCAGGTGACCTTGCCTAGCCTCATCTGCCCCCATACCTGGCAATGTGCACCCCTGCTCATCTGGAGTGCACCTGTCCCCATGTCAGCAAACTGTAGCTCTGTCCTCCTAGTTGCCCAGGCTGATGACCCTGGGGCCACCTGGACTCTTGGTGTTCGCTCCTCCATACTCAGCCACCCGTGAGTTCCACGGACTCCACATTAAGCCCTTCTTGTTGCCTCCCCAACTGTGGGGACCAAGTGTGGGGACCAAGTCTGAGCTGAGCCTCCCCTTGGCCCCCTGCTCTGCTTGGGCCCCACCCCACAGGCTGCTCTCCACCAGAGTGGCCACACCTTCTGGCCAAACCCCTGCCCTGAGACCTTCCTTGGCCTCAGCGGCACCCGCACCCCACCTTCTTCCCCCTCCCCGTGACTTGCTTCTCTTGGCCCACAGCACTGGCATGACTGAGTCATGCCCTTTTCTTGTCGCTGTCAGCCCTGCTCACTGCTGCCCCCTGGTGGGCAGCTGGGGCCTGGCACACAGGAGGTGCGGATGGATGAGTGCACACACGCCAGGCTCTGCTTGCTAGCAGATTCATGCACTCCCTTAACCACAATTAGGGGCTGCTAAGCTTGAACTTCTTAATGGCCAAGACATTATCTTGTTCATCTCTCAAACCCCACTGCACATATCAGTCCTCAATTATCTGTTTAATGGACTAATCGCTACCCTCCTATGCTTTGGACAAGGGCCAATTTTAAAGTCCCCTGAGGGAAAAGTCTCTGCTTGTTGTGTTTTGTACATTAAACCTCAGTTTGAAATACAAGTATAGCTTCATCATAAGCTGCAGCATCCTTGATAACTCCAATAAATTCTGACCAACTATATCTTGAGTGAGGGCTTACAAATGATTAAGCTCACCTTCTTTTTGGACATGGGACGACCCCGAGGCCTGTCATAAGCGATTCGAACTGGTTCATGGACTGGAAGACAAAAGAAAGGCATACGCATACAGACACACATTTCCCAGATGACTCAGAGAGAGACGGGTGGTGCTGCAGAGTTGTGGCTAACGGCCTCTCTGATGGCAGAAGGTGCCCTACACCCTACACAGCAGCCACTGGGCCTCGGCTCCTCTCGTGAATGGCTGGGACCCACGGAGCGAGCAGAGAGGCTAGACATGCCCAGGCTAGGTAGTGTGGGCCATGGTGAAGGGCTCACTGAGGTGTGCTTTGCTTTGGGAAAGTCCATCCAGACCTAAGACTTGTCACATTTATAACAAATGACCCAAGGCTGGGGGAGGTGGCTCACGCCTGTAATCCTAGCACTCTGGGAGGCCGAGGTGGGCGGATTGCTTGTGGTCAGGAGTTTAAAACCAGCCTGAGTAAGAGCGAGACCCCATCTCTACTATAAATAGAAAGAAATTAATTGGCCAACTAATATATATAGAAAAAATAAGCCGGGCGCGGTGGCGCATGCCTGTAGTCCCAGCTACTCGGGAGGCTGAGGCAGGAGGATTGCTTGAGCCCAGGAGTTTGAGGTTGCTGTGAGCTAGGCTGACCCCACGGCACTCACTCTAGCCTGAGCAACAAAGCAAGACTCTGTCTCAAAAAACAAAACAAAACAAAAACAAATGATCCAATACGTGGATTAATTTCTATGACCACAGGAATATATTTTGTTTCAACAAATAAACAATTTACAATGCCACACCCTCCTACTTTCTCTGTGGCTAATTCACTGGTAAAGAATTAAAGTCCATCCAGATCTTTCTTTTTATTTTATTTTTTTGAGACAGGGTCTCTCACTCTGTTGCCCGGGCTAGAGCGCAGTAGTGTCATCATAGCTAACTGCAGTCTCAAACTCCTGGGCTCAAAGGATCCTCCTGCCTCAGCCTCCCAAGTAGCTACGACTTTAGGCACCACCACCCATGGCTAATTTCTGTAGAGATGTGGTCTTGCTATGTTGCTCAGGCTGGCAAACTTTCTCATAAAAAAACCATGCTTTCCATACAGAGCACTGAATCACATTATTATTAACATTATTTTTTCGTTTTCATGAAGGGAGAGATCAGTAGGGTTGGTTTTTGTCTCATCAACCACCCAATCAAAGAACTGAGAGCTTCCAACATAGAAATAAAGAAATCCACTCTCCCCCATCCCCCCAGGACATATGTGACACGCACTTGATAAGCCATCTGCCGTTTAGGAGAAGTTCTGAAGGATGGAAGTGTTACGGCATAACAGTCAGCAATTCACTGCAGCCACAAGGTTTCCAAACACCAACCCTGAGGACCATTCCAAAGCAGGAGAAACTATAAGGACGCTGTTGCCTGTGAACATGAGCGTCTCGGTGACTATTTAATGCAGTCCCATCATGGGAACCGTTCACTCCAACAACTTCACTCACAGGCTTGCAGCAGCTACACGTGAGCGGCAGGCACAGCCTGGGCCTGACCTTGTGGAGACACTGCGATTGGATGTGGTGCACAAGCAGCTGGGCCATGGCCAGCCCATCAAGAGACAGCATGGGGTGCAATCCCACTACATTTTCTAGGAAAAGCAGAACCTCAGGCCCAGAAAACAGTCAGTGGTTGCCAGGGCTGGATGGGGGCAGGGGACTGCAAAGAGACAAGAGAAATGTTCTGGGAGTGGGCTTTAGCTCTGCTGGACTGGCAGGTTCCTGCCTATGCACATTTGTCAAAATCCCTCAGACAAAATAAACATATGTTGAAAAAAAAAAAATCCCTCAGACTGTCCACTTGCAAAGGGTGCATTTCACTGCTGATAAATCCTTAATATTTACCTTAAGAACGCTGATTCTTCCCACAAGAGGGCAGGGGAGGGCCTCCATAGCCTAGGCAGGCAGAGCACGGAGCCCACAGGTCCCACTGACAGCTGCCTGAGGCCACCGCCTTTGTGCCCCCCCACCTCAGTGTCCTGATATGAAGGTGTCACTACCCTGGGCCTTCCAGAGGCTCAGAAGGCTGGCTGTCCCAGAAGGTGGCATCAGGAAACAGCTGAGATGACCCAGGTCTACACGCTCCAAGGTTGGGGATGCCCCTTCTGGAATCTGGGCAGTAAGAGGAATGCCTCACAGACTACCCAAGAAGCATCTCCACAGAACAGTGACTTCAGACCAGCTAGACACGTGAGTCTTACATTGACATTTTGGAGTGGTATGCAAAACTATTTTAGAACTATTTAAGATTAAAACCACAAGACCAGAGAACCCCATGCTGTGATGGCCACTTTGGGGACACACCCACCCACAGACTCCTGGGGGTATGGTTCTTGGTTGGTGGGCCATGGAAGGTAGTGGAGGGATTTGGGGGGGAGTGTCGTCCTACCAGAACACTGAGGTCACCTACAAGGCTGGTGTGTGATGAGAGGTGGGAAGGATGACCAGGGCCAGAGGGTCAATCATGTGGCTGAGCTAGGGCCAAGGGCAGGTGCATTCTTCACCTGATCAGGCCATGTCTCCACTACCTTCCATGGCCCACCAACCAAGAAGCCTGCTGGGGTGGCTGTGCCGAAAGGCAGGCACTCACCTTTTGGCTCCTGGATGAGACACACTCTCTTGGGAGCTGGAATCATGCCGACCTTCAACGACTTGCTGCTGATTCTCTTCCGGGGGAAGCAGGTGCCCGAGGAGGCCTGTGACAAGGCAGGCACTCCGGCCGGGTCGTCCTCGGCAGCCTCGCCTGGAAGGCCATCGGCCGGGGGGCTGCCCTTGGACTTGCTGGCCCCTCTGTGAGCAGGGGCCTCCTCTGCCCCGTCCCCGTCATCGTCGTCATCCTCCTCCTCAGGCATCACCTCTGGGCTCTCCAGCTCAGCCTGCGGCTGAGGGGCCTCGTCCTCAAACTCTGCTTCCCCTTCCATGTGGTCTAAGGGGCTCTCCTGAGAATCTGCACTCTCGCCACCCGCGTGGAGGTTGAGTGGTGATGACGTGAAACAAATTGATGGGCAGAGTTCAAACACTTTCTTCCGGTAGAATTTGAAAGCAGCACTATTTTGGTCATGGAGAAACCTGGGACATAGACAAAATACACTGATTAACCAGAGGGAATCTCTAAACATGTTTTTTTTGCTGAAACTGCCTGAGATGGCTCAAACGAGGCTGGGGGTGAAAGAATAGAATGAATAACTCGATCCCTTTCTACATAGCTATGGTTTGATGGTGCAGCTTCTCAATGAGATAGTACATTTGAGGAGCAACTTAACAAGGAATCGGAACAGAAGAGGCCTAATTGCTTTTTGGGGGAGAGAGGTGGAGTAACAAGGTATACAAGATAACCCGGGAACATGCTGGAACAGAGATCTGCCTGGGCCCCACCTCACCCCTTCTGGTTACTTCACTGGCCAATGGGCCTCCACGTGCCCATTTTGCTTTTCTGGTTCTTTGTACACTCCCAGGTGTGAGACACACGGAGGCAGAGCACAACTGCTGCTGCCACTCTAGCCCCAAGGAGCTGTGAGGCACCCCGAGAGGCATGCAAGGTAGCTCGCTGCCTGTAGCTACACAAACGCACAGTGAGACCTCTCTGCCCCTCAGGATTCTGGTGACCTCCTTGACCCCTAACCACAGCTGTGTTGCTATGGCTGGTCTGAGAAACTAAAAGTCTCCTGAAGGAACCCAAATCCACCTGAAAGACAGCCCTTATTCTTGGATAGGGCAACTCAACCTCATATAGGTGCCAATTCCTCCCGAATTAGCATATAAACATAATTATTTATTAACAATAAAAGCAATTTTTTTCTGGGTTAGGACAAGATGATTCTGAAGTTTATTAAAAAGAAATAAATATGCACAAGTGTTTGGAAAAACTCTGAACAAGCTGGGTGCGGTAGCTCATGCCTGTAATCCTAGCACTCTGGGAGGCGGAGGCAGGTGGATCGCTCAAGGTCAGGAGTTTGAAACCAGCCTAAGCAAGAGTGAGACCCTGTCTCTACTAAAAGTAGAAAGAAATTAATTGGTCAACTAAAAAAAAACATGCAGAAAAAATTGGCCAGGCGTGGTGGCGCATGCCTGTAGTCCCAGCTACTCAGGAGGCTGAGGCAGGAGGATCGCTTGAGCCCAGGAGATTGAGGTTGCTGTGAGCTAGGCTGACGTCATGGCACTCACTCTAGCCCAGGCAACAGAGTGAGACTCTGTCTCAAAAACAAAACAAAACAAAACAAAAAAACAACTCTGAACAAGACCCATAAAGGGTTCCAGCACCATCAAATACTACGAGGTGCCATGAAGCTTCCAGAGTTAGACAGTGTAGAGGTCCATAAGGCAGACCATGAGAATGGAATAGAAACACCAGAAACACTGCATTTGATGAAGGTAGCCTCTTAAATCACTGCAAAAAAGGTGGTCTTTTGGGTGAATGCTATTGGAACAACTGGACAGCTTTTTAGAAAAATAAATGAGATCATGCTATATGTTCAGCATCCCAATCACCCTTACATAGACTATGGGTCTAAATGTACAGAGCAAAACTATACAAGTTCTAGAAGAAAGTATGTAAATCTCTTTATAAGCTGAGTCTGTGGAAATTCTAACTATGACTCAATATCCAGGTGCAATAAAAAAACAAAATGATAACTGTGACTACATAAAATATTTCTGCACTGCAAAACACACCAAAAGCAGGCTGGGCATGGTGGCTCACGCCTGTAATCCTAGCACTCTGGGAGGCCAACGCAGGAGGATTGCTTGAGGTCAGGAGTTCAAGACTAGCCTGAGCAAGAGCGAAACCCCATCTCTACTAAAAAAAATAGAAAGAAATTAGCTGGACAAGTAAGTTTAAAAGAAAAAAAAAAAAAAAAACCACACCAAAAGCAAAGTGAAAGATAAACGACAAAGTGGAAAGAAATATAGGCAACCACGTCACAGATAAGAGCTCCTAAAAAACAAGAAAGAAAAAGTCCAAAAACACAATAGAGAAAAGGTCAAAGATTATGAACTTTTGTCTTCCGAAAGACTTTGCTAGAATGAGAAGTCACAGGCTGGGAGGAAATATCTATAAATCACACATCTACAAAGGACTTGTATCGAGAATATGTAATAAACTCTGAGAAAGACCTGACTAGACACTTCACTAAAGAAATACAGAAAGCACACAAACACATGCAGATGCTCAGCGCTATTAGGCCGCTGAGAAACACAGATGAAGGCCACAGTGAGGACCCCTGCCCAGCCCCCAAACACACACACTGGGGTGGCCACAGAGGACAGTGCTCAGCTCACGCAGTCAGGTCCCAAATAAGCGGAAGGGTATGTCCCATCATTTCCCATAAATGCTCTGAGAAACGTAAGTTTTCAACTATACTTTGGACTAAAGCACCACTCTCCAGCAAGTTGGGAACAGCACAAGGAGTTCAGAGGCCCCCAGCAGGGTTATGGCTCAGCAATAGAACACATGGCCCCAGGCAGCCTCTCTCTGAGGGGCGCCTCCACGTCACCCTTGGGAAGAACCCCAGGGACAGAGCTGGCTCCCCGCCTCGGTTCTCTTGTCTACAGTCTACATGCTGACGCCCTCCACTCACTGGAGGAGTGGGAAGGGCAAGGGTGTCCCCTCCCAGCATGAGGACGCCACGCCACCACTGTGTGGAAGTGCCTGTTGTCTAGACCTAGGCAAGGACCGATTATTGCCACTGGAGCAGTGAAGCCTCATCTCATTTTCTTCCCCTGGACAACTGTGACTGGGCCTTTGGATGCAGATGAAATGTCCCTCCAGGGAGGCTTTTCCTGATGCCCCAGATGAGGGCAGGTCCCCCTGGTCCCTCAGAACAGACGCTTCTGTCTCACAGCCTTGGCTCAGCTGTGACTAATCCCTGGTGTCCTCCCGAGGCAGAAGTGCATGGGCCAGGCCACCCTGCAGTCTCTCAGGACGCGCCTGTGGGGTGAACACACTCAAATTGAAAGGGTGTGATGAGACCCGGGGGTACGTACCACAGTTCGGGGTTATCGATGCTGTTTTCTATGCTGAATTGTTCTATCTCTGGTCCCACCTGAGCAACAAATCTGGCCAGTTTCTCCGCAGTCTCCATTGTTTTCATGTCAACTACAAAACATAAAGCATCGTCATGCATCACTTCTGAGCTGCTGCTTCCTGCACGAACGTTGTGGGGCTGTGGAGGCTGATTACGGAGATGGGCCCGAATGTCCTCCCACCTCCCGCCCCGCAGCCTCCCCCATCACATGTGACTGTAGCTCTGTCCAGCAAGAGGTGGACTCTGTCCCCCCCTGAATCAGGCTGGCTGTGGAACTCGAATTGGCTATACAATGTGGTGGAAGTGCCAGTTGCCAGTTCCAAGCCTGGGCCTCAGTGGCCTCAAGCATCTCGACTGCCTTTTCTGGAGTCCCAACCCCGACCAGCAGGTGAACAACCTGGGGCTGGCTGCTGTGGGTGGAGACAGGGTCACGGCTCAGCCACCCGTTACCTCAGCTGACAGACCCAGAGAACCTGCCGCTGCCCACAGACACGTGTGCGGCCCAGATCTGCAGATGCCCCACTGTCAGCAGACGCAGAGCAGTACCAGACACCTATTTTAAGCCTCAGCTTGGAGTGGCCTGTGACATAGCAATAGCTAGAGAATGTAGCCACTCTAGAGATTTCTTTGCCGTCTCCATTCCCACCTAGTGCTGAGTGGGAAGGGCTGGTCAGAGGTCAGGCTTACTATACGGAGGGAAGGTAATGGCTAAGTGACCAGGAGAAACAGAAGGGGTTAAGTCAGCTCAGAAGAAGCGGTGCAGGCCAACCAACCCTGAAGAGACCTTGGAGAAGAGGAGGTAGAACCTGAGAAATGTCAAGGGAGGCAAAGCCACGGTGAGACATGGGTTCCCAAGCACAGGCACAAGGCACGACTGCCCCAGCACCAGGACCCTGTTGGGGAACACAGAGGCCATGGGCAGCACCTCATGCCAGCTTCACGCACGAGAAAGTGCCTCTACATGCACCTGTCCTGGCCAGGTCTCTGTAGCTGCTGCCTCGCCCAGACTGCTGAGCCCCCGGCTTCTGAAGAGACCCTGCACATGGGAGAGTTGGGAATGGGGCCTAGAGAAGGGGGGCAGGAGTGAGCACCCACCGTCAGCAGATGGGCAGGGAGAGGAGGTTCGAGGGGCTTCAGAGATGTCCACTCCTGCTGGCTTGGGGGATGGGCCTGAGGCTTCTGGGGTGGGGTCACAAGGAGAGGGTCCGGCGGCAGGGTCTGGTGGGCAATCCTTCACAGCTTCGTTTCTGTCTGGCAGTGTCGGCTTTGCCTGCAAGGGGCCTGGAGCCTGCCGGCTGTGGTGCTTCAGCCTTGTGCCCAAGGACAAGGGGGTCTGGGTCCCAATGCTCGTTCTCCTTGCCTTCCACCCCCGGAGACCTTGCGCACGGAGGAGACCCCGGCGCTGCCACGGAAGCAGCCTCTTCTTGAGGCTGCGGACTGCCCGGGCGTACAGCATGGCCCGCACGGCACACTCTGCTGAGGTTGGCTTTCGATCGGCTCCTGGCAAGTTCTGGCTTATGCGCTGCGTTTCTGCCAACTTCAGCTTGTAATATTTATACTCCAGACTATTTTCATCAGACAAAAACCTATGTGACAAAATAGGTATAACAGGACATTTATGAAAATTACTATCATGTACCAAATCATTGCTGCAATCACACCGCCGTTCTAAGTGGCGGCCTCCCCACCGTCCTCTGCTACCCACTGGGGACCCAGAACGCCCACCTGCCGAGAGAGGCTGCAGTGCAATCAGGAGTTCTGACCGAGCAGTACTCGAGTTCCTCCCTGATTTCCGTCAGTAGCAGCCATGAGGGAGCGCACAGCTCAGCTCGTGGTCACCTCGTAACACAAACCAGCCACCCCGGAGCCACAGCACGCTGGCATGCAGAAATGACGCCCTTCCAACGGCCCCGTCAGGCGGAGCACTCGGTGAGCTTTCAACTGCTTTGTTGAGGCAAGTGCGAGGTGACCCATAAGAGAATGGTAACTGAGGAGCCTGTGCCCAGGCATGAAATCTTATGACAGAGTCGTCATGATGAGAACCATACAGAAAAGGGAAGGTTGAGCTGTATCTCCTAACGTAAAAAGTCTATACTATAGCCAGAGAAAATGGCCAGTGAGGAGACCTACATCTATATGTATCACCTGAAACTGCTCTGTGTACATACTCACTCCAGGTATATTTGCTTTTTTACATAGACTGAAAGAAAATAGGCAAACTTAATAATTAGCTGTGGAGAATGGAATAGAAAGGGGTGTGGACAGGGATTTTCATGTTATTTATATATGTGTACGCATTTTTTTTCTCAAAAAACAATACTTTGTTTTTAATTTCATTAGCATCTTCTTTTATCTGTTAATCCTTCCCCTTCTTGTGTCTTTGAACTTTTGTAATGGTTTTCCTTCTAGCTTCATGAATTGAATGCCTTTTACCTCCATTCTATTTCTAATAAATGTACCTAACTCACTTTTCCTCCTAAGTACTGTTACAGAGACATCTGGTATGTAGTGTTCTCCCTGCTACTTCCCTCTAAATTGTGTCTAATTTCAGCTCTAATTACCTTTCACTCAAAAGTTATTAATAGAAGCACCTTTTATTTTGGTTGTTGCTGGTCTCTAGTTTGTTGCATTGCACAATGTGGCCCCAATTGGGGATGTGCTATGATTTTCTCTGTGTTCTCACACATAACAGACTTTTGTGAATGCTCGATTTCAGTTTGTGTTAAAGAAGAAGGAATATTATTTGGTGGGTACGGCAGTATTTCAGGTTGCTGATGTTAAGTGACCACACATTAGGTATTAGATGAGCTTCCAGATTACGAATGACACGGAAGCCGAATGGAAGGGAGGGCCATGTGTTGCAGGGTGCTGGCAGCACTATGTGCTGCTGGTGTTCCTGGCAGGCAGTTCCGTACTAAAGCTCCTGCTGACATTGTCAAGATCTGGCTGGACCTGAGAAAACAGGATGCAGCTGGCTCCACAGCTGCCCTGGCCACTCTGTCAGACTACAGCAGTCTCCTGCAGGATTGCACCCGAACAAGCAACAGTTCCTGGTTAAGAGAATGATGACCAACATTGGTGCTCTGGTTCTCAAGTCAAATGCAGGCCTAGCTAGGGCCAGCAAACTTCTCATCAAGGGCAGAGAGCAGAGTCAGTGCCAGGTGACCTCACAACCCCAGTCACCCATGTCTCTGATGGATTTCCTTTCCCCTGGATGGCTCTGATGCTAAATACAGTATGAGAATGTCAGCCTCAAATCTGTGTCCCCAAGTTCTAGTGGATCCTAAGAACACTCACAAGCCAGCCTGCTGGGTGCAAATCTCAGCATAGCCACTTAAGCTGCGAACCTGCCTGTGCCTCAGTTTCTCCATCTGTAAGATGGGGAGGTGGATAAGCAGCCACTTCATCATGTTGTTGTGAGACTTGAGTGATATGCTTTTACCATGAGGCAAATGCTCTGAACACTTCCTAGCAGTCATTAAATGTTCAACAAATATTAGCAGGTTATCTCTGTTTATGTTCTTTCACTGTGTCATTAAATCCTCCACGGCCTTATTTGGATTACATCATCTACTCATTCCAGAGAAACATTCACATCTCCTACTGTGGTAACGGACTCATCCATTCTTTGTATGGTTTTGGATTTAAACTGTTTCTTTTTTAAAAAAAAAAAAAACCTTAAAATCCTACTACCATTTTTATTACACAGGTAAACCCTAATCCTCGTGATGGGCTTATCGGTAAGATTTCTGGTAGCGAGCACGGGCACCAGGGCCTCCAAACTTTTTGGATTCGCAGCAACGGGGGTCAGCTACCAGCAGGGTCCAATCATACTGGGTGAGGATGTCTTTGATCTCCTTCTTGGAAGCCTCATCCACATATTTTTGGTAATAGGCCACCAGGGCTTTGGAGATGGACTGACGGATAGCATAAATCTGGGCCACATGACCACCACCCTTCACACGGACATGGATGTCCACACCAGCGAACCGCTCCTTGCCCAGGAGCAGAACAGGTTCCAGTAGCTTGTATTGCAGTGTGCGCGGCTCAATCATCTCCAGGGGCCGCCCGTTCACCTTGATGAGGCCATTGCTGCGTTTGCAGTGCGCCACGGCTGTGGCCGTTTTCTTGCGTCTGAAGACCTGCATGGACTGCAACGGGCCCTTGGACGGCATAGTTACCTTGGGCGTGGACTAAAGATCCTCACCGCATATATCCACTACCGGAAAAGGCTAAACTGTTTCTAAATGTTGTTTGTCTACATAGTTCTAAGCTGTGTAGTTCAAGCATCAAGATTCATTATTTATGTTTGTGATGACTTTCTCTTTTGTCCATTTTAATGCTTTTCTCCTTGATGTCTATTTTGTCGGAACTAATTTTTTCTTTTTTTTGAGACAGAGTCTCACTCTGTTGACCTGGCTAGAGAGCCGTGGCATCATCGTAGCTCACTACAACCTCAAACTCCTGGGCTCAAGTGATCCTCCTGTCTCAGCCTCCTGAGTATCTGGGACTACAGGTACATACCACCATGCCTTGTGAATTTCTCTATTTTTAGTAGAGATGGAGTCTCATTCTTATTTAGGCCAGTCTTAAACTCCTGAGCTCAAGCAATCCTCTCACCTCAGCCTTCCAGAGTTCTAGGCTTACAGGCGTGAGCCACCACACCTGGCCTGAACCAATATTTCTCTACCTTCTTTCTTTTTGGTAGCATTCCCCTGCTATGTAATTTATGAGGATTCAGCCAGCTAGGGCTTAAATGAGTAACATGCTTAGAAAACTACCAAGTACACAAGCGTAAGTATTTGTTAAAAATATTCAATAAATGATGCTGGTACAATTATGTTATCTGGGGGATTTTTAACTTTTAAGTTATATGTCTACCTCATTTAATACATGAAAATAATCCAGATAAACTCAAGAATTTTATAAATATAAAACCATAACAAACTCTAACCCTCCCCTTGGTAAATCACACTGGATAGGACCAAAGCTCTGCTACTTTTAGATGGATATTAATGCCTTTAAAGCATCTTTACTAATTGTAACAGCAAGAATACTGAGTCCAGTATGGGTACAACTTTGAACCTGCCAAGTGGCATCAAGAGTGTCAATCAATACAAATTACCTATGGAAAATATCTGATGGTAAAGATCAATGGTCTTGGGCAAGTGTGGTGGCTCATGCATGTAATTATAGCACTTTGGGAGGATGAGGTAGGAGGATCACTTGAGGTCAGGAGTTTAAGACCAGCCTGAGCAAGACCCTTGTGTCTACAAAAAGATAGAAAAATTAGCTGGTCATGGTGGTGTGTGCCTATAGTCCCAGCACCTTGGGATAATGAAGCAAGGGGTGAGCCCAGGAGTTTGAGGTTGCAGTGAGCTATGATGATGACACCGCACTCTAGCTGGGGCAACAAAGTGAGACTTGGTCTCTAAAAAAAAAATATATATATATATCAATTGTCCCACTGGAGGCAACTCTGAGTCCCCAAGGGGACATCAGGCAATGTCTGGAGGCATTTTGGGTTGTTACAAGTAGAGGAGTCTCCTGACATCTGATGGATGGAGGCCAGGGATGCTGCTACACAGCCTATGTCCAGGACAACTATGCCATGACAGACAGTGATCCAGTCCCAAATGTCAATAATGCTGCAGCTGAGAAATACTGATGCAGATCAAAAGCCTCTAATAAGAGCTTTAACCCAGCAATTTCAATCCCAGATATTATTAATAATAATATCTGGGATATTAATAGAATATCCCAAATAATATCTGGGATAATAATATCTGGGACTAACAAACCACCAGAAATGTAGACAGAAATACAAGCAGAACATTGATCATCATAATGTGATTTATAGTGGGGAAAACTGGATATGAACTAGGAATGTACCAATGGGCAATGGCTAAGATATGGCATCTGGGTGCAATGGAATCTTTATGCAACCATTGATGATAAGGACAATTATGATAAATGACAGTCACAGGACACAACTCTAAAGTACACGCTGTGGGGGAAAGTGGCAAGGCTCCAAGTGACTGCACTTTACAAAGGGCACTTTTATAATTTAAAACAGTTAAATTTTTAATTTTCCACTGCTAACCATCTAATCTAGAGATAACCCTAAACGTAATAAAATGTGATGCATTAAGCTATTTACCGATGCAGTTTAAAACAGCATACAATTAAAAACATTCTAAAAGCCTAGCAAGAGAGGAATGGCTAAGTAAACTGACCTCCTACCCTATGGACTAGTGTTTGTGGCTGTCTAAAATAACATTTACAAAGAGTAGGTAATACAAGCATTTCCTCACATTACTATAAAGAATAGGATCTTTCATATCACAGTATAATCACAACTGTGTTAAAAGCAAAAACCAGGCTGAGCGCAGTGTCTCATGCCTGTAATCCTTGTACTTTGGGAGGCCAAGGCAGGAGGATTGCTTAAGGCCAGAAGATCAAAGCCAGCCCGGGGAATATAGCAAAACCCCATCTCTACAAAAAATTGTTAAAATTAGCTGGGCATGGCGGTGTGCATCTGTAGTCCCAGCTACTCAGATGGCTAAGGGGAGAGGATCCCTTAAGCCCAGGAGTTCAAGGCTGCAGTGAGCTATGATCTTACCACTGCCCTCCAGCCTGGGTAACAGAGCAAGACTCTATCTCTAAAAAAGGGAAAAAACCCAAACAGTTCACGGTCACCAGAAAGACTGGAAGCAAACACATGAAAATATCAGCGGACATCAGCAAACAGGAGAGTTCCTTTACTTTCTGTTCTTTACGTGCTCTAATAATCAAGTACTACATTTAGGATGTGAACAGTGATTTTAAAAAGTTGCTCTATTCACAGGAAGAGGTAGTAAAGCAAAAGACAACAGTTTAACAATATTAGAAATAAATGGCAAACTACGGCT
>NC_033683.1:7102152-7122132 GCF_000165445.2 Microcebus murinus | reverse complement strand
GTGGTCTTCCGCCTGGCCGGGTCCACCGGGGAGCTCCTGACGCCGTCCCCTGGGCTGGAGGAGCCGGCCAGGCCACCACCGCCCGAGGGCCAGGAGGAAGAAGACACTCTGCAGCAACAGCAGCAGGGCCAGAGTTGAGTATGAGCGGGCTGGTGGGCACAGACTGTGGCCCGAGGAGGATGTGGACTGGTGTGAAAGCATGACATGGCCTTTGAGTGTACAGCAATAAAAGTTGCCCTGCTTGGTGGGGCTGCATCGCCTCCCCAGCATCTCAGGCTGCCAGCAACGGGCAGGCGAGAGCCCCCAGGATTTACAAGCTCTTCTGGCGCTTTCTTCCTAGGGATGGTCACAAACCTTCAGCCTTTCCCTCTAAGCTAAGTTTGAAAATTTAACCAAAAAAAGGGCAGGTGGAGGGGGAGAGTGAGTTGCGCGCATGCGCAGAGTTTGCTCCCGGTCTTCTTTTGGCGCCGCGGGGCAGTGAGACACCACGAGAAATTTCCCGGCGGCGCGGTACATGCGCGCCACTTCCGGTCGGGCTCCTAACAACGGGGGAGGCTGGTAACCAAGGTGGGGGGGATGGCGGAGCGGGCGCCGGAGCCCGAGGCGGAGGCGGAGGCTGAGGCGGGCGCAGGCGGGGAGGCTGCGGCCGAGGAGGGAGCGGCGGGCCGCAAGGCGCGGGGTCGGCCGCGGCTCACGGAGTCTGACCGGGCCCGGCGGCGGCTCGAGTCCCGGAAGAAGTACGACGTGCGGCGCGTGTACCTGGGCGAGGCACACGGGCCCTGGGTGGACCTGCGGCGCCGCAGCGGCTGGAGCGACGCCAAGCTCGCCGCCTACCTCATCTCGCTGGAGCGCGGCCAGCGTAGCGGCCGCCACGGGTGAGGGGGCCCGGCCTGAGGGAGGGAGGGAGCGAGGGAGGAGACGCCCCCATCCCCCGCCGAGCCTGGCCCCGCCCCCGGCACCTGTGGGCCCCGCCCAGGGGCCCGGCGCCGGCCCGCGTCTCCGACAGCCCAATCCCAGGATGCGCCCAGCCTCTCGGCCCGCCTCTGGGCTCTTGGCCCCGCCTGTTAGGGCTCCGGCTGCCCAATCCTAGGACTGGCCACACCTCCAGGCGGCCTAACTACTCGGTTCCTGGAGGGGCTGCTCCGCCCCACACAGGTCTCATCTCCCAACACCTCCTACTTGGCCCGGGACTCTGGCTGGACACCACGGGGCACCCAGTTCTGCCCCCCATGAAGTTCTGGTACCCCATGTGGGACTGCATATGGTCACATTCCTACCACCCTAGGCCGCACACACCTACCGTGGGACCCCTCACAATCTGGACTGTGCTCCCCTAAGTCTCCTGGCTCCTGGGGAACACAGCCCAGGGAGGCTTAGGTGAAGAGGAAGCCCCGAGTTAGCTGGTTATGTGGACCGCAGAGACCTGTCTTTGCAAAGTCTCAAGTCTTGACAAGGAGCAGTGTCAGGAGTTTTCCCTTCCTGATGCAAGGATTAAATGAGTTAAAACATGCAGAGCTTAGACCAGTACCTGACACTTAGCAGTCTGAGTATTAGCTGTTACAATGGTGAGCAGTGCTGCAGTGAAATCCTTGTTGAGCCCAGGTTTTCACACGCACATGTTCTCACGTTTCCCCTGGGGAAATTCTGAAGGTCAAGAATCAACCAGATCCTGCTGAATTGTACCCACCCCCTCCCCAGGGTGGCAGGCTCCTTTGTGTGCCCTAGGGCAGGACTGGACATGATGAGAGTACCTACAAAGGTGCCTGCTTTGTGGAGCTGACATTCTAGTGGGCAGAGGGGGTGGCTTGTTCGGAGGCTTGTCTCCTGCAAACCAGAAACCTAATAAGCAATTTATATCATACATGTGAGAGTGGCGGGGCTATGGAAAAAACAAAAGCGGAATAGGGAAAGAGGAATTGGGAATGTGAGTTGGACATTTAAAGAGGGCGTCAAGGAGGGTCACGTTGAGAAGACAGCATTTGAGAAAAGACCCAAAGGATTCCAGAGAAATGGCTGAAATAGACGGAATAGCAAGTGCGCAGGCTCCAAGGCAGGCCCCTGCCTGTGTGTGCCGGGGACAGCGAGGAGGCCCAGGTGGCTGGAGTGCAGTGCGTGAGCAGAGACAGGACAGGACGAGGACAGAAAGGTCGTGCGGTGCCTTGCGGGCTATGGAGGCACCGAGCAGTGACTCGGTTTTTCCTCCCAGTGAGACGGGAGCCCTTGCAAGGCATTTCTGCTTCGTGTGAGTGCGGGATTTTAAACAGAGAAGTGACGTGATCTGGCTTGTATTTTAAAAGAAACACTTCCAGGGGGTGTATGGCAGGAAGAAGGAGTGGGATTTGAGTTGAAAGAAATTCACGAATCGACAATTGTTAAAGCTGGCAATGGGTCCAAAGAGGTTCAGTGTACTCTTCTCTCCAGTTTTGTATGTGCTTGGATTTTTCTTTTTACATTGCAAAACTTTAAAAGAATCATAGTAACTCTTACATAAAGACTGGAGGGGGGAGGGCAGGAGCTGGGAGGCTAGGCAGGAGGTACCTGCTTGGGTCTAGGTGAGTGGTGACCGGGGCTGGACCCGGGTGGGTCCTCGGAGAGAAGTGGGGTTGAAATTAGGGCCATAATGTTAGCTGGTCATGATGGCTCACACCTGTAGTCCCAGCTACTTGGGAGGCTGATATGGGAGGATCACTTGAGCCCAGGAGTTCAAGACCAGCCTGAGCAACATAGTGAGACCCTGTGTTAGGGCCATCAAGAGTTTGCTGCTGGTTGGAAATCTGAGGGGACCAACTCGAAGTTTGGGTCTGAGCACCTGTGAACTTTCAGTTGCTGGTAACTTAGAAGGGGCATTTTTGGGGCAAGATGACTGCCCGTGTGTGAGATGCCTGTGCGACCCCTGCGTGGGGTGTCGAGGAAGGGGGTGGGGCTGCAGCGTTGTAGCAGGGAGGTGGCCAAGTTGGGGATCTGAATTTAGGAGTCACCAAGGTCAAGGTGATGTAGTGATTGAAATTGCTGAGGGGATGCTTTTAGACAGACCACACAGGCCGGAGCCCGGCGTGCTCTCTCTTTGCTCAGGGCAGTCAGGGAGAGGAGAGAGAAGCAACAGCCTCGGGGCCAGCACCCGGGGGGACAGATGTACCTGGTGACCGTGACTGGACTGTGTGGCGTGATGGAGAAAAGCCCTGACTAGGCCAGGCGAGGTGGCTCACGCCTGTAATCCTAGCACTCTGGGAGGCCGAGGCGGACGGATTGCTCGAGGTCAGGAGTTCGAAACCAGCCTGAGCAAGAGTGAGACCCCATCTCTACTATAAATAGAAAGAAATTAATTGGCCAACTAATATATATAGAAAAAATTATCCGGGCATGGTGGCACATGCCTGTTGTCCCAGCTAGTAGGGAGGCTGAGGCAGGAGGATGGCTTGAGCCCAGGAGATTGAGGTTGCTGTGAGTTAGGCTGACTCCACGGCACTCACTCTAGCCTGGGCAACTAAGCGAGACCCTGTCTCAAAAAAAAGAAAAAAAAAGAAAATCCCTGACTGGAGGAGTTCAAGGGAGATAAAGGAAAAGACGTGGGGATGGCGAGTGTAGACAACTCGGGCTAAGGGGGCTAAAGACATGGGGTGGTGGAGCTTGTAGAAGCAGGCAGGGGAGTGGGGGAGAAAGCACCGTATTGGAGTTGGAACGTGGCCCTCACCGTGTTACACTCACCCTTGCCCATGGCGACCCTGTGTGGGAGGCACTGCTTTGATCCCCGCTTTCCCGATGAGGAAACTGAGGCTCAGCGGGGACCAGACATGCTTGAGGTCACCCACACGGTTGATAGCAGAACTGAGGCTTGAACTCAGTCGGATCGGGCTGACGTCCCAGCCTGTCTCCACTGCCATGTTGCATCCCCAGCCCCCAGCTGTGAGTGGGCAGAGGTGGCCGGGGACATCAGGACTTGGGTTTGGGTGAGGGTCTAGTCCGGCCCCTTGGAGGGGAAGGTGGAGCTGTGGCGGGGGTAGAGGCACCTGGGATGGGGCGAGGGTGCATGGGGCAGACGGGATGGAGAAGCTCCGGGTGCTCCTCTGGGGAGCAGACTTGGGTGTCAGCTGAGAATTGTTACGGGGCTGGGCAGGAGTAGGGGGGGTGGACGGTGTTGCTGATAAAAGACGCCAGACTGGCTGTCAGGATGTTTGTGTCAAGGCCAGGGGCCGGCTCCACGACAATATTGGTAATCACAAATGACCATTGCCACCGTCTGGCGAGCAGTGACTAAGTGCCAGGAGCTGTGCCAAATTCTTAATGATACACATGGCATCAGGCCAGCCTTGTGAGGAAGGTGCTGTTATGATCCCATGCCACAGGTGGGGAAACTGAGGCACAGGAAGGCGAGGTCACTTGCCTGAGGTCACAGAGGAGCCTGCTGCTGTGGCATAGAGGAAGAAGGACTGGGAAGCGGCCCAGGCGGGGTGTCTGGTGGGGGGTGGCCCTAGCAGCCTGGGGAGGGGCGTCTCCCAAGCACCTGCCCTAGTCTAGAGAGCCAGTGTCGGCTACAGCCAGGCAGCCATGTGGTGTCACGCACCCGTTGGGCGGACCCCGCAGCCATCCTGGTGTGGGAGGAACAGGGCCTGCCCTGCTCTGTGCTCTGAGGCGTCAGCTCACTGGGCCACGCAGGCAGGGCGTCAGGCCACAGGCAGAGCAGGGAAGGCCTGGAGGCAGGTGGGCCCCGTGGCTGGACCATTTGGTCCTCGGCCAGCTGCAGGGGCAGGACCCACCAAGCAGGCCAGCCACCTGGGCCACAGCCCTCGTAGAGTGGGCAGTTGGCGTCTGGGCAGGGTCCTTAGCAAAGCCAGCCCTCCTGGGTGGGTCCAGCAGTCTTCCCCCAGGGTGCTCAGCCAACCTGGGCGGGGCAGTGCAGGTTTTGAGGCCACTCTAGGAGGCCACTCTAGGCCACTCTAGGAGGCCACGTGACAAATGACCTGAAACTCAGCGGCTTAAAACCACACACGTCTTTTATCTCACATTTCTGTCAGGATCTTGGCATGTTTTCTCTACGTCTTCTGCTCAGGCTGTCACAAGGCTGAAATGGAGGTATTGGTGGCCTGCATCTTCATCTGAAGGCTCGACTAGGGAAAGGCACAGCTACTTCCACCACCCCTTGGGTTGCCGCCAGCAGTCATTTCCTCGTGGTTGCAGGACTGAGGTCCCTGCTGTCTTGGTGGCTGTCGTCCAGGGCCACTCTCAGTCCTAGAGGCCACTCTGTGGGTTTTGCCCCATGGCCCCTCCACAGACGCCCTCACAGCTTCCAGTCTCTGCCTTCAGCAGAGGGGCCCATTAAGGGCTCCCCTGATTAGGGCAGGCCCACCTTAATGTTTCACTCAGGGTCACTCGAGCAAGAAAGAAGTGGTGGCCAGTCACACTCACAGGCCCGCCCAACTCCCGGGGAAAGGATGACACAGGCCACGATTCCCTGGGAGAATCATGGGAGCGTCTCGGGATTCTGCCCGCCACGGACTTCCCATGTCCCTTTCCGACTTCCCTGCTCCCTGAGTGTGGGACCGGGGCAGGCGGCCTCACATCTGAGCCTCAGTTTTCCTGCTGTGTGAGATGGTGACGGTACTAGGCCGCCCTCCCAGGGCTGGTGGCAGTGGAGGAGAGAGCCCCCACGTGAGGGCCCTCTGCCTCGCTGCTAGAGCAAGCAGGGGGGACAGGGAAACAGAAGTGCCCATTCTGGCCGTGGCTGCTGTCATCACTTACCAGTCAGGACATGGCCCACAGCGGTCCCGCGTTCACCCTCACTGCCTCTCTCTGTTGCAGGAAGCCTTGGGAGCAAGTCCCCAAAAAGCCAAAGCGGAAGAAAAGTAAGTAGAGCCCCAGCCCCGAGGAGAGGGGGAGAGCTGGGAATAAGTGAGGAAACGGGGCCCTGAGCAGCCGGGTTACTACCACTGCCTCCGCCGGCACCGCTGGAACGTGGCCGAGCCAGGCCCCCACCCGGAGCCCTCAGCTCCCTGCTCCCTGCACCGGCCAGGGGAGAGCTGGGCAGAGGGAGCAGCTTGTGCAAAGGCCTAGAGTGTGTCCTGTGCTAGCCTGGATGGGGGCGAGGCGCAGGTGGTCCCTCCTGTCCCCCAGCCACCTGTCAGTGGGAGTCCCAACAGCCTGGGTCTGCACAGCTCTGAGCCCCGGGGCCGGGGGTCACGGGCCGTGTCTGGCAGTGTGAAGGCCACCCAACCAGGGAAGGCATCTGGTGGCAGTGAGCCTGTCCCCTCCCAGGATTTGAGCCCAGGCAGTCTGGCTCCACTGCGACCTTGCAGCGTTCTTCTCACGCAGCAGATGTTCGTGAAGCACCCACTACGTGCCAGGCCCTGTGGGGCACTGGGAACACAGGAGGGACAAAACAGATAGCTGTCCCTGCTCTTGAGGGCAGACATTCTAGTGGGGGCGACAGACAAGGCACACGTAAGCCAGCTAGGTGCTACCAGGAGGAAAGGGACAGCAAGTAAAGGCAGGTCCGCTGGAGTGACTAGGGGACAGGGTGGCCTCTCAGAGGAGGGCGCATTTGGGGAGAGACCCGGGGGAAGGAGCAAGGTGCATCTCTAGAGGAGCGGGCAGAGCCCGTGCAAAGGCCCTGTGGCCGGGCCACTCCTGTTCATTTAAGGAACAGCAAGGAGGCTGTGTGGCTGGAGTGTAGTGATTGAAGTGGGGAGGGGAGGAGGTGACAAGTTAGAGTGGGCCTTGTGGGCCAGTTGGGGCCTTTTGGTTTTTCCCTTAGGGGGGTTGGGGGCCCTGTTGGCTTTTGGGCGGGGGGGGGCCGGGCCTTGGTTGGGGGTTTCCCGGGGGTGGGGCGGGGAGCGAGGGCAGGAGCCAGGGGGTCCAGGGCCGAAGGACTGCACAGGTATAGGCAGGAGGTGTTGACGAGGATGACTGGAACAATAGCAAGTGGCTAACAATTACTGCGCACATACTATGTGCCAGGCAGACCCCACTGTGTATGTGACTTAACCCAGCCAATGAGCACAGTCCCTGACCAGTCCTTGTTCTCTCCAGGGTGTGTCTCACCTCTCTGAGCCTCAGTTTCCCCCTCTGTAAGCTGGGTGCAGGCCTGGGCAGGGCTTAGGAGGGTATCTCAACCCAGGGGAGCCATAAGGCCCAGGTGGCTCGAGGGAAAGTGTCAGCATGGCGGCGCCCCTGCCCCTCACCCCTGCCCCCACCCTGTGTCTGCAGGGCGGCGGCGTAACGTGAACTGCCTGAAGAACGTGGTGATCTGGTACGAGGACCACAAGCACCGCTGCCCCTACGAGCCCCACCTCGTCGAGCTGGACCCCACCTTCGGCCTGTACACCACGGCCGTGTGGCAGTGCGAAGCCGGCCACCGCTACTTCCAGGACCTGCACTCACCCCTGAAGCCGCTCAGCGACTCGGACCCCGACAGTGATAAAGGTGGGTCCTCGGGGCGAGGGCATGTGGGGGCCACCAGCGTCTGGGGGGCTCCCGGCCAGCGTCACAAACAGAACAGCAGCTACCGGAGAGGCGGTCCCCATTTTGCGGAGCAGCTTTCCCATCTGTGCCCAAGGCCAGCCCGGTCGGCAGCTGGGGCGGGGGCGGCGTGCTGGCGGCCACCTTGGCGCGGTGGCCCCGCTGTCTCCTGGCCACTGCCTCCTTTCTTCTTTTCTCCAGCTCTTTCTCGGGTCCTGGCGCTCCCTTGGCTTTCTCTGGTCCTCTGGCCTCTGTCCATCCTGTTCTTTCTGCAGCGGCCTCTCTCTCCTCCCGCTTGACCTTTGGTTTTGTCTCTGCCCCCTGCGCCTTCTCTCCTTCTCCTGTCTCCTTCCCTGCCATCCCACAGGGCCAGCAGGGACTCAGTGACCCAGAGCAGGACAGAGGGGACCCTGTGGGTGGTGAGGGGGCTGCCGGCTGCCTCGGGGCTTGGCATGGGCCGTGAGGAGGAGCGTGGGGCCCGCTGCCAGGCGCCCGGCCAGGGCTGAGGGTGGGGCAGCCACCGGGGCTGAGCCCGTGCTGGCAGGCGTGTCAGAGCAGGTGGCATCCCAGCTGGCCTAGGGGAAGCCGGGGGCGAGAGGTGTTCCGGGTGGGCACCCTCGCCAACGGCCATCCTGCTGCGTGTCAGCCAGGCTCCCAGCATGCAGCGGCCCCTCAGCCGCCCTGTCCTGTGCTCTGTGACCAGCACCCCGCCCGCCCGTGCCTGTCACTCCCCCTTCCCTGTGTGCCATCCAGGCCCTGCCACAGGCCACCATGAGTCTTCCCTAGGGCCCTGTCCTCAGTCGAGGGACCCTAGGCCCCAGGAGTAACATGACTGGTCCATCCGGTAATAGGTCGGCCTGGGGTGGGGGGGGGTGAGGGATGCGGCTGTGTCCCTGTCCCAGCCCTGTTCCCACAGCAGCACCCCTTGCCTGCTCTTACCTACTAGGGCGGCCCCACCCCTCCCGGAGTCCCCAAGCAGACCCCCACTGGGACTATTTCTGTCATCATATTGTTATTACCCAGGAAGAAGTCCCGAGTCAGCCTTAACAGCCACACTCTGCAGGCGGGTGGCCCCAGACGCATGCTCTGGCCCTGTCCTCAACTTATTAGGTGACTGCCCGCTCCTTCAGGGTGGTGCCAGGTGACTTAGCCCACCCTGCACATGACAGGACAGGGGGAAATTAGTTAGAAGGAGGGGCTCATCCTTCTTCTCTCCAACTCTGCTGCTACCCCAGGGCCATCAGGCCTGGGCCCAGATTCAGGGCATGTGATATTAATAATAATAAAATAGGAAACTTACAAGGTGCCTACTTTGAGCCCCCTACTGTCCTAAGCCTTTGCATATATTTACTCATTAAAGACCCAGCCAGGCACAGTGGCACACACCTGTAGTCCCAGCTACTCGGGAGGCTGAGGCAGGAGGATCATTTGATTGCAGGTGTTTGAGGCTGCAGTGAGCTATGATGACACCACTGCACTCCAGCCTGGTGACAGAGCAAGACCCTGTCTTTTAAAAAAAAAAAGAGAGGCCAGGCTTGGTGGCTCACGCCTGTAATCCTAGCACTCTGGGAGGCCGAGGCAGGCAGATTGCTTGAGGTCAGGAGTTCAAAACCAGCCTGAGCAAGAGCGAGACCTCGTCTCTACTATAAATAGAAAGAAATTAATTGGCCAACTAATAGATATAAAAAAAATCAGCTGGACATGGTGGCGCATGCCTGTAGTCCCAGCTACTCAGGAGGCTGAGGCAGAAGGATTGCTTGAGCCCAAGAGTTTGAGGTTGCTGTGAGCTAGGCTGACGCCACAGCACTCACTCTAGCCTGGGCAACAAAGCGAGACTCTGTCTCAAAAAAAAAAAAAAAAAAAAAGAGAGAGAGAATATTTGTGTTGTGCAGGCTCTTGGAAAATAAATAGTTAAAAAATAAAAATAAATAAAAATTTGAAAAAGGACCCAAAACATCCCCAGGGTAGGTACCATAGTTATCCCCGGGCCCAGAGAGGTCACGTGAGGTGCCGTGTTCACACAGCTGGGGACCAGATCTGACCCGGGCAGTCTGTGCTCTGCAGGTGACTCTCTGGGGCTGTAGACACAGAGTTTGCAGACTGTGTCACGAGCATGTCATTCAAGCAACAGCCGTTCATTTTTCCTGTCCCCGGTTTCTCCCCGTGTGTGGACTTCAGCACCAAACACCTGGCTGGAGTGGCCGCGCCCGTGGCCTTCACCCCAGCGTTGGCCTGGGATGCGCTCGAGTACGGGAACGTGCACTCGCTGGGGACCAGGCAGCCTTCTCAGCACTGGGGACACTGCACAGGGACCCCCGTCCTCGTGGAGTTGACATTCCAGAGGGGACGCAGATGTAAACAAGATGAACGAGTAAAATATGGAGAACACTGGAAGGTGGCAAGAGCTTTGGGAAGAAAGAAAAGAAGGAGAAGGGAACTGTTAGAGGCGGGTGGTCAGGGAAGCCTCCCTGCAAAAATACCATTTGATGAAGCACCTGATGGAGGTGAGGGAGGAGCCCTCTTGGTGTCTGGGAGAAGAGGATTCCACAGAGGAAGTGGCAAGTGCAAAGGCCCTGGGGCAGGAACCTGCCTAGGGTATCCTAGGCCAATGGGCCT
Source organism: Microcebus murinus (assembly GCF_000165445.2). Lineage (NCBI taxonomy): Eukaryota > Metazoa > Chordata > Mammalia > Primates > Cheirogaleidae > Microcebus > Microcebus murinus. Next base: position 7,112,064 of record NC_033683.1, on the reverse strand, counting down.
GGAGAGTTGGCGAGGGCAGGAAGTGATGGGGGCTTTGGGAAGTGAGTTGGGAAGGATATTGACAGCGAGGTGGGGGCTTGACCCTGGGAACTCATGTCTACTTACGTTCCATTGGCTGGGACTCAGCCACGTGACCACACCTTCATACAAGGGATGCTGGGAAATGTAGTCAGCCCAGGTGCCAGGAGGAAGAGGTGGGTTTGGTGAGCAGCTGTTGCCTGTTTCTGTCACAGGAAGTAGCAATGAGCTGATTCTCAGGAGCCAGGGGTCCCAGGAGAAGGGACGGCACCGGTCCTGGCAGCGGGAGGAGGCGGCCGTGACCCGTGTGTGCAGCAGAGGCGGGAGAAGTGGTTGGGCTGCTGGTGGATGTATTTTGGATGCAGCGCCAACAGGTTTTGCTGACAGATTGGAAGTGGGTGTGGGAGAGAGAGAAGTCAAGGATAGCCCCAGGACTTTGGCCTGAGCCACTGGAGGGACCGAGCTGCCATCCGCTGAGTCAGGGATGCCCATGAGCAGTGTGGGGGTTTTTTAGAGGGACGATTCAGAGCCTGGCATTGCAGATCTGAGTCAGAGATACCCCTGAGACCCCGTTGGAAGGGGTGAGATGGAAGAATGTAGAGCTCACCAAGGAGGTTCGTGAGTGACAGGAGTGGTTCCTGTTATTCATAACAAGCTCCTTTCAGAAGGAGCTTCTCTGAGACAGCCCTGAGTCTAAGCTAATGAGGTGACTCAGGGTGGGGCCCCTAGGATAGCCTCTGGATGGGGCTGGTCACCAGAGAGACCAAACACATGATCAGAGCCACCGGAAACTCTCAGCCCCGTGCCTCAACCTCCAAGGACTGGACAGGGAAGCTGGAGATCAGATCATAATCAGTGGCTCCCACCTGTAGTCTCAGGTACTGGGGAGGCTGAGGCAGGAGGATCACTTGAGCCCAGGAGTTCAAGGCTGCAGTGAGCTATAATTGCATCACTGCACCCCAGCCTGGGTGACAGAGTGAGACCCTGTCTCAAAAAAAAAAATGTTTTAAAAACCTTCGAACAATGAAGTCCTGAGAGCTCCCACATTGGGGGAAACACGGAGGTGCTGGGAGGGTGGTGCCCGGCCCGGGAGGGCACGGGAGCTCTGTGCGCCGACCCCCCTTACTTGCCTTCTGTGTCTCTTCCATTTGGCTGTGCCTGAATTCTATTCTGTATGATAAAGCTGTCATCTTTGAGTAATGAGCAGATTATCAAACCTGAGTTAGGGGTGGTGGGAACCCCCAATTTATAGCCAGTTGGTCAGACATATGGGGTGGCCCAGGGCTTGCAGCTGGCATCTGAAGCGCGGCCAGTTTGGTGGGACTGAGCCCTGTAACTTGTGGGATGTGCCACGCACTCTCCAGCTAGATGGGGTCAGAACTGAATTGAATTGCTGGACGCCCAGGTGGTGTTGAGAATCCGAGTGGCCTTCAACACCGTCAGTGCAGGGCAGGGCCCTGTGGGCGAGTTAGGCGCTGAGAAGAAGCCCTGGGAGGCTGGGAAGAAGCCACCAGGGAGGGCCCAGGAAACCAGAGTAGGCGTCTGGGGGCCAAGGAGAAGAGTGTCTCTAGGAACACGGGCCTTGGAGTGGTGGGCGAGGGCTGCTGGTTTTGGCAGTAAGAGGGTCCCAGTGCCCAGCCCCTGGGAGCCCTCAACAAAAACCAGCTGCTGCTGCTGCTATCGTAACCGTCCTCTTTCTTCCGCCTGCACAGTGGGCAATGGCCTGGCGGCTGGCAGCTCCGACTCGTCCAGCTCAGGCTCAGGCTCCGACTCTGAGGACCCCCCTGAGAGCCAACCGGTCAAGGCCACAGCGGCGGCGGCAGCAGCGGTGACCCCCACCAGCCCAGTGGGCAGCAGCGGGCTCATCACTCAGGAGGGCGTGCACATCCCCTTCGACGTCCACCACGTGGAGAGCCTGGCCGAGCAGGGTGCCCCGCTGTGCCCCAACCCTGCAGGCAGTGGGCCCGAAGCCCTGGAGACCGTGGTGTGTGTGCCGGTGCCCGTGCAAGTGGGCGCGGGCCCTGGCGCCCTCTTTGAGAACGTGCCCCAGGAGGCGCTGGGCGAGGTGGTGGCCAGCTGCCCCATGCCAGGCATGGTGCCCGGCTCCCAGGTGATCATCATCGCCGGCCCCGGCTATGACGCCCTCACGGCCGAGGGCATCCATCTCAACGTGGCGGCGGGCAGTGGCACTGGCGGCGGCCTGGGCGAGGAGGTGCCCTGCGCCATGATGGAGGGCGTGGCAGCTTACACCCAGACCGAGCCCGAGGGCAGCCAGCCCGGCACCATGGACGCCACCACCATAGCGTGCATCGAGACCAAGAAAGGTGTGGGGGGCCCGCCGTGGCCTCTGGCCAGGGCCGGGTGGGGCCCGGGAGGGAGCGGGCAAGAGAGGCCCTCGAAGTGGGCTCCTCGGCAGCCTTCGTCCTCCACGGACACCTGCCCTGTGTCCACCCCCTAGAGAAGGAGGACCCGTACGTGCTCAAGAAGGAGGAGAAGGAGGAGCCGGTGGCCCCAGAGCTGGCAGAGCTGGCAGCAACGGTGCCCGAGGGCACGGAGCCCGAGGCAGAGGCGGACGGGGAGGAGCTGGACGGCAGCGACATGTCTGCCATCATCTACGAGATCCCCAAGGAGCCTGAGAAGTGGGTGCTGGGGCGGATAAGGGCGCGGGCGAGGAGTGGCCTGCAGGCCCCCGGCCTGCCTAGCGTGGCAGCTCCGATGACAGACACCGTGGCCCCTTTCCCTCCAGGAGGCGGCGGAGCAAGCGGTCACGGGTGATGGACGCCGACGGCCTGCTGGAGATGTTCCACTGCCCGTACGAGGGCTGCAGCCAGGTGTACGTGGCCCTCAGCAGCTTCCAGGTGAGGCCTCCACCCAGAGCAGCCTGGGCGGGGCCTGCTTCTGTGTCCGGCGGCCTGTGGGTGGCGTCTAGGCAGGGTGGCTGGTGTAGGAAGCACCTAGTGTGTGCCAGGCCTCGTGCTGCAGGCAGCTGGTTGCTCCAGTGAGTTAGAGAATGAAATAACAGGCCGGGCACGGTGGCTCACGCCTGTAATCCTAGCATTCTAGGAGGCCAAGGCAGGCGGATCGCTCAAGGTCAGGAGTTCGAAACCAGCCTGAGGAAGAGTGAGACCCTGTCTCTACTACAAATAGAAAGAAATTAATTGGCCAACTGAAAATATATAGAAAACATTAGCCGGGCATGGTGGCGTGTGCCTGTAGTCCCAGCTACTTGGGAGGCTGAGGCAGAAGGATCACTTGAGCCCAGGAGTTTGAAGTTGCTATGAGCTGGGCTGACACTCTAGCCCAGGCAAAAGAGCAAGACTCTGTCTCAGAAAAAAAAAAAGAATGAAAGAACAAGGAAATGAATTAATCAGCGCTGTCTGCTTCCAGGTCCCAGGAGGGAGCAGGGTAGCATGGAGCAAAAGCCTGGCTGTGGGGCTCACAGCCCCGGAAGCCAGGGCCAGCTCCGCCACTGCCCACCTGGCAGACAAGGGCCAAACCCCAGAGCCTCGGGAGCCTCGATTTCTCCATCCATAAACTGGGCTAACAGCCCGGCCCTTGACAGGTTGACTGATGCCCCAGCCCAGAACTTGGCATGTGGTGGATATGCTGTAAAGCTGCCCTTTGACCCCAGTTGTGCCCCTGAGAGTCTCCGAGCTGGCAAGGGCACCCCTCTTCAGACTAGCCTGCCTCTAAACTACCCTCAGCTCTCTCTCCACCACTAAGAGTGGGCCCCGAGTGCCCACTCCTGCCCTCTCTCCCCCAGAACCATGTCAACCTTGTGCATCGCAAAGGGAAGACCAAAGTGTGCCCTCACCCCGGCTGCGGCAAGAAGTTCTACTTGTCCAACCACCTGCGGCGGCACATGATCATCCATTCAGGTCAGGCCCTGGCCAGGCTGGTGGTGCAAGCTGGGGCCCAGGGGCTTGGGCCTGGGAGCCCAGGCTGGGGCAGGCGGGTCTGACCCCAGTCCTGAGTCCCCCAGACACAGACTGTCCCTCTTGGAGGGATGGGTGGAGCTGGAGCTATGCGAGTCACAGTGAGGCCCACTGTTGGGCATCGTAGGGGCTGGACGGGGCCAGCTGTCTCCTCCTCACCTCCCCATGACCTCATGAGCAGGACTCAGTGGGACTTAGGGAGCAGCTCCAGGGCAGAGCCGGGACAGTGACCCACCTTTCAATGAGTCCCCAGAATGCCTGTCATGTTAGTTGTTGTAAGAACACTTGCTTTTTTGTCTTTTGCTGAAAAAAATGTGTTGCTTTAAAACACACCAAAAAAACCTGCAAACATAACAAAAACACTGCATGCCACAGGAGACTGTATAGGCACGCCCAGGAGCCGCAGGGAGGTCAGCTGGGCAAGGTGGGGCAGTGGGCTTGGGACTGGGCCTCTGTCTCCACCCGTGGCAGAGATGTGGGCCTTCCACATGGGCTGGGGACACATTGGAGAGGGTGCCTGTGCCCAGCCGCAGGCCATGGCCCAGCGGTTTTTTGAGGGGCCAGAACTTTGGATTTTTATGTGAAATCGCCCAAAGATCAAATGTTGGGGACAAATTCCGACCCATGTTGGTCCGGCAGTTTGTACCCTATGTCTCTCTGGAAGTTCGAATCCAGGCTCTGCCTGGGCGTGTTCCTGGGCGGTCTCTTTGAGCCTCAGGCTGGGCAGCGAGCTGTCATTATTGTAGTTGGCATTCCCACGGGGAGGACACGGGGTTTGGTCGGTCTGTGCCCTGGGGCCTGGGAGACGTGGAGAGACGGCGGCCGCTACTCCGTCTCTGCAGCGCATCAGAGACGCCCCGCAACCCCTCCCTGAACCGCAGTGTCCTCAGGCCCGCGTCTCCGCCGCCCCCCAGGTGTCCGTGAGTTCACCTGCGAGACCTGCGGCAAGTCCTTCAAGAGGAAGAACCACCTGGAGGTGCACCGGCGCACGCACACGGGCGAGACGCCCCTGCAGTGAGTGACGGGCTGCCCCGCCAGGGGACAGGGAGGGAGGGGATCCCAGCAGGTCCCAGGGGCGGGGTCGGGGCCGGGCGTTTCCTCAGTGCCATCTGCACTCGCACCCCGGGCGGCCCCGCCCCCTTCTGCGGCCGGCCCCTCCTCCGCGGAGGCCCCGCCCCTGACCCCGCCCCGGTGCCGCCCTGGCTCCCGGCAGGTGCGAGATCTGCGGCTACCAGTGCAGGCAGCGCGCGTCGCTCAACTGGCACATGAAGAAGCACACGGCCGAGGTGCAGTACAACTTCACGTGCGAGCGCTGCGGGAAGCGCTTCGAGAAGCTGGACAGCGTCAAGTTCCACACGCTGAAAAGCCACCCAGACCACAAGGCCACCTGAGCCACTAGACCACTGACCGCCCCTATTTATTCGTCCATTGGGACACCACGCCAGGGCCTGCCCGAGCCCGGACCGCTGCGGGGGCCGCCCGGACCGCAGGCCGGAAGAAGGCACCCCTGCCCTGCCCGACCCCAGGGCTGGGTCCCGTGGGCAGGTCCCCCAGCCTGCCCTACCCTGGAGCTGGCGCCTGGGGCTGCATTGCTGGAACTGTTTCAAGGGAACAGAGCGAGATTAAAGAGTGAGAAAGGAGATGCCCTCCCGTTAGGCCTGGATGATTTAGGGGCTGGGCCTTTTGTCTACAACGTAGGTCCCTTCTGAGCAAGGCGGGGCAGGGGGGAGGCCCCAACATGCCGCCGTACAGGGTCGCCTACTGTCGCCGCCTGAGCCGGCTGCCCTGTAGTCCCTGCTCCCACGGGATCGGGATGGGGGCGCAGGGGCTTCCGGGCATCTCTCAGGACTGGGATCCTGATGCCTGCTCCTCCTCTCTTTTTTTCTTTCTTTTTTAACACTGCGCCGCCTCCTCTGGTTTCTGGTGCTCTACACGTTCAGAGAGACTTCTCCAGTAACCAACTATAGAAATGATCCCTGAACGTGCAGACGTAACCCTCATCCCTGGAGGAACACTCATCCCCCAGCCTCAGAGAGCTCCAGGATGAGCTGGGGAGACGTTCAGTGAACCCCTAAATTAGACCTCGGCAGCTGGTGACAAGCGCCATGCCGCAGACAGTGATGTGTTGGTTTGCCGGGATGCTGTTTAGGTCGGCAGTCAGGGAGGGCCTCTCTGGGGAGGCGGCATTTGCGCATAGGCCAGAATGACAAAGATACGTCCTGAAGAAAGCTGGGGGAGGCAAACCTCAGGCCAAAGGAACAGCCAGTGCCACAGTCCCGAGATGGAACCAGCTCGGCGTGTTCCCAGAACGGGAAGGAACGGGGGATGGGGGGTAGTTGGCAGCGCTTGCCCTGGCCCCATTTCCCAGAGGGGGATGCTGAGGCCGCCGCCTCCGGAGGACCGCTCGGGAGAGGGGCGGGGAGTGACGTGCGGCCGCCAGATGGCGCGCGAGCCGCGTCGGCCCGGGTGGCCGCAGCCACGTGACCCCGGGGACCGCAGCCGCGAGCTCGGGCACGTGCCCGGGGGAGCCCTGTGGCGCCACGCGCAGATTGGCCCAGCCGGCTCCTCACCAGCTCGCGGGGTGGGGCGGGGCCACAGCTGTGCCTCAGTTTACGCTCCGGGCCGGGGGCTACCTCGGCTGGGGATGGAAGATTTGGCGAGGATGAGCGGGGCCGGCCGCTGGGGCCGCCCCCGCGAGCTGCTTTCCCGGGTGGCCAGTCCCCCCCTCTCGCCCCGCACAGCCGCAGCCGGCAGTTTCCAAGGGAACCGCCATGGGGTCTGCGCGCCCGGGAGTAGCCCCCTCCCATTCCGCACGGCGTCCGCCAGGACTGGAACCGGGAGGAGGAACACGGGCGGGGGACCGACCGTCGCTCCGGGTCCCCAGCGTCGGCAGCCAGGCCGCCCCGGCAAGCCCAAGAGGGGCCACCCGGGGACCTGCACTGCCACCGCCCCGATTGCGCGGGCCGCTGTGATTGGCCTGCCATCTCCATCAGCGTGGGCAGCACCCTCGCTGCGCGCGCTCTCATTGGCTCAATCTCTAGGGCATCTTCCGGCAATTGGTTCTCTCAAGGGCCGTCCCTGATTGGACAAATTAGGTTCTTCTCGCTGACGGCACTGTCTGACAGTCTGGAGCCTAACGGGGCGTGCGGGAACTGGGATAGGCTGGGGCTGCGGCTCTGCAGCTAGGGCGTCCGGCCCACGCCCCCCCGCAGCACCGTGGGCCCGGCCGTCGGACCGCTTTCTGGGGTGCTGAAGCTTCGCTCGGAGACGCCCCTGCTCCAGTGAATGCTCGTTCCCGCGTCTCGCTGCGGCCCCGACGTAAACATACACGTGCGCCCGTGCACCAAAGGAGGCTGCGCCACCCCCAACGCCCTAGAGAGAGGCCCGGGCCCCCCTCGCAGAGAGGGAGGATGACTCCACAGTCAGGAGGACCAATCACGAGCCCAGAAGGCCAGGACATTTACGAGTCAGATCCGCCCACCCTCGTTTTGTGGGGTCGGAGAAGGATCGGTGGTTGTCCCAAGCCGCAGGTCTCCAGCGAGGATTGTCTGAAACACTGGTCCCCAAACCTCTCCACCCACTTCGGGGCAGTGCGGAGTTCCCCGGCACCGGGCGTAGTCCCGGCCTTTGCAGCCCTGGAGGTGCCCGGCCCGCCCAGAATCCACAGAGTCCCAGCTTCCTTCCGCAGGCAGACTAGGGCCGCCTTGGCCACCCCCACACTCCCACCGTGGCCTTGAAGGGGACTACACCTGGTGCCCCAGGTCTCTGCCTACTGAAATCTTGGCTCCTCGTCCCCTTCTAGTCCCCTCGGTGGACAGCGCCTCCGGAAGGTCGCACATTCGGGCCACCTACACCTCCTCTCTGTCTCTGCTCCTCCAGCGCTAGGTGCTGGACCGCGGATGGGAGCCCGCTCTGTCACCCGGGCAGAAAGCCCGCCCAGGAAGGGCTGCCGAGGCAGGGAGCAGTGGCTGCGAGAGAAGGCAGGCCCAAATCTGGCTACCCGAGCTCCAGGGATGCGCTTTTTGTGGGTGCGGAGCCCCGGCCCGCGCGCGCTCGCTTCCACCTGCCGCGCCGTCGGGCGCCGCGAGGAGGCGGGGGCTGGGTCGCCGCAGCCAATGAGCGACGCCGGCGCTGGCAGCTGCTGCTATAAAGGGCTGGGGGCGGCGGCGGCGCGGCCCAGAGCGCGGAGCGCGCAGCGCGGGCCGGAGGGAGGGAGGGAGGGTGGGCGAGGGGAGAGGACTTGAGCACCCGAGACCGGACAGGCCCAACCGAGGGGCGGCGGCGAAAGGCAGAGCGCCGCGATCTCTGTCGGGAAGCGCAACCTCCCCGGGCCCCGCGGGGCCGCGCAGGGGGCGTCCTCAACCCCGCGCCCGCTCCCTCTTTCCATCCCCTGCTGCCCGCAGGCCACCCCGGGGCCCGGTCATCCGCGCGCGCATCCCCGGGCTCGGGCCCGTCCCTGGCCCTCGAGGGAGCCGCCGCCTTCATCGCTGCATCTGCAGCGGCCGCACCGGAGGCCGCTCGGGCGGGACCCCGGCGTGAGCATCGGGCGCCCCGCTAGGAGTGCACGACCCCCGGAGCCGCCCTCAACACGGACCGCGCCCGCCGGGCACACAAGAATGGTCACTGTAGGTATTCTCCTGTCGCCGAGAGGGGACCTGGGCGGCGAGGGGTTGGGCCCAGGTTCCGCGGAGATTGGGGGGGGTAGGACCAGGCCTAGCTAGGCCCAGGTGGGGGGGTAGGACCGAGCCTCGGGGCCTGAGAGTGGGCAGGGCCGCGCCCAGAGTGCTGAGGGCGCTTAGAGCCTGGTCTGAAAGTATTTGGGGACTCGGGCTGCGATCCGAGGGGCGTCCTACGCCGCCCTGGAGGCCGGAGTGCCCGCTCTCCAACGGGCCTAATGGGGGAGGGGCCGCGGCGGCGGAGGATGCTTCCCTCCTCCAGGCCCAGACCCGGCAGGCCGCCCAGGCAAACGCAGGGCCCCGATCACTGGTGCTGGGCCAGGCCCAGGCGGCAAGGCGTCCCCGAGTGCCCTGGGGAAGCGGGTGGCGTCGGATCGCGCGCCCCGGGCCTCGGCCGCGCCCGGAAGGCGGGCGTCTCGTCCTCGAGCCCGTCGACCTTGCGGCAAGCGGGGAGGGGAGAGGAGGGGGCGCGCCCGGAGGCCCCGCGGGCCCGCCGCCGCTGCCGCGTCCCTTTGTTTCTCGGCGCTTCTTCGCGGGCCGTAGCCTCGCGCGGGCGCCTCGGGCTGCGGGGACGGGGAGGGGAGAGGAGCGCCCGCGGGGGGTGGGGTGGGGAGACTTCTCGGCTCCTGGGCCCCCGCCCCCTCGGGAGATGGGGTAGGGGGCTGAGGCAGTCCCCCTAGGCCAGGTCCCGGCGCCCCACCCCGCCAGGGCTCTGGGCCGCGGGGTGACCTTGAGCGCGCCCGCCAGCCCGCGCCACTCGCCCGGCTCCCGGTGCTTTCAGCAGCCGCGGAGCTGGTCAGCTCCCGAGCGCGGCCCCTCCCGCCCGCCACGCCCTGTCTGGCCACGCCCGGGCACGCCCATCTAGGCCCCGCCCCAGGGCCCCGGGGGCCCGGCCTCGCCCGAGCCCTCGGATTTCCACTCGGCAGCCCGGGCGTATCCCGGGGGCGGGGCTGGCCAGTTATAGCCCCACCCCTGCTCCACCCCCGCCCCTGCCGCGCGACTCCGCTCCCCGCGCCGCCGCGCGTCCTTTGTCTGGTCCCGGCGCCTGGGCCTCCGTCCTCCGCTCTTCCTGTCTCCCGGTCTCTGCGTGCGTGTCTCTGTGCGCTGTGTCTCTCCCCGGGCCTCTCTCTCGAGTCGTGGCCAGCGCAGTGGGTGGGGGCGTGCTCAGCTCTCACTCCCCTCCTGGACCCTGGGACCCGCCCACCCGGCTCTGAGCGCCGAGGCCCCAGAGGCTAGGCCAGGCTCACCTGCTGTGTGACCTCAGGCCGGCTCCTTCCCCTCTC